>CM052883.1:162285948-162404432 GCA_028534135.1 Potos flavus | reverse complement strand
GCGCTCGCTCTGTCTCTCTCTCAAATAAATAAATAAATAATCTTTTTAAAAATAAAAAAATAAAATCTGATGCTCACATTGAAATCTGATCTTGAACTGAAATGATGCTGTGAGAAATGCGTGTAGATTCCATTCCATTCATCTTTCAAACTGTGTGCTTTACATATTATGGTCTTAAACTTCTTACGGTGTTCAAGTTAAAGAAGGACAAGTTAGGATAATAGACTAGGAACAATCTTTTCATGGCCAAAATATTCTCTCCAGGTTTCCAATCCTATCACACTTCTTGCAGCTAATTCTGAAGTTTCTTCTCAGAATTTCCCCTCTTTATGTTGTTTCTGGATCTACACTCTGTCTCTTTGGCTTCTACCTTATTCCTCTTCCTCTGCATCCCTGCCTGGGGGCCCTGGGCCACCTAGAAGGACTTGGCTTCCCAGGTCTGATGCTTTTACCACCAGATCTCTCCCCCACCAGATGCTGAGTTTTCCCAGTTTCTCTTGCTCACTCTTCCTCATCAACAGTTACTCTCTCAACAGAAATGATACAGAGGAGGGGCATGGCTCAGTCCGGTGGCTCAGTCAGTTAAGTGTCTGACTCTTGATTTCTGCTCATGATCTCAGGGTCATGGGGTCAAGACCACGTTGGGCTCCGTGTTCAGCATGGAGTTTGCTTGTTTCTCTCCTTCTGCTCCTCTCCTGCTCTCTCTCTCTCTCTCAAATAAATAAATAAAATCTTTGAAAAAAAGAGAAATGGTAGAGAGGATTCTTGTAAGTCTTTAAAACCTGAAAATCCCCCTGAAGCTCTAGAGACAAAGAAAACACTATTGCACGATGGACCTTTACATATGGCCATCTGGTGGACCACACACATTAAAACTGACAGCATTATCTTCTTTCCAGACTTGCTTCTTTTCTGGCTAGGAAGATCATGTAATTGTTGATTTATATGTCTAGTTCCCCCACCAGACTATAACAGCTTCTTTTTTTTTATTTAATTTTTTATTATTTTTTTTATTTTTTAATGAACACATAATGTATTATTTGCCCCAGGGTACATGTCTGTGGATCCTCAGGCTTACACATTTCACAGCACTTACCATAGCACATACCCTCCTCAATGTCCATAACCCAGCCACCCTATCCCTACCCGCCCCTATCCCCCAGCCACCCTCGGTTTGTTTCATGAGTTTAGGAGTCTCTTATGGTTTGTCTCCTTCCCAATCCCCTCTTGTTTCATTTCCCTCTCCCACCCCCCACAACCCCCCACCCTGCCTCTCGAATTCTTCATATCAGAGAGATCATATGATAATTGTCTTTCTCTGATTGACTTACTTCGCTTAGCGTAACACCCTCCAGTTCCATCCACGTCGACTATAACAGCTTCTTAAGACTAAAGACTGTATCTTTCATGTTGGTCCTCCGTATCTAACAAAGTCCTCAGTGAGAACAGACAAGATGAATGAATGAATATATGCTTCACCCAGATCAGTCAGCTAATTAGACTTCATTCCTGAATCTAACCCCATCATAGGCCATGATTCACAGCCTCTTCCTCCCACCTCTCCACTCTTACCCAGCACATGGGCCATGCCACAAACCAATAACCCTCAATGACAAATATGAGTTAGCTAAAATTGTTTTTGTGAACCCATATATGTTTCTAATTGACTTGCTGACCAATCAAAAAAAACAAGTTATTTGCCTGGGAAAATGAGTATTATTTGGAAATACGATCAGTCACACTATTTTCCTGGAGAAACATAAGATCCTTCCTTCTTCCCTTCCCTTCCCTTTCTTTCTCTCCCTTCCTTCCTTCTTTCCTTCCTTTCCTTCTTCCTTTTTTGCAACATGTAAGAATCAACTTGCCATTGCATTTAATTATTTTTACGAACATCTATATGATTCAGACGATTCACACAAGAGGCTTTTATCTCTGTGGTTAGTGACTATAGTTATTCCTGAAATTTCACTCTCTCACATAGGGATTCCTTGGTTACAAAATATGGACTCGGTGCCTGGTGACAAAGGGACCAAAGCTCATGTAGCTAACGAGCATTCGAGCTTCCTGTGGACAAAAAGAATGCTTCAGAATTGTCCCCTCATATAGGCCTAATCAGCAGGATCAAAATGCCTCCATTCTATTCCAACTGCTGAACAATGGAAATAATGAAAGGTGATCAAGGCAGATTAATTAGGCAGAAAAGACAGCATGTTTGAAGTGCTGAAGGAGACACTGAACTAAATTGCATTATCAGATGGGTATTAGATTCAATCATCAAATTTAAAGCTGAAAGAGACCTTAGAAATCACAGTTGCAACAGCTCATGAAAAGCCAGGTGTGTGTATGTCATTACTGAGCTGGTCCCATGCCTTTGGGAGGAGAGCTCCAGGGAGCGAGACATCCCACCTCACGGGGAAAGCTTAGCTCCCTTTTGAACATGTTTAATTGCTAGAAAGCTCTCATACATAGCCCAAGTCGGCCTCCCTCCAAGCACCACCATTTGTTGGGTGTTGGTAGTCCTGTTTCTGGAGCAACTCAGAACTAGTCTATTTCTGTTTTAAAGCCGACACCCTTTAGAATCCAGAGTGAGGCAGTCTGTCTCCTGCTGCTCACGTCTTCCTTCCAATACAAATCTAGAACTCTCACCCTCCCGGGCACTCTGGCCTGGACGCTAATTGCACGTCACGGTGTCTTTTAAAACTGTGGTCTCTGGAGCTGGTCAGAGCCAGACAGCCTGCCATGGTTTTCCTCCAAGTCCAAGTGAGGTCCAGGGTCCTCTCCTTAGACTTCTGTCAGTCCATCTCCCAAGTCTCCAGGGAAAAGAGGGCACGGGCTCCATGTTTCCACAACAAAAGGGCACGAGGGAGCATGGCCAATTTTTAATTTTTTATTACTGCTCCTTTCTCATGTGAACTCTGCCACTTGGGGTCAGTTCTGTCAATTCCAACATCTAAGGGATGTCATCTCTTAAAATATAAATAGGGAAAGAACCATCTCCAATCTCCAGGCATCTGGAGATTACACGGTTTTAAATAACATTGGAAAGAAAGTCCATGTTTGTGTGAAGAAGGCACACAGAGTAAAACCTCCATTTTAGTAAGACAGATGAGGCATATTACTTAACAAAATAATAAAATAGAATAGTAGGATAGAATAGAAGTAGGATAGAATACACAAATAATCCTAATCATTTCACAGGTGTAAAAAGAGCTCAGAGCCTTTGTGTACCTTGTTCAAGGTCACACAGATGGCAATTAGCAAAGACCCGATAAACAGACACGTTTCCTGGCCACTGCCCAGCATGTGTCTCTCACCATAAGACATCGGAA
The DNA here is from genome assembly GCA_028534135.1 of Potos flavus. Lineage (NCBI taxonomy): Eukaryota > Metazoa > Chordata > Mammalia > Carnivora > Procyonidae > Potos > Potos flavus. Next base: position 162,401,103 of record CM052883.1, on the reverse strand, counting down.
CTCACATACTGACTTATATTCAACTGTTCTTTTTATTACGGTTGCAGGGAATAACACTTATCATAGGGTGTGATAATAAATAGAATTTCGAACACCATGTTTGGTCTTTAAAAACTCTCAATTAAACATCTAGATGATTTAATTATTCACCTTTTTTTTTTTCTATCAAGGTGGATGAGGATTGTAGAGATACTGCCAAATTATCTCTACTTAAAAAAACCTTCACTTGAAGCATAGCTCAAATGTTGACATATTTTAGTAACACTTTCTTTAAGAAATTCTAGTACTGCAGGGTGATGAGAGGCACTTTACTCAGAGAATGCAATCTATGTTTTTGTTTGTTCTTGTAATGCAGAAGCCAAGAGGACCTGTGGGCAGAGTCCAGGCAGATGCTGACCAAATCTGTTTGTTCTCTCCGGGCATGCACATAAACTATACTTCCCAGCATTCCTTGCAGCGAGGGAGAGCCACATAACTGAGGTCTGGCCATTAGAATGTGGGTGGAAGTGATGTATGCCACCTTCAGATCAGGTCACAAAACTTTCCACAAAATCTCTATCCTCTTGTATTCCCCTCCTGCTGTCTGAAGTTTTTTGAGGTCCCAGGTGCTGGTACTGGTAAAGCCACCACATGGAAAGTTCCCAATAACTGTGGGGAGAACTCCCCACCTTCCACTGAACCCACTAATGGGTTATCCCAGGCCAGGGACATCTGTCGTGAACAAGAGATAAGTTGTATTGTATAAAGCCACTGAGGTTTTGTAGTTATTTGCTATAACAATTGAACTACCCTAATGCAGATTTTAACTGATGTTAGTTCTCATTTTCCTTCCTATTAAATATGGTTTAAATAAAAATCCTTGACTTTCTACTGAGACAATATTTTTATTGGCATACTGACAGAAAAATGAGGGGCAGAGAGATTAGTTAAATTACCAAACACAGTGTAAGAATTTGGCAAGCAATGTTTCTTTCTTAGTTCTAGTTCTAATAAAAATACTTCATAAAATTGACGATACATTCTTATTGAGTAATAAATATTTTAAATACTATGGCTTCAATAAGTATGTGCTGAATGTACAAATAGAAGAATCTTTAAAATGATCATTCAAACAGCTTATATATTTTATTTATATTCATGTGAATGAAGATAATGCCACACCCAATTCTTCCAAATTGTTTTTCATTAAAAATAGTGGCAAAGAACAAAATCTCTAAGAAATAATATTTAAAATAAAATCTTTAAAAAATATTCACAAATAAAGTAATGACTGTTTCTTTAACATAAAAAATAATTTTGATATAAATTAGATATATTTGGGAAATATTTACGATAAATTAAAATATTTCTCAGAGCCATTCTGGAATGGGGTTAAGATGATCTTGAGTCCATGCTCAGTTCAGTGCAATAAAACATCCTTTTTGAGCCTCAGTTTCCTCAAATAAAACTGTAGATTAAAATAAATTATTTCTAAGTATCCTCCCACGTCTAAAATTGTATACCTCTATAAAGCCAAAGCTAGTACAAAAAGCAAAATCCTTCATGAAGATTCAATAGTATTACTATTTCTGTTCCAAAATATACCTCTACTTTATATTTCAGAATGTTTTACATTTGTCAAGATGACTTTTTTGTAGTTTAATTCCCCTGCCAGTCAAATCACAGTGAACTTGAAAATAAATTAAGAAAGTGAGCTCTTAAAAAACATTAATGAATTGTTTAGCATCATTGACAATCCTAACATCCAATTTTTTTTTCCTGCCACCTGATGGGGAGACTTGAAATAAATAAGAGTCCTGGTTTAAAATATATATATATGTAGATAATACCCTCAATGTTTTTCCCTGTTTCTTAGTTCCTAGTGGAAAAGCAGAATGTCAGCTCTAAACAATGTCTTATAACAGCAGCAGAAGCACTGTGATGAAAGCTTCCATGGATTCTGGCTACTATACATCAGATATTGCACTACACTCTTTACAAATAATATTCCTAATCTTTGCATAGCCTTCCCAGGCATGTCTAGTGATAACCTTCACTGTTCAGGAAACTTAGGGTCCTGCCGTGAGTAAGTTCACCAAAGCCAGTCAAGGGTGTGTAGTTGGAGGAACCAGGATTTGAACTCAGGGCTTTCTGAACAAATAGCCACACCAGCGAGGCTTTGTTTAGTTCCCTTTTCTTTCACTGGGGTTCTTTGAAGGAGGATTATTTACCTCATTTTGAAAGGTAATCAAAAAAAATTTTTAAACCCACCTTTCTTTTTTTAAAAATTTGAAGATTCCAGGTGCGCAGGTGGCTAAATCAGTTATGCGTCCCACTCTTGATTTCAGCTCGGGTCATGCTCTCCAGATCGTGAGATCGAGCCCTGTGTTGGGTTTTGTGCTCAGTGCAGAGTCTGCTTGAGATGCTCTCTCTCCCTCTCCCTCTACCCCTCACCCCGCTCTCTTTCTAAAATCAATATATAAAATCTTTAAAAAAAGAATTTTAAAAAGTTGAAGATTATATAAACAGGAAAATCAATACAATGAGATTTGGGAGAAATAAGTTGTCAGTCTACGCAGCAAAGATTATGCACAACTCAGCTTCTATGCAGAGGTCCATAGTAGTTTTCAGAATGGATTAAATTCCCACAGCACACTGTAATCCAAAACATAGCTATTAAGTGATATTTATCACTAACAGTGGAACAAGTCAGAAAACAAAGAACATGCATTTTTAAAGACTGCTTTTAGCAGTTTACTCTGACATACTTTTTTGGATTGCTTTGATTAAAAAAGGCAAGTGAAAAAAAATTTTCTTATTATTATGTTCAATCAATAGTAAAATGCATATGTCTTGCTCCATAGGTGTAGACATTTTTTTGCCCGGCACCGTGACAGTGAGAGACTAAGGCAGCAAACTAAAACACCATGACCTCTAGCGGCATGGGGTTCCTTCTATAAGAGGAGAAAAAAAAACAATTTACATGAACTAATACAGTATTAGAGCTCTGATAAGAGCAATAAGAAGAGATAATAAAAATGAAAGGATAATAGATGATTTTTCCTGGTTGAGAGGTCAGGAAACCTTGATTAAAGAGTGATTCAAAGAATGGCATGGGGAGAAAGAGGGTGGATTAGATGAGTTTTGCAGCCAGGGGAAATTAATTGGTTTTTTTTTTTTTATCACTTTTTTAGGGATTTACTTATTTATTTTGAGAGCACGTGCACATGAGCAGGGAGAGGGGCAGAGGGAGAGAAATAGTCTCAAGCAGACTCCGCATTGAGCAGGGAGCCTGACACAGGGCTTGATCTCCTGACCTGAGCCAACATCATGAGTTGGATGCTTAACTGACTGAGTAACCCAGGTGCTATTTTTTTAAAATTTAAATTCTAGTTATAATATTAATATAATATAATATGATATAATAATATTAAATTCTAGTGAGTTGACACAGTTTAATATTGGTTTCAGGAATAGAGTTCAGTGGTTCATCACTTACATATAACACCCAGTGCTCATCATAACAAGTACCCTCCTTAATCCTCATCACCCATCTAGGCCATTCCCCACCCACCACCATCCAACAACCCTTAGTTTGTTCTCCAGTCAAGAGTCTCTCATGATTTGTTTCCCTCTCTCTCTTTCCCCCCTCCTGAATGTTCATTCATTTTGTTTCTTAAATTCCACATATGAGTGAAATTATATGGTATTTGTCTTTCTCTGATTGACTTATTTCATTTAACATAACACACTCTAGCTCCATTCACATCATTGCAAATGGCAAGATCTCTTCTTTTTGATGGTTGAGTAGTGTTTCAGTGTATGTGTGTGTGTGTGTGTGTGTGTGTGTGTGTGTGTGTGTGTGTGTACCGTATCTTCTTCATCCAATCCTCAGTTGATGGGCATTTGGGCTCTTTCCATAGTTTGGTTATTGTTGACATTGGGGTGCATGTACTCCTTCCAATGTGTATTTTTGTATTTTTGTATCCTTTGGATACATTGGGCAATTGCTGGATCATAGGGTAGTTCTATTTTTAACTTTTTGAGGAATTGCCATATGGTTCTCCAGCATGGCTGCTCATAATTGTTGAACATGCATGGGTCTTTCCTTGGGTCTGTCTTCCCAAAAGCTGGTCCTGCCTAACAACAAACTTCCAGCTTGACAAAAAAGCACAAGCAAACCCAATACTTTACAAAGAATGGTACAGAGGAACAATGATTCAGGCTTCATAATAAGTTCAGCCTGTCTGGAAGAAAGCCTTTATATTACGAAAGAATGGGACCAAAATTAACACAGAAAAGAAGAAACCAATTAAGGAGGATTTTGAGTGACAAGCTAGAGTTTGTATTTTTGAGGAGCAGGGTACATGATGCCCTCGGCATTAAAGGAATATTCTCCTAGGGGAATTATATACAAAGGACCAAGAGGTAGATGTGTGAGGAGTTATCTCAGGTCAGAGGCTCATTATCAGCACCATCTTATCTCTGGGCACATGAAACCCACAGAAATTCAGATATCACCATCTTAACATCATGAATGCCATCAACTTCTTCAACATCCTTTTCAGTGGGGTGTACAGATACAGATGCAAAAATGCAGAAATAGAAAATGTTTTGTAGTGTTTCTTTTTACAAACAATGTTTAGTGTTTGCACTTAATGTAGAGAAAATTGTGACTATTTACTAGATGAAGACCACTTTTTGAACTTCAAAAATCCATCATATGTTTAATGACAAGAAAATCATTTTTAACCACCTCATTGTCTGGTCTTAGTCTGATGTCAAAATTTAGAGAGAAAAATACCAGACAAGGTTATACTGAGAACTCATTAAATAACTACCCTGAACTCAGAGTCAATTCTCTGCATATTAAAAATGTAACATAATTATGGAAAGTGTCCTGATTGTTCAACAATTCTTTTTTACTTTAGAATAGTGCATAAAAATGCAAATGTCTCCTTATAATTTACCACATGAAATATTTATGCCCACAGCTCCTAGCAGTCCCTAATAATGCCAATGGTGGGCTTTAGTTCTTCCTTCCCATTGAAGACCTGACATTCTAAAGCTTATCTCGCTCCTTCTACATCTGGTACCTTCACATATATGATAGAGAAACTACTGATAAAAATCTCTTAGAGGGACAAATAGAATTCTAAAAGCTTACAAAGAGAGTTTCAGGGTTATAAAATCTTTATAACCTGAATCGGGCACACATTTTGACTTAAGATGTTTTAAGATATCTATGTCTTTTGACAAATTCCGAAATAATATGCCAACAGTTAGAGAAGACCTGACACTAGAGTCATTCTAAGTAGGACACAAGGAAGAAAATTAACATAAAGCTAACAATCTAAAAAAGAATCATCTTGAAGAAAGGAGGCCACAGGGACTCAAACATATGTGATTTTTACATTTTCTTCCTTCCTACTGCCCTAGTCACAGCCATGCCGAATAGAGATTGTCATAGTACAATGATCTCTGGATTTAATTTTTTGGGAACCTTGACCCTGGTAATGGTTCAGTCATCATCTAGGTGACATCGGGCATGTTTTCTTTCTGTTCTTCTGTGTATATATGTATCAAATAAGGGGTTTAGACCAGAGCATCCTTAAGGTGTTTTCTGGATCTGAAATCTTATGGGGGAAAAATTAAAAAGAAGGTGCCAAAACTTGAAATCATATGCTTGTTTCCTCAGTTTAAAGTGAAATGGGGTTTATGTGCACCTATGTATAAATACCTTACAGAAATGGTATTTGATGAAAGTACCACGTCCTGAAGTCCAATGTTCTTAAGATTACAACTTTGGCCTGTTTTCAGGAGGTTTTCAGACTAATTAATGATACCTGACCATAGGACAAAGAGGGGCGCTTTTAAATACAAGACATCCTTAGGTTTTGCCAATAGCATGAGCAATTACACAACCAAAATTCAGAAGAAACGATGCCAAACCCAAGGAGAAGTAACAATACTATAAAGAGAATTAAAAAAAATACATGGCTATAACTTGAATTGCCCTTTTATGAGATACTCAAGAGGATTTGGCTTTATGAGCAGAATCACTTCTTACTAAGACCACTGGGAGAAAGCAGACCAATTATCTATCAAATGCAAGGAATCCAAATTAACTTTTTCTTCGACGGGAAAAAAAATGTGGAATTCTACTGATGCCTCTACAACATTTCTGTTTTCATCTATTTTCTTAAGCAGCAAAATCAGGATAACCTTTTGAACAACAGCAGAGAAAGAGAATCACTGGAAAGATCAAAACAATATTCCGCTACTAGACATTTATAGATTGGGAAGACTTCAGTAATGTAGGACACTTTTATGTATCCTCAAGACTGAGTTAATGTGCACAGGAAATTACTATTAGGCATTTGGGATCAAAATTGATGCTCCTGTTGCATGGGTTATTGCCACAGTTTTATAGAAATGGCTTAGATGTTGTTGGAAGATATAAAATTGGTGTTAATAACACAGTGCATGGATTCATCCAGCAATTTAGAAACCAAGTACAGAGGGTTCATACCTATGAACACCATGACCTGGGAAGTCCCAATCCCAACATGGTACAGAGTAAACAGAGTTGTCTTGGGGTTATGAGACCCTGGGTGTCAGTTCAAACTTAGCCCCTAATTAACTGGGAGGCCTTGGGCAAATCGCTTTCCCCTTCTGAACCTTCATTTGCTTATCTTTAAATGAGGCACCTGGACTTAAGGATCTTCAAGTTTAGGATTCTACTGATAAGTACCAGAATATGATGTATATTAAAGATTTCCAGGCCTAACTGCATACTAGAAACGTTTGGGGAACCTTCAAAAAATATCCATGCATGGGCCATAATTAGATTCCATTGCTGAATTTGGGGCCTTGACATGGGTGGTAAAAAAAAAAAAAAAAAAAAAAAAAAAAAAATTTCACATTGGTAATTTTTTAAAAGCTTCCCAAGACTTTCTAAAGCAAAGCCAGGGGTCAGAACTACTGTTCTACACTTAATGGAACATTTTTAGCAACATTTAATATATTTTTCATTACTCTTTTTGTAGACTGGCTGGGTTCTCTATTTCCCTGGTTTTCCATAGTTTGGCTGAAAGCATTTTAATTATCTTTCCTTACCCAAGAGAAAGGAAAAAAAAAAATAATAGGAGCTGATCTATTTTACATTTATTAAAATTCCTTGAAAAAAATTTCATAGGTGAAGAAAAATGCTTGACCACATCAAATTTTAAAACAATCACTATGATTTATTTATTTATTTGCATTATGATTGTTCCGCATCTTCATAAATAAGGGGAAATTGAGCTGCCAAAGCTAAGAACACACACAATCAGTGAGTGGGTGGGTGAGAATTTGTTGTTGAATTTTGATTCTTTTGCTTTGCTTCTTCAGCTAAGCTGCCTTATAATTGATAAGGAAACCAGCAGTTTAAGGAAGATAACTGGCTGCTTTACATCACCTGCCAAACAATCAGGAGATACAAAGTCACTGATCTAAGACAGTGACAGAACATCATACTTCTCAGTGTTGTCTGTTTTCTATGTCTATTTTTTTTAAAGGTCATAGTTCTCTCTTTTAATTTTCAAAGGAAAGACAAGCTTTGCCACTAGTAGGTGGGAGGTGTGTGGGTAGTTGAATACATGCACAGGTGCAATCAACTTTAATTAAGACTCAAATCATTTTAACAGCCAGATGGAAAAATGCTTCAATCTTTAAAAGAAACAGAGGCACTGAAGCACTAAAAATATTAATGCATGGGAAGAAAAATATCATTTCCATTCTTCCTGAAAGATGTAATTCTGAAAACACATTCGTAACTGTTCTTGAAGCAAACACTTAAATGCTAAGAAGAATAATCCCTTCATCACAAAGGGTAGAAAGAATAATTAAATTCTATCAAAGCAAATGCAAAACTTAGATTGTTGGAATCACGGTTACTATTGGGCATGTTTGGGTGGTTAAAAAAGTCATAGCTATTAAGGTTTCATAAGCAAAGCAAGGCAGAAATTTTAATCCCTTTAAGGGTAATATAACTGATGACTACAGAATTCAACGTATAAAGCATTGCATTTCTTGCTGATTTGAATTCACCAATTATCTAGATAAATATGGCTAGAATAAAGAAATGGTGCTTGGGAATCATCGTTGGCCAATCTGGAATTTTTCATACTTTTCTTAGCAAAAACCATGCATATAAATTTGAAGAGGGAGGGAAAAAAACTCAGCACTCGTTTAGAAAAAGTCTCTGATTAATTAGGTTAATCCAAAATGGTATTTTAAATGAAGTTAGTCAAGAAGATCAAGTAAAGACATAGGCAAAACTTATAGATATCTCTTTAAATGTTGATTTCTTAACATGTAGAGAGTATTCAGGAGAGCTGGAACTCTTTTCAGAATGTGCTTTTACATAACATCTTGTTTTTGCTCTAGTATTTGAACCTCTTTGGATTTTAGTTTGTTTGTAACATGAGGAAGTTAAATAAGACTATTTCCAAGGCCCAGAAAATATTTATTGAGTGCCCACTGTGTGACTCATGGTCAAAGGACAGAGAGTAGCAAGCTAAGGATCTTATTCTCAACTTGTTCTCTTTGGAGCAAAGGAAGGTAGGATTCAAGAGTTTTCTGGAAATTTCATATGGCAATATCATCCCACCTATCTCTCTTTCTTTTTTTCCTTCCTTCCTTACTTTCTTCCTTCTTTCCTTCCTTCCTTCCTTCCTTCCTTCCTTCCTTCCTTCCTTTCTCTCTTTTTCATTTCTCCCCCTTTCTCTCTCTCCTCCCCTCTCTCCCTCCCTCTTTCTCCTTCTCTATTTTTCAGCTTACTTTTAGGTTAGGTGCATGCCACCTGCCCCCTTGTTTCACCTCAGCATCATCTTTTCTTCACATTTTGTTTCTCTCTCTCTCTCTCTCTCTCTCTCTTTCACACACACACACACACACACACACGCGCACACACATACATACACACACACACATACATAGACAAACACAGTGCATGAATGAGCTGTTTAATTACAAAGTGCCTCAGAAATAGAGGGGTTTATTTTTCACCTTTTTATGAATTAAAAGCAAATAAGACAGGATCTGGATTAGATATTATTCTTTATTTCTGATGTTACGAATATGCATTATTACCATGAGGCCTTGTTTCATAAGTTATCTGGTAGCAGACCTTTGTGGCAAAATCAATCTGAATGATGAATAAGGCCTAAGAGATTTCCAATATCCATTGTATGGGGTTAGACTTATGGGTTAAAAAAGAGGAAGGGAAATGGAAAAATCAAAGGAATAGGAGGAGAATAAGGAGAGAGTAGTATTTGCAATGCAAGATTCTTCAGTCGAGGTTATGTTTATGCCTCAAAAACCACTTGTCTGCTGAGGGTCACCAGACCCAGTCTGCTGGAGAGGATCAAGGATCCCCAGGCCTTTGTAAGCTTCAGAACCTAAGGAAATGTTGCAACATGGGCCAGGAGGGCCACAATGGCACAGTGTAGAGGCAGGGGACAGAGAGACACAATGTCTTTTTAAAATGCTCCATTCTAGAGGTGCCTGGGTGGCTCAGTTGTTTGAGTGTCCGACTCTTGATTTTGGCTCAGGTCATGATCTCAGGGTCTTGAGATTGAGCCCGGCATCAGGCTCCATACTGGGCATGGAAACTGCTTAAGATTCTCCCTCTCTCCCTCTGCCCCTCCCTATCCCAACTCATGGGCATGTGATCTCTTTCTCTCTAAAAATAAAGAAATAATAAAATAAAATAAAGTAAAATAAAATAAAATACTCAGTTTTAAACCTGTCTTTTTTTACTCTTTATATCTTTGTAACAATGTTTTGGGCTGCAAAATCTTCCCTCCATAAGGCACCTACCTCGTTAACAAATGTACCTCTCATCTTCATTTGGATTCTCAGATTTTATTGCCTGACAATTCAAAATAAAGATTCTAGCACCTGGAAGAATGCCCGGCATACACTAGGTGTTTTATTAACATGCATTGAATGAAAGAATGAATGAATGAATGCATATATGTGGTTACAATGTTCATGAATTAATAGCATCAAAAGTTCCCCAAATACTTAGGCATAAACTTAACCAAGGGAATAAAAGGCATGTACACTGAACACTACGTCTTCCATCAGTTTTTGCTTAGGATTCTGGAATTTAGCATGAGGCCGACTGTCCATTTCTGTCCTTCCATGTGGCTGCACATTATCTCTAGGAGCCCCTCCCCAGAAGGAACCCAAGTGTGCTTGCCCTGATGACTACTGCTTCTCTGTCTAGCTGGGTATGATTCATGTTCCTATTTCACTGCCTTCAATCCAGATATGTAACATACAAGTCTCCAGAAAAGTTTGCTACAACGTACCATATGTCTTACTTCAAAAGCCTTGGAACAGACATGTCTGAAGAACTTACCCTGGTAGAGGCGATTTTGCTCCTTTGTGGATTATATTTGAAGGCAAGTGGGGGCCTTTCAGGGCTTGCTTTCCCTTCCCCCGTCCCGGACCAAGGGGTTGCTATTAATTCAAAGACACCACAAATGTAGCTGACCCAGCAGCTCCCAATCCCCCAGGGGCACAAAACTCCGGTCTGGCTTCACTTATCTGGCTTCCATAGCCTTCTCTATTCTTAGAAGAACTTTTAAAATTAATAAAGAGAGAGAGGATGCTGAAACCCAGGGAAATACATGTTTTAGACCCACATGGATTGGGAGCTGGGCTCCTTAAATGTCAGCTACTTGTGAGTTTCCCTAAGTCTTCCATTGATTTCACATGGAAGTAGGTCAGGACTGCTTTTAACTGGAGAAGCTGCACGCTACAGGTTTCATTTTACTATGAGGAGTGAATATTAAAAATTGATGTGCAAAGCAAACCTCTGCTTAATTAGCATCTGGATAAAGACTTTACTGGGAAAGCCATGGAAGTTAATAAAAAATGAGAAAATTGACAATGACGTATTTCAACAGCTATTTCTGTGTCGTAGCCTCTCATTTATGAGAAATACTATGGGTGGTCACTCCATGCATCGCCTACTTATGCAGTTAATCTGTATTGAGGAGGTTAGCATTCTTCCTAGGTCTGTGGCTATACACAGAATTCTGTACAAAATTTAAGTGTTTGTTGTTGTTTTATGGCGTTGAATTTTTCAAATGCTAACCTTTAATTTTTTTGTATATTAACTGACCACTTTAAAATAAAAAGCAATCCTATTGAATCTGCTTAGACACAACACCTTTGACTGTCTTCCCTCTACATACTAAATATTTTTTATATTAAGCATTTGGGGTCTTCTTGGTTTCCAACTAATTCATTGGTTAATACCTATGCCTTTTGAGAAGCAGAGTTTTTATTTAGAAAAAAATTTTAAGCAGGAAAAAATATTTATTAAATTTGAAAAACATGTCAACCTCCTCAGTTCTTGTGACTTTCTTTCTTTTGCTGTTGAAACATCTTTCACCATCAAGTTTCGTGTTACCTGACCATTTGTTTTTTGTCTTGTTTTGTGTTATTTTAAAGATTTTATTTATTTGAGAGAGTGCATGAGCAGGGGGAGGGGCAGAGGAAGAGAGAGAAGCAGACTCCCCACTGAGCACAGACCCCCCCAATGCCCGAGGGCTCCACCCCAGGACCCTGGGATCATGACCTGAGCCAAAGACAGACACTTAGCTGAGCCACCCAGGCATCCCTTATCTGAAGCTCTGTACAATGAAGATAGCTTCCTTGTTCTCAGAGCTGTTCTTTATAGGATAGGGTTAACTGTACTGTATCAGGTGTGATGTCCTTCCAACTTCAAGGCCGAGATATCATTCAGCAACCTGAAAACAGCCTGCCCCCCATGGGAACAGAGAATGGCTTACATTTTCCCTAATGCTTCATGCTCCTCACGTCAGGTATTGGATGAGCCACTTAAGATGTCAGATCCTTTACCCAAGCCTAACTGAAGAGAGTTATACGAACAATATAGAATCTCTGAAAATTTAATTCATTTTTGACCTTACTTCGTTTTTTAATAAAATATTTATTTTTTCCACAGAGAGCTAAAAGTCAATTGCCCCTTATAGTTGCATAGCAATTTACATTTTACAAGGTCTTTTCTTGAACCCAATTTTCTTTAATTTTTCACAATCCTCTGAGGTAAATATGAAGAAAAACGATACATGGAGAGTTTGACATGCCCTAAAAGCACAGATGTTCAGTGATAAATCCATCTTTCAACTGCAGGACATTTGACTCCTGTGTCTTTGCCCATACGTGTATCTGTGTATCTCAAGGAACTCTCCGAAACTACTTTTCATTATAATGAGATTGTTTTTTACGCTGTTCGAAGAAATGAATTTTTAAAAATAAACAAAAGTTCAGAAATGAGGATATATGTTTTATTCTCCTTAAATGCTGGAAATTAAATAGTAAATGGGCCATACTCATACCATCTACAATCTAGCTGATTGTTTTCTATCTACCATGTAAGATCTTAATACTGCTTCTAGAATCATTTGGTAAATACCTATGCTATGCTATTTTTAATAGACCCTACTTTAATTCTTACACAAACTACTTAGACTATGAGTACTTGCTTTCATTTTCCTTGTTGAGTACTACGTAGTTTCCCCAGTCAGTAATGGGACTGACTTCTCTTCTATTTCGTACAAAAAAATTATCTAAACCTGGGCTCTCCATTGATATTCTTTGGAACAGCTGGTTCTGAAATATCTTCACTAGTCTTGATCTTCTCATCCTGTGCAGAATTCAGATTATTGTCAATATTTCATAATCATGGTAATTCAACTGGGCTTTGCTATTTAAAAAATGTTAGCTTTGGAAAAATAATCCATAAATATAAACTGAGTATGCGAAACATAGTCATAGAAACCACGGCCACTTAAATAAAATATACAGTCTTTGCTCTCCAAAATTTACCATTGAACTCTGGAGATTGGATACACACTCATTCACTTTAGTGAAACAGTCATTTGATGATTCAAGAAACACATACTGAACATGTACTCTGTGCCAGAAAATGTGCTGTGGCTGCAATAAAAAAGACTCAGTCTTGTGCCCTGACAATTTATTAGGGTGATAAATATTCAAAAGCTAATCAGCACACTGTGTCAGAAGAGCTTTTTTAGTTAATGGAGGACACCCCTCCCCCAACCCTCCCAAAAAAACAGAAGAAACAGAGTCCAAAAAGGATTGCTAATGAGGATATCATGGTGCACAAGAATCAAGAGAAATGTCTTCAGATGTTCTGTGAGGTTTAAGAAAACCAGAAGAGGAAAGAGGCCAGGGCCAAATACCAGTTGGGAATTAGCCCTGTGTGACTTGGGAGTGGGCAGAAGAGGGAGCTGGGTTGTTGGAAATGCAGTGGGGGGCAAGAAATGAAGGCAGCAAGTGCAGAACTTTCACTTGAATAGTTTGGCCATGGAAAGGAAATAGAGAATCATGGCTGGATAGAAAATCAAGCTGTTTTTCTCTTAAACATCAATGGACAATTTTATTTTACTTCCTATTCAGAACTCATAAACATAGCTTAGTTTAGAAGCCAAAGTGAATTCCGCAGCCCTTGAGTAACATTATCAATCAACCAAACAAGGACCACTCTGAGGCAATCTAATTTCTTAGGTTTGAGATTTCTCTTGGGCCAACATTGACAAAAAGCTTTCACCGTTTTGACATATCTCTCTTGTCATTAATCATCAGTAAGTGGTTAATAACTAATCAATCAAAGAAAGAAGCTAGTTTGTGGATCTAGAGGCAATTCTGATATTTGGAATATGGGAGCTTTGAGAGAGCAATGCCTCACTTCAGCTGTCTTCATTCTGTTGGGGGGCTGCTAACACCAAAACCTTTTCTCGGTCTTCTAATTCCTGGGAATCTGGATTTCTTGCTTGAATCATGGGAATAAAAACCACATTAGAATTACCCACCCATATCCAGGGATGGATGATACATAGATGCTTCCGATCTTTATGTGCTGAATCTTTTTACCTTTTGTTTTTCCACCCTTTTTTCTTTCCCAACTAAATTACATCGGTTCCATCTATAACAAGGAAATACATGCAAAAAATTTTAAAAATGCTCTTTTATTGAAAGTAAATCTGTCACTTGACCAGAATAAAGTGTAGGGGAAAGTTTTTCCTCCACCGTCAATTGTCAGAGGAATGTTACAGACTTCAAGATTTGAATTTTTTCCTTTAGGTTTACTTGTTCTGGGTAGACCTGGCTAGACAGGATAATGCTGCTTCAAAATCCATGCTACTAACAGTCTCTCCCCCCTCTTAGATTCTATTTAGTATTTTTATTTCTTTCATTTGGTAATAGCAATAGCCCAGATTCTCCAGTTGATTGGTTATTCCACTAGAAGTGGAACATTTAATTAACCTAGCTCCCATCGACTAACAACAATAATGAGTTTGCTTCAACCGAGAAACACCATGCACCACTACAGACAGTTCATTAAATTTGGGATTGCCATCTATTCCCTGAATTCTGAAAAAACTGAGTTTTTCAAAAATTATAAAAGCTTTCCAAATATTTTATAACTCGAACCCATTTTTTACCTAGGAACACAAACGTGCAAGGCTGCCACTCACATGATAATAGGTACCTGGATTTATGCACTGCCTTTCCTCCAAAAAGGTTAAATGACCTGGTTGAATGTGCTTTCGTTCTCTCTACCACCTAAGTTCAATAATGCATAATGCTAAGCAGACTGGAATTTCTTCTTTAAAATGTTGATCTCTATTATTTTCTTAAAAAATGCATCTCTCTCTCCAAATGTTGAGAAGTGATCAATTTTCACACTATTTATATTATGGAAACTGATGATGCTTTGACATCTACAAAATGATCCACATTTAAATGCTTTATGGCTATATTCTTTATATCTTTCTCCTAATAAATCTGCCTGGAATGGAATAGACATTCTTTTAAACAGGATACTTAAGAGCAAAAGCAATGAATTTAGCATGCAGCATAGGTCATTTTTGGCTGAATGACTATATCGATTTCAGTGTGGAATTTTCTAAGTCAGAGGATCTGATTTTTTTTTTCACTTAATGGTCAAATACTTCTCATTTGGCTTTTGTTTCCTTGGGAACAGTAGCCCTCTCAAGTCATTATGCCTATTAATTCAACAAGTTCAATAAATATTTATGGTGTATCAACTTCGAGAAAGACTGCATTGGGATGAGGGCTGCCTTAAAGAAAATGATGAAAAGCTATGGGTCTTGTCCTCCTCGGCCATGTCTTAATGGGAATAAGAAAAAGACCTCACAATAAGTCAGAATAAGACATACACTGTTACAGAAGTACAAAGTGCTTTTGGAGTTTGAAAGAGATCATTTCAAGACAATAGCACAAGAAAAACTCTATGAAGAAGTAGGTGGACTCTAAGCAGAGATTTTAGGATTAGACTTTGTTTTTTTTTTGACTTATTGAGGAAGCTCTTCCAGCAAGAGAGAACAACATCCGACAGACAGTCTCAGAGGCAGGAAGAGGGTCATTTTTTGAAGGCTCTACACATCATTTAGTAATCCAGAGACACATGAAACAACAAAGCCAAAAGAGACTCAGTTTTAGCACCTAATATTTTCATTTGAAATGTGAGAAAACTAACCCATTTAGAGATGAATGGACTTATCCAAAGTCTTTAAGCTTTTTAATGGTTGAGCTAAGACGGAAACCATCTCTTGTGACATCTAACTCCTGCCCTAGCCCTCTAGGTCATATTCGGTTAGGAAGTAGGAAAAGCGTCGAGGACTGAGATGTGGCCGATAGGAATGCCTTTACTTATACCTAATATTTAATTACTTTTAGGTGTCAAAGTGTTGAAAACATAGGATATTAAATACAAATCAGAAATTGGATTTCCTGTTTGAGGTAATTCAGTAGGAGAGAAAGAAATCAGTCCAAGTACATTAAGTACAAGATGAAGGAATCTTGGTTTTTTAAAAAATTGACTGGGATAGCTTTATTTCTGAATTGAAATGTTTCTGCATTTCATAAATCTAAAGCAGGGAGGGTTCTTCTTAATGCAGAATATTGCTGATTAAATTGCCAACAAGAAATTGCACTTAAAGATTCAGCAGCTGGAGAATATAAACACAGGGGATAAACACGTCTGCCTGCATCAATCAAAGGCAGTTGCAGTCTACCCCCAGAAAGGTGAGCAATTATTTATGAAATTATGTCTTCTTCAGTGATTCTATGTTGCAATCCAAGAAGAAACTGAATGAGGGAAACAGACAATGTCATGGTCCCAATTAACCAAAGAGTCACACGCATTTTCAAAATCAACGATTTTACTTATACTCTTTTAACCTCATCATCTTGAAAAGAAATTTCTTTAGCTTTAAAAAAATAGTAATAATTAAGTAGGTCAGCATGTTCTTGAAGAACTGTATTTTTTAATTTTAATTTTAAAGGTAAGTGTCTGATTCTGTCAACTGCACATTAACACAAATCTAAAGGGAAAAGAGGCGATGCTAAGCAGCATTTTGCACAGGGCTCTTTTGGAGTGTTTGTTTTACTAGATCGGTTTCCAGATTAACGATGCTGAGTCCCTCGCTGCCTTTGAGCCTTGGCTGGGTTTTCGATCCATGGGCTATGTGTTTTCCCTTGCGGTAGCTATAGGTCATCAAGCTACTATGTATTTACAGACAAGAAGCAAGCAGCTGAGGACAAAAGCCCTACATCCCTGGAGGTAGAATCAGGTAGTTGGTAGCTCAATGTTGAAAATCTCATGCACCAAAGAAATACGCATGTACTTTCTTAAGTTAAACTTGGAGGCATTGAGGTGAGCACTTATCTCTTCTCACCCAGGTCATTAGGTGATTCTATGGCCCCTGGACAGATCACATCCTTCAGGGACAGCTCAGAAGTCTGCACAGAGAAGTCCATCACAGAGACTAGGCTCTTCCAAAGTGAATTTTGAAGAGTACTGAAAAAGCTTTCCACCCCCTTCCTAAATTGATGACCACTGTTAGGTACTCCACGCCATTTAGGTACACATTCAGCTTTCTCTTGCTAAGCAGATATTGCTGGGAGTGATAACACTATAAGTTTTTAGAGTTTTGATGACAACTGGTATACTTTAATGGCAACAGGGAGAGGTAAGAAATTGGGGAGACTGGTCAAGTGTAGATAAAGTATCATTAAAAGCCAGAAACTCTAGAGCCAAATAAAGTGGATTCAAGTCCTAGATTTACTCTGTATGACTCTGGGCAAGTTGTGCCTCAGTGTCTCCCATCTTTAAAATGGCAATGTTAATATCAGCTGCCCCAGAGCATTGCAGTGAGGATGGGATACATGTATGAAATGCCTAGAACAGTGTCTGGCATAGAGTAAACATAGCAAAGTACAGGCTACCATTATGATGGAAGCATTCTCGAGGAAAACGTTGGCTGCTGCACACTTTCCCCAGGTCCTCACCACTAGCTGCTTTGATGCATCCCACTCTGGGCAAAGTTCTTGAAATCTGGTGTTGAAATTGTTCCTGAGACACACCTGCTGGAGGCAGAGGCATGTTCCATGAACTTCATCGCCTCCTTCCCCCATCGGCACTGTCAGCTCTAATGCCTGGGATCCTTGGCTCAGTTATGACAGCCAGACCTCCTCATTGCTCTCACAATGCCTGCTGTACCTGTCCTTCCAGTGTCCCTCAAGGAAGGCTCCCGTTCTGTCATATTGATTAGACCATGTGACCAGATGTCCTCTCTGGGAAGCACACCCTTGTCCTGGGTCATGACTCCATCGGGGGGCCCCACTCTGGTCTGGCTAGCCCTCCTGCTTAGATGGTCTGGAACTATCAAGGCAGACCTCTGGGGCGGGGACTGCTGCAGGGCCTGAGTCGCAGGTTCTCCGGCCTGCCTGACTGACAGCCCCAGGCTGAAGTAGCTCTTATCAGCAATTATCAAACTGAAGTGCTGAGGAATTCTGATGAAGAGAATGGCAAAAGCCTGGCATGACTAAGATGGAGGTACTAACTGGAAACCAGAATGGACATTCTTCACAGATACACCACCGTTAAACTCCCAGGATCTCTGGGAGAATCCAAACAGAGCAAAATGGATTTCCTTATTGATCCATCCAGATGACCCTGATTGTCTTCTTTGCCAGATGCCAACTACCAGTAGCTTACTCAAGGAAAGGAAAGCAACACTCACTCATTTCAAGCTCTCCCTTCTCTGTTCTTTCTCTTATATAAATTACATTTCTGACTTTGTTAGATAAAAGCAATGTGTTAAGAGGTTTCTTTTTTATACAAGTAAAGGGTGTTGCCAATATTTAGTCATATATCCCTGAGTTATTGCTGGATAGCAGGAAATTTTTACTGGGAATTGCATTAAAAAGTCAACAGCCTCGACCCAGCCTCAACCTCCAGAATTTCTCATTCAACAGGCCTATGATAAGACCCAGGAATCTGTTTTTGACAATACCCAGGTGAATATGATACAGGAGGTTCATGGACCAGAAGTCTAAGCTTTCTGTGTCTTTGCCTACATACTTTGAACCACCCAAGGACATTCCCTGAAGCCTGAGCATGTCATCCAGGTATTGGTTCAAGTGCGTCATTATAACCCAGGTCCTAGTTCAATTTTCCCTCTAAGCAGCTGGAAGGAGGCTTTCCAATGCAGAAACTAGCCTGAGGCCATGGTGTGGGACTCTGAGTGGAGGGATGGGTGCAACCAACACACAGCAGGAGAGGGACCTGACAAGGGTCATGTCTTTATTTAAGATGCTTAACAAAACCTATAGGCTTTGGTCTTTTCAGGCCTTTTGGAATCCTCTGAGATGCTCTTCATGTCATGTGAGTGTAGCTCAAGTTCCAAATGCCTTTGAAGAATCCTAGAATTCTACAAGTTCCAGATCCAGCTCCCAACGCTGGTCAGGTGGCTCCAAGTCACCATGCATCCAGAAGTCCTGGCTGAAGTCCCAGGATGAGAGCTCACCCATTCCCATTGCAAGTGAGAGACCCAGACTCATGGATTCTCTTGTCCGCCCTCCCCTTTGGCTTCTCGATACTTGCTTGAGCCCTAGCCACTTTTTTCAGCCCCTGCTTTCACAGGAATGAAAAGGAGGAGCTATGAAGTCCTGAATTAATCTGCTTGCTAAATTTTGCAGAAAAAGTATTTTAAATAGGTCAAACAAAATGTGTAGGTTATCTGAAAATAAACTAACATTCATTTCAGGTTTCCCAGGATAACTTCGTTCTTGGGAAGTTGATATTCTTACCATCTCAGATATGAATCCAAGAACTTCATTCAAGACTTAGTAAGTGGGTTAAATAAACTGGCCTTTGAAGGTAAGGGTCACAGAGTCCCTACACTGAAGGTCACACATTTACACTGAATAAGAGGCTGCTCAGACAAGGTTGTGTATCTGTTTCTTGGCCCACAACCGATTAATGGTGCGATAAGACACTGAGGGGAAGAGTTGAAGGAGAATAGGAGAGGTGGGACGAGGGGAAGAGAATCTATCTGCATTAATAAAACTACCTGAGAGAAAGGTAGGAGGCAGGAAAACCTCCAAAAAACAGACATAAGAATTCAAATAAATTTAAGTTATATAGCAGTAGAGGGCTATTCAGAGCTACAAACTCAAATAGCCCCTGATGACATCCTAGTATCCTAGTAATTAAGCTATCAACACTGTGTCACTGTTATTATAAATGGCCAGGGACAATGACAGTCACCCCTGTTTGAGGGGTATCCTATTCCAGATGCCTTGCTACACACTTTTTTTTTTTAAAGATTTATTTATTTGAGAGAGAGAGAGCGTGCATGTGCATGAGTGGAAGGGGCAGAAGGAGAGTGGGAGAGAATCTTAAGCAGATTCCACGCTGAGCACAGAGCCTGACACGGGGCTGATCTCATGACCCTGAGATGAATACCTGAGCCAAATGCTTAACGGACTGTGACACCGAGGTGCCATAAACACTTTAAGTGCACTAGCACATAGTAGGCACACAATGATGATCACAACAATGACCCTGAATCATAAAGATGGCTACATTATGTTAGTATACCCTTCCCTTTGTCCTAAAAGTGCAATAATATATAAACACAGAAATACATTTTAAAAGATTTCCTTCCAAAATCATTCTTTTTTTTTTTTAATTGAAAATTCCTTTTTAAATTAAACTAGTAAGAATGGGTTGGATTAGTTGCTTCACCAGCAATCCCCAATATTTTAGCATCACTGTATCTCAAATGACTTACGAAAGGGGAAATTGTGTGTGTGTGTGTGTGTGTGTGTGTGTGTGTGTGTGTGTGTGATGGAAGGGGCACAGAGATAGGTTTTTTGGTTGGTTTTTGACTTTTGTTTGTTTTTTGTTTGTTTGTTTGGGTTTGTTTGCATGTTTCCTTTGGGTTGTTGTTTCTGTGGGAGTGTGTGTGTGAGTTTTAAGAAAGTGAATGAAAAGGCAAAGGTTACATCTGATTCCTAAGTTTATTTCATCAAACCAATAGGACCTGTTTACATTTATAATTGTGAAATTATAGCACAACATCTAAACATCTTAAATGGGAGTGTTTTTAAGAGGCTGAAAGATGAGATGTAACAGTAGAAAATTCTCTCTCTGTTAATGTGGAATATTGCAGTATAAGGAAGCTCTTTAGTAATGCCAACTCCCATTTTTTTTTAATAACAATACCAGGTGAGGGGGCCTACATCTTTGTTTTTCTTTGCTCCTTCTTTGCCCCCCCCCCCCCCGTGTCTCTACGTCCTTCTGTGAGCTCTGTCTTGGCATCCATATTGGCTTACGTGCCAATATGCCCTGTGTGTGCATTTCTTTTGTATCTTTCTTGGTGCCTTAGTCTCAGAATTAGTCCCTTTACCATTTCATGTTTCTATTTTTTTCTCGAATTTTCTGTTAACATTTCTCTACACATTTCTTTTCTATCCTATACTCTCCCTTGAGTATATTATAGAATTTAATTATATTCTTCATTGTGTCTTGTACTTTTTTATAGGAACATATATTCATGCATTTATATTAAATATAGGCAAAATCTTTCTTTTAAAAATATTTCTTGAGGAGAAAAATATTTTAAATACTATTATGGTGAATACTCCAAATTCACCATAAACATATTTGTACTTCACCTATTTCTCATGTAGACAAAAATTTATAGCAATAAAATACAAGTGGATCACTTCTTACATGCCTTGTAAACTCTCTCTCTCGGCACAAAATTAAGAGACATTCATAATAACCAATTTTACTATAGTGAGAAAGACTATTAAGTGTCCTCATCTATAGCTAAGCAACATGACAATGTCCCATCAACCAGGGAGAAAAATACTTCTTAGAATGCTTCATGTGAAGACCATGTTTAGAAAATCATGCGGTGAAATGAAATTGGTTCATAGTCTACCACTATCATCTTATTATATTTCTTTCCTATTGCTCAATCTCTGTCAACAGTTGTAAGATTTTAAGATATGAAATTAAGTGTATCTTTTTAGATTATTAAAATAAGAGTTGAAGGCATATATTTAATTTGACATAGATTTTTAAATTAAAACAGAAATATTACACTTGCTTTGAATTGAATATTAGGAAATTATTAAAATTGGCACTTCCAATAAAGCCAGGGGGTATGGAGAATAGAAATACCAGCCTTAATTTTATTCCTGAAATGTAAAAAAAAGAAAAGAAAAAGAAAAAAGAAAAGGAAAGGAAAAAAAAAGACATTTGAGATTTAGGAGCCATGGATGTTATATTACTTCATATCACTTATTCTCTCCCTATGATATCAGCAGTGTCTGTAAATCCTATCTGGCAAGAATAGAGGGGAGAGTTGCATCACTGAGTATACTGCACCAGTATTTATAGGATAACTTCCAATTACCAACAGTGTTAGATCTACTTTCTGAATTATAGAAAGATTCTGAGAGTCACTATGTTTTTTTTTTTTTTTTAGATTTTATTTATTTATTTGACAGCGAGAGCAAGGGAGACATGAACGGGGGGAGCGGGTGGGGCAGAGGGAGAGAAAGGAGCACACTCCCTGCTGAACAGGGAGCCTGATGCAGGGCTTGATCCCAGGACCCTGAGATCAGGACCTGAGCTGAAGGAGATGCTTAATTGACTGAGCCACCCAAGCACCCCACCACTATGATTTTTTTTAGCATTTTCTTCTGGAGTCAAAAGTAAATAATATTAAATTATTCTTTGCACTATCTGCATTTTTCTTCCTTTCCCTTTATGTGAAGTAAAATATTGAAGTTAATGTAACTCAAGACATGCCCTTTCTTTGAAGAGTTGATACATAGTTAATAGCACACAGGAAGGAATTCAATCCTCAGATCTCTAAAAGCTATAAAGAGCCTGGATCACTTCTCCATGTATAAGCTTTGTTTTAGAAGCACACAAAGCTCATTTTGGACTCAAATGGAGAAGTCTGTGACATATAGCACATAGACAAATTCTAACAGATGGATTTTTCTTGAAATAACTTCATTAGTTAATCATTTCTTTTACATATACTTTTTCTAGCTAATTGGTATAGCTGCCAGCTGGAGTTGTGAAGGGTCCTCCAAAGAAACTGGTAGGTAGGGAGAAAATCCAATAATTTCACCAAATCTAGCATGAAACACCCATTAATTTCACACTAACCATTACATATTTTGAAAGTAAAATCTTACTCTTTCATTTTTGTTTCTCCAATTTATTCTAAACACCTTAACTGATCTGTGCTTAAACCAAATCAACCATCTAGAAGAAACCTGAATCTTTAATAAATTATTTAGGTCAGGGTTTACCGAACTTGCCAGTATGGACATTGTGGACCAGATCATCTTTTTTGTCAGCTTTTTTTTTTTTGTCTGAAAGAAAGGAAACACAAGCAGGGGAAGCAGCAGGCAGAGGGAAAAGCAGGATCCTCGCTGAGTAAGGAGCCCGATGCGAGCCTCCATCCCAGGACCCTGGGATCATGACCTGAGCTGAAGGCAGATGCTTACCTGAATGAGCCACCCAGGCGTCCCTTTCCGTCAGCTTTTAAGGAGTACCTCTGGCCTGTACCCACTTGATGTCAGTAGCACCCCCAGTTGTGACAGCTAACAATGTCTCCAGACATCTCCAAAACTCCCTGGGGGCCAAACTGCCCTGGCTGAGAACCACTGTTTTAGAAGTAGATTGTTCCTGTTTTAATTCAATTTAAAAATAGTTTAATGTATGCACGTACATATGTATTTAACTTCAGACATATCTAATAGATGAGAGTTTTTTGCCTTTCATTCAGGTAAGTGAAATGTTTTGGGTGGAGATGATTTAAGCAGTAATACTTCCATAAATCTCTCTGGACAAACAAGCCAAAAAGACGGGATATGTGGCTTCTAATGTGAATGAATACTAATTATCTAAGACGTGCCATCACCACTGGGGAGCCTAGGGGGCTCAGTCGGTTGAGCATCTGACTTGGTTTTGGCTCAGATCATGATCAGGGTCCAGAGACTGAACCCCTCCTGGGCTCCAAACTCAGTAGGGAATCTCCTTGAATGAATCTCTCCCTCTGCCCCTCCCCCCACTCTTTCTCTTGCTATCAAATATATAAATAAATCTTTTTGTAAAATATTTTATTTATTTATTTGACAGAGAGAGAGAACACCAGCAATGGGAGCAGCAGGCAGAGGGAGAAGGAGAAGTGGGCTTCCCACTGAGCAGGGAGCCCGATGCGGGACTTGATATCAGGACCCCGGGATCATGACCTGAGCTGAAAGCAGACACTTAACCAACTGAGCCACCCAGGCGCCCATATGAATAAATCTTAAGAAAAAAAGTGCCATCACCATCTTCATCATCAGAAGTATTGATTTTTTTTTTTTTCTCTTCAAGGAAGGAACTCACTGTGATTAGGTAAATTGGTAAGTAAAATCCTGTGTTGGGATAATCTGAGATAAAAAATGATTAAGTACCAGTTTAGATGCCTAAAGCATTTTTAAATAAAGGAAAGCAGTGTAATTTAATACAATGGACACTGAGAAAACTGGGATCTGTTTTGACTTGACTGTATACGTATGGAATGATTTGGGGTTCACAAGATGATTTAGTCATTCAGAAGGAGACATTTCCTGGTCTTTGACGTTCAATGGTAAATGTAAAGTGTACCACCTATTTATCACTTACTGATTTTTCTGTAATTTATGTATCAGTGGATCTAGGAAGAGTACCATAGGAATAAGATGTTAATTACCATAAATCTTAAAAGGGAGGCAAGGAGCCTTTTCTAGTTTAGGGTGAATGTGAGAACATGATAACCCCACAAAGTATGCAGGGAGAATCAGTCACCATGTCAAAAAAAATACTACTAAATTCTATCCAAATGTCTATCTTTCCAGCAAAAGCTTTGTAATACAGATTTGCTCAAGCGGGTCTTTAATATAAGATAAAGATGAATGTTAACATTTATCATTATGCATAATAAGATAAAGACGAATGTTAACATTTATCATTATGTTATATTATACTTTGTCTCAAAAAAATCAAGTATTTACCTAAAAATTCCTTAGTGATCTGTTTACTTTGTTAGACTTTCTAGAGCCACCGTAACAATCTAGATTTTACACTTGAGTGTTTAAAGAGTCATTCTTCCTTTCAACAGCGTATGTTCCACTCTGCCAATCGTCACTTTGAGTTCTTTCAGAAGGCACTCTCCTTCAGCATGGCAAAGCGAAATAACCCACTTTGATATTTCAACTCAAAGAACTACAGGCCCTGCCCTCCGGGCTTCATCTGCACACCCCCGGCTTCGCTTTATTTTTAAGTCGGAAACCCGGCTCCCATAGACTCTGTACACTTACTCTCTGCGGGGTCCTTAGAACGGCGGCCGCTGGACGACTTCCTCAGCAGGCTTCGTCCAGAGCTAAAGAGGCTGGTTAGTTCTTCCAAGGGACTCGTGGGGGTCCTGGACCGGGAGGCACCCGCAGCGGGGCCGTAGGTGTTCACCGAGGCGTTGACCATCTTGGCCCCATCCTGCGACACCGGCCTGCCCGCCGGATGGGGCGCGGACGGAGAGCTCCTGGAGAGGCTGCCCGAATGCACGGCGTCGTAGGGCGGGGGCCGCTTGAGGCTGAGCGGGGTCAGGGACCTCCCCATGCTGACTGGCGACGGGGAGGCCGAGTGGCTCTTCGGGTAGCCGTGCGGGGACTGCGTGCGGTACAGGGTGGACGGCGGGGGCGGGGACGAGGACAGCGCGGAGGCGGCGGCGGCGGCGGCGGCGGGGCCGGCGCCCAGGGCTGCGGCCTGATCTTTGTCCATCTTGGGGTGGCCGGAGGCGTGAGAGGGCAGTGAGGACGGAGACGCCCCGGCCTGCTGCTTCATGTAAGACACGTTTTCCAACACGGGCAGTTTGGTGACCTCCAGTGGGGTGAGCGGAGACTCGTCAGAATTGGGGGAGCACTGCACGGGCGCGGGGGGGAACACCAGCAGCGGGGGTCGGTGAGAAAGCAGGTTGGGGAAGGGCGGGGGGATGTCACAAAGCAAACCCTTTGGAGTACATGGCACTGAGGACTTGGCCAAGTCCGAGTCAGGCACCGTGGGAGTAGCACACTGCGAAGAGCAACTGTGATGGTCAAGGTCACATTTGGAATCTTGGCCCAAGTCGTCAAAGATGGGGTATTTCATCTCCTCGTAGACGGCCTCGCTCTGGTCATCCTCCTCCTTCCTGAAGTCTCTGAGAATGTTGCCCACCATCTCGATGTACACGGGCTCCTCCTCCTCGGGGTCCCCCGCCGGGCTGCTGACCTGGGACAGAGAGGGGTCCCGCGGGAGCGACGTCCTCCGCGGCGCGTGCTTCTTGATGTACGTTTCATCGAAAGATGTGCTCAGCTGAGTGTTCGGGTTCCGTTTGGGTTTGGGAGGAGGGATCTTCTTTGAATATTCATCACTGTGGGGTCTGGGTTTGGTGGACACTACAAAAGAGAAAAGAGAAAAACAGAAAAGTAAAATAGATGAGTACAAAAGGAAAGCCTTCAAACAGGACTTGCACTTGGGTTTACTGCTATGAACTTTTGATGGAGGCTTGGGGGGATGGTAATCTGCTTCGTTTCTAGTTTGAGGCTTAGACTAAAAATCAAACAAAAATCAGACACTTTCCATATGTAGGAAAACCTGATGACAGAACAGTGGTAGTATTTATCTTCAAGCTAATATGAATAATCTGACACTGATAAATGCATTAAGCGGGACTATTTGTCCCTCTGCCTTAGAATTTCTAATTAGAAGCCTTCAGATGAAACATGTTCCATAAAAACAATCATAAATTTCATAAAGATTAACCTCCAAGAATTAAGTGAGAAACTCAAGGGGGGAAATCAAGTTTCTATTAGCCCAAATGGTCACAAAAATACCATGGGATTTGAAACCTTTTAATGATGTGGTTATTGCACATGATCACATCTTGCTTTCATTTAGGATAAAAATGTCCCAGCCTGCTAGACTTAATCTCTGCCTTGGTTCAGATAAATAACTTCTATACGGATGGGTCTGATACTTCAGGGGAAATTGATGTGAAAAATCTTATGAGGCTAGACAAGTTAATCTCTAAATCTCCAGGTATTGTTGATTATGGCGTATTTGTCTGTTTTTGTTCATGAGATCTCTTATGATATCCCAAATGCTATCTTGGAATGAATTTATTAGGTGTGTGGCACTGACACATCTGAACCCCCTCAAGCGTCTTATAAGAAAATAATCCAGACAATGTTGTATAAGCTTAGAGAATAACTTTTGGAAACTCACAACAGATATATGTATTAGTGCGCTCAACAGCTTGCTGGAAGGAAACATAATGAAACTCTGACACCATACAGTAGGGTGGAACAGGCTGGCAACATGTCTGGGACTGAAATCAATTATTTAGCATGCAGGGAAGGTACTGGCATCTTGTTATTATCTCATTATCTCATTGTGTTGATATATGATTACA
Organism: Potos flavus; assembly: GCA_028534135.1. NCBI lineage: Eukaryota > Metazoa > Chordata > Mammalia > Carnivora > Procyonidae > Potos > Potos flavus. Next base: position 162,374,200 of record CM052883.1, on the reverse strand, counting down.
ATGATTATCATTATTATGCAGTGTGGCAGAACACAGTAACTTATGGTAAATGGTAGCATATAATATAAGGTGACAGTATAGCTTACTGGTGTAAAACTATCAAGAAAATAACAGGCTTCTCTATAATTTGCAGCCTGAAGGGGAGGTGGGGTCTCAAGACACAAATCAGGAAACACCTGAAGTCATCTTTGTTTTTTTTAAATAGCATACTATGACACAGAAGCTGTTCTAAAACTTACTAAAGGAGAAGTAAGAGCTTAAAGATTAGTTAGTCTGCTGCTCTACACATCAATCACGACTTCAGAGAAAAGAAACCCATCAAATATTCTAGAGAAGTGGCTATGTCGCTCACTTTTCTAGGTCATCCCTGCTTTCAAATATTCTGTCCTATTGTGCCCATGATGATGTTTTTACTCACTACAATCAAATATCTTTTTGAAGGGAAGTTTCTTAATGTATCTAGACTTTTCCTTTAACTCATATCAAGAAAAACTAGATGTTGCTTTCCAGGGGGTTATAGCAGTGGAGTCTCTGAGTGCCAAAAATGAAAAGCCGAGACACATAATGGGGCAAAAACTACCTAGACAATTCTTTAGGAGGGACCCAAAGTGACCAATAACTCCTCTCTGTATCTTCCACTGGTCTTAAATTTTACTGGTTTTAAAATCTACTGTGTATGTTAATTTTCATGAATTAAATAACTCATCAGATTATATATAAAAATCTGAGCCTGATGTGTAAGGTAAAAGTATATATTACTGAATAAAGTTGACTTAGTACTGGAGGGACATTGAGTCAGGACCCAGAAGAACAAAAGCCTAAAGACTATTCTTCTAAAGCTTGTTTCCTGCCATCTTCCACCTTAGGGTCTCATTCTAGACTAAGTAACTCACATGCTGGGAAAATATTTGCCACTGATTATTGGGTTCTAGAGATTGAATGGTGTGGGGTTAGGGGAATCCTTAGAAGAGAGAAGTCTGAATAGTGAGGTGCTCTGTGAATGGAGGGTTAACCTAAAGCTAAGAATTAGTGTGTCCATGAGATGATAACCTCATTATATGGGAGCGGTCATACTTAGAATAAGATTAGCATTTTTATCCTTTCTAAATTATAGTGCACTTCTGTTTTCTTTGACCCTTCACTGAAGTCCAATGTCCCCACCTAGACTTGGGTAGTTGTATGGAAAGAAATAACAAGACAGGCAGAATTCAAGCATCTGAGCCCAAGCCTAGGTAGGGGCGCTGCACCAAAGGAAGACCATTACCCAAGATTTCCAGAGTGAGGGGTCAATGGTAGAGCCGATTGTGACATGATACTCGGGGAAGCAGTAACCCCACAAGCAACCTTGGAACCGATGTCCTTCTTCCCAAAGAGATTAGAAGGTGGTCTTTGGGATGGACAAGACCAATGCTTGGGTTGCACTCAAAATGTGAACAAATGACACTCATCATTCTCTTTGCCAAAAGGAACAGAAAAATTAAATAAAGGTACTTCCTATCTATGAAATGACTGAAGAAAGAAAAGTTTCTATTCTAGAACACAACACAGAATTAAGTAGAGCAATTATTCATAAGGAAGGAATATAGACAATCCATTTGTACTGTCAAGACAACTTCAATGCCAAACCAGGCACAGATACTGTCTGACAAGGGGAAGAAAATATAATATGTGACTTTTATGATGACTCTTAAATAATCAAAATTCACCATCGCCCTGGATTGAACTGCATTCCTCCCACATTGATATGTTGAAGCACTAACCAACAATGTGATAGCATTTGGAGATGGTGTGTTTCGGAGATAGTTAGGTTTGGATGAGGTCATGAGGGTTGAGGGATGAGGTCATGAGGGTCCTCATAGTGGGTGGGATTAGGACCATCACGTGCTGATACAGTGAGAAGGCAGACGTCTACGAGCCAGGAAGAGAGTTCTCACCAGGAACCAACTACGCAGAAACCAACTATGCTAGCACCTTGACCTTGGACTTCTGGCCTCAAGGACTGAGAGGAAATAAATGTCTGTTGTTTAAGCCACCTGATCTAGGATATTTTGTTATGGAAGCCCAAACTGACTTAGGTAACAGTGTATTTATTGAGCCCTGCATAAAGACACTGTATAGCTGAATGATAAACACCCACTTTAATTCCATCCTCTGGCATTCAAATACTTGAAATAGCTCTGTTATTTTAAAAATTAATACAGCTCTTTCCCAGTCTTTGCAATTTAAGTTTCACCTGCCCCTGCCCTATATCTCCTTATCCCCTGGAACCATGTCACGAAGAGCAATTACACCTAAATATAGAAATGCTCCTCCCAGGTACCTACCCAGGGACACCCTTCCACCCAACAGCCTGTAATTCTGGTTGTTCTTGTTCTGACTCTCATCTCTGATTTGTGTTTTTGATTCCAACCCATTTTCTGGATGCTTTTTGTTTGTTGTTGTTGTTCTTTGCTTTGGCATACTGACTCCCTGTTCCACTTTGTTCTACTGCCCTGTAGCTGAAGCAGTTCCCCAGCCAGCCTTGTCCAAGGAATGCTTCATCATCTGGGCAAGCTTATCCCCTCTCCCTTTCCCTGTGTGATGATGGGAGCCCAATGCAGGCAGATTCGTATGATGAAAGCACATTTTGTTTCCTGATGCTCTTTCTTTGTTATTGATCCAAATTTGAAATGAAAGCATTGAGGATTATTTAGGTAGTAAAGAGTTAAATAAATTACACATGATTGGGATGAATAAACAGATTCATTCTTTCATATCAGGAGACTTTTTTCCAGACAATATCTGCTTCCCATTCCATATCCCCCTTGCAATTGGGTAAATAATTCATGGAGCAATAAAAATTTGTTTCAACTGTCATGTATGCTTTTTTTTTTTTTTTTAAGTTTACCCATATAAGGCAGAACCTGAAATTTTAAACACCATTGTCACATAATTTATTCTACTTTAACCTCACTCTAGGGAATTAAAATTAAGGAAAAAAGTCATGTTTAAACAGTCATTTCTTTAGAGAATAATTAAAAACAGTCTCGATCTACATACATAGATGCTGAAATACTGCTAATAAAAGGCAAAGAAAATTGCTTGCAAATTTCAACATTAAATCAAATTCAACTATAATAAAAAAGGTGATTTTTATTGCTCTTGAATGAATTTTAAGTTATTTCTAATAAGCCCAAAGATAGAGGCAATAATTCCTGTTCAGCTCCAGAGCACAAATTTTAATGCTTAAAATAGTATAATGATGGTAGCATTGAACAAGCAGAAAGTGACATTTTTGAAATGAAGTATCTGAGCACAAAGGTTATGCATGGCTTTCAGTCATGCCCAGATGATCTGTCTTTCACAGCTAATTTTGGAAATTCACCATGTCTTTGTCAACCTATCCTTCTGAAATAATTTTTCCTTATTAAAAAAAGTATAGCGTAAAACCATGCTTTAGTATCTGTGGATATTCTTGACCCAAGAAGTGGAAAGACATGACATAGCACCGGTTAATATTTCCCTGTCTCTCTGGCCACAGAATCTCAGAATTTGAAGGGCTCTTAGAAATTATCCAGCCCAAGGGAGCCTAGGTGGCTCAGTCGGTTAAGCATCCAACTCTTGATTTTGGCTCAGGTTTTGATTTCGAGGTCGTGAGATCGAGCCCCACGTGAGGCTCTGAGCTGAGTGTGCAGCTTGCCCAAGATTCTTAAGACTCTTCTCTCTTTCCCTCTCCCCCTGCCCTCCTCCACAATGTGCACGCTCCCTTTCTCTCTCTACAATAAATAAATCTTTTTTTTTAAAAAAAGGAAGAAATTGTCCAGCCCAAACACTGCACTTTACTGATGAAGAAACATAAATTCCCCATCAACTACTTAAAAAAATGAAATCTCATCATTTCAATTCAATCTTTTATACCTTTTAAGACAAAAGAAAACAATAGGGGGAGAATAGTTCTGCAATTTATTATTTTGTATATGTCATAGAGTAGTATTTTAAAAGGTCTCCTCAGAAGCAAAAATTTAAGAAATAAAAATAAAAGGTCTTCTCAGCCCATGCTATAATGTTGGCCCCATAACTGTCACTCTGTAGTTATAGAGATGTATTAAACATGTAATCCAACTGGGAAACAAGAGTCCAGTGAAGAGAAGTAGTGTCCACAATGTATAATCCTAAGACTGGCTGATTCTGGAAGGTGAGAGACACATTTCCCACTTTTGGCAGAACTGTGCTCACAATAACTTTCTTTCACAACTCACAATGCCAAGGGTTTGAGGGATATTTTTATTTTCACAGTCACAAGCTTTGCAATCCCATCCACAAAATTGCTTCCTGTTGATTTTATTTTTTTAAATTAAGGTGTTTGTAAAGGGATAGGGTTGCAAATGCCTTTGGTCTGCTTCCAGTAGGACCAAGAAAGGATCAGATTTGGAGTTGTAGGACCTGTGTCATTGTTCTGGAAGACAGACAACTCAGATCAAAGTTTGGATGGAAATAAAGGATATAAGACATAGAACTGTCTCAACAGCATGGTTTTAAAGTTGAATGGGACTTAGAGTCTTGGCTTAAGCTAGAAGACATGATTCTAATCACTTCTTTGCTTTGGGTAAGGTGCATAACTTTGGGCAAATTACTTTGAAGTACATTACTGTTTATACTCACTTTCGTCATAGGTAATAAGGGACTTTAATCAGAATCACCGTTTTTTTTTTAATTACTCATCTCGACAACCAATTATAAAATAAAATTGGAATTTGTAACCAATATTTTGAAAGATATGAATTAAAACAGATGAGAAAATATGAGTACATTCCATGTGGTAAGAATAGAGGTTGTTTCTTGAAGCAATATTTACTTAAAGTATATAGATATTTCCTAAGACTGACATATCTCTTATAGGCTATGATCAGGGATGTTTGAACAGTCCTAAAGCAGACTATCTCTGGTTGATAGTCTTCAGGAAGGGCTCCGTCAATTCTTTCCCTTCCAGTATGTGCAGACTTTTTCAACCCTTGAAAAGTAGAGGATTTCTTCTCTTCTTGAATATGGCAGCTTTCACCTTCTCCCAAAGGAAGTCAGGCACCATGAAAGAAGTCTAACTACGCTGAGATGACCATGCAATAAGGAAACCCAAGCCAGCCAAGGGGAAAAGAACCAAGAAAAAAATCAATCAATAATGAAAATGAAACCCTGGCCATATAACTCCAGTCAAGTTGTTCTGGTGACCCCTTTAGCTATTTGAACAATCTCAGTAAAACAGCAGACACTTTGGATCAGTCATCCCCACTGTATCCTATTGAGTCCCTGACCCACAGGATTATGAGCAAATACAACTCAGGGACAGTTTGCCGTGCATGTGTACATACCTGAAACCGGTACCAGAGGCATGGTGCTGCCTTACCAAAACTTCTAAAGCTTGTGCATTGGCCTTGGAGTGGTGGCAGAGGCCTGAAGGACAGTGAGGAGACCAAGGGGAGCCTGAAAAGTCAGTGAGCTAATTGCTATTGAGGCCGTAAAAAAGGAGAGCTGTGTTATAGATTGGTGGAAAGTTGGCAAGACCATTGCCTGTGGTAATGTAGACAATATAAAATGTACCTAATGAATTTGTGGACCTGACTAAGCAGAGTTCTGGAAGGATGTGGATGTGTTAGCTGACTTGTTTAGCCTTGTACGGTAGAGGCTGCATGAGAAAGAGAGACACTATGGAAGGAAGTGTTCTCTTCTCAAGCAAAAGTGAAAGGAAATCATCCCACACAGGACCTGCCGTGAAGCCTTCTCTGATCAACAAAAGGTTTTCAGGGTGAAGAATGGCCCTGAGGGCAAAGGTCAATCCAGAGCTCTGCCAGTAGATGGTGGCCAGTCTATGACAGGTTTTGTAGCACAGATAAATTGCACTTTTAGCTTGAAGACCTTTGCATATGAGGAAATGCACTCAAAGAGCCTCATGGCACATGGGCATGATTTAAATGATGAAATCTGAGATTTCAAGCTGATGTTATAACACAAGAAACTATTTGGGAAAGAGGGTGAGAGTATTTTGCCAACTGGGAATATTGTAGCTGAAAGGCAAATTGTGGTAGACAGTCTTCAAAGATAGCTGTCTTCGATCCCTTCCCGCCTTGTGTGCTTTCTACCTATCAACAGTTAAGAGTCTCTCCACCTCTCCTCAAATCAGGGCTGAGGGCCGGCCTTGTGATTTATCTTGACAACAAGACTTTAGCAGAAGTGATCATCTGAATCTTAGACTTGAGAGAACTGACAGCTTTCACTTACTCTATCTTAAAAGCCAACTGCCATACAAGAACTCTTAGACCAACATGCTATGAAGAAATTCAACCTAGTGATGTAAAGACCCCATGCGAAGGAGAAGTTAGCCCAGACATGTGAGTGAAACCTTCATGGACCTTCCAACCCATCCCAACTGCCAGCTGAATGCAGCCCAATGAGAGACCCCAACCAATGTCATACAGAGCAAAAGAGTCACTCATACAAACCAAGTCAACTCACAGAATAAGAAGAAGTAATACATTGTTTCTGTTTTAAGCCACAGCATTCTGGGTTGGTTTATTGCACAGCAATAGATAACTGAAAGAAATACCAAAATTAATTTCCTGTTTGTGTAGATATCTCATAGAAAATGCTATTGTTATTTTCATAGAACTAGGGTACAGTGTGCACCCTGAGGAAACAGAAAGCATCTTTCCAGAATAGAAAAATTCAGGAAGTAAGATTGAATTCTGAGTATCATAAAATCACCAGAGGAGGATTCAAAGAAGCTACATAAAAAGAGATTACACACTTTCTGGTGAAAAAGACTGGATCGAAGTCAGAGTGAAGGCATTAGTATATCAAAGGAAGAACTCGATAAAGTTTATCAAAGAAAGGGGATCTTGCCAGCCACAGAAAATATCAAACCAGGAGACTCATAGAGTAAAACATGGCGGCACCCCACAACAGTGCCGTGGGTATCGGTCCTCCATTACATCTCTGTTGTGAGTATGGACCCCACATGCTCGTAGAGCCTGAAGCCCCTATATATGATTCTCATGAGTCCTTCTTTTTCTAACTTCAGATTCGTCAAGAAACTTCCTAATAATTTTGTGTTCCAAAATCTTATGCATATGTTTCTCATTAAAAACAAGCAAGATGGAATTCTGGTTTCATACACTGCTATGGTCTGAATATTTGCATCTCCCCCCAACCTCCTCCAAATTCAGGTGTTGGAATCTTAACACCCAGTGTTACGGAGTAAGAAGGTGGGGTCTTGGGGGGTAATTAGTTCATAAGTGTGGAGCCCTTGTGAATGGGACTGATTTTCTTATGAAAGAGATCCCACAGAACTCCCTAGCCACATCCACCATGTGTGAACATCTGGAACCCGACCAGAATGTGACCGTGCTGGTCCCCTGATCTTGGACTTCCAGCCACCGAAGCTGTGAAGAATACATTTCTATTGTTTATAAGCTACTCAGTCTGTGATATTTTACATAGCAGCTCAAACAGACTGAGACATACACCCATCTCCTTTGAGCTTGGTTATTATTACATCTTGATTATTCTAGGAATCTAATGATGGAGTTTCTGAGCTTAGAGTTTGAAGGCCAGTTCTGCACCAAGGCAAATTCACCACAGCAACACCATTTCATGAGAATCTGTCCAGACAGGTAGCCAGCATTTCCAAGGAGCCACAACTCTCTGTTCACAATGTTCAACCAACTGCCTAGTTTGATATTTCCATGCCTGGGGCAGTATTTTTTTTCTCCATCATTGTTCTCCCGCTCCAGGCATGGGATACCTTTCCACTTGTAAAGAACACAAATGGTACATGGCTGTAGGCACTTGCTTGGCGGCACTACCTTAGCCTCTAAGATTCCATCTGACATTCCATACCTTACACAAGTCTAGACAAAATAAAGAAAAGGATTGGAGGTAATGTATCCATCAGGGAGAGGGACTATTCTGCAGGGATGATCCCAGTTGGATAGCATACTTAATGACTAGGTTTCATAACTGAAAAAATTTCCACATGACCAAATAGTAGTCACCCTCCTGAACCTTTCTCTCAGCCTATCTGTGCACTTTGTAAAATACAAGTTTACATAACCCTACTAAAGTTGGTTTAATTCTAACCTTCCACCCTCAATATCTAACCCTAACTCTAGAGATCTGATCAGGTTCTTCATTCTCCTCCATCCCTCAGGTGACGTCTGATCACCCCACCCTGTCTTCAGCAAGAATCTTATTAGGTCAGTTCGGCCAGAAACCCCCCTTACCCCAGATGTCTCCTCTTGTGATTTTCCACCCACCAACCCCCACCCTGCTCTTTGGCTATAAACTTGCACTTGCCCATGCTGTGTTTGGATGGAAGTGAACCTCTAGACTGAGGTCTCTTTTCCCTTACGGTAATAATCCTAAATAAAATTTGTTTTTGGCACTTTAACTAGAGTTCAGCTCTGATCTTTGTTGTACACACCTGAACTATACTTCTCCGGCTTCTTCATGGCATTCAGATCTCAGCATAAAGTCCGTTCTTCAGAGAACTCTTCCATGACCACTTAATCAACATACACCACACTGGATTATTTCTCTTGTTTATTTCTCAATTGGCTTATGTAAGCTTCTAAGTGATTGTGTATATATTTTCCTCTTTCCCACTTGAGTATAATCTCTAGGAGAACAGTGGTTCCCCATCTGTCTTAATCTTTGCTAAATCGTCTGTGTAAAGCGAGTAAAACATCAGAGGTTCTTGGTAAATATCTCTTCACTGTTCAGTGAACAATAGACCTTTTTTGATATTCTCAGAGTCAGCATCCAGGACTTTGGGTATTTTCCAGTGGCTCTAAAGAGCCATGAACAACTTTAGGATTTGTCATTTCCTTAGGCATTATTTGAATTAAGAGGGAGGAAGAGGATGAGACATGCAAAGAATAGTTAACAGTGGCAAAAGACATGAAAATTTGGAGGAGAGAAGGATCAAAGGAGGAATATTCATTACCCATGTGCAGAAATTGAGACAGGTTAGTTTATTTCACCTGTCAAAAAATAACATAAAAATTAGCCAAGGGATGAAAATGGTCCTTTTTCCGTTGCCTTATACTGAGGAAAGGTCAGAGGGGTACATATAAGCACAAAGAGCAGACAGAATTCACAAGTAAGATCTTGCAATGGAAAAACATGTAAAGTGGGGCTCCTGGGTGGCTCAGTGGTTAAGTGTCTGATTCTTGGTTTTGGCTCAGGTCATGTTCTTGTGGGTCTTGAGATCGAACCCTGCTTTGGGCCCTGGGCTCACCATGGAATCTGCTTCAGAGTCTCTGTCCTTACTCTTTCCCCCCACCCCGCCTTGCTCACGTTCTCATGCTCCCTCTCTTTCTCTTCCTTTCTCAAATAAATAACATCTTTTAAAAAAATTTAAAAAATAAACATGAAAAGTCTAATGACTTTGTAAGCACTATTCTAGACCATGAATTTTTGTTGGGGTTATAACAATCATTTCCTGAAAAAAGAAATTTTTTCACTGATACAAAACTTAATATAGTGATGCCATTTGAAACTATGTCACAAATGTGGGAAATAAGAATCAGAAGTACCCTGAAACTCCTTTATAAGTTGCCCTCTGGCACATACTAGGATCTCTCCGTGGTAGTAAAGAACTATTCCTACTAAGGCCACAAGTATGGTTTCACTTAAATAACAGCATGCTAGACCTCCCATAAGAACCACACATAATTCCTATCTTTTTTCTTTTGGCATTCTTCGCATACTCTTTGCTCAGGTCAACCAAAACGTCCATTGTTGCCCACAGTTTTCAGATGTGTATGTGTTCAGATGTTGTTCCAACATTTTCCTCTGCTCTTCCACTATCTTAGCTAAACATAAGCCTTCCCATCCTTTAAGCCCTAATTCAAGCATCACTACTTTCTCTTTTCCTCTTCTTTTTTCCATTTGTGCTTCAGCTATTTCTTCTTTGTTACCTTCTTCATTTCCTGCCTTGTATCTAGTTATTGGCTTCTCTCTTCTAAAGATTATGAGCTTTCCAAAGGCAGAAACAACTCATCTTTTTAAAAGCCCCAACAAACTTAACAGAGGGACTTACGTCCAATAGTCATTTGATCAATAATTACTATAAATAATTGTACACTGGATAATAAACTACCAATGCATGATGATTGAAAACTTTCCCTCAACATTTTGAAGTCATCAGCTTTACAAGTTCATGGCTATCGGCTATCTCTTGCAGCATCTCTACCTGCAGAGAAAGGAAGTTATCAAATAAGTTAATTTCCTGAGTCTTGAGGGGTAGAAAAAATGTGACAACAAAAAAGTAGCCATGGAAAATGCACAGTGCCGAGCACCCAACAGAAACTCAATTAATTTGGATTCGACCCAGGAGGGTATTATGTTCAGGGAAAGTAAGTTGGGAGAAAAATCTGATTAACAATTGGAACATTTCCCCTGTCCCTGGGGCAAGTCAACTCTATAGAAGCTAAATCCCTGAAGTTCCATATATACAGTCTCCTGGGGATTATCCTTTGTAAATCTGTCCTGGCTGAGATATAAAGATAGAAGGTTTGTGGTCTTTTTAAGTATCTGAGATCACAGAGAAAGCAACATGGAATTATAGAGCCATAAAACATTTCATTCAACTTCACAGAAGTTGCGTTGATGTGTGCTAACACCTCTAATGAAAAATTGTAGTAGTAGTAATAATAATAAGTATAGTAATAATAACTACCATGTAGCAAATGTATTATTTGTATCAGGCAATGTGCTTCTACAAAGATGAATTTATTCAATCCTCATGACCTCTCTACAAGCTAAGACTATTATAAATCCCATTTTACAGACATTAAAACTTATTTATAGACAAATTGAATTCCTTGTCCAAGTGAAAGAAACTGACTTTGAACCCAGGCGATCTGACTCTAGTTGCCACGCTGTCAAAAGATAATTTGCCTTTAGAGATGATGGTGCACATTTGTTTTACAAATATATAGATAAGTGTGTTTTAACTTAAAAAAAAAAAAGTTACCAATGAGTCAGATGAGCCTGAATTCTAATTCTAACTTAGTTATTGCATAACCTTGGAAAAGTTAACTGTAACCTCTTTAAACCTTACTGAACTCAACTCTTTAATGGATATAATGATGCTTATTTACAGGATGTTGTGAGGGTTTAAAAAGATGCTATGCCAGAAATCGTTAGCAGACTGCCACAGGAAGGGCTTAAAGAGTATAAGCAATATTACTATCAATTATTATCAGTATTCATTAAAAGTTTCTCTCACTACCTCGGAAGACATGTAATGAGAGCATATGATTTCACACATACTTCACACTTATTTAGCACTGAGCAATAAAAATTAATGGTGCCAATGCCAGAGAGCCAACTAGTTCTGGGAAATTGTAAAATGAATGATTGCCTAAATAAATATAGATTTTATGTTCACTGAAGTATGAGATCGATATTTCAGTTTCCTTCTATATTAGGTTTATATCCTATGTATATCCACATAATAGAAGTGAATTTACTTTGAAAGATGTGACCTTTCCTTTAAAATTATGTGGCACTGAAATTTTTTGGACAATTACCATTCCAGTGTTGGCATTCTTAGTTGCTTATCAGCCTAAGTTGAAAAAAAAAAAGGTTAATTTTCCTTGAGTAAGTTTTAATTTAATAATACATTAAAATAAAAATAAAAGGGAAAATGAAGGATGTAAATCACAGCATATGTATGGCAATACTGAGAATTCAACAGATTCACACCTCTTATTCAAACACTCTTTTTTTTCTCAACTGTAGATATACCCCTTAGGTTTTGCAAAATGACATTTGTGTGTGTGGGGGGGGTTCTCCGAACTTCTTAATTTAGGAAAAGTGTGACTAGGTTCTAAAAAAGAGAGAGAGAATATTTACAAAATTTGAGGTGGCTCATCTCAAGGACATCCTAAAGTTTTATGTCAAATGCATGTAATAAACATGTAGACTTTGTTATATTATGTGATTCAGTTTTGGATATTATAGACATCCCATTATCCCTGTGTGGTCTACCCTTCATTCTTACAGAGTAGGGTTGGAAAGGGAAAAGATTTCCTTTTGTGTGTGTGCAAAATTTTTATTTAGCCCTGTGATCCTGGAAGTCTTCTTTAGTAGGCTTTTTTTTTTTTTATATAATTTCCATTTACTTTCTCTAAATGCAGATGAAGAAAATGGTCCCCTCCAGCCGAGGGTGGATTGACTCAAGCTAGAACCGCACTGATGACAAGAAATAGACACTGGTCTTTTCTGGTTCTCAGTTCTTAGGGACTGCCCAAACATCTCAGATTGCAGCAGTGTGGCACCGTGGGAGAGCAGAAGCCTTCGCTTTGCAACCCAGGACCTCAGATCAGCTTTGCTCTTTTGTTTCTCATATTATTTGGCAATTCTGTTCAGTCCACAGACATTTCAGAGATGGGGCCCGGAATAGGCAAGCCAACAGTGGACACCAACAGTGGACCATGCAAAAAAACACCCTGGAGGAGACAGCAGGCTACCTTCCTTACCTTGGAGGAAGTCATGGGGCTATTTGTGCATCTAGCCTTCCACTATTCAAATAGTTTCAGCAACTGTAGAGGTTATTATTTGGTTTCATTTTTAGATTTAAATTAGCTTTCTTTTGTTTATAATAAAAGTCATCAGGATGACATGAATTCTGAACCTAAAATGTAAGGAAAGAAAGGGGCATTACAGTTTACCCAACCTGTATTATTTTCAGATTATTCCCTGTGATTCTTTCTCTACATCCAAGCCATAACTTAAACATTTAACTCAACGTCAGCTTGGACTCTTAATCTAAAAGATAAACTTCAACTCATAGATGTTTTGAATAATAATAATAGGAATTTGGGAAAAGACTCTAAACCTAATCTCAAAGTATATTTTCAAACTCAGATTGGAGTTTGAGTGTATACATATGCACCTGTGTGTGTGTGTGTGTGTGTGTGTGTGTGTGTAACATGTTTATGTATATATTCACATCTCTATCAATGAAAATGGCTAGTATGCTTGATCAGATCCTTTGTAAGTTGTATTTATTACACTCAATTAGCTCAGACCATGTCATGAACCCACTCCTCCATTCCTACTCAAAACCTGGCGATGCCTCCTCATAATTATTAGCCTAAATAAGGTCTTGACATGGCTTGCATATCTTACTCTGTCTCGTCTTACAGTGCTCATCATCCTTGTGATAACTGCCAGCAGCCAGAGGCTCCTCTTCCAGATTCAGACCAAAAAAGTGATTCTGCCACTAAAGGTCCTCCTGTCATTTGCTCTCTACACCCAGAATGTCCTTCCTAGAATTCTTCATTCCCTTTGTCCCCTCCTACTTAACCTTTAGATCTTGTTTTAAGTTTCCCTCAGAGGTCACTTCTCTGGAAATTCAATCTACCAATAATCTCCCCTGGAAAGCTCCTCTTTTTTGTTTCCCCATTTCTAAGTGCATGTTTATTTGCATTATTGATTGTTTAATATCCTTCTTCCTCCCTGGATGGGAAATTTGTGTTTGTCTTTCTCACTTCTGAAGCCTCAGCTTCAAAACCAGTGCCTGTTTTAGAATAAAATTAGAATTTTTGCAAAGATACATAAAAATATGTAAGTTTTCATATTGCTTATTCATTCCAAACAGCCTTTACTAATTTTATCAGAAATATTTTGCAATGACATGGTCTCGGCATTAGCCGTCTTATCTGTGATCCATGTACAAAGAATTCATCATAGTATGAGAAGCAGCAACGCTCATCACAATTAAAAGAGGAGAAAAGATGCAGCCCAAGTTTATCCAAGTCAAGCTGGTAGTTTGAGTAGAGACAAGACCCCTACTAAGGAGTGTGGTGCTGAAAATGTGTAAGTAGGGAGAGCACGTGACAGGAAGTTAATCTTAACAGGAACAAGGTCTGTCTGGAGTGCTCAGCGGGAACAAACTATACAGGACAAGCACACAAGGTAACTGGGAGCCGTGCTGCCTCTTTCGTTTCTTAGACTCTGAACGTTCTCAAGCAAATTTGTCCCTACAATGCTTTTCAAACAGCACAAAGACCCAAACAGGGGAGACAAACTGTTCTCAGCCAATAGAAATGTTGGCGTTACCTTGGAGATTAAGGATCCTTTGCCATCAAACCCATGTCCTGAAACCTCTGACAACTACCCTCCAGTCCACGGCACTTAGACCAGAGAATAAGAGCTTTCCAAAGGGCTATGCTGGCAAGCTGCTTGAAACAATAACAAATTCCTGAGTCACGGAGATAGAGAGATATTGGACACATGTGGTAAATGCCCTTAAAATGAGCAGGAAGCCACGTGCCCTGGATTTCTCGAATTTGCCTATGTATTTCCGTGTACAGATTCTGATGAGAAGAATTGTTTCCTTCATGTATCATTTGTCATACACCCACACAAAGCAATAGCAGAAACTGTTCTTTCCCCCAGTGCATTTACCACTTCAGGGGAAACAAAACACATATAATTTCTAACTATTTACCAGCAAGTGAGACTCACAACTGACAAAACACGTAGGAAAAGCACCAGTAATCCAAATTGCTGCTCCCACTCCTTCCTGCCCTGTCTCCTGGATTTCTAGAGCTTTTTATAACATTCTAATCCTTTACCTAAAGTCCAGTTGGATCCAGAACTTTTCAAAACACAGGAAGTTGGACCTTCACTAAATTATTTCTCTTGCATCATATGTTCACCGCCATGAATGTGGTGAAAGCCGGCTCTAGAAACAGAGCTAAATTGAAGGAAACAGGTGAAACAGGTGAAAGATGTATCCCACACTGGCCTCCTTCTCATGCCTGATCGCTGAGTATATTCCAATCTCAGGGTCTGAGTACTTGCTCTTCCCTCTGCCTGGAATGAATATTCTGCCCCCAGGATCTGGATGGCTTACTCCATCACTTCATTTCAATTCTGCTCTGAGGGTTTTTTCTGACCATGGTATCCAAAATAGTCATTCCCCTGCCTCTCCTCCTCCCTACCAATCACTCTCTCCTTCACCCTCATAGCAGCCATCACGAACCACCATCATAATGCATATTTACGTCTCCTTGCTTGTTGTCTGCCTCCCTACCCTCCACGATGGCAGGGCCTGGCTTCCAGGCGCTGCTGTATCTCCCGGGGCCCGCAGCAGTGCCATTCATCCAGGAGTGGCTCCGTAAATAGTTGCTGAATTGCAAAATTCACGAGAAGCTGAAAGAAGCAGTATTTGGGAGGTGTTTCCTTTGTTGTCCGTGTCTTTGCCATCTCAGATCTCTACAGCAAATCAGTTCACAAAAGCTGGAATGGAATGCGTGGATGGGCTTCAAATAATAATAAGTAAGAAAGGAGACTAGAATGAGTCAAACCAAAAACCACTTGGATGGTAACCATTTTTCCTGCCCCTTTGTCCACAGAAACCCATATAGCTTTGCTGAGCCAAGAGACATGTAAAATTCTGAACTCATCACCAATCTCCCAGTTCCTGCTTGCTCCCCAAAGTTTCTGTTCCAACTGAACAATTACAGCCTCTATAAATATGCCTGATCATCTGGATACAAATGCAATATTTTATTGGTAGGAAAGAAATCACTCAATTACCCAGATCCTGCCCAAATTTTGCTATGATTACGGCTTTTTGAAAGGAATCATGCTCATGCTGTTTTGGTGAGCAATTTAATAACATGTATCAAAAACTTTGAAAAGTACATTTCCTTCTGGAAGATTGCGCTTGTAGGCGTGGATCCCAAGGAAATATTCAGTCATGTATGAAAAGGTATGTACAAGGCTCTATATCACAGCGTTGTTTCTCTCAAAATAAGTTCAAAGCAAGGTAAATATCTGAGACAAGTGTTATGTACCTGAATTATGAGACATTACAACTATATGATGAAGTACGCTGTAAATGGAGAAGCAATGTTGTGATCATATGCCTATTGACATAGAAAGACAGTTAGGATTTACAAAATTCTATATTTGTATGTTGTATATTATATATTTATTTTCTATGACTTGCAAGAGAATAGATGTTCTTTATCATTTTTGTGCGTACGTATATTTTATGATTTTCATGTCATCATACAGTTTCGCTATTAAAATAAGTAATTCTAATATAATAAAGTTGGAGAGAAGATAAAGTCTGCCCATTCAATTTATATCATGCATTCACAATGGGGTGATCTCTTCCACAATGGGGTGGAAATTGATTCTTGGGTCAGGGGCCAAATATTGACCTCTTTTACACGAAGGATATACATCCAGCACATCAACAAATACACAGTATATCAATGGTATTATATTTCCCGGGAGGGTGATTAGGGAAAAATATATCCTAAGAGGCTCATTATAAGTGTAATAATGAAAAAAATGGTTGAGAAACCCCACTTCATTCCAATCCAAACATTTTAATCTTATGTTTATGTAGCTTTTTGGAGATTTTTAAGTTCCTTCTGTTAACTTAGCACACAATGACTCCTCCTCGCTTCCAAGAAATGCAGGTTTAAATCCAACCATTGGCCCCGAGGAGAGCACCCTCCATAAATCCATGAGGAGTCTCTGAAAAGAAGTAAAGGAATGAGGATACTAGATCACTAATGGCTAAGAGCCGCAGCATAGAAGAGCATTAACGCCAACATCCAGTAAGACACTTTAGGTGTCTTGAAAGCAATCCTTAGAAATAGTTCTGCTTTTTTTCTAATTGAGGTCAGACAATGAGAAGCATTCACCAATCCTTAAACAGCGTTTTTTTTTTTCCCTTTTCTTTTCCTTTGGCATTTGTACAATGCCCTCATTTAAGACCTTCCTTAAAAGCATCCTCTCAGTGATAAATGAGGGACAGAGTTGGCAAGCATTTTCTCTACTGACACTCATATTTCAGAAAGTCAGGATTATGATTAGAGAAGCACAATATCAAAGACAAGGTCCAAATCAGTCCCCAGAGCAAGAGCAGCTGAAATTAGAATTATCACCACAGTTTCCTCCCAGGAACATTTGGAATCCATCAAAAGGACAGAAGGGAATGATGTTAAAACATAAACGATGGGGGCGGGGATAAAAGCCAGCCTTCACCTCACAATATAATAAAAATAACTTCTCCAGGTCGTCCTAGGATATCCTCAAGAAGTGACTCAAACTTCAGTTGCAAAAACCAGACAAGCTGGGGCTTTCCAGTAATGTGTCACAAAGGGTACTCAGCCCCCAGATATACTGAATTCTTGGCCAGAAGTTGGTGGTATCACAGCATTGAGATAAATTTTTTGTTTTCCTTACCCATTCCCAGGAATCAGAATAGTCTCATTAAGAAATGGCTCTATCTGGTAAGGCTTCCCAAATTTATGAAAGTCACAGTAATAAATTTAAAGAGAGGCTATGGTAGGAAGACTCATAGCAGAACCAAAGATGCCTAAAACCTGGAACCTACAAATACTTGTCCTTACATGACAAAAGGGAAATTGCAGATGAGATTAAGGTTAAGAACTTTGAGTGATGAGATTATCCAGATGACTCTAATCCAATCCCATGAATCTTCGTCCCCAGGCTGTGGTCAGAGGAAGAGGTGTGATGATGGAGACAGGGTTAAAGAGATATGGTGTAAAGACCTGACCAGCTATTGCTGGCATCAGAGGGGGTCAAAAACCTGGGGCTGTATACAGCCTACAGAAATTGAAAAAGTCAAGGAAAAGGATTCTCCCTTACAGGCTCCAGAAAGAAATGAGCAGCAGAAAATCAACCCCATGGACATGTTGATTGTAGACCAGTGAGACCCCCCCCTTTTTTTTTTAAAGATTTTATTTATTTGACAGAGAAAGAGAACAAGAGAGCACAAGCAGGGGGAGTGGCAGGGGGAGAGGGAGAAGCAGGCTCCCCACAGAGCAGGGAGCCCGATGTGGGGCTCGATCCCAGGACCCTGGGATCATGACCTGAGCCAAAAGGCAGACGCTTAACCAACTGAGCCACCCAGGCATCCCGACCAGTAAAACTCTTATCAGTGGAATTATCAGATAGTAAAGTTGTGTTTTAACCACATCATCTATGACACTTTGTTACATCAGCAATAGGAAAAGAGTTTCAAGCCAAGGGTGGAAATCTCAATTCCCACTTTTTCACCTTCAGTGCTAGTTCTTAATCATAATCCAAAATACCTTGAGTGTAAGTGTGACAAAGTCAGTCCTTCCTCTATAGTCAGACCACACACCCCTTTGGGGGGGGGGGGTCACATTGTGAGATCAAGCTAGTCAGTACACAAATCAGTACAAGCAGGACAGGAAAACCAGAGTAAGGAAGCAATATTTTCAAGGACCCTTATTCTTTTTTCCCCTGAATCTTTTTAAATTAGTACTGTAACGCATTAAGCAATATTATTCTACCATATTTGCTCAACTCTGCCTTTGTTAGAAAAGTAAAGACCCTTCCAACAACGTAATTCCACCTCATCTTAAAATAACAGCAAATTACAGACCCTGGCAATCAGCCTAGCCTATTTTATTTGGTCTTTTTTGTATTCACCCCAAAACATAAATATAATAAATGATGATGGGAGGAAAGAGAAGCTTTATAGGTTCTTTTGGTACTGTGACTCTGATTAGAATTATACATTTAACTAAAGTTTCATGGGCTGTTTTGTTTTCAGTATTCTGTTCTCAGCTCAAATATTGAGAAGGCCATCCTCGACTACGTATTTAATATTGATCATCGGTCCTTCCCCTCACAATCATATTTCCCTGTTTCCATTTATTCACCATATCTGCAATCATAATTATGTTTTGGTTCATGTAGCTGTGTTCTCCACTAAAATAAAAGCTCTATGAAACTGGAGATTTTGTCTATCTTACTCAGGCCATATATCCATTTTGTAAAAGAATATTTGATACTGGGCAACCATTAAGTAATTGTTGAAATGATGGGTGGATAGATGGATGGATGCATGGATGGATGGATGAATGGATGGATGGATGGGTTGGGTGGATGAGAGAAGAAAGATAGTCAATGCCCAGAAAATAAAGAAATCTTCAAAGAAGGGGTGATATTTCATAAATCTTCAATGGGTGGCTATTAATTAGAGAGATGGAGAGAAGCAAAGATTATAGATGACATTCTCCATGCAGATGATAATTCTAATACCCAGAGAGGAGCATAACTTTGGTGGATGAAGAACACAGGAACTAGTGTGAAAAGATTGGAGCACAAAGGCAGAGTTTGACAGAAGAAAAGTTGTGATTGTTGCGTGTTGGGATCCAACAGCTTTGCCTAGAAAGTGGGGACAGGGTAAAGAGAGGGAAATAATAAGTTGACTCTGGCATTTCAAAATAAGCTCTTTAACTGTGACCTCTCAATATTGATCATTCCCCACTTCAGTGACTCCTCTATTCTCAGGTGAAATCATTTGAGATGCCATATTAAACTCCAGTTCTGGGGTTCCTGGGTCACTCAGTCGTTAAGCATCTGCCTTCCGCTCAGGTCATGATCCCAGGGTACTGGGATCAAGCTCAGCATCGGGCTCCCTGCTCAGCAAGGAGCCTCCTTCTCCCTCTGCCTGCTGCTCCCCTTGCTTGTGTTTTCTCTCTCTCTGTCAAATAAATAAATAAAAATCTAAAAAAAAAAAAAAAGAGAGGGAAAAAAAGAAATAAACTTCAGTTCTATGTCTGAATCTGTTCAACATAAGCCTGTGAGGAATTTAATTTGTCATCAGATATTTACTCCCCCATCACCCCATACACACCATGCAGGGGCAGTCTTCCACATTTTGTTGAGCTTGGGGTTGGTCAATGAAACTAGTGCAGATCTCATATATTCTTTGCCTAAGAAGAAGATTTAGACACGTGTGATTTGACTTGGCCTCTTTCAATCATGCTTATGGGAAAAGCATGTTCCAAGTTCTGCCGATGCTGCTTATCTTAGGTCCCAGCATGAGAGATGTTTGGAACAGATCTGAATGTGATTTATAGTCCACAACTGAACACTGCCAGTGATAATGATGTCAACCATTATATTCTAGTTATTATGCATTAGTATGACAATAAAACCTCACTAATACAGTTTATCAATAAGAATGCATGCTACAGGGGAGCTTGGTCATGAAATGTAGCAAAAACAGTTAACAATTCATCAACATTTATCCTTCCCCTAGCATAGTATAGAACTGTCTCTAGAAAGTACCATCCAACTAAAGACTGCATAACATATGGAACCCAGGTGAAGCCATGAGACAGTTCTGATCAATGGAATGGAATCAATAGAAGTGATTTGTGTCTCTTCAAGGCCAAGATGATTAAGAAGCCATCTCTTTCCCCTTTAGTCAGCTGCATGCTGATGACTGAGAAGACCCACAAACAAGAAAGCCATAACATTGAAGAAGTATGGGTACCTGATAAATCACATACGGGGAGGCTACTCCAAACGATAAACACCCACACTTGAACTATTACGTGAACAAGAACAAAATTTCTATTTCCTTAAGTACAAAATTTAGTTTGAAGCTGCTCACATTAGCCTATGTAATAAGTTTGATGTGTAACAAAATTGTACGTATTACAAAATTACTAAATTATATGAACAGGATTATTTCAAGATCAAAATAGGTTTATGTTTGCTTAAGGGAATGTTCCTCAAAAAAAAGAATGTTCAGTTTTTTGAAAAAGTTAGTTTTCCAATGTGGTAACATTTGTAATTCCTGTGAATAAATCTGACAAATCTTTAAGTGTTCTGCTGATAAGGAAGGGATCAATGAAAAGACCCCCAGTTCTCAGGTAGTTTATAAACTAGAAGGACTAAGACAATAATCATAATAAATAAGTTATATAATATGTTGGAAAGTAATAACTGCTGATAGAAACAAAGAGCAGGATAAGGGCTATCAGGGTGTGGTGTCAGGATTTGGGGGATGAGAGGGCACACGTTAACTATATTTATCTGATTCTTGCCTAGGATGAGTGGAAATGGAAGGAGGAAGAAGCATCCTCAACCAATCTCTTCCATCTGTATTCCTCACCAACTCCCACATGATTTTAGAAATTCTGGAGTTCCCATTATCCTCATATCAGCACTACATGATTTTGACTGATGTTATTACTGGGCAAAGAAAGAGGAGGGGACTACTCGGGCTTGGACTGATTTGTATAGCAATAGTCCTCTGTGGATAGGATCAGACCTACCTCCATACCATGGAAAGCCTTTGGTGGCATCCATTGGCAGGCACACCACACCTGTAGATTACACTATTTCCTATTGATAACCAGATGGATAGACCTTAAGTCTGGAGGTTCTAACAACCCCTAAAGACTAAGATGTTGTTAACCTAAGACTGTGATTAAAAGATTTTAACAACATGGAAGCTTTGGTTGTGATGGCAACACTAAAAAGACCAGGCCCAGGAAAGGGAAGACAATAATCCAAATCTGACCCTGTATATCATCAGGATAAAGGAAGAAAAAGGAAATAAAATATATGCCCTACATATAATTTGGAAAAGAGAAGAAAGCAGAAATAAAATAAAAACCCAACTCAGGTGCAGGAAATGTATTTTTAGAACATAAGAAACAAAATGCATGTTTTCTCCTCCCACCTATCCTATTTTATTTTGACTGCTCCCACCTCCTTCCAAATGGCTGGTCAAAACATAAATCCTTCTGGAAGAAGCTTGAACATACTTATTTCAGCCTACAAATTATCCTCTAAAACTCATTCCAAAAGGATTAACATAGTTTGTATAGAAAATAAATAAAGATAAAAAATTGTGAAGGAAAACTGGAACATACTTGCAGTTTCTGTGAGCTGCTATAATACTGCATTGAGAAAGCTGTGATTACTTCACAAATGCTGCTCAAAATTCCCATGATCTGTGCATTAGCAGTTATCAAGATACATGTTTTCTGAAGGATACTTTCACAGGTGTTTTTGGGTTGGGAATTTTTCCATAATACAAACAGGTTATACTAAGGCCAGAAGAGGACAAGAAAGAAAAACTTGTACAACTTTAGAATATGTATTGCTTAGCTCATTGTTTTGATTGCCACTGAAAAATGAAAATTCTGGTACAAAAAAAGGATTAACAACTCAGGCTAAGGAGCTGGATTGTTACAGGTTCATTAATGCCTAAATGTTGTTCTTTTTTGTTTTTAGGGATGCTATTTCTTGTTTAATCCTTAATAAAATTTGATCAATTTTTCACCTCATTATTAAGCCAAAAATGGAAGGCATATATACACTTTTGATATTAGGACCTTTAAAACAAGGTTTATGTTCACGAAAATGAATAAAGAGCCTTTGTCCAAGCATTCTTTGAAACTAATGTAATAAAGTTTTTGCAAGGCAAAGTATCAAGACATAAAAAGTCACCGTCCCACACTGGGCTGTGCTTATCTTTTTCCTTCCCAGTCATAGTACTGAAGAGATGATGGCAAAGATGGTGGTAAGAACTGCGCTGATCATTAAGATGTCATCACTCAGTTCCAATCATACCCTTCCTTGGTCTGTTCTGTGCTGGGGTTGGGTCTCTGCAAACCTTGTTTATGCTTTAGCACATGCTCCCTGATTAAGTCTTCCAAAAGGAGGCACCACGGGAAGCCTGAACAACTGAAGGAAGGAGAAAGGGCTTGTTCCTTCCTGTTTTGCATCTTGTTTTTCACTACTGGAATGGCATTTGGCTCTAGTTTCCAGATTCTTCCAGCAGTTCTAGAACTAGCTTCATCAAAGCAGCTCCTTCTCCTAAGAACTTTACATGACTGGTGCTTAGGCCCCTTCCTCCAGCTTCTGGGGTTTAATAAACCCTTTCCTTGGCTCCCAAAAGATAGTAGCTGCTTCCTGCAATTTCTACTTCTGGGTTATATCTGTATCCTCTTTTTCTTTCAGTGCTTCCATATCTGTTGGATATGGAAGTTCCATACATGAAATATGTATGTTTCTTACATGAAATATTCTATGTTTAAATAGCAAGTATAATTTCTATAGTTGTGACTGGACACTGACTGATATAAGAGCCAAGTAAAAGAGTTCAAATATGTGAGGAAATTTGGGACAATCTATCTTTCATTGAAAAGGGCAAATGGAGGGTTGCCTGGGTGGCTCAGTCGGTTAAGGTTCCGACTCTTGGTTTCAGCTCAGGTCATGACCTTCCGGTTGTGGATTAAGCCCCACGTTGGGCTCTGTGCTCAGTGTGGAGTCTACTTCAGATTCTCTCTCCCTCTCTCTCTCATCCATGCTCTCTCTCTCTCTGTCTCTCAAATAAATAAATAAAATCTTTTAAAAAAAGGCAAATGGAGCAAAATTGTATGGGTAATGAATGAAAAGTAGAGAAGGAAGAAATCCCTATGTAATAGAAATAAAGGCTTCAACTATTTCATAAACTTTTCAACTACTAAAATAAATTTGTTGATGCCAAGGATAGCATCTGATAGCTTCCTTTTGGATCTTATAAGGGCTTAACATATTGACTTGAATATAGTAAATATCTAAATTGATTGCAATGTATCAATAAATCCTAAAGAAAAAGAACAAAAAGTCTATAAAAGATAAAAGGATAGGTATTACAGACAGCGACACTCTTCTGTTGTTTACATACTTTCTTCCAGAGTCGAACTTTTGTAATGACCTTGCCAATCCATCTGCTTCCTTTGTGCATTGGAGAGCTGCTGAAGAATATCACAGAAACCCACAATAATAGAAGATTGATGTCCTTTTCTATTATGTTCATAAATAAAGCTCATGCAGCCACTCAACACTACCTAAAATATTATTATGTATTGCCAATTCCCATAATGGTAGTCTTACTTTTTTGTATATTTTCCTGACTAACGATTAAGACATAACACTGCATTATTTAAGAAAACAGAAGCAACCTGTGATAGTTATCTTAGTGACCCCCAATGAACTTTAACTCCTGGCATGCAGGACCTTGAATAGCTTCTCCCACATGGACTCTGGCTTTGACCATGTGACTTGCTTGGCCAACAGAGATATTAGCAAGGATGATGCAAGCAAATGCTTGATAAATACTTGAATATCAGGTATGTTCTCTTGGAAATGCTTGCTCTTGGAAGTCAGCTGCCATGCTGTAAACAGAGACTACTAAACTGTGAGAACTCACATGAAGAAAGACCCTGGAGGTTGAAAGACCACCTTCCAGCCAAGCTTCCAGCTGAAAACAGTAGCTTAAATGACCTCAGTCACACTATAGAAAGCAGAGCTACTTACTGCATTTGGTTAAACCCCAGAATAATGAGAAATAATAAATCGTTATTAATCCACAAAGTTATGAATCTTTTGTTACATAGCCATAGAGAGAATTTTTTTTTTCTTATTTTCATGACCAAGTCAAACCACAAACCAGAATTCCTACCCATTTCCTTACTTTCTTTTCTTTGAGGACAGAGGAAGAAACCTGTGTCCCATCAAAGGCGTTTGTCATTTGATGGGGACTTTCCTCCTCCATTGTTCGTCTTCTCTCCCTCTCTACTGAATCGTTCTCATCACCATTCTAACTTGTTCTTGTTCCTCCCATAGTTTACACAAATATGTATGTCCATATCCCACTCTGATCTCTCATCTTCTTCCAGCTATCACCTCATTTCTCTGCTTCTTATCATAGCCAACCTTTCAAAATTACATCTGCCCTCCCTCTACTTCCTCATAGTCCATTTCCTCTTTAATGCTCCTCAAATTTGGCTTCTGCTTCCACCATTCCTCAACTGATTTTTTTTGTCTTGATCACCATTAGCCTTTGTATTATGAGATCTAACACACTCCCTTCTGCCTCGTACCTATGTAAGCTCTCAAATACTTGTCACTATTTATCATTATATCATTGTACCTTCTTTTCTCTTGGCTCTTGGTTTCCTCCTAGCTTACCAGCTACTTCGTCTGCTTTCTTTCTTAGCTTCTCTTCTCTGACTGAATCTGAGTTGCACATGGGTTGTTTCTAGACCTTCCGATTTTCTTCTGCTCTCTCTTGCAACATGATTCTATCTAATTCAGTGGTTAAATGATATCTGTTCTGATGACAATGAAATCTATATCTTTACCCCAATTATCCAGAGAACGATATCCAACTGTTTACTGTTTACCTCCACTTAAATATCTGACAAGCATCTCGAACACATTCATCTGAAACCCAGTTCTTCCCTAATCTTCCTTGTCTCAGCAATGACTTCATCGTATATTCACTTGCTTAATCTAGAATCATAAGAGTAATGCTTAATTCTACAAAGTATTCATTCAACAAACATTTAATTGAACACTTACTAGCTCCAAACAAGCACTAGATTAATATGATACTTGTCCTATAGGATGTTCACCACTTAGAGCTGACAACAGCCATGAATGGATAAGTATAATAAAACTGAAAAAAATGCGATAAAGGAGAACAGATAAAATATATCTAAAAGGAAAGAGATAAGATTCAAGTACCATTTTGGGAAATGGAGAAAAATATTTCAAATAACCAAGTTCAGAGAACTTTTTTTTTTTGAAGATTTTATTTATTTATTTGAGAGAGAGTGAACATAAGCAGGGGGGGCAACAAAGGGAGAGGGAGAAGTAGGCTCCCTGCTCAATGCGGGGCTCAATCCCAGGACCCTGGGATCATGATCCAAGCTGAAGGCAGATGCTTAACAAACTGAGCCCCAAGTTCTGAGAACTTTTGCTCTCATTACAGAAACTGTTCAGTTTCTTGTTTGGCTTAGTACTTGAAGGTAACCATACAATTTAGATCACAAATTGTGTATCCCTTAGGATAAAGAGTTCTCAGATTTGAAATAAATGTTTTCCTAATGTAGAACTTCTGTCAAGCTGTAGATTCAACTGTTGATTTGGATTAGTCCCTTCCTCAACAATTATCTTCAAATTATTCTCTCCTCAGTGTTTCAAAAGAATATGGCTATAAATCCCATTTCATTTCTTTCTCTCTGCATTCTTGTTTTGCTCTGATCCAGCATAATTTTAGAGTTGCAGGAAACTTGACATCCCTCCTACTACATAGTAAACCTCCTACTCTCAGAGACACATGAGCATTATGTAATTGAACATTGAGGTACATTGCTTAATACACAGACATTTTTATTTTAAGCACATACATTTGGCAACAACTTGAATATTAATAAAAGTATGTGCATATTTCATATATTGTATTTTACTCAGGAAGTGCTAAAAGATTAAGAATCATGAGCTTTTCATAAGAATCTTTTCAGTGTGATAGTCTGTGGAAGTGCAAGGGTTAAAAGAAAATAATTGTGCTTCATAGGAAAAATATTAGAAATATTAATAAGGTGTGGATTTTATTATACCTCAGGGGGAGGAAATGCCACAGATAATATTGAATATTGCAAAGACTTTCTCCCCAGTCCAGTGGAGTAAGAAATTCATGGTAACAGACATAAATTCATATATAATGGTGAAAAATAATTCATAAGGATTATCTCAACTCTTATTAATGTATTTCTAATTAGGAGATTTAATATTAATCTCTGCAACTTTATTTCCAAATAAATAAAGGTCAACTTTAATAAATAAAGGTCAAGTTTCAGGAAATTTTGTAGGGATATGAAAAAGAGTAAGAACTTTAAGAATAACACCTTAAAGGAGAAGATAGTTTTACAGAAATAAAACAATATTAATGGCAGCAATGTCAAGCAAGGCAACACAGTATGGAAGGGAGCACGTAGAAAAGAACACTTGGTTCCCGAAAAATACAGCCTCTGATTAGCTGGGCAAGTCTTCACTCAAAGGAAATGTTTGGGGCAAGAATGTGAAGGATATATGGAAGTGTTGAATTACTATATCGTACACCTGAAAATAACATTACATTGTATGTTACTTAACCAACTGGAATTAAAATAAAATTTTTAAAAAAAGAAGAATGTGAATATGTGATAAATTTTCCTATGGCCAGGGGGAAGTAGGCCAGCATTTCAACACAGGTAAGGCTATGAGGTAAGGTAAGGGGCAGGGAACGGAGCATTTGGAGAGCAGAAGGGAACCCTGAGCTCCAGGCTCTGGGCAGAGCAGGAGAAGCAAAGCTGGGCAGGTCGACAGGGCCAGCTAGAGAAGGCCCGGGGTCTTTGTAGAAAGTGGCCTTGTTCTCAGTTAACATTCTAAACTAGAGTTGTGTTTTGGAAACATGAAAGTTAAATACAACCTTTTGCATTTATTTAATGATAAAATAGCTGTGGCTGCTATGTATATAATTTAAACACCTATAGATCTTTTATGGAAACTCATTCTTGGCTCACAACCTTCCAGATTGCAAGGGAAAAAAATGTAAATGTAATCAACAGCATTCATTTAATGAGTTTTAATCTATATAGAGTGCTAGGATCCTTGTCTCACAGAAAAGTTTTCACAGATAGGACTTGTATATCCTCCATATATCTATATATCTACATCTATGCATCTATATCTATACCAACATCGATAGCTATATCTATCCTCTACCTGCACCAATGTCTATGCCTATAGCTATCTCCCTGGTAAGGAAGGGAGGGAGGGGGACTATGAGCAACTGCTCCTATAGAAAAGGTGACACTTTCTTGACTATTTCTCACCAATTCCACTTCTACCTTGCTCTGAGCCCCCATCATCTCACTTGGATCACCACAATAGTCTGATGGGTCTCCCGATTCTATACCTGAGCTCTATGAGTCTATCTTCACTGCAGTCACTAAAACGATTCTTTTCAAACATCATGTGACTCTTCTGCTCCGCCCCCTGAATGGCTGCCTTGGATGCAAAGCCTTGCGATGGCCTAGAAGGAAGGTTCTGTAGGTTCTCACCATCTTTTTCCTCTCTGATCTCTTTCTTGGTCTTGTCTTTTTTTTTTTTGGAAAGTCTAGGCCCACCATGGGGCTTGAACTCATGACCCTGAGATCAAGAGTTGCATGCTCTACTGACTGAGCCAGCCAGGTGCCCCTTAGTTTTGTCTTTTTTATCCACAATGTTCCCCTCACACCGACCTCCTACCTATGGACTTCCTGCCTTTGCAGTAACTGTTTCTCTGCTTGGAACATTCTCCTTCAACATATCCACATAAGGCACATCCCCACCTCCTTCCTGTCTGTGCGAGTTATCAATTGATTGTCTCTCACTTCTAAACTCATCCTCTTTTCCTGCTTCTGTCAAGAGATCTAGGCTCTTTAAATATCTTCTCCTGGGCCAGCTGGCACAATGTTAAGCTTTGTCAGTAGAAGATGCTGGAAAAAACATTGCAGCAAAAAAGAGATTTTGCTTCCTGGTTCCAGCAGCTCACTAGCCAAACTTCTGCAGTGCAAGTGGCTTCCTCACGTCTAGGTCCTGCAAAGTATGCAGCTTCTCTAGCCTTCTCTAGCTTCTCTATGCAGCTTCTCTAGCCTTCACCCAAAAGCCAAGAGCTGCCTATAACAAGCCCCCCAACTCTGGGGCTCTTGTGGTGGAGTAACTCTGACGAGAAACTTCTATGAACGGTTTTCCCCCTCACACAAGAGGGAGGTTCTCCGGCAAGTTCCAGAAGGTGAATTTCCAGCAAGAGCACTATTCCACAGGAATGTTTCCACCATCCAGTAATCCCTAACTGTGCCTCCCAACAAGGCCTGGAACACAGCCCCAGCTGGAGGGCACTATCTCAGCCCTGGGAATAGGGGCTATTTCTCACATGTTCTATTTCTGTATTCTCTGCTGTTTGTTCTACTTCTTACTAGTTGATCTCCTATTACTTGAATCCTGTTATAGTTAGTGATTCTTTACAGTAAATGTTGCTTCTTCAAATTACTGCATGGTTTCTCTTGATTGGGCTGAGACTGTCTCAATCTTAAACATTAGGATGAAGTCTTTTCTGCTCTCTTTACTTAAATGTGTCCGCTTCGGGGATCCCTTTGCCTTGCTCTGGAATTTTCTTTCTTCCATAGCACTTATAACCTTCGAGCATACCAGCCAGTTTATGAATTTCTTATGTCTATTGTTTATCAACTGCTTATTCTTGCTAAAATAGATAGACTAGAAATACCTCAAAGGTATGCACCATTCTCAAAGTTTGTTCATGGATGTATCTCAGACTCCTAGAACAGCAACTGGCATATTATACGTGCTCAAAAAATGTTTGTCATAGGAATGATCACACAAATCACAAGCAGCTGCCTCTCTGAATATACTGCCCCACGTGGGGGGAACTTAATATGTTTTCAGTGGCTACCGTCAGAATTTCTATATCCTTTGAGGACTGAGAGATACCAATCCTTTCACTTGTCCTAGATTACAGACTATAGAAGTAGCTTATTGCTATATATACAGTCTTTAAGATACCATAGAAGAATGTGGTTTCGGGGTGCCTGGGTGGCTCAGTGGGTTAAAGCCTCTGCCTTCAGCTCAGGTCCTGTTCTCAGGGTCCTGTGATCAAGCCCCGCATCCGGCTCTCTGCTCAGCGGGGAGCCTGCTTCCCCCTCTCCCTCTGCCTACCTCTCTGCCTACTTGTGATCTCTCTTTCTCTGTCAAATAAATAAATAAAATCTTTTAAAAAAAAAAGAATGTGGTTTCAATACCTCAAATTCATTTAACCATTTTAACCAAATCAATTAACTCTTTATTCAGTTATTTTTTAATGCGGCAATTAATTTTATATTTAATCTGCTTGTATTCACTGTCAAGCTGGTGTGTATATGTTGCTAAAACAAAGATTTTCATAGACTTTGAAAACTAAATTCTGATTAAGAATTTAAGAGAGCACACCAACTAAAGAATAGAGCTATATGGCATTCATCCAATGTAAATAGAAGCATGTATTTCTTTTTTTTTCTTCAAAACTTATATATCATTAATGATAGCTAAATTACCCAGACACAGTTGGGGAAAAGAAATAAAACTGAGATATGTAAAAATGGGCAACATCTAATTTTAATTTCTCATTGCTATTTAACATAAAGATACAGAGTCAATTTACTACATGGAAGTGAGTATCTCTAGGTTGAATTTCATCTCTGTGTACTCTTAGCTTTCTTTTAAAGATAACCTAGCCATTCATATCTCATAAAGGTGGAAGACTCCATAAGATAAAATAAACATCTGAACTCCCCAAATAACGATTATATATGGAGCGTAAATCTTTGGTTACTTGGAACTACAAGAATATAACTCAGCTTGGTTAGCCACATTTTCCAGAGACATAAGAGCGTTCTCATTTGGTAGCAATATACCTTTTCATTGTAAGCATTTTTATACAGAATATTTCTCAAATACATTGCATTTTGGGGCACCTGGCTGTCTCAGTCTGTAGAGCATACGACTCTTGATCTCAGGGTCATGAGTTCAAGCTCCAGGTTGGGCATAGTGTTTACTTAAAAGTAAAATAAAATAATATATTGCATCCTCATTTCTAGCAGTTTAAGATACTTCTTCTGAAAAGCCATCTGCCTCTTTGAGTTTGAGGTAGGTGCCCTTCATCTACACTCACAACAGATCCTGTACTTCACCAACCGATACACTGATCCTGCCAGTGGTCCTCCCTGGGCTGTAATGTCTTTTAGGGGATATAACATACTTTTCCTCTTTCTCCATTACCTAGCATAGTGCCTGGCACATAGCAGATACAATAAATATTCGTTGACTAATGACATCCTCGGGGGCATTACCACTCACACTGAAAGTAATACAGGCTGAGACTAATCAAGGCATTTTGACCGGGTGATGCTCTTTGACTGGACACTAACTGTATAAATTCCTTAAATTTTGTTTCTCTTCTCTAGTATCAGGTAAAACAGTCATTGCTGTTCTTTTTCCCATAATTCACTGCTTCTAATATGCTACGGGGATGTGAAAACAAGACCTGAAAACAAATGTATAATAAGTTAAAAACAAACAGATAAACCTACAATTGACATTCAGTAAAATTCACAAGCCTCAGTGCTAGAAGGAGTTTAATTCCACCTAAGCTCTTTATTTTTTTCACTCTTCTTAGTTTTCAGCTGTTCTCATTAGATGAAGTTGTCAGAAAGCAGAGGTTCCAAAGGGTGATGTGTTCCCATGTTCTGCTCCATATAATCAGCTTAATTTAATACATATTAATAGCAAAAAAGAAATTTAAAAAGCTTGTCTTAAATCACTGCCCTCCCACTTATCAAGAAAAATCACAGAAAGCAATGCATATTATAGGAACTCTCAGTACAGACAGAGGGCCATAAAATCAAAGCACTCTTTCTGCAATAAACGGATGCTTCGTTGAGGTCAATTAAAGGCAAGATTTATGCACACTTACTGTCACTCTGCCTTAAAAAAATGGCTTTACACACTCTTCTTGAAGGTAGAGTGAGAAACTGCTCAGAAGCTGGATGCCTTTATAATGGAAAAACAGATCTAATCTGAAGGACATCCCTGGCTTTTAAGACTATGACAAAAATAGTGAAGGGAAATCCCGAAATACATGTGAACCGGGAAGGTTAAAGCTAACTTCCAGGGGCACCTGGGTGGCTCAGTGGGTTAAAGCCTCTGCCTTCGGCTCAGGTCGTGATCTCAGGGTCCTGAGATCAAACCCCGCATCGGGCTCTCTGCTCAGCAGGGAGCCTGCTTTCCCTGCTCTCTATGCCTACTTTTGATCTCTCTCTGTCAAATAAATAAATAAAATCTTTAAAATAAACAAATAAATAAATAAAGCTAACTTCCAAAAGTCATTGAAGGGAAGAAATCTCAGGTCTCTATTAAGAGTATCTCAACCGAGAAACATGTTTTTTATACCTTATCTTAATGGCACAGGCTGAGCCTTCTTTGACTTATAAGGTGAGGAAAAACTTAAAAGTTATATAGTGCCGTTTATAACATGAAAAAAAAAGTTATATTGTGCCAATAACACATTACAGCCTGTCAACGGTATACTTTGTCACCACACATAATTTGTGTATCTACCAAGATTCAGAAATGTGAAACAATGGAGAAAATATAAGATTTTACAGACCTAAAACAATCTCATTGTTTAAATCATTTGGAACGGTGACCACATTGTAAACCAAGCTGGGACTGAGTGGTGGGTGGATGGAATGGGTAGCAGTTTTCCTGAGATCTTGAAGGATGCGTAGAAACTTGCTCTGGAGACTAATTTGGAAAAGACATTCTAGACAGAAGGAATTCCACATGCAGAGAAGGGCCCAGAAGCAAGAACAAGCTTGGCCTGTTCAGAGAAAATTATGTGCTTCAGCACCACTACAAGGGGCATGCATGGGGGAGATGTGACTCTACAGGTTGGCAGGAGCGAGATGACAATCATGCTCATGTGTTATGCTTTTTTCAGGTAAATGGTGCAATAGATAGCAAAAGAACCAATGAAAACATGAGCTGGATAATGATATGAATGGATGTGCAGGTGAGGAAATCCTCCCTGGAAGTAGTAAGGTAGGTGGATTTGAGAAGACTGCAGGAAAGGAGAGAAGTCAGGTGCCTGAACAGCTGTCCAGGTGAGAAATGATGATGGTCTGAGATGGGAGAGTAAAAGCGTAAATGATGGAAAGGGGCAGACATGGGAGATCTGAGGAACAGAACTGGCTACACTTGATGATGGATTAGATGTCAGGGGTAAGGTAAGGAGAGCAATCTGATAAGCCTCTTACATTCTAACCTCAGTATCAAGAGAGGAAACATGGAGAAAATGGCTGGTTCAGTGTGGACATGATGAGTTTGAAGACATGTGATATCTACAAATGGAAGTGGGTCCAGAGAATCAATCAGATATTTGGAGAGTATGTGGGTTCATCACTTATTTATTCAACAACTATCAGAGTAGAAGATAAGACTCAAGGGCAGAATCTAGAGCATCATCATTTAAGAATCGGGCAGAACAAGAGATATCATCAAAGGAGATTTAGAGAGCAGTGATCAGGAAGAAAACCAGAAGAGAGTGGTACATGGACAACAAAGGGTTACCGATATGGGAGTTACCAATAATCTAAAATGCTGAAGAGAAGTAACAAAGGATAAGCACAGAAGGAAGCCACTGAGATGGGAACCAAGACTGGATTCAGTGTCATGGTAACTGTGGAGCTGGATAGTAAGTTATGCATCTCAAACAAATGAGAGTTGGCTCAGTAGAGCAAGCACATGCAGAAAGCCTTTTAGAAGCCAGATGAACAAGGAGACATGTAAGATGGTGGCTTAAGGAGGTCATTGGGTCAAGGTCAGAAACAGATTAGATTAGTAGTCAAGGTTAGATTAGTCTGAAATGAGTTAATCTCATTTCCAACACGCTTTGGAGGAAGTCTGCCCACTACTGGACTAAAGATTCCTTCCTATTATTGTTTTATCTATGAGATGAAGAATATAGATATAAAAGAGATCATGCCACTTTCTCAAAATATATATATATATATTGTTTGGCAAAGTATCAAATGCTTTATGTAATCCAATGGAAGGAAATGTTTTTATCAGAAATACTCTCAGGAAGACACTGCCTAGCGTTGGAAAGATTGGGATGGAGCTGAGCTAATCCACAGGGAAGATGCTTACATAGTCCAAGGAGACTCTGAACTGATGGTGCTCTCAGTTATCTTCAGGACTTAGGGGCAATACTGAAGGCTAAAGAGAGAGAGAAGTGAGTGCTTTGCAGAGAAGGGAGGAAGTAAAAGAAGTAGAAGTTATTTAAGGAAGATAGGCTATCAGCTCCTTTCTCCCATTTTTCTTACAAAATCCTAGTAATTAGTAATTTAATAACTTACTACATTACTCCTTCATGCTTTGGTGAGGCATTAGCAATTGAATAACTTACTACATTGCTCCTTCATGATTGCAAAGAAGAGATAAATACCTATCCAAGCTTGAGACCAGACAAAAACAGAGACCATGGGAAAAGTTGCAGTGAGGGTTATATTTAGTTCCCTCCACTTCCTTTGAGGACACATGCTTTCAGATGTCCACATACCCATGACTGGAAATTGATGCAGTTTTTTTAATTCAGAAGTTGCATAAGTTGGGAACGTGCAGTCTCATGTTTATTTGTCATCAAAATGCTACCTGACAGGCAGGCAGAAGACAGAAAGATACACAGCATAAATTACCACCACCAATCCCCACAGTCCTGGGGTTCTAGGGAAATCCACAGGCGAAAAGTCTGGGGAGCACCAGCGCCATATCAAGGATATTGTGTACTATCTAGTCCGTATCCATGTGGTGTTTTAGGGGACGGTGACTGTGATGGGTTAAGCTATCCCAGTGAGTCAAAAGGGGGTTCACCAACCAGAAAAATCAACAATGAAGATCAAATAGACTGACATTTATACACACCACAATTTTTAATATTTGCACTATTTTGGTGTCTTGGATCTTTATGTGCTTGAAGTCCTTTAGCATGGGGGTTATAAGGCACTTTTCATGTCTTGCAGGTAAAGCTAAAGACAAAAAAAATTAAATTTTCCCACTTTCAACTCAGTAAAATAATCCAGACATTTTGCAGCAGGGGTGGCTTCTATTATATGGGAAAAAAGAAAGACAGAGAAAGGAAGAGGGGAGTTATTTTGTGCCCTATTTATTTACCAATTATTTAGATTATTTTATGATATTTGTATTATTCTAGT
Organism: Potos flavus; assembly: GCA_028534135.1. Lineage (NCBI taxonomy): Eukaryota > Metazoa > Chordata > Mammalia > Carnivora > Procyonidae > Potos > Potos flavus. The sequence continues at coordinate 162,339,710 of CM052883.1, read as the reverse complement.
GAATTATAGTTTGCTTCTTGCATTTCTAATTAACTTTCCACAAATTGACTTCTGAAGTATTCAACCAGATAGTTGGATGGTTTCTAAAGAAGCTATGTATATGTATTCTCCTTTGTATCATTCTGGGGGAAGAATTCTAGGTCCCAAGAGGCCTGCATTCTTTGACTTGTGTCCTGTATAATTCTCTCTCCTTGAGTGCAAGCAGGACTGTGAATATGGCGGTTTTTCACTCTCGTGATTAAGTTGTAGTATGTGGAAAAAGGCAAAGGGATTTTCAATTGTAATTAAGGTGGCTAATCAGTGGACTCATCAGTTCATCCAAAGGGAGATTATTTATTTATTTTTAAAAGAATTTTATTTATTTATGTGACAGAGAAAGAGGGAGAGCGCAGGAGCAGAAGGGAGGGGCAAGCAGACTCCCCGCTGAGCAGGACCCTAGGATCATGACCTGAGTCAAAGGCAGACACTTAACTGACTGAGTCACCCAGGCGCCCCCGGATGAGCTATTTAAAAGAAGATCCAGGCCTTTCTTGAAGGGAAAAAATAAGAGTGAGAGAGTCTCTCTCTTGCTGTCCTTGAAGAAATAAGCTATCGTGTGTTCTACCACCCCAAGAAAATCCATTCTGTCAACAATCACATGAGCACGGAAAGGACCCTGAGGCTTAGATGAGACTCCAGCCCCAGCTGGCCCCTGGACTGCAGCCTTGAGAGACCCTGAGGAGACCCCAGACTCACAGAAACTGTAAGATAATAAAGGTATATTATTTTCAGCCACTAGTTTATGTCAATTTGTTGCCCAGCAAGCAAACGCACTCCAAATGGACGCCCTATCACCACACTCGGGAACTTTGGGCTTATTGGTCTCTCAGAGAAAAACCAGTCTGTGCCAACAACATGGACAAAAATCCTCTTATAAATCTAAGACAGTGAGACAGTTGAGGCCAAATCCAGACTCTTCACAGACGGATGTTGGGTGAGACCATTAGAGGCCAGGTAGTTCGTTGGACCCGAATCAACAAGCATGGCAAGGACTGAGAGAGAGATGTGTTGTGTGATGATTGATTTGCAAACTGTTTCATTCACGGGCCTCAGGGCCCATTTGGAGAAAGATCACACACGCTGTGGATGTACAACCCTGTCTCCATCTGAGCAGCGCCTGGTTTGACAGATGGCTTTTCCACTAGGAAACCTAGCAGTGTCTGATTCTGTCAACCAGGAAAGAGGAATCCAGGAATGTGGGACTCCAATGATCATCCCCCACATCACATCCCAGAAAGCAAAGCAGAATACACACCAGGACATGATCCAATGTGGGAACTATGAAGATTTCCAGAGCTCGTTTTCCCCCTTTCTTTGTGTTTTATTAGTGTGGTGCTACACGGGGCTTGGAGCACTTGGTGGGCACGCCCTGTGAGGTAGGTACAAGTGCCCCTTGTTATGTGGGAAATGTCTTAAGCAGGCAAGCTGCAGCCATCGAAATGAGTCATTCAAAAAGCCACCCGAAAAGCCACTGCTGAGCATTTTGAAAGAACAAAAACAGTTGATGAGAAGAAAGGACCCTCTCAGGAAAAGAGCTGAAAAAAATCCACAAAAAGCTAAGCAGATACTCAAGCGCCCTAAGATGTCAGTGTTTTCCGAGCTTCCTTCATCTCATTTATTTTCAAGGTGCGGCCTGGGAAGTTTGGAAAGCCATCGACACAGCCTGAACTGCCTTCTACTCCCTTCTGAGAAAACAGCCCAGTGCCGAAAGAGGAAGGGCAGCTCTCTTCTGTTTGTCCCACCTCACGTTTTCTGCCTAGCAACTCAGTAAGATGGATTCCTGTTCCTTTGCCACATAACAAGTTATCACAACCCCAGCAGTTTAAGGATCAATACCCTTGTCTTAGCTCACTGTTTCACAGATCAGAAGTTTGGGCACAGCCAGAACCCAGTCTTCTGGGTCTCAGGGTCCCATAGGCTGAAATGAACATGGTATCCAGACAGTGTCCTTGTCCAGAGATTCTGGGGACAAATCAACCTCCAAGTTCACTTTTGTTGGTGGCAGAATTCAGTTATAGAACCGAGGTCCCTGTTTCCTTGCTGGCTTTTAGCTGGAGACTACGTTCAATTCTTGGAGGCCACCTGTATGCCTTGCCACATGGCTGCTTCCATCTTCAAGACACCAATGGTATACGTGGGCTGAGTATACTAGGAAGGAGGGACTCTCAGATACCTTCTTGGACGGCATTCTACCTACCACACGTGATCAGGATTGTTATTCCCATTTTATAGGTGAGGAGAGGGAGGCTGAGACAGTGCTAAATGTTGTTGGCGCTGATACAAAACCCATGTGTGTTTGCCTCTCACACCCATATTTCTCTAATGTGGCTGAGTCGTAAAAGGAATAGTCTTAAAATTTTTGAACGTCTGAGATCTGGGGTAGTAACTGAGAGAGCAAAAACAGGTATATGGCTGGTCGAGTGATGCTGATTTAGGTTCCTAAACCAGAATTCTGAAATCTGAAAGTTCCCCAACATAAAAAGCACACTCAACCTTTTCCTCCTCTCCCCTTAAATGCCCTCGGGTTACTTTTGAAGCTTTATCGGTAGAAAATCAGATTTGGGCACCTTTCAGTTGTCAGCCCCGAACAAGGAAAGAACAGCAACTACCCTTTGTAAGAACAAACACTTTATTAAAATGTGTTAAACTGCTACTTGCAGAGCTAAACAGCTAATTACATGGAGGAATCCCCCACGGTTGTCATGCCAGATTTTCTGGTTTCTAGATAGGATTTCGTTAAGTCAGTGCTTTCTCTGTGATGTGATAGAGGAAGGCTGAGTTGCCAAGTTGGAAACAAAATTGGTTATAAGCAACATGAGGGAAACGGCACCTTGTTCCGTTTGCCACTGGATCCCAGTGTAAAATGTAGGGCTCATAGTATTGCCCGAATAAATGGAAGCATGAAAAACAACATTGTTAGAGGGTGCAACTTTCTTCTTGTGGTAACCTGGAAAGGGAATTTGGTTTTTGTTGGTTTTTGTTTTTAAGGCAGTGACCTTATAATGAATTTAGCCTTTGGCTCTGATTTAACTACACATTTCAAGTTTTTAAGGACAGTCATGATTCCAAACATTTTTTCAGGTACCCCAATTTCTGATTCACAAATATGACTCCACTAAACACATCTAGAAGGGAAAATCAGAAAGCAGGAAAATGATCCCAATTCAAAAATATTTTCTCATTGTTTTGTAAGGAGATAATCACGAAATAATATCATAAATGAAGCACTAAAAATGACCCGAAAGAGACAAGCCTGGGTGGCTCGGCTGGTTAAGTGTCTGCCTTTGGTTCAGGTCCTAATCTCAGGGTCCTGGGATTGAGCCCCGTGTCAGGTTCCCTGCTCAGTGAGGGGTCTACTTCCCCCTCTCTCTCTACTCCTCCCCCTTCCTCACCATCATGCACTCTTTCTGTGTCAAATAAATAAGTAAAATATGTATTTTTTTAAATGACCCAAAAGAAGGATTCATAACAAATGGAAGATAAGCACGCTTAGTTCTTGGGGATAGGGGTTATGGATGAAAGGGATCAAAAGACACAAACTTCCAGTTATAAAATAAACAAGTCCTGGGATATAATGTACAGGATGGTGACTTTAGTTAAAATATTGTATTGTATACTTGAAAGTTGCTAAGGGAATAGATCTTAAAGGTTCTCAAAAACAAGAAAAAAAATTGTAACTATGTATGGTGACAGATGTTAACTAGATTTATTGTGCTGGTCATTTTGCAATATATACAAATACTTAATCATCATGTTGTACACCTAAAACTACTATGTTATATGTCAATAATACCTAATTTAAAAATAATACTTAGTTTTGTTTTTTTAAAGGACTCTAAAGTGTAGAAGTTCCTGACGTTTACAGAAACATATTTTCCTCATTATACTGAATATTATGTTAATGTCATAATATCATGAAAAGATTATTACACCTGGAGAATACTTCCCTGTTTATACACTCTGTTGTGTAAAAAATTTTAAGCCTGACATGTACAGTGTGTGTGTGTCAAGGAGAGGCTTTTTTTCCTCTCATTTGTTTTTAATATATGTGTTCCACCAAACTCAAATTTTATGTTATTCAAGCCTATTAGTAGGCAGTAAGTACACCTTTAAAATAGTATTAATTTATAATTGCTTAACAATTTTTTTCTACCATGCACCATCATGGGCATTATCCCACTGGGTTGTCATAAGGCTGTGAGGGTGGCAGGGCACCAACAATTTTCAGTTCTTTAGACTCATTTAAAGGTAACGAAACAGTCTCATTGGATCACTTGTCCAAAGTCAAGTGCCTGTAGGTTCTAAGTACAGTCTCTGCCCGTACCACACAGTGTCACGAATAGGATGTCCGTCTACCTGAGCAGTGGGCGTGAAGAATGCAAGGTTGCACAGCCCCTGCTTCCTCTGGGTCATACATGAAACATATCTGATAGGACTTCTCATCCTTTCTATTTAATTCCCTTCATTTAATCTAATCTTTCCTCAAACTAAGTAGGTACCACACGGAAGCAAAAAAAAGAAAAAGCAATTAAAATACTTATCCCATACTTGTTGCCAGTATAGCTTCTCTACTGTATAATTTTTAAATTATTTTTTATAATTTTAATTTTGTTTAAAATTTATTTTTAAATTTTAAATTTTTAATGTATTAAAATTATAATTTTAAAATATTTAAAATTTTAAATTATTAAACTATTGTAGAAGACCCTAAAATAGAGTCATAAATGTGTATCTTTAGTGTGATAGAACTACAATTTTTAAAAACGAAATTGTACATTCTTGATACGTACTTTTTTGTGTGTTCATCGTTGGGCTATTTTTTTTTCTACTCTGAAAAGCTATTTTGCTACAAGTCCCGTTCTTTTTTACTTTTCTCCACAAGGAAGTCATAATCCCCTACTTAAATAGAAGCCAGTTACCATGGAAATCATTCTAATACCACTGAATCAATATTTTGATTTTGCTGACATTTAATGTAAAAAGACAAGGCAGACTAAGATTCATAGAAGTCACTTTTCATCTTTGTTATAATTTTGATAGCTAGGAAAATTGTAAAGAAAACATATGCTCTGTAATGAACTCCAGTTAACTCCCAGTTATAAAGAACTGAGAATTCATAAAAGAACAATCTGCATATTTATATGCTTTTGGCTTTGAGTGTACACATATGCATGCATGCATTTGGACTCAACATTTTTTCCCCTTCTCTGAACTGAGCCCTGATTCTCTTTTGTTATTGAAGTCATAACTTGGCAGAGGAGATGTGAATGTATCCAATTTTGCAATTGCCTTTTTTTTTTTAAGATTTTATTTATTTATTTGACAGAGAGAGAACATAAGCAGGGGTAGCAGCAGGCAGAGGGAGAGGGAGAAGCAGGCTCCCTACTGAGCAGGGAGCCTGACGTGGGACTGGATCCCAGGACTCTGGGATCATGACCTGAGCCGAAGGCAGCCACTCAACCAACTAAGCCACCCAGGCGCCCCTGCTACTGCCTTTTTATTAAGTGCTCTGAAGAGGTGAAATTTGCATCAAGAATCACTCTTCTATAGAAGTTGACCTTTTCTGCTTTGGATCTTCATAGCCCATCTGATCTACTGACTGTCCTCGAGCATGTACTACAGCTGAAGACATCTCAGTCCATACTTAAGAGCTCCTTTTGAGGAAAGATGTTGAACTTGGACCTCGCGTTTAATAAGTCTCATGCCAATCAAGTACTTTTTCACATCTCACTTAAGTCTTTGTGCTGCTCTAATTTAGTCACTGTCTCCTCTCCTGTCCTCAGAAGAAATAAAGATAATAGAGCTACTGTCTTCTGTTTGATAAGTAGCTATCTGAAACCCTAGATCTTTAGATGGTGAGGGGATCTGAAAGAATGAAGAGCTGCTTTCCCTCAGGAATTAGGTAGCTAAGGCATCTCAAATGAATGGTAATCAGCTCTGCTTTTAAGACAACTGAATCACCACTCAAATGTTTCTTCTGTGGGACAACCATCCCATATTCTGCATGCATTCACTTTGAGGACCCCAGGACCCCCTCTCGTGAGAGAGGCTATTCTGGAGGTATTTTACCCTGCTTCTAGAAGTTTCCAGCTGTACTACAGTGCTTGATAACACACTCCTTCCAGGCTACTTTCCTACTCTGTTTCATCTTTCTCTTCACCTTTGAGACATTCTGTTATTTCCCCTTGATTCTTCAATATTTCTAGATTACATTGAGGCCCGCATCATTCAGAGACCAGTGTTCTAAATCAGTAAACTTCTTTTGTAAACAATCTGATATCACCGGCTATGTAGTTTTTTGGCAAGAAAGGTAGGAGAAGGGGTATTTCTGGAAATAAGATCAGAGAAAGCAAAGAGAAATGAAAGGCACTGTGTAACGTCAGGGGAAACCTAAGAACAACATTGAAAATTTACAAAAGCAGATCTCTAGGGGCCTTTAGTGTATTAACAAGTAAAGGAAACACCTAATTTATTTCCACAAGCATCAGTGTGTTAGAAGTTGAAGGACATGCTGGTGACTTTGAATCAGGAGAGAGAGGGGTCTTCTAATCTGCTCTTAAGGCAGCAGAGGAACAATAAAGAGAGTTGCACAGACACACGGACATGCACACGTGCACACACGCACACACGTTCATGTCAGTTTCACTCGTTATAGCAAACCTGGACCAACCTAAGTATTCATCGAGGAAAAAATATTAAATAAAGTGCTATGATGTATACTTACCTTCTTAATAATGATGTTTCTTAAATTGCATACCATGGAAAATAGTCACAAGAGAGTAAGTGAAAAATAAAACACAAAACTGTATGCGTTATGATTTCAGTTTGGTAAATACATATACACATACACGTTATTCACATATGTACTCACATACATATGCACACGGTCATGTTTTTACGTGTATGTACAGTAAGAAAAACTGAGCCTCAGGGGAGATTTTCCATGTAGAATGCATGGATTAGCTCCAACTCCAGGCAGTTATTGTATTCTTCAGTGTGCACTGAAGCTTTCGTTTTTGGCTAACTAGGCACTGGGGCACCAATATGGGGGAAAGGAGAAATGAGGTTGACGGAAGAGATGTGACATGCCTCATGGGCACCCCATCTCATGGACTAGGTTTGAGCTTCTGTTGAAAGATTAGACCAGAAGATGAGGGAACTTTTATGAAGGACGGGGGAGCCCAGGTGAGGAAGATACCTTCCCAGTCAAGGAAAGGACCACCTTGGCTTCCACTCCCAGCTGCAAACCACCGTGATACTTGGTATGCTGAGGGCTCGGGGAAAACTGCTGTGGAGAATGTCAGGGACAGAGAGCGTGAGAGAAAAACTAAGGGACCTGGCAGAGGAGCCATTTTCTCGAGGTGGCCCCCCGCAGCACAGGCAACCTTGAAATGCTTTCCGCAACTAACCCACAAAATCCGAATGAGCTTGTATCCAAGCACACTTGAGACTGCCCTCCCTCCAAGGGACTCTCGGGACAAACCCAGGAAAGCTGAAAATTCCTTATTCGAGGAAGACTAAAGAACTGGTGACATCTACGGTTAACCTGACCTAATTCAGACCCACAGGCCAGCAAGGAGGTGGAGAGAGATTTGTGCATGTCATAGCTGAACAAAAGCAGAGGTATGGGTAGAATTTAGATATTGGGACTGAAGTAGGCATTGAAATACACAGTGAGTGTTTTCATAATCACTGCAAGGAACTCCACCACAGTGTACAAAATCATTATTTCTGAGAATGATTACAATTTGCCTTCTGTCTATTTTCCTGCCTTACCATGTTCCCCTAAGAATCACATCCTGCTTCTAGAAGCATACAAGGGATCCTAATCGAAGCAAGACAGTATACATTTTAGATGTTCTTTTAGGTCAAACAACTTCCTAATGATCTGAAGCTTTAAGGGGGTAGGAAAACACACACACCGCCTTCCCTTTCTGATAATATAAATACACCTCTCTGGGTGCCATTTGTCAACATGTTAATAAAAGGCCTCCCCGTCTCCACCGCTCCTGCCTGGGGCTCCAGGGAGACGGATGCGGGATTGGGAGACCCAGGAGGTGGGGAAGGGGCATGCTGACCTACTCTCCCGGGGAGCCGGCCCGCGTGTTACCTTCGGGCCGCTCGGGGGCCTTCCCGCTCTTGCCGGGCGCCGCGCTGTGGACCGTCTCCGACGACGTGCTCAGCTTGGTGCTGGGGTCTCGCTTGGGCTTGGGCGGCGGCTGCCTGCGGGAGCCACAGCTGCTGTCGTCGTCTGTGCCCCCGACCGAGTGCAGGGACTGGGACCTCACGGAAAAGCCGCTGGAGCAGGGATGGGGCAGTCTGTCCTGAGGGGCAGGCATCGTCATGAATCCCATGCGGAAATGTTTGCCCGCGTAACTTCCTTCGTGGCCCCGCCCCACTTCGCCACCTATGCTGTAAAACAAAGCAGAGCCAAGTCCGTGAAGGGGAAGTGAGCCGCGCCCCAAGGTCACACGGATGCACACAAGCGTCTCTACCCTAGGGGAGAGCTCACATTTTAACTCTAGGCTGTGAAGACACATTTGCATTGGCACGAGAACATTCTGCGGTTTTGCATTAAGTGTGACGGTAAAGCAGCTATAACCTGATTATAACGAGAAATCCTCACACTTATTTCCAGCCCTCCTAGTACCCTGGCATCCAGATACTCTCAAAATAGTGTTCTAAGGGACAAGAAAATACTGCAAGAACATATTTGATCTTCAATTGTTTTTCTTTAAGGAAAATCTTGTGGGGGGGGCTTATAAAGCAAGCAAGAGGTCCATGACGATGATTCACAGACTGTCTTTTGACAAATGACTGAGGTCAAGTGGGCAACACCTGAGACTATTCTCCACTTTATAAAATTAACCCTAATTCACCTGGTTAATATAGTGGGAAAACAAAGCAAAAAACAAAACAAAACAAAACAAAACAAGGAAAAAACAAACAAAAACAAAACAAAACAAAAAAACAGCAAAAGGGGTGCAGTTACCAAAAACAGGGGGGAGAGAGAGACAGGAGGAAGTGAGACAGGAAGGGAGGCGGCAGGGAAGGGAGGAAGGGAGGAAGGAATTGCCAACCTCTGTTCTCCAGAAACCTTCGGTTATACTAGAAACTTAGTTCTACTAATAAGCTAACCTCACAGAATTAAGTAGCATAATAATAAATAAAGAGGTGTAGTTAAAATATCATGTGATCCTGGGATAGTTCTAAATACCTCATAAATAGAGTATGCAAAGTTTTTAAATACAAGGTTCTTAAGTTTTAAGTAGGAAAGTTTGGACAAAAGTTTTAAAATATAAGAAATCTCTCTTAGTTTGAAGCTCAGCAAATCATAAGGAAATAATGCTTGGGCTTTTCTCTATGTTATTAAGTAATGGTGACTTTTTTATGAAGAAAAAGGACGTGAATGTCAATGAGAATTTTTAAAAGAGAGTTTTTTTTCTAGAGTTTTCCCTATTTCCCCATTTATGTTCATTCATCAATAGAGGAAACAAAAAGAAATATTGTTGGAAATATCCCACTGATTTTCTTATACAGATATGAATGATGAAAAAAAGTCGCCCTGAGTATATGAATTTTGGAAACCTGTTGAATCTACCTTTCCAGACATAAGCTTATTTAAACTTTTTATTTAACCTTAATTTTGGCTGACTTTGCCCTTGTAACATGATGAAATTCAAGCTAATGTTTTGTAATTCTCCGTATTGTATCTTTCAAGCATTACAATGTTTGTCACAAATTTTGCATTCCAGCAGGAACAATAATGGAAAATTAGTTTTTGTTTTTTTGTTTTTTTCTTTCTCTCTTCATTCAAGGATTTAACACAGTTATATGACCAGGTAGATAGAGCCTGAAAGGATTCAACAAGAACCTGAGACTGATTCTGGTATTAAATTGGGACAACTTGCCACTCAGTCAAAAATATTTTTTATATTTATTTCTTTTTTTTCCGAATATTTTGAGTGGATATTCAGGCACTGGATATGCCATCTTCGCCAAATGAAATAATGATGACTGGAAGCTGGGTACACTAACCTGAGCAATGGATATCCAGAAGCATGAATGAAAGCAAAGTGTTGGCTGGATGAAGATTTCCACATCATTGCAGTAAGCATCCTAAGCCTGGGCAGTGTTTCCACTTATTTTATTTTCTGTTCTTTCTTCAAGAACATCCATCAAAAAACAAATGAAGCTTACTCAAATGGAATGGTTTAGGAAAAATCATTAAGAATTTAAGACAGAATAGGAGTGGTGGAGGAGGGGGATGGGTGTGGTAGAATGGGAAGTTTTCTCTTTGATTTGTGATGATTGTAACCTTCATCTTTCTCATAGATACTTGATTTCATTTCATTTAACTTTACCTTCAATCATTTTGCATCCTCATTTTTTCCTTTATTTCTGTTGTCATATCACTGAATAAAGAGTGCTTTAAGGATTTATTTAGACAGTCATCTCATTCCGAGTAACATAGCCACGTGAGTGGATTTATGCATGTGTTAATGCACGTAGGCATTTATGAGACAGTTACTAGGAATAATTGTATCAGCAATTTCTCTGTTACTTTTGACCTAAATAGAGCCTGTGCCTTTTTTCAGACAGATAATTAGCTCTGCTGCTTCATTTCAAAATTACATTTTTTCATCATAAAACAATTTCATCTAACTCTGAATGCTTTTGTCCATATATGTCCATGCACACACACACACACACACACACACACACACACACACACAGATACACACACATTTCTTCCAAAGAGAAATTTAATGTATACTTCAAACAATAGTAGGTCTGAGTTGCTAGTTTAATTTGACCTTGTCGTAAATGCAGGGTAAAGGAATGGGACTAAAATAAGTTGGATACAAAGACCATTGTCCAAGGCAAGGTTAAGGGTAAGCAATAAAGGGGTTATGGTACCTCTAAGTTCAAGAGATGAATGAAGATGATTGGTCTAAAGCAAATTGAAGACTGTGGAACATAGCATACAACTAATTCCTGAATTTATTGTAGGAACACAGGCAATTTTAAAAATATGCAGATTCCAGGGGCACCTGGGTGGCTCAGTGGGTTAGAGCCTCTGCTTTTGGCTCGGGTCATGATCCCAGGGTTCTGGGATCGAGCCCCACATCGGGCTCTCTGCTCAACAGGGAGCCTGCTTCCCTCTCTCTCTCTGCCTACTTGTGATGGCTCTCTGTCAAATAAATAAATAAAATGTTTAAAAAAAAATGCAGATTCCAGGACCCACACTAAAGACAACTACTGAATCACATCTGTTGAGTCAGAGCCTCTGTAGGTGCAGTCAATGAGTCCTGTTTCTAAAAACTGTATCCAGATGTTTCTGATGTAGCCAATCCAGAGACTTCCCAGAAACATTAAGAACAGTAGTTAGAGCCATTAATGAGCAGACATCTGTTATTTAGAAACAGCCAAGGAAACACAAATATCAGAAAGTGGGACAAAGGAGACTTGCTAGCTACCAGTAAAATAGCACAGATAGAAAAAGATACAATGTATTAGTCAGATCTTGTTAGTTATCCTGCAGTAACAAACAATCCCTGATTCTTAGTGCTTTACAACAATGAAGATTTATTTCTTGCACGCATTAATTGGGTCGAATGTGTATTAGCCGTGACTCTCATCTACAGATCATCCTCATTCCAGGATCTGGCCTCTCCTGGCATATGTCCTTATGGCAGAGAGAAAAAGACTCACTGAACCGCAGAGTGTACCTTAAAGCTTCTGCTCAGACATGAGAGATCATTTTTCATTCACATTCCATTGGCTAAAATCAGTCTTATGGTCAAACTTGATGTCAGTGAGGTAGGGATAGATTCTCCTCCAACAGGAAAGCATTGCAAGTTACATGAGAGTGTGTGAGGATGCAAAATCCTCTACAAATACTGGTACAGCAGCTGTGGTGTATGCAACAGAGATCTCCCTTTAAGAAAGAACATGCCACTAGGAATGAAGTTCCCCCACTACCAATAATCCAGGGTTTATTATGGGGAATTGTATTTTGTCCCTGTAATTCTGGGCTCTACAGGTTAGAGATCCTATTCCCTAGAGCAGGGCACACTCCTTCTAGAAGACATAAGAAGGGTTCCATTGAGCAACAAGCCATAGCTGCCTCCTTGGTAATTTGAACTCCCTTTGTAGTGGCCAGCAAGCCAGAACACAAGTCTCCATTGTGGACATCTCTGATCCTGATCAGCCGAAGGAGGCAGGGCGGCTGCCACATGATGGGGTAGAAAGAAAAATGTGTGGAACCCCTTTTGATACTCCCTTGCCCAATTGTGATTTTGAAATGCAGTCCCATGCAGCAACCATGGCCCAAGAAGGGTTTGGTTACCAGGGGTTCCAAATTTTCATGGGAGGGATTAATCTCACCACTGGGTAAGCCACTGAGACCAGCAGAGGTGTTAGCTGATGGTGACAGTGAGGTGAATTTAGAACAAACGGTGGGGCGAGGAGAGAGAATTAGTATGAGTTGCAGCCCCTATATGAACTTCAGTGATGAGGGCTGTCGTTTATTATTCTAACTTTTCCTTTATAAGGTTCCCTCAGAAAGAGTCCTGAGGGAGCATGAAACAGCTGTTCCCCAAAGCTGTAAGAGAAGAGTGTTTGCTGAGGAAAAGGGGTGAATTGTGACAGCCGTGAAGCCCTGTGGCTCAGATCTTCCTCAAGAGAAACTTCTCTAAGGACAGCAGCTGATAACCACCAACTACAAAGTCTTCAAGTCTGTGGCAGCATTTTAGTCAAGGTCACTCTGTCTCTAGAAATTTCCTCCCCAGTAGCTGAGCATGATGTGGCATGGGACCTGGTGATGTCTGCCCAGTGTGGGAGTCCTTTCTGGGCAGTCTTGGGGTCTGGGTGCCCCTCTTGGCTGGCAGAGAATTTCCCACACCTTCACCATGATGGGAGGCACTTCTTATCCCACTACTTCTCCTTTAGCAGATGTCATGCTACATTGTGACCTGAGGCCTGTCTTGCCTATTCCTGCTCCCTCCCATCATTCCAGGCATCCTTCTCAACAAACATCTCCTAATTTTTTGTGTTTGTTTGCTTTTTTTTTGGAGAGAGAAAGCATGTGTGCACACACACGAGGAGGGGAAGTGTAGAGGCTGAGGGAGAGAAAGAATATTAAGTTGGCTCCCTACCCAGTGTGGAGCCCAACATGGGGCTGGATCTCAGGACCCTGAGATCATGATCCAAGCCAAAATCAAGAGTTGGACATTTAACTATCATACCCACCCAGGTGCCCCTAAATCTCTCACACTTCTAACCCCAGCTAGCTTGCTGTCTGCTTTCTAGAGGGCATGAACTGACCCACGTGGGAATAATCATACAACCAATGAAACTCAGAAACCAAAGAAGAGGGAAGAGAAAGCCTAAAAACAAATGTGCGACCCCAGAAATAAAAAATGCCTGGGAAAATAGGGCACCCTCTTGTTTCAGACTGAGCATTTAAATGGTGGCTGGGGAGGTAGGACCAACTCCACTGCAGGAATACTTGGCTGGAAGTGAAAGTTACGTGGGCTGAAGAAAGCAGAATCTTTTTGCAATAAGACTCTAACACTCAAGATAGATGAAGCCTGACACATCTCATGGTATAAAAATAAAAATAAGTTTCATAATCCTGAATTTAAACAAGTATGCTTTTTCTCACACGATGAAGACAGTGTTGCAAGATCTGGTTGTAGATTAGTTTTCCCAATATAAAACAAACAACGAAAAGCATTGCTTAAATCAAAGAAGGTTATTTCCCAGAAGTAATTGATAAAATATTTGTGAACTTCTCCCCCAAACAAATTATCAGCTCAGGCACAGGCCCAGACATCTGTGCTCTAGAGTCATTGAATTATGAGCTCCCTCCCTAATTCCATCATTCAGAAACCAAAGAACAGTAGCTATTGATCCTTGAGACCATTTCCCTATCTGTTAAATAGTAGTGAGGGCTTCATGGATTGCTGAATTTTGTTTATGGATCATCATTTGCCTGGTAAGACTGTTTTTAAAGGGTGGTCTAAGGAGGTATATGACCTCAAGAAACTGACCACAAAGTCAAAACAAAATCCTTCGTTCAACTCAAGGTATCAAGATAATCTGGACAAATACAGTCCTCATGCTCTCTTAACTTCCTTTAATGCTTGCTTCAGTTTTTCAAAGCACCTGTTGATCAGGGCAAAGGCATAAAACAAGAACTTCAAAACTGCTTTGACACTGCTATTCAACAGAGAGTGTTACTTGTCTCACTGTCTTCTTGAAAATCCATCAGCATTAATGTTTTGCGTCTCCTTCTGAGAACTGTCGCCTTTCAGAGATGAAAAACACAACCCCTGAGAAGGGCGAGCTAGTGAGGTGAGATGTCAACTCTCAAAAGTGACAGAGCATTGCTTCTGTGTGTGATGTTGAAGCCAACATGCCAATATTTCATAGCAGAGCCTTCCTTGAGAACCACCGGAAAAAAACAGAATCCCATTCCATAAGGATTTCAGCTAGATAGATAGATAGATATAGATAGCGATGATAGATAGATAGATAGATAGATAGATAGATAGATAGATAGATAGATATCCATTTATATAGTCTAGGAATTTGGAATACAAACTGAAGGGTCACCTAGGAGTTAGTTGCTTGGATTTTATTTTTTCTGGAACAGATCTGTGGAGCTGACCTCAAAACTTCATCTCTAAAACTGATGCACAATTTAGTATATTTCTACCCTCACAAACCTCTCAACCACCTGGAAATTTTTATGTTGATTCTTCAAAAAGTTATATTTATCGGGTGTCAGGAAAGGGGGACATTCAACCATGAGGTAAATGGAGGGGGGTGGAATCCGAAAGAGGAATGGAGGCTATGGCTATAAAGGAAATAATAAAGTTTGCCAGTGGGCAAGTTGACTACTATCATCCACTAATTATTCAAACCTTTCATGTCAGGCATTTTATGATGAATAAGTACAAGGAAATTAATATTCAGACTTTACTCATTCAAATTATGACTTAAAAAGTTTGTATTTGATCCTGCCTCCCTCTTGCCTTCTCTTCAGATACACAAGATCAGACGGTGAAGACACCATGCTGTCCACCCCACTGGAGGGACTCTTGCTCCAGAACTCTATCCTTTTCTCCTTCAACATTGGCCTCTTCTAGGTATCATTTTGAGCTGACACAATCTACATACAAGAAAAGTTGGGCATAAAATAAGCCAAGAAGTTAGTGTATTACATCGTTTTCTATTTTGACAGGTAATACACCTCAGCCAAACATCAGATTTTGAGAGGCATCTTTAATTACATTTTTGGCAGATGAAACTCATCCTGGCTCCATTTTGCCTTTAGGAGTACAAGGGGCTGTTCAAATTTGCTCACCTCAAGCTTCATGAGGGCAGGTATCCTGCCTTCTTGCTCCCTGCTACAGTCACTAGCACATTGTAAGAGCTCAAACACATTTATTTTGTGAAGGAAAAATGAATAAAGTAAATAAGTCCTCTGTGAAGATAGCCAGAGATAGGGCTTAGTTAGGGAACTTGGTGGAGTTTTGTCATCTCTACTTCTCAGAGATCTATTCTCCCTACTCCTGGCAATGGAAATTCCTGTGTGGAGACAGTCCTCTTCACTCAGACCCAGCCAATCAATCACTAGACAGATCCCTGTGGCACCAAGACTATTGTAGGGACTAACAAATGCCTCAAGTCTGTCCAACCAGAGGAATCCCTGGGCACTGTGTGTGATCCCAGACCTGCCTCATCCCTCTTAGCACCATGAAGGGAGATTGGTTGCACCTGGTCTGTGGCATTATGGAAGGCCTGGATCTGGTTATGCCCGCAGCTAGGTCAATCCTAGGACCCTGCAGTTAGATGAACCACTAAATTCTACTGTGTTGAAGTCAACAATAGTTGGATCTTTTGATCCTTGCTTTGGAAAAAGTCCAAAGTGAACCAGTAGAATGAAGCAGTTACTACATAAATGCTATTGGCTAACTTACGTCAGATAATGCAGTGACATCATTGCAAAGCAAGAGATGAATGTATCCTGCTTCTTTCTTGCTTAAAGATATTCTTCCTATTTCACACTGTAAGTGGGAGTAATTAACTACCTTATATGTTTGCCCCATATATATAGAGTTAGTATATATTAATATATAATAAATATACATATTTATTAATAATGTATTATTAATAAATAATAAATATACATTAATAATATATTATTAATAAATATATATTTAATCATGCAGTATACTTTGATGCGGAAACTTGATGCCAGTAAAATTAAACTGTTTTCATATTTTCTTTCAAATTGTTCATTCACCAGCACCCTTAATGTCTTCTTTGAGTCTCACTTGCTCATTCAAGGCCATAATCTATGGATTTCTTGCCTTAGGCTCAAATATTTATTCTCAGTGCTTCTTATCCTCAGTGATACCTATTTTCTACATTTGTGCTCCTAACATCTTAACTCTCTTAGATTTTTTTTCAGACATTAATTTCTTGTGTCTGGCTATTTATTGATGCTTCTTGGATCTCAAGGTTGAGTGTTAAAAATGGAATCTTTACACACTTTTTCGTTAACTGCTGTGGTGAGCTATTATAGAAAAGCAAAGCAAAACAAAACAAAAACAAAAAAAACTGTCCCAAAGAGACGGTGTGCAATTTCCATTAGCTCCAGATGTTATACTTAGAGTTGATATTCTGGGGCTTCTGGGTGGCTCAGTGGGTTAAAGCCTCTGCCTTCGGCTCAGGTCATGATCTCAGGGTCCTGGGATGGAGCCCTGCATTGGGCTTTCTGCTCAGCGGGGAGCCTGCTTCCCCCTCTGTCTCTGCCTGCCTCTCTGCCTACTTGTGATCGCTCTCTGTCAAATAAATAAATAAAATCTTTAAAAAAATAAAATAAAGTTGATATTCTTAAGCATCAAACATGTTATTTCTCCTTGCTAAACTTTTTCAACTCTACCCCAAATTTGATACTTCAGAAAGAATATGAGATACATAGTCAACCAGTGACTAGCTCTCTCCTTTGAAGTAGGAGCCACATGCTTTCTGAGCCTCAATTACCTTTATCTTTGTAATGATAGAAGTACTCTACAAGGTTGTTATAAGAAATTAAAATAAGATAAAAATTTCAAAGTCACCTAGCAATGTGGCCAGTACAAGCAGAAGCTGAACAAATATTAATTTGCCTTCCCTACCTTTCTGATTTGCCAGGCAACTCTGTATCAGTTTTTATCTTTCTGTACCCAAATATAAAATAGACATCTTAATGATCAGTTTCTACTCCACCGCACCATAAAGGAAAACATACTCTAACAAACTCTAAACATATCAATGCCATTTGCTTATTTCTCTAAGTGGGCTTTGACAGTAATTGTCAGAATATATACCTCCAAATCCAGAATAGGAAAAAAAAAAGAAAGAAATTTGCTCAAAAGTGAAGGAAAAGGAACAAAAATAATTAATTTTTTCTGCCATAATTATTGGTTGGGTGTAATAGAGATTTCAGCAAATCTATTGAATGGATTTATGGTTATTTGTTTTAAAACTTCATGATAATTTAAGATTCTTATGAAAGTTAGGGTTTAGGGTAATCATGGCTAGGGATATATACTGGAAAAACAAATATGACATTTTTTATCACAAGGTACTTATTGCCAAGAGTTTGAGGTTGATATTGCTGCCTATTAATTTGATGGTTAGTCATAATGATAAGGTATAGGACATAATAATAAGTGAATAATAATTTAAAAATAAAAATAATAAAAATAAAAGTTAGAGAAGGGAGTAGATTTTTTTTTAACCTTTATCAAAGTTATAATGCATATTAAAGAGTAGGCATAGAACATTCTATGGAACATCTTTCAGAGTCTTATTTTTACTTAAGCCATGACAACTACTTTTAAGATTAACATATGTTATTATCTATGGCACTTTGGAATTTAAAATTAAAATTAAAATATTTCTATATTTCTTATGGCTGTACATAAATAAGACTTCTTTACTTCTTAAAGTGTCATGGCTTGAAGAAGAGAGGGTATATGGAAAATTCAAATCAAATCATGATATTCAGCTTCAACTTAGAACATAGTTTACAGAACTTCACATCGTGGGAGATCTTTTCCAAAAATTCAACCGAAGACGGGGAGGTTCTAGAAAATATATTTTATTTGTGTCTTCAAAACTGACATAAGCTTTGAATGTGGTTTGAGAACATGCCAAGTTTATACAAATGAGTTTAGCTAACCATATGTGGCTCATTTTTTCAACCTTGGCGTGGAAGCTAGAAATACAGAATGTTAACATTTAATGGCCTTGAACCTCCTGAGCAGAAGAGGCTAACTTAATGCCAGTTTAAAGTATAATAGTTGGTTTGGTATAATTTTTACAGAGGAAGCAACAACTCTGTGTTGAGGCATTCAATTCATGTCCTCGCTATTTATTCAGAAAGTATTCGGGCCCCTACTCTTCAGCAGTGACCAAAGCCGAGTGGTCAGTGTCCTCAGGGCTCAGTGTCTTCAGGGAAGCACAGGCTACTAAAGCAGCATGAGTGCAGCACCACGTGGTCAAATGTGCTTTTAGAGGAAGTACAGAGCTAGTGCAATGGAAGAACAGGTCGTGAGGCCCCAACCATGACTGAGGGGCTGGGAAGTCCCATGGGAGGAAGTGGCTTTGCAGCTGACCCAGAGCATGAGTCAAACTTCATCAGTAAAGGGAGAGAGAAGAGAATGTGTGTGCTGACAGTGAGGATCTAGAGAAACTGAAAAATTGTACAGGTGTTTGGGCAGAACATGATCGAAGCTGTTTGCTTTGTACTTCCCAAGGCTAGAACGATGTCTGGCCCGAAGAGGGCATCCAGGAAATATTTATTAAATAAATGAATGGAGAAATAGCTAATTGGAAAAGTTTGAGAGTAACTCCTAGGTTTCTTAAGCACCAGGATGGATGATAGTGTGTTTCAATGATATTCTGTACTATTTCCTCCTTTCCTTGAATGGCCATTTTCTTAATTTATGATGAAGGAGAAAGGAAAAAAAATCTGTAAATCCTCAAACACTATTAATTCCTATCCTTGTTATAAGAGTTAATAATTTGAATTCAGGGATCAGCTTAATCCCCTCCTCTCCATCTCCACTGGCCTGCTTTGGTTTAGATGCTCATCATTTCTTGGCTAAATTAATGCAATTGCTTCTTAGCTGATCTTTTTCCACAGTGCTGCCAGATTATCCTTGTAAATGCAGATTTGCTCATGTCACTCCCTAAATTAAAACTCTTTGATAGCTTCTCCATTTCTCCAGATTACGAGAACTTTCATGTAACACTCAAGGTCTTTCAAGATTTAGATCTTATGCCAAGTCTCATCTGCAACGTTTTCCCTCCTTGATTTTAAGATTATTCTAGTAAAACATATTCTCACCTTCACTCTGTTCTGGATTGTTAATTCTAAGGTAAAGTTCAAGCTCAACCACATGCCAAGTGTGGCAATGAGTCCTGAGGAGATAGACAAGTTAAATCATGACCTCAGCCAGCAGTCACACTGCTCTGTCTGCCTGAACTTCTTTCGGCCAAATCATGTTTAAGATCTAATTCAGATGTGGTTTCTTTGAGGGAGGCTCCCATCATCACCCAGTTTCGTTTTGTTTTGTTTTGTTTGTTTGTTTGTTTTTGCCTCCCCTGTGGGCTGTCACAGGGTTCTGTGCTTTTCCATATCACAGCACCTCCTCTATGGCACTCCAGAGTTGTGATCTGGGGTGCCTGAGTGGCTCAGTGGGTTAAAGCCTCTGCCTTCGGCTCAGGTCATGATCTCAGGGTCCTGGGATCGAGCCCCACATCGGGCTCTCTGTTCAGTGGGGAGCCTGCTTCCCCTTCTCTCTCTCTGCCTGCCTCTGCCTACTTGTGATCTCTCTGTCAAATAAATAAATAAAATCTTTAAAAAAAAAAAGAGTTGTGATCTGTGAGTTGATCTCCTCTATTGGTCTGTGACCCCCTTGAAAGATAGAACTTAAGTTATTTGCAGCAAGCAGAAAGCAGATAGGGATAACAGAAGGGAGGGGAAGATAGTACCCATGAAAAATTGCTCAGTATTTTCAGAAACTTTCTCTTCTTTAATTTTTTTTTGAGTTAGGTATTCTCAAACTGTCTTTGGAAAGAAAAAAAGCTGAAAGGACACTCTAAGGCTCAGCTATGATTATTCAATAATTATTTTCACTGTTAAAACAAAATGGAGGTTACTAATAGCTACCTGTCATATTGCTTTTAGATAATTTGGTTGCCTGAGATAACACAGTAAAAGCCTCTAAACTAATTTTTATTTAACAAATCCCTCGGTTAGATCTAATTCTTCTTTAACCTTGTAAAATATCTTGATTAACAGACATAGCATTCTATATATTCATAGCCAATAGGCTTACTCTCTGGCATGTCCACACACTTACGCTCTGGACACTGAATGGTGATTGTGTGCTTCTGAGAATCAGTTATGTTTGCTGTCAAACCTGCTTATGTCAACTGTGTTTTTGTCATAATTATATAATTAAATATTATGTAAACCAAAGAAATATGAGTGTGAACTATTAGTGACACTTTCTCTGATAACTTTGTTGAAAAACTATGTTGATTGCATTGAAGATGCTCAATAAAAGGAGATTTCCTAAAAAAAAAAAAAAAAGGTCTAGTTGGATATGCTGAGATTAAGGCAAATCTATTAAACATAAAAGGACTCTGACCTGTGTTTATTTTTCCAAATGTCTTTAAATTCTGGCTCCACTTTGAAGAAATTGTAACTACATTAAAAAGTGAAAACTAATGGGTACATTTTAAGCATTGAAAGTTTTATGGAAGTCCAATTAGGAAAAATGCACACAAGTAAAAGATTCTATTGCAAAATTTGGTAAATAATGTGTATTTACAACCTTAAATTTTAAAAAGTTTTATAAGTGCTTATGTATGTCTCTTTTTAAGATTTCTCTATTTTTTTTACATTCTGTTTAATTAGTCTCAATCATATTAGTTCTTCAAAATTCACAATGTACAAATAAATGAACTACCAAAGAGCCTGGTGCATACGAGAGGCTCAAGAAGTCTCAAAAAATGTTGGTTTCATTCTTCCCACCTCCCTCCAAAATTACCCAAGACCCAAAGATAGTTGTTTCAAAGGAAGTTATTTTAGAGATAGTCATTGACCAATGGAAAAACCAAATTTTCCTTGAAGTACAATTGTATACAGTAAAAAAAAAAAAAAAAAAATCCAGAATGTTAATTTACTCACAGAAAATTATGTAACCAATTATATTCTTAAGGCACTTTGGAAAAGGAGCCTGGAAGGAGAGCACATTTTCCTAGTGGTGATAGTGTGTAAAGCAATGTTCTCAATTGAGGAAAGAGCCAGACCACTCAAGAAAGCAACAGATGCCATGCTCTTCAGTACCATTTCAACATATGTTTTCTTGCGAGAAGGTACATATCAGTAGCTGGGTACCTAGTGACTTTCCCAGCCCAGATCATCATCTATGACACTGCATTATTACCGAAAGGATCATCTATGACACTGACATCATTACTGAAAGCTTCTGATAATGTATGCAAAACTAGGAAAATATCACATTGGCAGAAAGGGTTTGACAGAACCCAAAGTTATTTCAGGCATGAATTTCACAGACAGAAAAATGAGTTTCCCTGAATCTGTAAAACATCCCAGTCCATAGCCACCTATTCATTGACCTTCTAGAGGAAAGATGACAAGATTTGCCAAGCGAAAGAAGACTAATAAAAAAATAAAAAATAAAAATAAAATAAAAAATAAAAACTTTGATGTCAGCTCTATCTCAAATGTAAGGTATTCACCCCTCCTGAACATTTGTAACTTGCTCTTCTCTTGATCATGGCATCTTAAAATTTAATGGACTGATGCTGTAAATTTCTTGAGCAAAAAGAGGTCTCAAAAACTTTGTAGAAAGTACCTCTAGATGCAGAGTATTTGAGCACAGTGAAATGCTACTTGCAAAATATCCTGCTCAGTTCCCAGAAAAATTTTGCAGTTTAAATACAGTTATGGAGTGAAAGGGGGAAAGCGCACTCTTGAAATATCAAGAAATTCCAGATATGTATATACAGAATAATTGTGGAAATGATCTATCAATGAATAAAATACTGTGTTCTTGCATCTTTCATATCAGGCCAAGAATCATCCAATGTCTCTCCAAATAACATTTTTAAATTATCTGAATACAACTGAAAGTTACCCCTGTTAAAAGTGAAAATGATACTCTAGTTACAAATGGTACACACTTCATGGTGACTGTTTCAAAGATTCAAGGCATCCTGGTTTTTGCAAATTCCCATCTAGGTCCTCAGCAGAGCATGCCAGGTCTGTTTCACGAAGAAAAGTTTTGCCCTCCAACAGGAGGCTCTTTTGCCTTTCCCCTTTCCATCTTTGAAGTTCTCCACATCTTTAGCTGTAGCTTTTCTCTGGTTTCTTGACTCAGTCTCGCACTAGAATTTTTCAACATAAAATTCTAACTCCATAGTCGAGAAGATCTTTTTTTCCTCTGTCCAGACTCTTTTTGATCTTCTTTTATAAAAGATTTTATTTAGGGACATCTGGGTGGCTCAGTCATTAAGCCTCTGCCTTCGGCTCAGGTCATGATCCCAGGGTCCTGAGATCAAGTGTCACATCAAGCTCCCTGCTCAGCAAGGAGCCTGTTTCTCCCTCTGCCTGCTGCTCCCCCTGCTGGTGCGCTCGCTCGTGCGCACACTCGGGCTCGCTAGCGCGCGCTCTCTCTCTCTCTCTCTGGCAAATAAATAAATGACAAAATCTTTAAAAAAGAGATTTTATTATTTATTTGAGAAAGAGAGAGGGAGCACAAGTGGGGGAAGAGGAAGAAGGAGAGGGACAAGCAGACTCCCCACTGGGCAGGGAGCCAGATGTAGGGCTCAATCAACTGAGCTCAAGATCCAGGACTGGATAGTCAAACCCTCCCCTCCTTTTTTCCAGGAAGTACCTACGAAGTAGAAAAAAGATCTATAATCTATGTGTCTGCAGAAAAAGACACTAGAGATCACACAGATACACACACACAGTGCACACACATGCTCTTCCACACTATTTGGGAGATTCTGTTTCTAGCTCTACTCCTACATCATCCTGTGGTCACTAGGGAATTCATTTACAAATAGAATCATTCACCTTTCAGATGGGATAGTGATACCTTAACCCAACGTCCCTCTGGATATTTGTGGGATTCAAATGAGAATGTAAAACAAGGTCAGGTTATATTTTCCTGTTTAATGACAAAAATCATTTCGCAAATCTTTCTACTGAACATACCACCTTTGCAAACGGATTAAGCTCAGAACTGTACTCCTTGGTTATTTTTAAAGTCCGTTAAAAAAAAAAAAAATGCCTGCAGTTCTAAAACCCAACCTTCCAACCCTCATTCATATAATCCGAGCGGTATGTAAATGTGAATCGCTAAAGATAGTACTTAAGAACCAAATCCTCATTCATGGATGCATTAGTCGCTCTAAATGGAGTGGCCGATGTGATGTGTTTACACCCAACAGGTTGAACATCCACTTAATGCACCCAAATGTAATAACATGATAGATTGAAATATATATGCTGCCCACGGCCTATGCAGAGGCCAGAAGCTTGGCCCCCTATTTTCTTAGAATAACTTTCCGGGAATGACTCACTCTCCCTGATTGGTTTCCTTCAGACAAAATAATTGAATCTAATGCTCTGTGTCAATGCAAGCACTTGAATTATTTGCTTTACGGTGCAGCCCTTAGGGGCTTTAGGGTCCGGTGTTAAAAATTTGCCTTTGATCAAGCTCATCCTCTCCTACACATCTTTATTCATAACAAATTAGAAGCTATTATCACAACATATTAGCAACAGTTTTAATGCCCACAGTGCATCTTAAAATAAAAAGAAACCATTTCCTCATTACAATGGATGCAGTATCTTAGTTGGCCTCATTATAATATTTATCATCTGTTATTTGTCGCATGTGAGAGCACAGTGAGACGGTGCCTTACCCTAGTGAAAGACACACACCCCTCAGGGCTTACAGTTTATTGGAGAGCACATTTAAATTCAAACTCTACCTTATTAAAATAAACCCTTCTTATGCACATCCAAGAGGACCAGGGAAATGTGACTTCATGGCTGCCTTATTGAAAAGGGAGTTTCTTATTTACTGAAGAATGGTACAATTTAAGGAGTATAATTAACTTAATGATTCCTTGGTAAAGTTCCCTACCACCACCCCACCCCCATTTATAACTGTCATTTGTGGGCACCTGTTTCAGTTTTCTCTTAAAGAGTTTGCCTTGGAAAATAGTAAGATTTGAATCCAGATTGAAATCACCAAAAGAGATTTCACTGTAACTCATTTAGTTTAAAAAAAATGGAGGATGAAATTTTATAAGTTTTAGACTAAATTGGGAATACATAAGGTACAGTGTTAAATATACACGCATTCCCTGGCCAATTCTTGAAAACTTCTCCTCCAAGATATTTTGTTTCTTCCTATCTCAGCCACCGCTCCTTTGGTCCGACCTGGACCCTTTGATTCCCAATATCTTCACCCATAACCTCGGCTTAAACATCTGCATTATTGACCATCAGCATCTGTCTTTCTGGCTCACTACCTCTGTTTGGTTAAGCTCAAGTCCCCTTTGTCACTTTTTTGAAACCTCCTATGTACTGGTCTTGCAATCTTATCTTCTCTGTGTTCCTCCTCAATTGCTGTAAATGTTGTCTTTCTGCACACGGCTTAAATTCCAAGATGAATCATTACTATCATTACCTGGGACGTGCCCTCAACATCCTTGTCCTTGTACTGCAGTGTTAACATGATGAGCAGAGGTGTGTCAAATGAGGAGTCATGGTCAGTTAGTTCAAGGTCATAGCAGGTGAGGCCATCATCAACATGTGCACAGGGGACCCCAAGCAACAACAAGGTTTGGTGTGTAACCTTCTCCTCCCATCTTTTTGCCTTAGCATAACTAGGTCAGTCTACCTAGGATCCATTTAAGGGGACACCCCCTTGCTCAAATGGCCACAACAGCAGGTGATTTAAAAATATTTTATAGTGTCAACACCACACATGTTCAATTTCACTTTCTACTTCTACACTTATCAATATCTATTCTCTGCTGATGACCTCCACCAGAAATACAGACACCTGATTAATTAATGCATATCCAATTAATTAGCTAAACTTGCAATTACTGAAGACCTATTTGGTCAAGACAGAGTGCTAGGTCGCAGTCATTCAACAGAGAACATGGTATTTCTCTTTCCCAAATTTGGAACCCAGTGATCAAGGTGGATACCATGAAGAGAACAGTGATGTGAAAGAGAGAAAGAGGGAAGATCTCATTCAGATGGGACCGAGTGAATAATTCATTCTTCTGGCAGAAAGTACTCTTCTCATTTTTTCCAATCCTACTTGTCTTTTAAAACCTAGCACCAATTCATTCTCCAGCATGGTTCAAACCCCACTGTCCCTGAGAGCTGATTTCTCTAATATGAAGGTTATATTTTCATTTAATTTAAAAAATTAAAATTATGGTTGTGAAGGTTGTGAAAGAAGAGATAAAGTGAAACAGAGAGAATAAGGACATTATGTCGTCCAGAAACTCTTTATTTTCTGTCATCCAGAAACTTTAAATTAAATGAAAATATAACCTTCACAACCTTCACAACCATAATTTTAATTTTTTGTTCCCAAACAAGGTAAAATTTCCTGAAGTGGCGAAGGAATCAGTGCTGTGTTTTGTGTTTGTTTTTAATAGGTCCTCATGCAGTACTGAACATTTAGGAGACTGTTTTAACAGAATAATTGATCTATTAATATTTCATTAAAAATTATCAAAATGAGCACATGTAAACATTATACAATGAAGGGGTTACATGAGCACTATTAATTGAATTCTGCATGATAAACAAATACAGTGCTTTGAATTTTTGTTGACCAAATTTAATGAGTTTAGATAAAGTTATTGCATTGTTTTTGGTTGGTATTATTAGTTCTTACTAATAATAGTATAAGAAACACAGGTGTAAACAAGTTCCATAGTTTTCTCTTGTGTTACATTTAACATTTTTGTAAAATCCAGGCAAACAAGACTGTCCCATAAGAATGGAGGTAAAATTGCAGTTGCATTGTGTACACAAGCTCTATAAACAGAAATCAAACTATTCCTCTTCTTCCCACTCCACCTCAACCTCCTCAAAGCATAATTAACAGGAATAGCAAATAATATTCCCCTAGACAATACCACCAAGTTCAGAATAAAACAAAACAACAAATTCATACCTTGACAAATACATGTGGAATGCCTATTTGCAAATCATTTCTTGCAAACCTCTTTTTACTCTCTGTGGGACCCAGTTTTCTGGAAGGAATGGAATTTCGTATCTTGATATCTGATATCTTCCTTCATAGGACACAAGCAGGCTCTGGAGCAGAAAGGAATGGCTAATTGGGACGAGAAGGTGAATACAGCAAACTGGTCACCTCCGAGTAAAGCATTAGTGACCGAGTTCACACAATGGGCAGGATTTGATGTGACCGAATGCATTATGGCAACTGATTCATTCTTGCCTTTTGAAGTCACCCTCAAAGTCAAGCAAACTAATACTTCCCATTTCCCTGCAGAGCTACAGAGACTATTCACAGTAAATCAGGTGACAGAAACTTTGGTTCACATCCAGTTTTGTAGGGAGACAGAGTCAATGAGTAATATGTCCAGCTCAATGAAAGTCGATGACCTATGGGTCACATTCCCTCACATTAGGGGAACTGCCAGTGTTCCCACCAACTTGGATTTATAAACCGTTTTTTCTTCTTAAGAGTACTGAATGCTGTCATACATTTCATGTGATGTGTTGCTGCAAACACACCTCCATTTTACAAATTAAATAACAATAACAAAGAATGAAACTAAAGAGAAGCGTTGGAAGTAAGATTAGAGAGGCAACTGGAAATATGAGCGTGATTTATGACCATACTATGAGCTTGCTTTGAGTGGCTTGGGAAGCCATTGGGAGCTTTCTAGTTCATGCTGGAACCAGTCACGCTGGCTTGGCAGAGCCTCTTGTATGCATATCTTTCTAACTCCAACGTGACTTTACGTGGGTAGCTTGAGATCAGCCACAGTGGAAATGTTTACATGGGGGAAATCGGCTAATGCCACAAATGAAGGCGTTTCCTTTTTTCCCCGACAAAGGCAACTATTTAAACTTTTCACCATTGTGAACAGAAGAGTGACACGATACGGTGTGAACTAAGTTCTGAGTTAATAACAGGAGTTGGGGTGTGGGAACAAGAGAGGGAGGGGACCCATTGGAAATATCCTGCACTGAAGCCAACATGAGAGCTCCCGTACTTAGGCTGGAGTAAGACTGGAGTAAGTACTTACTGGAGTAAGTAAGTACTGGAGTAAGTACTTACTGGAGTAAGTAAGTACTGGAGTAAGTACTTACTGGATTAAGTAAGTAAGTAAGTAAGTACTGGAGTAAGTAAGTTTCTTTTCTTACTTTTCCTGAGTAAGGAAAACAACCCTACCCCTGTTTTGAGAAGTATGAAAATCCACACCTTTGTGTAAATCTCCCATTATTTTTATGTCGGCCACACTGTACGTGTTAGATAAACACGACCATAAGCAGATGTCATTCTGTAGCTCCTAGTTCATGGCCCTGCACCAGCCTGTGATTTTTCCTGACACCAGCAATGCTGCCCTCACTCTGTACCAATACGTGTTTGAGGAATGCATTTTAAACAAGCTTTAAAAAAAAAAAAGTTGCTATAAAAATATGCTTATGGCAAAGTCCCTACTTCACGCCACACCAAGGAAGCTGACAGGATGTACTGTGGAAGTAATATCTAAATTATCAGAATCTTATACAAAATACCTGTATTGTTCAAGTGTCCTTGTCCAGTGTGATTATTTATACCCATTTTATGAATGAAGGAACACAACCTGATTGGTAAATTGACCGGTACACTCAATTCCAGAATGTTCCACTTCTATGGTAGTCTGCCTCTTTGTATCATGCTGCATGGCTTACATTTGAACTGAGGATTAAAGACTCCAGATACTTCACTTAATGAGTTGGCACAGCATATGGATTAAGTTACTCATAATAATAATGATAATAATAATAAAATTATAACCATCTTATGTTTAAGGCACTATCCTATACATAAATTATTTACGAACAGCCCTATGAATGAAGGACTATTATTGTCCTTGTTTTGAAGATGGAAAGATGACTTGTAAGGAGCATAAGTAGCTTGTCCAGGGTCTCACAGTTTGAAACTAAGTTGTTTCAGACTGTGAAACCAGAGCTTGTGCGTAGTCCTAAAACTCATGGAACATGGGGATTTTTTTTAAGGAAAAAAAAAAAATTCCAAGTACAGAATCTTAGAATATAGATATGCTGGACGAGATGGCCTGGCTAAAACAGCATTGCCTCTGATGGCCCTGACAAAGGTGCTTCTTACAATCAGCAAGCAGAGGAATAGTCACTGTAACCTGTGGGCATCATAGGGCCATTGCTCTTCCTATCACCCACCAGGCCCTTGCACCATGGACCACCCAACATATGATGGGCACATGCACCTTCTCCTGGCTTTAACTACTCTGCCATTTACCTGCTCCGCACAGGCCGTAGAATCAACCCAAATCTCTTTAGTCCATACCACTACCTTCTCCACTATTTCTGTCCATCATGTCCCGTTTCACAGCCAGACAGGACACAGGTTTCCCAATTTTTTTTTTAAGATTTTATTTGCTTATTTGAGAGAGATGGAGAGAGAGCACGAGCTGAGAGAGGGAGAAGCACCTCCCCACCCTGAGTGGGGAGCCCAATGTAGGGCTCATTCTCATGACCCTAGAATCATGACCTGAGCCAAAGACAAACGCCTAACCAACTGAGCCACCCAGGCACCCCGAACTTTCCCAGTTTTTACTACCTGAGAATATGCTGACAATGTATAATAAAAATAAAGAAAGTAAGTGGTTAAATCATGAGCTTTTCTAGCCTGCAAAATCTTTTGTTGCTGTAGAGGAAGTGACATAGAATCTATGACTTATATAGAGAAGGGGAGCATTTCTGAGACCATACTTGACTGGAAATGTCTCCTGCCAAAAGTTGAAGCTATCAGCATCTCTCATGACTTGAAACATGACTAACTGCATAGTAAAGAACCCCAGCCAAACCGCTGGAGAGAAGCCATCTGTAGCAGACAACTTGGCAGTATATGCATTGGACCAGGGGAAAACTTACTAAGTTCCTACCAAAGACAAATAATTGTAATAAAAACTATAGAAATACATTTGGTGCAGATTCTATAGTTAAATCTGAATTTCGAGAAACTACAAACTCAGACACTTAAAGAACTCTGAGTTAAAATCCATAACAAAAGAAAGAAAACATTTTAATACAGACAGGTGCCATGATGGTGTTCAACACAAAATAAGATGTGTGCATAGTAAAGGATGGTAGGACTGAGATGCCTAAGGAAGCAAATCTGAGTTTAATCAGCAATGGGACTTTTCCTATGACCATAGCCCAGCTAAGGACTTCTCCGGCTCTTTAGAGAACAAGTTGATTGAAATCTGATCCTTGCATTGTGTGTTATAGAATACGTTATTGTTGCTTATATAATTATGCTATAGGTAATAAATTATTTGCAGTACTCCTTCTGTAGTGTAGCAATTTTATTAAAATTTCTTTTTTTGGCCTTTTTAAAGTCTTGTGTTAAGAACTTTTGGGGCATCACCAGAAAGGATGTTGGATGGACTGGATCGCATTCAAAGACTCTAAGACTTGTCCATCTTGATCCTCATTCTGACCCCAGCACCTTGTGCATTACTTGGAACATGAACACCTTCAAAAAGTACTGGTTAAATAATGGACCAAACAAATAATCTCATAAAAGCAGTCAAGAGAGTGCTGCTCCAGTCGGCAAATTTGAGACTCAGTGTCTCTTAACAGTAACACATCATGTGACTCATTAGGCAAGTATCCAGATGTATTTAAGGTTGTCTTGGCTAATAGTAAACTTTAGGATAAAGGTTGGCAAGTCCACATTTAAGAAAAGACAAAGGTATAACAGGATTTTAATTTACATAATTAGTTACCTGTGTCCTATCAGGGCCCATACTGTCCTAACAGAGTAAACCCTGCGTAAACTCTGGATGGGTAACCCTGGTTTGGGATTACCAAATCCAAGCAACAAGCCTTCCTTCATCTACCTGACATTTCTTTCACCCAGCAGACTTCACTGTAGAACAGTAGGTATTCCTTACAAAATTTAATTTACAAAGAAAGTTAGGGAGATGTATTTACATCTACAAGGTAAATCCCCAATCTTCCTTGAAACTTGTCTCCCTTCATTTCACAACGAACATCCTAGATCAATGTTCCAAAGCATTATCCATGGAGATGCTTTGAACATTTCTCTTCAAAGGATACTGATTGTGCATTTCATGTGCTGCTGTTAAGGGAGTCAAACGTGAGTCTTTGTGTTGTAAGTCATCAAAGGGATACCTTTGGGACAACATTGCATGTTGAATGGTTTAGAACGGAACAGAATAGAATGGAAATTGAAACTCAGAGCTAGAAACTGTCCTAAGTCCCTCAAGTATTTAGTTCTCTGTTGCCTGAACTGTGCTGACAAATAGAAGCCCCTCTAGTGCACAGTATGTGAATTAGAAGAGTTCTAAGAAACTTATGTCATTAAGAATAGTCAAGTTAAAAACAGTTCAGCAGGTTTCTTACCTGCAGGTCATGAGGATGAACAATTTACAAATGTGTGCTGTGACCATTCAAGAAATTTTCAGTTTAGTTTCCCAAACCGTTTTGCTGAGAATTTCACAGGGCTATGAGCATCCTTTGGGGAATGGACCTGTAGTTAGTGATTTTCAAACCTGGCTGCACAGTGGATCTACCTGGAGAGCTTTAAAAAATGGTTGTGTCAGGATTTATCTCCAAAGAGATCTATTATTTGGTCTGGGTCGAGGCACTGGTGTTTAAAAAGTGCTCCAGGGTCTTACAATGGGCAGCCAGGGTTGAGAAGCTTTGCGCCATGTGAGTTCAACACCCATGCTTTGGAGGTGAGGAAACTGCTTATCTACATGCCCAGATCAGGCTGCATGACCCCATCTTACTTTCTTGACCCCCACAAAATCTGGGGATTTGAGAACATGGCAAACACCGGTCCCCATCTCATCTCTAAAATGGGTAATACATTATTTATCATACTTTTAATAAGAAAGGAAAACATGAATCTATTGTCTTGTTTTATGATTCATTACTAGTTACTGGTGAATGGGACGACTCATGTTTGAAAGAAAAAGTGGAAGCTCTAATCTATGAGGAAAACAACTGTAAAAACATAAGTGTGATGTGGACTTCGGAATAAATGTGCAGCTGAGTGAGTGAAACTTTTTATTTCAGTTGAGAGTTGATGTCACTAGTCATCAAATAGTTTTGTAGATAGAGTTAGAACTGCTCTTCCCCCTGGATTCTTAGCAAAGCTCTGTTGCAAAGCATTCATTTCCTTACCTGTACAGCGTATTTCCCTATTTACTGTGTGGTTTTGAGTTGCCTCTTAAGGGAACTCCTTGTTTCAACACTACTAATAAACTCACATGCAGCAACCATCATAGGGGAATTCAATTCATGACAGTTGTTTCACTGAGCTCTATAGACCCTTGGGGAAACCAGCAAAAGTCTGCCCCAAGAGTGTCCCTTATGAGAGGAACAAAGAGGCAGCCCACCTACCCAAAAAAATTTGGAAATCAGTCATACCAGAAAGATGAAATAAAAATTTCATTAAGTTGACATAATGCTTACAAAATAAGCAGTCCAATTTTTTTTTCTCTAACGAAATAAACAAAATCTGTTTATTATATTTTTAAAGGCCAAGGATTATCATTCTTTTCATGGCACTTATGATTTCATTAGGTGTAGATGGCCAGACGTGTTTGTTCTTCAAGCTCTGTGGGAGAACAATTCAGATTTTTTTAATGCCATTCCTTTGTTTTGAGTAACAGCAGGATTATGGAAAGGAAATACACAAATTTTGATTTAAACCCCATGATGGACAATCGATAGGGGTTGGAAGAAACTTCTTGAAAGAACAAAGAGAGCTTTGTGAATGCGGAGACCAAATTTCTTTTCCAGTCCCAATGGGACTTTCGTTCGCTCTTATACCAAGCACCCTGGGAATGTCAGCTACGTTTCTGCCAATGCTACAATCCGATGTGCCACTATATACAAAGACAGTCAAAGATTTGTTTCAAATACTGCTTATGGAATTGTTCCTGCGAGTGTGGCTGCAAGGAGGGAGGGGTGTATGGGAGGGTGAGGGAAACTAAGAGCAAGTGACTTCTAGAAAAATCTATAAATGCCTACAAATCAACACTACCACCAGAAATACCACAGGTTACCTTATAAAGTGGGATGAAACTGGTGTAGCCAAGCTAATTAAAAATTTGTGTTTGGTCAATTTGAAAGTTACCGATGAGAAAGCAGATAAAAGGCTCTCAGCTCCAGCAGAGATAGAGGGAAGCTGTGAGGGCCCTCAGTGGGCCTCAAGGCCAGCACCTCTGTGCATGGTTCCCTACTATCATGTCTGCCCCAAATACATGTTTGTAGCCAAGACCAAGCCACAGTTTACTGACTTTTGATACAAGGCAGAGAATATGCCAAGATTCTCCTTCCCAGAGAGAGAGGGAAGGTGAGCCAGGCAAAACCCACTCAGCACCCAGAGACTGTCTGAGAGCATAGAATCCAAAAGAGACAGAACTGAGAGGCTGGCCTTTTTACCAGATGACACTAGAGGATTTTGTCTATCCGTGGTTTCAGAAGTGCTGGTCATGTTTTCCTGCCCCCAGTGTTGTTTTTCTCTCATAGTGCTAGCTAACATTCCCTAAATGGCAAGGCTCTTCCTTGTGGGGGTAAAAAAAGAAATGCGTACATGTGGGGATCTCTGAGAAGTTGGAGCTCAGATGTGCATGGGGTAGGAGGTCATGATGGTATCACATAATTTTCTCAAAAGGGAGGACCCAGAGAGATTGAACTGTGAAGGGAAAGAGAGGAAGGGGGACAAATACATAGCAGACAGAGCCTGAAGGAGAGCCTTGTCACCAGCCAACTCACCCAAAGTGGGCTCTGATGGGGTTTTTTTCTTCTATATTTTAATATAGACTCAATCGCTTTGACTGAGGATAATGAATTTAAATGAGCAGTGCCTGAAAATAAATCCAGAGGTTATTTCAGAGGTTATTTATGAGAAGCAAATGTCTCCAAGGAGGAAATCAGGGGCATTTGGAAGCAGAGATCATGTCTACCTAATACTATAAGCCCCGCTCTGCAATAGGCAGGGCTCAATGTCTGCGTTTGCTTGCTCTTTGGGCTTACACGCAATGCTGTATGCACAGGTCTTCAGAGAATTCGCTGTAGCATCAAAGCTTGGAATATTTACGTCCTACAGAAACGCTAATAGCTGGCGGTTTTCTTTTCAGCTCGTCTACTACCAAAGCTCCCATCCTTGGCTGTTCTTTCAAAGTCAGCTGTTGCCGGGAGCCTAAAAGCTGTCAATGTTTTCTTAGCTTTATTGTCTAACTCTCACTCCTGACTGATTTTTCATGCACAGCCACAAAATTTTTCAAGAATCTGGGTCTCCTCTTTATATACTGGTCCTGAAATCATAGCCAGAAGGAAGGCTCAGAAGACGATGGCTATTCCAGTCAAGGTACTACACACTTTGCTCAAAGTAGGCACCATGAGATGAGGGAGTAAGAACAAATGCCCTGGGGCACCGGTTGCCAACTAAAGTGGGGACAGTTTTGCTCCTCGAGGGGCATTGATCAATGTCTGCAGACATTTTTGACTGTCACGACTCCAGCAGGGATGGCTCCTGGCATCTAACAAGTTGAGGTCAGGGATGCTGCTAAACGTTCTCCAAGACCCAGGTCAGCAACATCAGCAAAGAGATATGCAGTCCAAAACGTCCACTGTGCCTTTGCAGGATACTCTGCCCACTTTGACCCAACAGCTTTTTGGGAAAGGTTACCGATCAAAGTGGGTACAAGCCCAACTTAGAGACGTTACTAAAATGGTTATGGTCAGCAACTCATTGCCCTAAGTATGTCAGTCTGAGTCTGACTAGGCCAGGCTGGTGAACCTAAACTTCAGAAGGCCTCAAAATCACCAGGAGGACTTTTAAAACCCAAATGAATGGGCACCCCCCTTTCAGTTTCTGGTTTGATAGAGCTGGCATGAGCCCCAAGAATTTTCGTTTCTAGCCAGCTCCCAGGTGATGCTAAAGCTGCTGGTTGGCGACCCCACATTGAGAACCCCTGGACTAGGCTGACCAAGTTTGATTCCGAAGTTCTTGTTCAAACCATAAGATTCACGAATAGCATTTTAAAGGAGAGATTAACCTTAGTGACAACTCTTTGAGGAAATTCGACATTAAGCTTGTCAACATGAAGCAGGAGCATAAGGTCGAGTAGAAAACAGTAAGGAGTGTTGGACCTGAACACCAAGTTCTAGGCCTGAGGGTCCCTTCCCCGAGGAACTAGCTGAGCTAAAGGCTATAGTAAATCATTTAGTTTCTGATCCTCAGCCCCTCATCTGTAACTGAGAGAAAATACTTGCCTTACCCACTTCACAGTGTCATGGGGATTATTAAATAAGACTTTATAGAATGATAAATGGTATCTTGATACTAGATGCAAATGGACGTAAGAATTCTTGTTATTCAGCAGCTAGCCTGAAGCCCCAGAAGTAAGTGGCCAAGCCCTTGGCCAAGGGTGCTGCTCCTCGTTCAGTATTGTTGCTCAGTGGTGACCGATAGCCTGGAAAAGTACACACTGGAGCCCCATCCTCTCTATAGATCTCCAGTATGTGCCCCATTTACAGAGCTAAGAAAAAAGAACAATGTGAACAAATACATACAACTGCTGTTTGCTTTTTACACACTCTGACAGTTTCTCAGAATATGTGCGCACCCAATGCCGCCCCTAGCAAAGTAGAGTATGCACACCCATAAAGCACCCTGCTGAAAAGCTGATTTCTCTAAATACTTAGTGATCATTTATTACAATGGTGGAGGAAACACCACTGCTTCTTAAGTCGGAGATCCCAAGCCTCTCATATTTTCCTTGCAAATCACAACCCCAAAACACCTCTTGGTAGATGTGAGCCCTTTGATTTTAAAAATAGCACTCAATAAGATGAAACCAGAGAGGGAGACAAACCATAAGAGACTCTTAATCTCAGGAAACAAACTGAGGGTTGTTGGAGGGGAGGGGGGGTGGGGAGGATGGGATGGCTGGGTGATGGACATTGGGGAGGGTATGTACTATGGTGAGTGCTGTGAATTGTGTAAGACTGATAAATCATAGACCTGTACCCCAGAAACAAATAATACATTATATGCTAATAAAAAAATAATAATGTTTTAAGATTGACTGAAAAAATAAATAAAAATAAAAAATAAAAAATATATTTATTTAAAAATTTAAAACCAAACACCCCCCATGTATTTGTAATTTATCTGGTTCCTTAAGCTAAAGAAAGAGTTTGCTACCTGGTAGTATTTAAAATAATTTACAATACATTTTTCAAGATAGTTGTTTTCCCATGCCTGAAATAGACAAATGGCAATAACACTTTTCCTCATTTAGCAATTATGTTATCAAATTATTTCTATATAAGAATTTTAGTGACTCAAACATGAATAAAATTATTTCAATTCTCCATATAAAACTTAAAATTTAACAAATATTTTGAGCACTAAGTTAAATAAATATTTATTCAGAGGCAATTTTCTTCTTAGGAATACTATTACCCTTATATTATTATTTAAAATAGCGTGTGGGAGTGGCACATGGGTGGCTCAGTCATTAAGCATCTGTCTTCAGCTTGGGTCATGATCCCAGGGTCCTGGGATGGAGCCCTGCGTTGGGCCCCCTACTCAGCGGGAAGCCTGCTTCTCCCTCTCCCATTCCCCCTGCTTGTGTTCCCTCTCTCGCTGTGTCTCTGTCAGATAAATAAAATTTTTTAAAAAATAAAAATAAAAATAAAATAAAATAGCATGCATGTGTGTCTGCATATACTTCATACCCTTTCTGTGCGTGGCTCTTGTCAAAATTATAATTATAAAATGAAGTTATTTTGACCAGTGTTTTTACCCAGTGTTTATATGAGTTCCACAAACAGCTCTGGAACTAAGCATGAAAGCCACATTTTTCTTTTTCAGTTTCTGCTCAGATCAGGGCAGAAATTTTGAATAATGGTGGATTAACTTCATTTTTAAACAATTAAAAATAAATGACAGATTTTCACATTACTCATCTGCGTATAAATGACCAATGCAGAAGATTCACACAGGTACACTATAGCAACCCAGTGTTAGGAAAACATAAGCCAGTCTCTCCTCCAGACAAAGATGAAATATTTACCAGCTCTCTGAAGACGTCCTGAACAGTCCAGAGTATCCCTGAAATAATGAGTCCACAGCCTTCATCCTTCCTCTATACAGCTTTTCATCCATCTCCCTTTCCCATTCCAGCCCTCTTGTCCTTCCTATTTGCAGCAAGGCTTCATATTTGTTTACCTAAGCCATTGCTCAGGTGGGGACAAGAGCCACCCTAGGGATTCCAGCTCAGAGACCTGGAGGAGGGAGCTTGAGTTCTGCAAACTGACTATCCCAGAAAGGGGGGAGGAGCGGCAACAGGGAGAACAGGCACAGTGGCAGTGAAATACACAAAACAAGATTCTGGAAGGTTCCATTTCCTTTGGCAGCTGAGTAAAAAGGGACGAGGAAGGGGTGCATGGGTGCTTTCTGGATCCATCAGGAAAACTTCACTGTATATTTCTGTTGAAACGACGCTCATGCATTATTGCAAGCTACATCTTCTTTAACCTATGGCTGACATGGTGAAGCAGGAGAAAAGATACTAAGTGGTCTCATAGTTGATAGGATACAGAGTGACAGCAAAGAAGGCCAAGACTGGGGGAAGCACTGCAGAAGGGAGCATAGAAGAGCAAGTGAGCACAGCACGGGTGTGGAGCTCCATTTTCAACCCCTTTCTCTTTCAGACCAGCCATCATATGCACACAATTGATGACTTTATAGGCAGCCCAACAAAACTTTTATATGCAGAAGCAGATAGAAAGATGTTTTGTCATTGAAAAAAAAAAATCCTTAATGACTCTTTTCCTGTCAAATTGTAGGTAGTGATGCTAAAAGGGTTTTGAAATTGACTTAGTAGGTCACTACCAGAATTTCATTCTAAAGGAATAGAATACAATGGAATTGGAACTAGCATTGTGCTTCCCTTATAAGGGTAAGAGACTTTTGTATACAATTGCTTTATTTAATTTTACTCTCATTACATTCTTTCATAATTCTATGTGTCAGGCTTTTTATAGATTACTACTGTTGCCACTGTGTGTGTGTGTGTGTGTGTGTGTGTGCGCGCGCGCGCGCTCGCACGCGTGCACGCATGCATGCATGTACATTTGTTGTTGTCATTATTTTGATGACTCACTCCCCAACTAAATCACAAACTGCAGGGCCTCTGTGTTTAACTCATTCTTATCTCCAGCATTTA
The DNA here is from genome assembly GCA_028534135.1 of Potos flavus. Lineage (NCBI taxonomy): Eukaryota > Metazoa > Chordata > Mammalia > Carnivora > Procyonidae > Potos > Potos flavus. Next base: position 162,302,024 of record CM052883.1, on the reverse strand, counting down.
GCACGATGTTTGGCCAAAGTAGGATTGAAAAATACTTACTGAAGAAATGATAAACACCTAACAAGCCTTGCCTCCCAAAGGCTCACTCTGAACCAGAACATCACAAATCTTGTCTATTTTATATATTTGGTTTGCAATACATGCAATATTTAGTGATTTTTAAAATGTTGAGAAATACTCCTTCATATCGTTGCTTAAGGGAGAGAGGTGGCTCACAAGTCAACACTATTAATTTAAACCAATCAGGTGAGGGTGAAAAATTTAAAAGTTATAACTGACTCCACAAATTCGTTCTGTCTGTTCTTGTTTTTAATCCTTTCAGTTCTTTATTGGGACATCACAAGCTTTAGCATTCCAAAACTGGCAACAAATTTTAAAACAAAAAACATAAATATAACACAATGTATTAATTCACTAGGCTTACGACAATAATTTTATTCCAAAGCATTTGCTAATGAAAATAGTGATCATTGGATGAACTGACAATAACTAGAGAAAAAATTAATAATCATAATTTGCCAATTTAATGAAGAGGTTTGATGGTTGATAAAAACAAAGTTACAAGTACACAGATAAACTGATTGCTTCTTGAGAGATTAATTTTATAAGGCAAGACTTTTAATTGACATATATTTTTGAAGAAAAGGCATTGTTAAAGAAAGAAAAAACAGAGATCACTAGTCACCCAATTCTTCCGTTATGTCTCCCTTGGATTTCACGGTACCTGAATTAAGAATCATTCTGAAATTTCAAAGAGATGTCAAATTAAGGAAGACATGAGGGTCTCCTGTTGAATCGTAGCAGTCCTTACATCAAACAAAGAAGTTATAAATAAGCAGGAGGGTCAGGGTTGTTTACTATAAATGTAAGATAGCTAAAGCTGAAACTTATTACCTGGATCGTGATATTGAGCTAAATTATAGCACCATTTTAAAAACATTCTTTTTCTAATTTAAAAGATCAATTAATTATGTAAGAAAAAAACCAAATTGTGTTGTTATTCTAGTCACACTAAACAAGTTTTAAGTTATCTCAAACACAACCCTGTAAATGGAATTCTCCTGTTTAAACATCTTCAATGGACCTATCTTGCCATTTTCAGTTTTGCATTCAAGATCCTCCTTGATACTCCCTCAACCACCTTTGTCATGCATATCCTCACAATATATCCTATATCAATCATACAACCACTTCTCCTTTTACAAAACCTGCGTTCTTGTTCCTCAATATTACTCCACACTCTTTCCCCTGCAAGTCCATCTTGAATGAAGCATACTCATCCTAATGAAAACATACATTTCTCTAAGGGCTAGCTCAAATGACCTTTTGCTTAAGAAACATTCCTCAGACTCACCTGGTTGACCTCCATCTTTCTCTACTCCATGTTCTCACTATGCCTCCAATTTTAACAGTACAATTTGTTTTATATTAGAATTTTCATATACTTATCTATCTTTCCTAGTGTGAGTTTATTGTATCTTAAAAAAAAATCACATTTATTTAATTTCTAGAACTTTTTGCACCCACTCTTCCCAATAACCACTATCATTGTTATTACATAGTAGATAGTCAATAATGTCTGTTGAAGAAAAATAGTCTTAACAAGGATCCGTCTTTCAGAAAATCATTTTCTAAAATTTACAAATGTCTCAGGCTATCAGAAATGATTGTCTAAGTTAGGAGTTTACATATTTAGAATAATATGAATTTCCTTAGAAAGTAAGACAAATTTTGATTCCTTTACTTTTACCAAGATTGGATGGCTAGTGAAGTTCAACACTATCAGTAGACAGGTAAAGAACTAGAATTTCTTAATATGGGTTTACCTTCGGGGATTGGTTGGAAATTAAAGAGCGGAACATGGAGATAGAATAATGTTTCTGCATTAAGAAAGATACTTTGTAGAAAACAGGACTGGGGGAAGGTGACGACTTTGGGGAAAATTTCATGAAATTCAATTTATATATCCTAGAAAATTGAGATGCTTTTCGTATCCTAACAACCTGGCTAAATTTAACCTCTGAATCTTCTGAAGTTTGCCCTTAAGGAAATGCTGATCATACTGTAAGATATACAAGGTGACTATAAAGTCGAATAGCCTTTGGTCACTGATGGTGGATTAAAAAAGGAAATGAAAGTAATGGTACTTTGAAATTCTAAATGTTTTAGTAATGCATTGTCACAAATCCAAAAAAGCTATTAGAGGTTATTGTTCTGGCTGGACTACCAGAAGCCATGGAAAGTTGAACCCCTGGCATGCTACGCTGTTTTATTAAAGGACTTTTGATATGATATGGAATAGTGCCTTTTAACTATCCCGATGGGTCATTTAGGGTCATTCAAATTGTCTGGAATTTTTTCATTAAGTAATCTCTCTGAGATTCACTTAATAAGTAGAGCACATTGGTATTTCTAATGCACTGAGATAGCGTATTAATTTAGGACAACTTGTATTTTAAATTAAGAATAACTGACCTGATTTTGCAAGAATTAGAAATTCCCATGCAAATTAGACTGAATTCAAAGGAATGGATTTGATGACAGTGGATTTATTTAACTGAATTCCTTCTTCTGGCCAGAGGGTAAAGAGAAGCTCTGCCTCCAAAACCTTACTCAACCCTGAACATACTTCCCATGAATTGTTCCACCATTTCTTATGTTTTCTCCTTTGACTCCCCTTCTTTGCTGAATCACTTATAAAGACATTGACTCCCTCAATATTCAATCAGATCTGCTATCACAATTTTAAAACATATTAACACGCTAAGGCTAGATCTCTAATTTCTTTACAATGATCGGATTCCCTGATGATATCTTAAATTCCTCAAGTCAAAGTTCTTTACTCTTTTCCCTCACAATTCAACACTTTTCTTGGGAAGAGTCATCTTCCATGCCTTCCCCTATTTGCAGAATGCTTTTTATATGAGTGTTTAAACTATATACTTTTCTTCTCCACCTTCCAGTAAGTTCTTGTGTTGCCCTTTCGTGGATTACTCTGGCCACATCTTTCTGAACCTTGCGCTCAGGACAACTGCTTTTCGTGGAAGTTCCTCATCATCTGCTTTCATCCCCAGATTACTCTTGGGAAAGACTTACAGTCTGATCGCTAAGAATAAAAACAATATAAACAATGAAATGATTAGAAATAAATATCCCCAGCTCCAGGCTAAAGCTGCAGCTCATCATTGTGTTTGCTTCTAACCCATGTGTCTTGTGGTCAAAGACAAAAAGCCAGCATACAGAAGATTTCTCAAGAGCTTAGAAGTTCATGAATTTCCTGATTTTTGTGTTACTAATCCTATCGTGAGTTATGCCTTTGAATCCCTTCACCTTGGAGAAAAATAGATTAATAATAAGCACAGTTAATGTCTTCCACCTTATTCTCCACTTAAAAAAAAAGAAAAGAAAAATGAGAGAGAGAGAGACTGGCTTCTTGTCCCACAACTGTTAATCAACTGCACCATTGTGCTCTCCATCACTGTGGTTTCACCATTTCAGAATCTTTATTCTTCACACCCAAGACCCAGGTTCTCCCTGGACTCTCCCAACCCCGGCACAAGCATTTAACCTTTACTCTTGGCTTATGATAAACAACCTCTCTGGACCAGCCTTGATTTGTCTCCAGTTTGGATAACACCAGATTAAACTTCCTAGAGCACGCTATTTTTCTTAATAATGACTTATGCTCCTATAAATGCTTACAGGATTAATTTTAAGAGTTCCTGGCTGAAATTCAAGGTTTATGTATTCTCCCTATGTCCTAAAATCTCATTGAGTTTGAACCGATTTCAGATTCTTCAAACATTTTTTTTAAATACCAGGATTGATAAGCCTTGACTTCAAGCCTTTAAATTTGATTTTCTAATTCTTTCCTGAGTTTTTGTATCCTACTTATCTTCAGAAGCAGTTCGCCCTCCTCCACTAGGCCATCTCCAATTCTTCTAACTCCCATTTTCTTCCTGTTTTCTCTACAGAATTACATACTCTCCTTTTTGAGCAGATGGAGGAGCCTCCTTCATATTACACACATACACACATTATATATCTATATCTACGTCTATATCTATATCATCTATATCTATATCATCTCTCTGCCTATACTTAGATGTATATTGACTCTTTTTTTATAGTAAGGCTCTAAGAAATTATTCTGGGGCTTTGCTATTCAAAGTATGGTCTGTGGACCAGCGGCACCTGGGAGTAACATTAGAAATACAGGATCTCAGACCTATTAAAACAGAATCTGCATTTGAACAAGATCCCCCAGTAATTTACATGCACATTAAAGTTTGAGAAGCACTGATTTGGTGGTATACTTCTAAAAACACACATATAATATTGATACCTCTGCTGAATATGACATACACAGTATGTGATACATAATGCATGGTACAGGGGTTTTTTGGGTTTTTTGGTTGTTGTTTTTTTCCTCCACAGCCCCCTCTCTCCAAAAACATAGGCAGTGATGGCTAAAACTAGTCTGGTTCAGACAGGCTAGCAAAACCCAACTGTAAAAACTTGAGGAAGTTTCTGAAACACTTGTTAAATACAGGCATTTTTGAATATCAAATGTACAAACACAAATAAATCCTATTAGGAACAAAAGTAACATACTCAAAACTCATCACATCCCAATTATTTTTCTCCTTTCACTGTTATTTATATCTTGAAGTCTCTGGGTTTATTATATCTGTATGTTCTAATACTACATAAGGATACGTCTATCTCTTTTCAACTGTGCAGTGCACAACCGCTGGTTGGTAGCTTGAAAATCGGTCATGATGATAATATTTACACCACGGAAATCCTCAAATACTACAAATAAGGGCTGATTTAGTGTTTTGATTTTCTGGATTTAGGAAAGAGATGGAGGAATTGATATAATGTCAATACACTTAAAGTGTGTCATAAAATAAACATTTGAATACATTTTCTTCTTCTAAGGAGCTTGTTGAACATTTAGCAGCACATTGGTGGGCAAAGACAAAAGAAATAGAATGTTCCTACAATGAATGGAAACCTAGCACATTTTTTACATAAAAACATTTTCAGCCATCTGTTGAAACTAGAGTACCCCACCCTGTAGGTTTTTATCAGTTCATTTAGACTCTACTCAAAAATTTTCTCTGAACCTATATTGAGCTTCTCTAGCACCACAAAATTATGAATTATTCCAGAACATGTTCTGACATATTTATTGGAAAATCACCTAACCTCTCTAGGCTCCTTTTCCCTTCGCTGTAAAATGAGGAGTTTATATTCCATAATATAATATAATAATATAATTTCAAGCTATAAAGTGCCATGTTCTCCAAGACCATTAATTCCAGAGACCATTCTAAACATGTAACTTTATTAGAGACCAGGATAAATGTCTTTTTCAGTTTCTCCTTGGGAAATCTGTTCAGTATTGTGAAAAACCTATCCAAAAAACCAGACCAGGAGATTTTAATTATAAATGAAATATTGATTTACTCTCCAGCTCTGAGTACTCAATGGCAGAATAGCTGAATAAAATCTGAAAAGTTTTATGATTCAGGCACATAATTTACTCAATCAAATGGTACTCCCTCACACCTGAATATCTAAATAATAATTTCTCAATCTAGATTTTTGGAAGTAACATAAACAACAACAACAACAAAAAGTGCCAAAATATCATTTTTGCCTTTCAGATTCAAGGAGAATATTTTTTTCCCTACCCCATTTGGAATTTATACTGCTAATGTATAAATTAAATGAAAGTTAGTTGCAATTATTTTCTTTAGTTTTGTAGATGTTTTTAACATCGACATTACCATTAATTAACATGACCAAGAGCAATTTAAGTGCCACCAGGGGAGAAATGGAGAGAAGAGGGTATCATTTGAGGAGGTGAGATGAAGTTCATTAGTGCACTGTGCTGTAAGTGGTCAGTTTGGTTTATTTTAGCCACAGTGTAGAACTTGGCCAATAAAACAACTGTTAGTTTAGGTAAATTTATATTGTTCACAGTGACATATTCCAAAATGTGAATAGTGAATATATTTAGTTCACTTATAACTTCTTTTTCTTATGCTTCTGCTATAGTTTTCTATACATTCAAAAATTTCTGTCATAAGTAGGTACAAATCTAATATTCAAAAAAAAATAGGAAAAAAAAAACAATGAATACTAATCTACGCAGAACTGGAATATCTGACAAGGATTATAAATACTTTGAGGGGAAAACTTTTTTACATTTATTGACCCTCATACCTGGATATACATTCAGGAAATAACAATTCTCTGAAATGGGTGATGTTTTGAAAAACAAAGGAGTAATACCATATTTATCTACTGTTCTCAAGGAGAGAGGCCATCTGATTTCTTTCTGGAGAACTTATACTGAAACATTTATGAGACAAAATTTAAATGAAAATAATAATTACTATTTGATATAAATGTTCCAAAAAATGACAAACTTCCTGGGATTTTTAAATAGCACCCACTGAACATATGTTGATAATTTGTCCCCTTCTTTTCTACTCAGAGTCAAAATTAAGAGCGTCAATCTTGTACCATGTTTGAAAATAGACTAATGTGTTTAGGGACAATTTAATTCTGAAAGCCTCTTGCCTCTATTCCAAATACTCTCCCACTGCAGGTGCACTCAGGCATCTCCCCCACAATCAGAAGTTACTGTCTTCTAGACTCCAAGGAGCCACCACTGAAGACGCTCTGTTACCACCTGTCCTCTCCTCTAATCCTCTGCTTCTTATTTGCTGCCAGTTGAAAACGCATTGCCAAACACGTGATACGTATCTCCGAATGAAAGCAAAGAGCAGCTAAGCGAGCGTCTCAACAACCAAGTAGACCTGTGTGATTCTCATAGGTGTGACATCAAAGTTGGCTGATTTTGAACAGTTTCCCTCTACTTGGGAGGCAGTAAGATTCTTAGCAGTCAGGTTCTCAAGTTCCAAATCCTGGCTTACCTCTTACTAGACATGTGACTTCAGGCAAATCATTTCACCTTCTTAACCCTTAGCTACTCCATCCATAAAACAAGGATGGCATAGTTCTCCCTCAAAGGATGGTAGGAAGGTTAACTGTGGTACCCATACTCAGCAGGGACTATAATAAACACTTGTGAAATGGTATTTCTTGCCTTTATTTTTGACCTCTTGGTTACATTCTGTAAGTTGAAGTTAGCAAACTCTAGGTTATATTCTGTAAATTGAAATTAGCAATATCTGTAAGAGATGTTGGGGTGCATTTGGTTTGTCATTGTGGGATTGTAATGTGTTCCATGGAGTCTTTCCACTGCCCTGGAGAGACAGGTGAGTCTGGCTTTGAAGGCAAGAAGAGCCAGGTTGAATTCTAGCCTTGACATTTGCTGTGCACCATTGTGAGCAAATTACACACTGGTCAGCTTCTTTTCTCCTGTGTCAGATGAAGCAACATGATTCACAGGGGCTGCTTGGAGATTAAATAGGGTAATGCCTATAGAATACTTCCTTCACCTAGAACCTGGAACCTTGTAGAAACTGGCTACAAGTGTTCACCAAAATCAACTGTAGCCATCCAAGTGTTCAATGGGGAGGTGGCCAGGAAATTTCTAGGAATGTGTTACTCTATGTCTAGTTTAGAGACCCACTCCAAATGAAAGTAAGTTAAATTATTGAAAAATATGTTTAAATACAACTGTGCCTCAATATTTTCTTGTTCACAGCAGATAAAAAATAACTCTTTGAGAGATAATATTGCTTTTAAAAAGTCTCAGATATATTCTTCTTAATCTATCATCACAGCAATATCCAAGGATCAAGGTCACAAAGGCAGGTTTTCTAAGCAGCCAAAAAATTAAAATTCATCCAAATTGCTCTGCTTCCCACACATTCATTCACACACATGAATACATACACACTAGGGCATAAATAGCTTCAGGTCTGATTCTTAAACTGACAGTTGCTTTTTTTGAGGACGACCAAGTTTATAGGACATTCAATAATACAGACGTGGTTTCTGGCAGACATTTTCTGCAGAGTGGCTGGAGTCTGGTTAATTTCCATGATCAGTGAATGGAGGTTTGTTGAAATCCCTCTACACTGAATTGAAGGTTGATCCTCAATATCGTTCTAACATATATTGTGGGCAAAGGTACAAATTCATGTTAATAAGATTCAGCAACATTTTTGGCATTGCCATCTGAAAAGAAAGCATGTTTTATGTAAGATACATGTAAGATTATACGTAAACATCTACATATATATATATATAAATACACATGTAAAGTCTTACATAAAAGTTTTTATAGTCTTTACAGCCCAATGCTATCATATGTGCTAGGTTTTTGCTTTTGTCTTTTACTACAGTCCTAGTAAGGAGCTGGCTATTAATATTTTAGAATACACATAAGTCAGAACACACAATGCTCTATATTTTACAGGAAAGGAGAATTTCTCAGCAGGCATTCCCCCATGAGATGTTTTTCTTAGAATTGCTTTTACCCACCAGAAATGCTGAGTGTACTTTTCCTTAAGGGTGGCACAAATAGAAAAATTCGCAGAAATTCAAGAGCCTGTACCATGTATGCCAGATTGCAAGACTGCACTATTGTCCTGAAATTTGGAGTTTCAAATTTCAAAAAGAATAGGTCAAAGTGAAACCTAATGGGATTTTACTTTTATTTCTAGTAAGTGGGGGGAATGGATGTCCATGTGTTTGCATGTGATATAGGAATAAGCATATATGGAGAAAATAAGGAAGGGCAAAGCTTTCGTATAGTCATATTTTCAAAGAAGAATCTTACCAGATCTATTATCTTAGGCACAAAAAATTGGATTAGAAGTAACTTAAGGAAAATACATCAAGTTTTAAAACTGTATGTGGGTCCTAAGTTAGAAAAACAGTGTAATCACTTACCATTTACATAGTGCCTGACAGATGAGAAAGCTGCAATATATTTCTCTGTGAAATCTTCAAAATAGCCTATTACCTGTTAATTAACATTTTTTCCCTTACTTTAGGCTACTGAAATCAGAGTTTTGAAGTACCACCTGTCTAACTGATAGAGGAATTATCAATATCAAAATTAGAATTCAAATATACAAAGTGTTAAATTCACAAGTCATATGAAATCATGCATTATCATAATTAGAAGAAGGCTTCTCTTCTTGTCCTTTTTATTTCCTTCATGTCCTCGTGGCTTCTCCTTTTTGTCGTTAGGCTGGTGGATGTTGCTAGAATGACTGGATTATTTAAGAGATGATAGGTTTATGTATTGCTGTTAAGTTCCTAAGTCCCTTTATCATACTTCTTTTTCTCAATGATTTTCTATTGTCCAGGTCTGAGTTTCTCCATTTATCATTCCATTGCATCCTTAATCTGAATGCCAACATTTTGTCCACTTGAGCTGAACCTGTGGTTTCAATGATGTTATTTCTGTATTTCTTCTCCTCTTCTGACAGGGACACCAGTCATATTGGATTCGGCATTCACCCTAATTTGGTACGACCTCATCTTAACTTGATTATGTCTACAAAGACCTTATTTTCAAAGAAGGTCACATTCACAGGTATCAGAGGGCTAGGACTTCAACATATCTTTTGGAGGGACGCAATTCAACCTGTAACAAAACACTCATCTCTTAGTGCGGAGCCTGCTTCTCTCTCTGCTTCTGCCTGCTTGTGCTCTCTCTCTCTCTGACAAATAAATAAATAAAATCTTAAAAAAAAAGAAAAAGCTGGTACAGAGTAAGAACTCACTGAGTATTTGTTGAATGAATGCCTATATTCAACAAGTGAATGAATTTATACTGTATAATTCAGTTTGGGGGGGTTTTTTGTATGCAATGGCACTGTGTTACTTGCTTTATTTAAATTAACTACTTTTCTAAAAGAATCTGAAGGACGTTATTTTACCCGTTTTGTATCTCAGAGCCACAGAGTTCAGCCTGGGATTCTCACGTGGCTGATAATCTGATAAAGGCTTTGCTAATTGATCGGTCTAGAAAAATCCGACTGAAAGGCAGTGAGACATCAGTAGTCTATTCAGAGGCATTAAGGAAAAAGCAGAAGTCTATTTCAGGCAGAAAAAGAAGCTGCTGAGGTGAAAACAAAGACAGATAGATTGGTGATTGAGGTTTTATTTAGAACAAATACAGCCTCTCCCAATATTATAAAAGGCTCCAGATAGCTAGCTGATTAGAATCATTTAGATGTCATCTGGGCATATCTTTTCAGACTTCAAGTTTTGATTTTTTGGTAATATGTCTTTCTCCCCATTTGTGTGTTTTATCAGAAAATGATACATGTCTGTTTAGATACCTACCCAGTTTACTGCGAAACAGTATTTTAGGGTGGAAAATCATAAGAACAACTCCTGCAGCCTTGCCTATTAACTTTTCATAACTCCTAATCAGTTTCACAACGGGGAGGAGAGCAAGGCTCACACCTGGGGTCTTAAATATGACAAAGAATACTTGAAATAGAGAATTAAAATCATTTTCCCTCTTTGTATTAATGTTTGTACTTAAGTAGTCTCTTAATCCCCAAAGTAGGTCCAAATGCTCATTTTCTTAACCCTGAAAGATGTCTGCACAATCTTACAGGCAACTAAGACACCCACAGAAAATAAGCAAAATATAAGAGAGTGCCCAAATTTCCCTAAGTCACAGATGGGGAAAAGGAAAACATGGTTTGTCAAGAGGGCATGAAGCTTTTGCAAATGTTTGAAAGAAAAATGTTGTGAAGAATGGTATATTCAGAAAACATTGTGTATGTGTTATTTTTGTTCAGTTCAGTAGTGTGTGATAGCACACAAAGAGGGCAGGCTCCTCCCCTTGTTATCAAAGCTCTCTTGCCATTAAAGTGGCTGGTTAATGCCACCAGGCCCATATTTGCAATGCAAATTAACAAACAACATGGTGCCTTCCATTGTAGGTGAACCTTAATAAGCCTGCTGATTGCTTCTTAAGAGTGCAGTTATTTTCGTGCTTAAGGAATTGCTGAATGGTTGGAGAGCTGTGCATTTCATAAGAACCCCCACAATGGGCAGAAGTTATTGAGTGTAAAAAAGAAGAGTAAGCACAGTGACTGTGGTTGAAGGAGCCCAGGTTTTTGTCCACTGAAACGCATTCAGGAGATGTCAGATGTGCTTTTCGACAAAGCCCTCAAGGTCAGAGCAAGTAGTTAGCATGTGTATCGATGTAGGAAACACCCAGCAGTATAATTTCTTCATGAGTCTGACCCGGAGGTAATAGCCAGGTGCCCAGAGGAGGACAGAACATACAAATGGGCCTATCTTCACCAGAGCCAGGTTCATGCATATGTAGAAACCCACTTATAGATAACGATCCTGGAGTTCAGGCAAAGGAGACTTCTTTTCTCCCAATATTGAAGAAAATCCACTCCCCAGTTCTCATCCCTTTGCTCTTGATTTTATGGGAAAACTAAGCGAATTCACCATTTCCCTTAAAATAGCTCTTTTATGTACTTAAAATGGTATATTTCATTGCCTTCTGCATATTGGATTCCCAAGTCCGTACTCCATCCAAGGGTGAGATGGAAATACTCATAACTTTTGCCAGTAATCGGATTAAAAGTCTCTAAATAGCTCATCTCATGCCGAGTTTACTGCACAAATACTATCCCAAAATGAGCTAGAGCATTTCAGAGAGCTAGCAGCAAAGAGAAAAATAAGTATGCATTGCAGGCAAATCAGACTCTACTGCTCCTTGTACACACTCAATCAGTAATCACGTCTCTCCCCCTTTGCAAGATAAGGGCACATCTGTGCCCCACTGTCGTGCTCTTACCATCCCCTGAACAACCAATGGGTTGGAGAAATGTTACAAAGGAAGACTAAAATTGATAGCTTTCTAATAGCCAGTACATTTATAAGAACTAGAAAATATCACATTAATAAAATTTTGGCTTTTCCTGATTCCAGAAGACTTGGCAACAATGATCTACAGTCTCGATACAGAAATAGGCTGGAGATGAATTTGGTGTTGTCCCTTCAGGGTGTAAGTTCTCCCCACATGAGTGCAAACAGTGTCCCTCCTTATTAGGTTAGAAGCAGAATGCATCCATATCTATGTTATTTTCCTGGCTTCTCAAGGTTTTTTTTGTTTTGTGTTGCTTCTGATGCAATGCATGTCTACCGACTTCCCTGCATCTCCTCCACAGGTCTGACTCTCTGCTTTTCCCCAGTGTCCTTGATGTGGGAACAAAGGCAGAAGAAAAATTATTAAATGTCCTTATGACCCACAGTCCATTGACAAGTCCTTGAAACAGGCAGAGTGATATTCTTCTAAGGATTCAATTGCCTCAATGTTGATGCTTTGCTAAGGCCAAAAGGCAATCTTAGCTCAACCCCCAGAATCCAGTAAGTCTACTACAACATAAAAAAATTCCTTTATCTCTCCCCACCAAGATACATGTTGGCAATTACCCCCCAAGCATACGACCCACCTACGTACAACTGAAGGATGTCATGACTCAGGTTTTATTAGACAGTAATAAATGACCTTTTCCAACAATAGCTAACCCGCTCAAGGTCCTAGAAAACCATGCTTCCAAAATTCCTTAGAGACTTACCTTATCCCTAACCCCCTCCCAGTTTGAAAGTATATAATGGGCCACTCCTCATGGCCCCAGTGCCGCTCTTTCTGCCCACAATTCCTGTCCCTGTGCTTTAATAAAACCACCTTTTGGCACGAAAGACGTCTCAAGAATTCTTTCTTGGCTGTCAGCTTCGAACCCTAAAGTCTTTCCTACATCATCATGACATTAGGTCATGAAGCCTATTTTAAAAGGTTGCAGGATGAAGCACAGGACTTCTCAGGCAGTGCCCTTCAGGCCAACCCTAGGGGAAGAGAAGTGGAAGGGGAAGAGCTAAAATGGGCAGAGGGGGAGGTCCAGCTGAGATGTGGTCCTGAAACAGCCTGGCCTCCCATTGGCTACTCTGGAGCTTTAGGGCTGTCAGAATTGTCCTGAATTTGGCTTTTAGACCCTTGCCTCTGGCAGTTGCTGAATGTGGGTTTCCGGCTGCTTGGTAAGCACTCCCAACAGCTGGTAGGACAAGTTTCCCCTTGAAATCCCTCTGTGCAGGGCTCCATGCATCACACCTGAGAAGCCAGTTTGCTCCCTCCTCATCCCCCAGTGCCTCCCATCTGATCTGACATGGAAGGTCATTGACAATTCTTTGCTGTATTAGGACAACTTCTCTGAGGACTCAAGCTTCTATAGGTCTGAAGAGTCACCAGGATGGCCTATCTGGCTGTCCCTCCCTATTAGCAGGGTCCTCCAGGCTTCCTAAAATGCACACTGCTTATAATCCACAGCCCCAGAAGCTGCTGTGCTTACCCTGCATCCTCCTGCCACTCTAACACCTGATGCTTTCTGAGTCTCCTGGAAAAGACCAGAAGAGTGGTTTTCTGGGTGGGTGTAAAGGAAAGGACAGGGTGATACAGGGAATAATGACTACCAATGATTTGATTGAAAACAATTTGTCCAAATGGCACAATTAAAAGTGTTGGTTTAATCTCTTGGCAGTGACTCTAGAGTACACTGGATGACTAGAGACTCTAGAACCTGCCCCAATGTGTTCACTATTACAAATTAAGCCAGATAACGTTTTTTAAATGTAGGAAGAATGCTGAATAATGGGCCAAGGTATTTGCAAATAACATGCTAGTCAAAGATCTATCGAAGTTAAAAATACGTTTTTAAAAAGTATGATTGATTGACTGATGACCTATTCGGTTTGACGAGATTATTTCTGCAAATTTGTTTGCTAGTCAATAATCTGCTGCAAATCATTCCAAATGCCAGAGATGGAACTGGGCCTGTCTTTATTCCAGAGCCCAGCACCAGTAGCCAAATTCATGTCCAGAGTTGGTGAGGTACAGACTTAAGCTTGCCCTTAACAATGTTTATTTGGAATTTAGAGTGCTGAATGACCTCTCTCATACACAGGTAAGACTGAGAGACAAATTTCTAGATCACCAGTCTCTACCTACTCATTTACCCAGCCTGCTTCATTATGTAAATTAAACATCTGGTCCCAGGAGGTTATTTGAGTTTGATTCTCCTGCTATATAGATCATTAGTCTATAGGACCAGTTGATCACAACCACTTAAAATATGAATCACTAAGATTGAATGGATAAACAATCTATATCAACATTTTAGAGTGCTCTTGGGGGGCGCCTGGCTGGCTCAGTTGGTGGAGCATGTGACTAATATCTTTAATAAATAAATAAATAGATATATAGATAGATAAATAAAGTGCTCTTGGCATGTACAGACATATGTCACTGGAACATGAAATGGGTCATTTTTTTTTTTAATATGCCAACTGTAGCTACTGGAAGGGGCTCTAAGTACTATTCTGATCTTCTGATCTGGCTAAAACTCAGAATTCCTAAAATTGCTTCTAGTGTCTTACATTCGGTTCAGGCCATCCACATTTATAAAGCCAGGGATTTCAATGTAGTTTAGGGAGAATCACATTTCTTTGGAGTTGGCCTAGAAATATATGATCTAATAAGATCAAGAAGATGAATAGCAGACATGTTACTCCTCTGACCCAAATATAACATCATCAAAGTTATAAAGTCATTCATTGGGATGGAAGAATTGGAAACCGGAGTCTTCTAGTCTGGGTGGGTACATTTGGTCAGGAAAAGAGGCAAAACTTATCAAGACCCACACAAAAAGGTGAAATTGGGTCTTGTCGAAATGATGATGAGGGCAATAGAGAGGGTATGGAAGGAAAGGAGGGAAAAGTATCCTTTGTTTCATTCTTTAAATCCAAACTGTAGTAGTTTTTATAACTTTTTATAACTTCAGACTTTTTAAATTCAAGTTTGGTAACAATCACTGCCATGTACATTGATTTAGAAATCTCTGGAGAAATATATGTAGAAGAACAAATCTAATTAATTAAACCTCCAGATTCGTTAAATAAACCTAAGCAAATGTGCAGCATATATATATACACAATACACGTTTATATGTTTAAGTATACTTAATTAGATATTATATTTTTACAGGACACACATGTAGACTTCAGGGGGGGAATCACTTTCTAATTAGGATCAAACGTTTTGGAAATTTACATTTCTAACTAATTAGTGTTGATGTTGAGACACCCACATTTAATTATACTGCAATCTGTGGCAGAAGATACATGTTTTGACTCAAATAAATAATACAACAAAGGTACATAAATTATTGTCTTTCCTAAGTTAACAGTGACACTAGCTTAAACTTTTTTTGTCTGTACTAATGGTTATTATCATCAATAATTCAGAACCTTGCCAATCTTAACTAACAACTCTACTCACTATTAGCTATCAACAGAAAGCATGACGGCTTGGTTGTTTTTTGTCAATGAACCTTCTCCCATCTCCAACCCATGTAGAGTAATAGAATTTTAGAAGTTATCCTTGACAGATCTCCTTCCTGTCCTATTCTGCCTCTCAATAAAAACATGGTCGGGGCACCTGGGTGGCTCAGTGGGTTAAAGCCTCTGCCTTCAGCTCAGGTCATGATCTCAGGGTCCTGGGATCGAGCCCCACATTGGGCTGCTTCCTGCTCAGTGGAGAGCCTACTTCTCCCTCTCTCTCTCTGCCTGCCTCTCTGCCTACTTGTGATCTCTCCCTCTGTCAAATAAATAAATAAAATCTTAAAAAAAAAAATGGTCAAAAATACAAAGCAAAAAGCAGGACAGAGACTTCTGGGACACCATGAGGACAATGAAATGTGGAAGTTGCGAGCCCTGTATCTCCACAAGCACAGAAAGAGACTAATTTCTCTTTCAAATTCACTCAACCTCTACTCCCCAAAGTTTATTCCAGGAATAGATTTTTTTTCTCTACTGGTCCATTCCTAGCATATCCCATAGTTAATGCTTTCTTTTATAAAGTATATGTTATTTTCAGCTAAGTGCTCAAACACCGCTTTACAAGGACAATGAGAAAAGATGGATGGAGGATTGTGCACAACAGGCTGGGTGACGATTTTAGTGCTACTATGTACGGGAAGAAACCCCGACATGTTCTCAAGTCCCTGAAGAGTTTGGCAGAGTTCCCTGGGTCAGAATCTAAG
>CM052883.1:162262393-162285848 GCA_028534135.1 Potos flavus | reverse complement strand
CTCTCTGCTCAGCACGGAGCCTGCTTCCCCCTCTCCCTCTGCCTGCCTCTCTGCCTACTTGTGATCTTTCTCCTCTCTGTCAAATAAACAAATAAAATCTTTAAAAATATATATTTTTTTAAATAATAAATTCCAAAGAGAAGATCGAGCAGAGCCCACCTTCTCCCCTAGAAAGATAATGTGGAAAGGCTGAAATGAGCATGCCCAGACCATTCTTTCCCAATGGATGGATCAGAGTGTAGCGCCACCTCTCCTGTGTTCGGAGAGCCTAGAAATATTAGACTCCGAAATCTCCCTCCTCATGAAGGGAAATATCAGCATCAGAGAATTATCACCCACCTTCCATCATGGCACCATAAATATATAACCAAATGTGGCCTCACTATGTAACTTACTAAATCTTTTAATGGAATGAAGTCAGAAAGATTTTTAAAGATCAGTAGATTCTGAGGAGTTTTTTGATCATGATGTTGTCAAAGTAAATCATCAATAAAAATAATCCACCACTAGCAATATTAGCAGAAACTGTCATCTAAAACATAGCTAATATTTAATTAATAAGACATTGCTACCTTATTAATTGTAGATTATCTGTAAGGGAGGTTGGTAATCCTTTTAGAATCTCTTAAAAGCTAATATAATGAGTGCTAAACAATGTCTACATAAAACATATTGTTAATTGACTGGTTAATTAATTGATCAATCAGCAACCATTTCACAACTAAAGAAGTATAACTGACACAATGTCATCTTGAATCTTTTCATCTACCTCAATTGCAAATACTCTCTAAATGCAATCACACCCCTCAGATTGAGTTTCCAGGGCACCAAAGTACAAACATGATAGAATTTACCCTGAGCCATACTTAATTAAAGCATTGTTTTTCACTTTCACATATATATATGCTTAGTTATTCAATTTAAATTTCAGTGTATTAAAATAGTTAAATGGCAGTTTGTGTGAATCTGCAGACACAGTTCATCAACTTGTAGAAAGAGACACTTATTTTAGCTCAACTGGTATTCAGTGTGGCTAAAAAATAGTACTATGTGAGCATCTGGTGTGGGCGGTGGGTGCTATATTAGTCATCATGGGATACAATGATGAACAGGACATTCTAACTCTACCTTACCCCACATCTTAATCTCAA
Source organism: Potos flavus (assembly GCA_028534135.1). Taxonomy (NCBI): domain Eukaryota; kingdom Metazoa; phylum Chordata; class Mammalia; order Carnivora; family Procyonidae; genus Potos; species Potos flavus. Next base: position 162,284,697 of record CM052883.1, on the reverse strand, counting down.
CACCATATTGTACCCAAATTCTGGCGAGGAGACATATACAATTAACAATAGCACAATGTAAAATGTAAATAAAAAAGAAATATTAAAAAATACACATAATTTAAAATCATATCTATCAACAAGTTAAATTGTTCAGCTATATTAGGTGAATCTTTCTTTTTAAGGGGAATGATACAGTATAGCAGTTAGTACCTACAAATATCACTCTTCTCTGGGTCTACTCCTTGAAAATGTGAGTGAAGATGCATCTCTCTGTTTCTAAAAGGCTACAAAGAAACTAGAAAGAGACTAAATACGAGGTTATAAAACTGGAAGTAGAGAAGACCAAGGAAAACAGGAATAATGGTAATCAAGTGAAGTGTGTTATTTGTATCTAAGAAACGGACGGCTTTTCATGTTCTCCATAGGAGTCTGGAGAAAAATTCACCAAGAATTAGTTTAGAATGTGATTGTACCTTCTTGACTAATAGGTAAGAAGGAAATAAATATTTATATTTCCAATAGACATAAAATTTGTAATTCGAAATTTGCAGTTGCTAAAGGTGGGACATATTGAGTCACAGCATTTAACTGAGCACCTGCTTACCAGAGCTTTGGTAGAGGTGTGTGAAAAATAGTGAAAAGAAGCAGAAGCTCCTGTTCCAGGCAAACAAAATCTAGCAGAAATTTCTTCTCTACTGTGAATCAAAGTTCAAAGACATGTTTCCTCAGTACAAAGCAGCATTAATTTTTCTGGCATTCAGATAAATCTAAGCCTTTGTTATATTCTATTAAAAGAAAAAAGTAAACATGCTATTCCTTTCTAGATGAAAAGATTAAGGCTATACTGATATTCATTTGATCAAAAACTTTGCAACCAGATCTTACCTATAGATTCCAAGTTATATTTTGAAATCTTTAACAAACCTACAAGGAATACCTTAACCTATGTACATTTTCTTAAATGATCCCTTTAGTGAATCTCCTTTGTGCTCTGCATATTATTTTTTTTTTCTTAAGCATCAGCGGAAATTAGTTCAGTTGTAACATTTAATCAGGTAACTAAAGAAAAAAGGGAGAGAACTAAAGCTCAACTAATTACTGGCCAGAAAACACCTTAGAAATAATTCCACATTATTTCTGCCCGGTCAAACACTTGTTCTAGAAAACATCGTATGCGGATACCGATGTCCTTGTAGACTCATGTGGGCATTAAGACTGTTGTTTTCCTCTCATGATGTTTGATAGAGAAAAGCAAGTGTTTCATTAAGCACTATCCTTTTTCCTACCTGTCTGCCACATCATGACCTTTGGTCTTGGTTAACATAATAATGAATTACATTTATCTCTGTGTATTCACAAATACACTCTTGAGACCAATAAAATGGCATATGGCTTAATTGAGTCATCTGTTCAGTCATAATTATTATTAGCTAAATATGTTCAACCTGGTGGAAATTGACAAGAGTCGTGTTATTCTTTGGACTCAGGGGTTATGATGTTGTTCTCTTCCTTGGTTTAGGTTTAGTAACATTCTGTTTTTCTTATTTTCCTAATAGTATATAATTTAGCAGTTTCTGTAGTATGGTGTCAGAGTTTTTGTTTCTTTATTTGATTTTTCAAAAATAACCACAATAAGAATGAAAGTGGGATTAATTCAAAGTGATTTTTTTCTTTTATCAATAAAGGAGTGTGTTATTGAAAGACTGATGCACTCTTCCCTACTCTACTAATAAACATCAGCATATCTTTAGCAACAAACCTGGGATCCTCTTTAAAAGAATGTTAACAATTGACATTAAATCTATATAATAAAATATTGTTCTGCATTAATTTGAGAGCTGAGTGGAGACCAACACTAGGCACATGACAGTGATTGGTACAGGAAAAGCAAAGAATGTATACGCATTCACTCTGGAACAGTGTTGGACCTGTGCCAGGCACATACCGGGTTCTTGATAAATATGTACAGAATCAATGAGGAAGGAGAAAATGGCAGGCAGTGGCAGAGACAGAAAATCAAGCCAAAATTATGTTCTCAGTCTCTGAGTAAAAGATGCCAGGATGAAATTCCAACAAGTATCAGATCGTGGGCTATGAATTGGAGCCAATACGAGAAACTCTCAGTGACAAATGGTTCATCAGGAGATGTGATCTCATGAAGGAAGTCTGGGCGGGAATGACTCAATTCACTGAGCCATATCTGGTTGGCCTCAAGTTATTTTTTGTTTGCTTGCTTGTTTGTTTAAGGGAGCCGGGTAAACCCATTGCTAATTAAGCGGAAGACACTCATGAAAATGTAATGTGTGGTAAGTGTCTTTCATCTGAAAACTCCACCAACAAAGTAATTAAAGTGGTTGTTTCTGTATGCCTGGATTCTATGAGGCCAACCTTCCTGGTAAATAAATATGTTCATTCTCATATCGACTAGTGCTTCTGAAAATCTGAGGGCTACTAACACAATTACTGACGAAGAGAGTAGACCCACCACAAGACTCTTTAAGCATTATTTTCTTTTTTTTTTAATTTTTTATTTATTTATTTGACAGAAAGATCACAAGTAGGCAGAGAGGCAGGCAGAGAGAGAGGGGGAAGCAGGCTCCCTGCTGAGCAGGGAGCCCGATGCGGGGCTCGATCCCAGGACCCTGAGATCATGACCTGAGCCGAAGGCAGAGGCTTTAACCCACTGAGCTACCCAGGCGCCCCTAAGCATTATTTTCTAATGATAGGTTTATACATCACTTAATCAATACTGACATTTTAAGAACTTGATAATCTTAAATTAGTTTAACCAATGCTGGGCCTCTCACCTAAGTGTAGAAGAGGAAAAAAGTTTTCCTGAACCCTCTTAGGAGCCATGACTGTGCATGAAAATTAAACTGACAGATTAATGGGAGAAAAGCACCCAAATTTATTTTAAGTTTTACATGACCTGGGAGCCTCCCTGAGGAAATAATGACCTAAAGAAATGACAACACGCACTTGCTTTTATATTAGGTTGAACAAAGTAAGGCAATTGTGGAACTGTGCCTAATTCTGTGGGGAGGGTAAAAGAAAATAAGAATTATTGAACAAGGTCTGTTTGTATAGAATTCTCGCAGTCCCAACATCTTGTGCTTGAAGATGAGAGTGTCTTTATTCCTCCCAGTACAGAAGACTGCCTTGAACATAAGAATTGCATCTCTTGCTTTCAGGAAAAGTCAGAGTGCCCTGGTTGTACCTGCTGTTTCTCAAGCACCTTAGGTTCAAAATAACCAATATGCCAAAATGGCATATTTGGGGGAGATGCGCTCTGAACTCCTTCAAAAGCAACAAGCTTCTCAAACATTTCCACCAAGTAATCCTAAGACTAGAGGAGTGTGAAAGTTTGATCCCAGAGGAGGGAAGAGGTTTCTGAGAAGAACCTACAAACTATCAGTGTTTTCTCGATTTCCCCTTAATTTCTATGTTCATTTTCTTCGGAACTTATCCACTTGAAAATATAAAAGTAATAAAGGCTTTAGGAGGAGACACCATGTTATTCTCACTTTATATATGATCATTGCACTTGTGCATAAAATCAAGGAAGTTTATACCTCAGTTTGAAAGAACGCCGTTTCCAAATTGGCCCATAGCTGATAAAACCACATAATCGATTATGAGGAAAACTTCCTTGCAATATATATTGAAAGAAGTGCCATTCATCATTTCTCAGGTTTTTTCATATTAAATGGTGTCTTGCACAGAAAATATATAGCTGGGGATATGAATACGGATATGGACATAGGTCAGAGGTTCATGATTTGGATGTGCACTGCATGGCCAAGAGTTAAAATACTTAGTCAGCAAAGACAAGTGTATCAGTTACCTATGGCTCCTATAACCAATGACCACCAACTTAGTGGCTGAAACAACCCAAATTTATTTTCTTCCCTTCTGGAGTTCAGAACTGTGAAATGGGTCTTACTCATCAAAATTAAGGTCTTTGGAGGTCTTTTTAGAAGATTGAGGGAAGAATCTGCTTTTTTACCCTTTCCAACTTTTCTGTCTGTCCGTATTACTTCATTTAAGGTCCTTTCCTCTATCTCTGAAGCCAGCAATGGACAGTTGGGAGTCTTGCCCAGGCCCCATCCCTCTCATTCTTCTGCCTCCCTCTTCTTCATTTAAGGACGCTGTGATTACATTGTATTCACCCAGATAATCCAGGAGAATCTTTTATTTTACAATCAACTGTTAGCAATCCTAGTTCCACCTGTAGCCTCAATTCCATTTTGCTATATAATATAGCATATTTACAGGTCCTGTGATTAGGACATAGACATCTTTGGGGAGCCATTATTCTGCCTGTCATGCTGAAGTTTGAGTCAACATCACCATTAAAACTGAACTCCTGGGCGTGAGACAAAAATATCTGTAATTTTATGAAAAAAAATAATTATTATTGAGATTTATTTCTAAAAGTCTATTGGTAAAAATTTTAAAGTTTTACATTATAACACAAAAGCACTCATTTCTTTGTTTAAAAAATTAACAGATTGGCACTTTTCCTGGAAAGTGTCTTATGTGACCTTAAAGAAATTACATACCGGAAATTCTAAAACAGTAATTAAAAGTTATTTTATCGGCTCTAATGTTAAAATACTTCTCTTAGAATTATAATACGTCACTTGGTTTTTCTACAACACATTTGTATTTATTGTTATAAGCAGTAATTATCACAAGCAGGATATAATACTCTTCAAGATAGGCTTCATGTAGAAGCTTTCTAGAAGTAACAGAATCTTAGGGCCTACCCAACTGAATCAGAATCTGAATGTTTACAAGATCCCTGGCTGATTTGTGAGCAGACTAAAGTATGAATAGCACTGCTATAACAGAGTCTCTTACTTAATGTAAACATTTATATTAGCTGCCAGTATGTTTCCCTATTTACTTAACTGTAAAAGGCCTTCATTAATGTTTCATGCATAAAATTAACAGCTTTTATAATCATAGTTTTATTTGTACAATAAAAAAATAAACATTTCTACTTCACATCATTAATATAATTTTCAATCTTTAGAGACAGAGAAGGACTAATACTCTAAGTTACATCTAGAATGCTCACCTATATTTGAAAATGACTATCCAGAGCTGGTTTTACCAGAGAGTTGAATGGTATGCCTTGTTTTATCACTGAGTTGGGTAGACTAGTTGGATTTGAAAGTATCCTAAAGAGTCTCAATGGTTGATTACACACAAATTTTAAAATCTGGGAATTAGGTTGAAACAGGTATTTGCTTACTCTGCCTTCCAAAGGCCAAGGATAAAGCCGAGGCTACAGTAGATTTTAGCAAAAGGCTGAAGCTGAAACTGAGCTGTGGTGTGTGTTCATGTGTGTGTATTCATAGCTTTTCTTGTCCTTTAAATCTGATCTGGAAAGGAAACAAATCAAAATAAACAATAACAAAAAATTAATCAACTTAATGCCCCAGGCACTCTTTGACTGCTTTGTTGAGAACAAATCAAATTCAGTAGGAAACTCTAATGTTGTCCTTACATATCTGAGAGGCTGTGAAATGAAAGAGGAATGAGAAATGTATGGTAAAGTCCTCAGGAGTAAAACGGAGACCTATGTGAAGAAGTTATAGGAGGAAGGATTTCATTTGTCTTAAGAAATAATTTTCCAACCATCCAAGAGAGCTGTCCAAGGATGAGATAGGCTGCCTTGGAACCCAGTGAATTATCTTTTGGTGAGGGTGTTTAGCTGTAGGCAGAATGACCATTTGAAATGAGCACTGCAGAAGGGATTCCAGTTTCATTTGGGTGATTAATAACAATGGCTAACATTTGAGTCTAGCACAAGGTGGATGCAACTTACAACCTCAATTTGCTTACTCACAAATCCATTAGATGGGTGCCACTGTTTCCCCAATTTTAAACGGAGGCCCAGAGAAGTGAAAGGACTTCATCTAAATTGTGCAAGTCATGAGTGTCAGGGACAGAACGTGAATCCGAGTCCCTCAGATTATAGATGCTTAGAATGAAGCGGAATGGACTCCGACCCTCAGTGTCCCTCGACCAGAACAATGCTTCCTGCTAAGTTGTGCAAAAAACAAAAATCATAGGATTACGCTAACTTTTAAGAATGACACTTTACATTTTACTGCTTCCAAGTTATTTGACATGAGTAAATCATTCAATATTTCTAAATACAATTCGTGGTCATAGGTGTGTATATGTGTATCTGTAGATACAGGTAATAGGTAACAGAGATAAGAATGTGGGGGTTAGGGGCGCCTGGGTGGCTCAGTGGGTTAAAGCCTCTGCTTTCGGCTCAGGTCATGATCTCAGGGTCCTGGGATCGAGCCCTGCATCAAGCCCCGCATCGGGCTCTCTGCTCAGCAGGGAGCCTGCTTCCCCCTGCCTCTCTGCCTACTTGTGATCTCTCTCTCTGTCAAATAAATAAATAAAATCTTAAAAAAAAAAAAAGAATGTGGGGGTTGGCCTACCTACTGCACAGTGATTGAGAGGATTAAACAGGTTCAGGAGGGGCGCCTGGGTGGCTCAGTGGCTTAAAGCCTCTGCCTTCGGCTTGGGTCATGATCTCAGGGTCATGGGATCGAGCCCCACATCGGGCTCTCTGCTTAGCAGGGAGCCTGCTTCCTCCTCCCTCTCTGCCTGCCTCTCTGCCTGCTTGTGATCTCTCTCTCTCTCTCTGTCAAATAAATAAATAAATAAATCTTTAAAAAAAAATAAACAGGTTCATGAAAAACAATTCAAAAGCACATGGTTTAGAATTAATTCATGAAATGTTTGTCGAATGAGTGTACAAATGAATAAGTTTTCCATACTTAACATATCATAAGACAGAATTTGAAAGCAAGAGAAAAAAAAAACATTATTTGGCCCATTATTTTATGTTACATTTATTAAGTGCCACAGAAATTTGTAGCTAAGTAAAATGAGAAATGTGGGCTGTGTGAGGTTTTGTGATCAATTTGAACTAGAATTAGCCACCAGTTCCTATCAGCTATAAAGTGCTCCACCTGTTACTGTAAATTACAGTCTTGGTAATGGTTTCCTTAAAGTATACATCATCTGTTCAGTCTGGTAAATGCATTTGCCCTATATTATAGTTTAAAAAAAGGCAAAGCAATAATTTCCAGTCTTTAAATTACTCTTACAGATACCAATGGAGTTTTGCCAGATCTAAATCTTCACAGTACAAAAAAAAAAAAAAAAAAAAAAAAAAAACCTCAGTTTCATTTAAGTGCAATGAAGTCTCTGAATAAAAACAGGTACATTTTGTGTTCCTACATACATAATTATTAAAAGAAGAAGACTGTTAATATCGTAAGATCAAGGGCATTTAAAATAAAATAAAGGCTTTTCTCAGTCACCATGGAAAGAAACAGATGGTGAGAAGAGTTCCAAATGGATCCCAATGACTATCTTTCTGGTGACTGCCCGTTGTGGATGGATTTTCTGTCTCTTTTCCCCATTTTGCTCGCCCGTTCTCTCCAATGCCAAAAAGTCATATCCTTCTATCACCAGCTTCCAACCTTCCTTTTTAATTTAACTAATTTATTTCATTATTTCCTTTAGCATTTGCAAAAGTGACCTATTGTTTTTGCTACCTCATAGTTAGTCATCCTTTATGTGGCCACGACACCCCTATTTTGCATTTTTGAACCTCCCCTCCCCTCCTCTACATGATACTTTCTCACCTATTCCAAGGATATTCTCATACAAACCATTCAGGCTTGGCCAGAACATGAGAGTCTTCTGGCCATTGTGATAGTTTAAGGATAACCATCCTTAAAGGATCTGGAAGAAGGCATCTCTTTCTACTGGTCATCAACTGGGAGGTTTTCAACACCCCACGGTTCCTGAGAGATGGCAGAAATCTAGGGACAGGGTCCTAATACAAGATTAACCCTTGTGGTGCATTTACAATGTGGCAGGCACTGTTGTGAGCACTACACACATGTAAGATACATCATTTTGTTGGTTGCAACAATCATATTCTTATTTTATAGTCGAGGAAACTGAGGTACAGTTTTTAGGGGTACCAAAGAACACACAGTTATCAAGGGCAGAGCCAGGGTTTGGACCTGAGAAGCTGGCTCACTTTAACCACTACCTTGTCCGGCCTCTTTAGGTGCCATCATCTGAGCTGAAGTCAGTTGGATTGACGTGGATTTTATTTCATTGAACTAAAAAAATCCCGAGTTTTTTTGACTGAGACATTTTGACTTGGATTTGCCATCACTGCAAAAATCCAGATCCATCTCCTCAGAAACAAAATGTCTCAGGAGTGTCACTCTTCATATTTACCAACTTTGGAAATACTCCACTGAATCTATTCTTTCTAGCTGAGTTTTCTACTCAGTCCCATTTCGAGCACGAAGCCCTTCCTTGCCCACTCTACAGGACTGCTCCCTACTTTGCACTTAGAATACTCCACCAAGGTAGGGCTACTGATTATCTCCTTCACATTATTGAATTTTTTGATCCTTCTCATGTCTCTATCATTTTTCTCCTATATAAAATATATGTCCTTAAGGTAAAGGCCAAGACGATTCATTATTTTTCTCTGATTCCTCAGGGAAAATCCTACAAAATTGGTACCTAACAAATATGTGTTTGGTGTAGGGAATATGTATTGGGCATTTGAAAATGAAAATGCGTTTTATAAGGAACTATTCTAGCTTTTATTTTGCTTTTGCATTATATACATCTAATGATCTGGTAATATTGCTAACTACTGCATAGTTTTTGCTGTATCAAGAATCAATTCTCATGTCCGCAAATATCTGGTAAATCTTTCCTCCTAGTGGACCACAGCTCACCTCTACGGCACTGCAAGCGTTCTTCATATTTGCATAGCATGCTAAGGTTTACACTATGTAGAATATTGTTCCACCTGATCCTCACAACATTGTGACGTCAGTACTATCACTTCTCTAATATATTCAAGGAAAATTAGATTCAAGGATACATGACTGCCAGGGTGCGGACATCTACCATTATAATGGAAACCCTTACATATACACCTGAACTCATTCTACTCTTCTGTTTTATTATTTTGTGCCCAGCAAAGTATCTGTCACATAGTCAGTGCTCAATAAATATGTATTTGTTTGACTGGCTCTTATCTTCTTTCATTCTTAAAGATATACTTAGTGTGTTATGTTGAACACTACAAGACACAATGAGATGCTATAACAGACATTTCTACGGTCCCCAAGGAATTCAGCAGGCAGTCTGTACAGAAATGATCTATTACAAACACATACGTGTCCTTTTGACTCACCAGAGTTGGTGCAGATCTGAATGTATACCAACCACAAGGACAATGAATAGAAACCAAGCTCACAGTTTGCAAACTAACTTTAAAAATTAACAACCTAAGCTTAGAAATTGCTCATGGAATCCCTGCTGGCTGATTTTGATCCTGAAGCATGACAAAGATGAGGACTTGCCTCATTCAATGTTTCTAAATAGTGATGATAATTTCAAGGCTTGGAAGATATAACTTAAAGCGTGAGCTGTCTCTCAGAGGAGAGGAGAGTCGGCACGCTGGGATTTAGAACTGGCTGCATCTAGGTGCGTCGACAAGAATTGTAAGCACATATATTAACTGAGTTTTAGGAATCGATAATTCAGAAGCATTCATGACTCATAACTTTAGTCAAAGAGGTTTCTTTAAGGGCTAATTCATTCTTATACTTCTTTTTTAAACTGGTAAGTAAATGGGGTGCGTGGATGTCTCAATCAGCTCAGCATCCAACTCTTGATTTTGTCTCAGGTCATGATCTCAGGGTTGTGAGATCAAACCCCATGTCAGTGGAGAGTCCACTTGAGATTCTCTCTCTCTCCCTCTCCCTCTGCCCTTCCGCCCTCTCTAAAATAAGTAAATAAATCTTTAAAAAAAATAAGCTGGTAAGTAAAGAATGGGCACATTAATTCAAGTATTTTTTTTTAAAGATTTTATTTATTTGACAGAGAGAGAGAGATCACAAGTAGGCAGAGAGGCAGGCAGAGAGAGAGGGGGAAGCAGGCTCCCCGCCGAGCAGAGAGCCCGATGCGGGTCTCGATCCTAGGACCCTGAGATCATGACCTGAATCGAAGGCAGAGGCTTTAACCCACTGAGCCACCCAGGCACCCCCAAGTATTTCATTTAAAGAAAAGTATCCACTTAAATAACCTAGCATCCTTCTCCACCAACTTGTCCCCTTAATATTTTGACTTAAAGACATCTCCCTGTTTCCACAATTCCTCTACTTTCCTTCATCCTCCACCATCAGAGCCATGTCACCGTCTCCTGATCTTTAACGATTATTGATGACTGTTGCTGGATTGCAGCTTGTGTCCTCAAAAGCAGGAGGTGGTGTGTTAATTGCCTGAAAAGATTCCAGCTCCTGCACTTGGCCTGCTGTCTCTCTCTTTTTTGCTTTTCTACCAAAATGCTTTCTTTACTCTGCTTCCACAGAGCTGGATTGGTCACTAACCGGCCATAGCCGTGTACTGGTATTTTGCCAGCGAAGCTGAAAAGGCCAGTCTCAGGTGGCGACAAACTGGGACAGCTTCCCAGGTTCATTTGCTTTTCCATCACAAGTTCAGTCTTCCTACATTCCACTTCAAATGGAATCCCCACCTGAGTTCTTTTTAAACTACAGATCAGACCCGAGAACATCAGGAACATTCACAGAAATTACATTTGTTTGAACAGCTGTTTGGAGCTGCTCTCACTGTATTCAGATTCTTTTATAATCTCTTGGTCAGAGAGCTACAAGTTCAAATGGCTAATATTGAATTAAGCATAAATGATGCAGTGGAATGTAGAAGACATCGATTTTACCATTCCCTGGCCATTTCCAAGTTCCTTCCAGTTTAGTGCTCTGAGTATCATAGATTTATTGTATTTGATCTTTCAACCTCTTTTATCATCATTTTGTCTGATTCTTTCATCCATTCTGTATTAATTTAAAGAATTGACAGTAAATTTGAGGTTCTAACCTTCAAGTCTGGAATGTACTCAACATTATTCTTATTTATATTTTCATATTTATAATATCTCTTAAGGGCTAGCATCTTACCCCAGGTCTAGGGGTTGTGATCCAAATTTCTTTTATTCATAGACAATGTATATTGTTTTAATATCGAACTCTCAAGGTCTATGTAATAGAGTTGGCCTTTATTTGATATTGGTATCAAATAAGTTAGGATATTTTAAGACTAACAGGTTTTGTTTTGTTTTCTAAAGATTGATTGATTGATTGAATTTAGGGAGAGACAAAGCCGGGTGTGGGGCAGAAGAAGAAGGAGAGGGGTGCCTGAGTGGCTCAGTGGGTTAAAGCCTCTGCCTTCGGCTCAGGTCATGATCTCAGGGTCCTGGGATCGAGCCCCGCATCGGTCTCTCTGCTCGGCGGGGAGCCTGCTTCCCCCTCTCTCGGCCTGCCTCTCTGCCTACTTGTGAGCTCTCTCTCTGTCAAATAAATAAATAAAATCTTAAAAAATAAAAAAGAAGAAGAAGAAAGAGAGAGAGAGAGAGAAGCAGACTCCCCACTGAGTGCAGACCCCAACTTGGCCTTGATCTCCTGACCCTGAGATCATGACCTGAGCCAAAATCAAGAGTCAGATGCTTCACCCACTAAGCCACCCAGGTGCCCCAAGCTTAACAGGTTTAATATACATTTTTATAAATAGAAATTACAGTAACAAACAAACATGTTTTTAGTCAAACCTGAGGGAGGTTAAATGATCTGTTACGGAAATGAAGCAACAACGGGGTCCACACTCAGGTGAAAGGAACAGTTCTAACAGGAGGCACCCTGAGGGATGGCATGCCTCCCTAGATCTAGGCTACACGGGCAAGGCTTGACCGCGGTCTTCCTGGAGTCTTGGCACATCTCCCTGCAATTTCTGCTGCAGCCAGTGGAGCTAAGCAGGCTGGTGAGCGGCTGCCTCACCCCCCACTCAGGCTGGAGATGCAGAGTTCCGTGCAAGTCTGCAAAACTGCTTGGCTAATGGTTCAGTGTTGGCTTCTCAATGGAAGAGACCCTGCTCACGCTGTCTCTCATATGGCCTCTCCAGTTCAGCGTCATCCTGTTGGACCAGGGACCTGGAGAGCAAACACCACACCGATCTCGACTTTGCTGTCTGCGTGTAAGTGATAAACTGTCGGAATCACCGTCTCCTTACCAGCCAAATGTAACAGCTGTAACAGCAATCCTGGTGGCCTTGTTAATCATCGGGCTGCTGTGTATGAACTGCTTTACCACTTAGCACGGAAATCTCAATTGCCTTGAAGTATATGCTGTTTTTACTAAATCAATATTACATAATTGGATCTAACAGGGAATGGCTAACTGCTACACATTGTTTGCATTTGTAGGCACCATAGTATTGGGTCTTCTCATTTCTGGCCCCCCTTTAGCTGTGACTTCCTACCTCTGTGCTGGGTAACTTCATATTTTCTCTTAATTGGTAATGTAATCATTTTTTCCCCACATCTCTGTCTACACAGTGTAATTAGTTATTCACAATGGAGAGAATTATTTGTTTCCGTATCCCAGATAATGAACGAATGAAAGAATGAGTGAATGAATGAATGAACAAGAGTATCAGCTAATCATCATTTCATGCTTCCTAAGTCCCATATACTTTCTAAGTCACTTAATTACTTTTCACAGTAAATCCAGAAGTTTGGTACTAGTTTTATAGAGGAGGAAATTTAGACAAAGAAATGTTATTAGCCCAAGATAAGACTGAATGTTATTACTAATAAATAAGTAAAGAAAATATTTTATCAAAAAAATACTAGGGAAATTTTTTTAACTTGCATGTATAGTTCATAGACTTCTTTAATTAAAACACCCTATCCTTAATATCTTCTTTGTAATATTATAACATTTTTAGTCTAATTCACTTTTGTTTTAGTGTAGTACCAAATTGGGTTGCTCAGATTTTAAGTCTTGTATATATATATTTTAAGTAATCTTAAAATGTATCACAGGTCATATAAATCACCTTTTGGCCATTCACATGAGAACTCAATTAGAGCAAATTCTAATATACACATGACTCAGTAGATTAAAGTATATAAATATATGTACACCCAACGTCAGAATGTGGTGAAGTAAGGGAAACACTGTCTTTTCCAGATGGTGCCCTGAAAGCTTTGTTATTCTATCTTTCTAAGATCTGCTTACTCGCTTCACAGAAATTCAAACTCAAATTAAGCACCAGAAATATCAGGGAATGAGAGTGATTTTTTTTTTTTTTTTTTAAAGAGGGAGAGATGGGGGTAAGGGTTGAGGGAAAGGGGGAGAGAGAATCTTAAGCAGGTTCCATGCCCAGCAGAGAGCCTGACTCAGGGCTAGATCCCACAACCCTGAGATTGTGACCTGCGCTGAAATCAAGAGTAGGACACTTAAACAACTGAGCCATCCAGGTACCCTGAGAGTGATTTTATGCTCAATTAATACAGTTTTTATTATTCTTTCAAATATTAAAAGAACAAAATTTTGATGCCCTTTAGCCATCTAAGGAAGGTAGTATTTTGGCAAAATTATGTACAGAAGGTAATTCAACATTCTCTACTTAGAGTAGTTGAAACATCTGAAGATGTTATGAGTAACCCAAAATTGTTCATAATGTTTGCAACAGAAAATGTCAATGATATACCTCTATACAATTTTTTTTTTTGCAAAATACAACCGTTTTTATAAATTAGATTATATGAACATAATTAAAATACCATGTACTTAACAGGCCAGCAACAAAAAACATGGACTATAGCCAGGTCAACAGCAAAAAACATGGACTAACTTTTTCATTCCATGTGTTTCGTGCTGGTAAGGGGAGAGAGGAGGAAAATGTTCCAGATTTTTGGTATTTCTTTCTGCAACTTTATGGAAGAAGCAGATGAATAACATAAGCAGTATCATCTTCTAGCATGTTATTATGTATATTATTAACATTTCCAAAGTAGATTGGAAAAATATCAGTGTGTGTGTGTGTTTTTTTTTAAGATTTTATTTATTTATTTGACAGAGAGAGACACAGTGAGAAAGGGAACATAAGCAGGGGGAGTGGGAGAGGGAGAAGCAGGCTTCCCGCTGAGCAGGGAGCCCGATGCAGGGCTCGATCCCAGGACCCTGGGATCATGACCTGAGCCAAAGGCAGATGCTTAACGACTGAGCCACCCAGGTGCCCCAATATCAGTGTTTCTAAGATTCCTTGTTGTTTCAGTATGGCATTGACATTGTTGGCAACAAAATGATGGGAAGATGATATTGTTGCAGTAACACCTGGCCAATGATGACTGGAGCCAAGTCAGAAATCCACTTTCCCTTCCTCACCACAATATAAATTCTATAGATCCTTTATTATGAAAACAACAAATCACATCCCTCAAGAAGTTTACTCCAAGTAAATTAATTGAACATGTACTATTCTCTGAATTTTGATTCCTACATCTTACATTGCCATATCTCCAGTGTGTGTGTGTGTGTGTGTGTGTGTGTGTGTGTGTGTGTATGTGTATAAAACCAATAAATCAAATAACTCAGGTGTGCATAGGTTTCTATACAAATCTTTTTGGGAAGATTTCGCTTTTTAGAACAATTTCCCTCTGTATCACAATTTTATATTCACGTATGTTCACATCACTTTAAAATACCACAGATGGCATGGGACACAGATGGCATGTGTGCTAAGAGAAAGAAATGCTGAACTCAAGGAAGAAGTAGTTACCAGTGCACATAATTTAATTCATATTGTTTCTGGTTATGTTGGTAGAAAATACATTAGACCACACATGTTGAATTTCTATAGGAAGTGTCTATGCCATTATGAAGAGAGGAAACAAATCTCTCTGGGAATCAGTGGCTTGCACAGTAATTCTTTCTGAGTAGCTGGCTTCCATTTGAATAGTATAGTTTCAGCCTTTTAAAATAATTCCCAGGATGGGTTATGGACATTGGGGAGGGTATGTGCTATGGTAAGTGCTGTAAGCCTGATGATGCACAGACATGTACCTTGGGGCAAATAATACATTATATGCTAATAATAAAAAAATAAAATAAAATAAAATAAAATAATTCCAAGGTTATCTGAAAAAATTCATGTGACATGAGCACATGATTACTACTAAGTGTTTCACTCATTCAGTACGCAACTACCCATTGAGATAATCTGAATCCAACCAGTAGCTGCCATCTTGGCTTGGCACCAGACCATACAAAGGAATGTATAAAACTTCTTGGGAGCTGATAGCTTACACAAGGCCAATAACGTTTGTTAAAAGTTTGTTAACTCACTAGAATTGACGGTCTGTGAGTATTGTTTTTCAGTCAGAGCCTGTATCTCATAAAGGTACTTTACCAGTTCAAAGGGAAAGGGATCAAAACTGTGTGGGACAATTACTATATAGCTATTCCTCAAAAGAAAACTCAAAACTCTATACATAATATTTGCATATAATTCCAAGAAAAAATAGTTGGTTTAGTGATTACTGGGCCTTTCCCTTATTTTACAGATAGTTTCTTGCAGGTGTAGTTCTATTTTTTTTTTTTTTTAAGACTTATTTATTTGTTTGAGAGAGAGAGTGAGAGGGGACTGGCAGAGTGAGAGGGAGAGGGAGAGAATCTCAAGTAGACTCCCCACTGAGCATGAAAACAGGGCTCAATCCTATAACCCTAAAATCATGACCTGAGCTGAAATCAAGAGTCAGCTGCTTAACTGACTAAGACACCCAGGTGCCTTGATGTGGTTCTATTTTTAATGTGAATATGCTATATTTCCATCTTTTTTTGCCATGGAATCATATATGTAGCAGAACCATCATTTTATGTCACATTCAGAAATTGGTTCTGCTCAAGAAGGAAGTGATGTTTAAAGAAATCTGTTTGCATGAACATCAGAGTGACCTTTACTTGGCACTTATCTCTACTCCCAGAGCTGTGTGTCTGGGGTCTTAAAATGCTGCCTGAGAATGCATTAGGAAAGACAGGAAGGGGAAGAACTAATATTTAAGTATGCTTGGCAGATGACTCCATTTTGTTTTTTCATTTAAACCTACTACAACTCTGTCAGATTGGAAATTACCTCTGTTTCGTAAGTGTAGAAACTAAACCCCCAAAATAAATGATTTGCCCAGGTTGAGTGACAGATGTGTGACTTGAGACCAAGCTTTTCTGTCTCCAAAGAATTTCTAGAAAGCAGCAATGTTGGGATGCTGGTTGGCCAACAAGGGCTCTATCATTTAAGTTTGGGGAATACTAGGAATGCAGAATAAAAACAAAAGATTGGTTTCTTGTACCTTTGGTCAGAATACCTACTATGAGAATGTGCATTATTATACAAAAGATGGGAGAGTATCTGCCACATTCCCCAACTATAAAATCAGAAAGCTTTTATAAGCAAGGAGCATCTCCAAAAGACTAGTGCCCTACAGAACACAGTTTGGGAAACGCCATCTTTTCTTGGCACATCAGTCTGGTGAACCTCTTTGAGAGATTAGACCTATGTAAATTCTTTGATGGAGAAGATATGACACTAAACATCCTAGGTGTACACTGCCCTTGGGTCAGTATAAACTATATTATCACTATGTGTCTCTGTAACTCAGTCACCAGCCTATACTCTCCTGCCTGGTGTTCATTTGCCCTACTGTTTTAAGCTCATTCCTTTCCTTCTTGGGTTCTGAGTTCCTGCATGTTAATTTTTTGCCTTAGCCAGTCTTCATAATTTGTTCCTTGATTCATGGAATTCTTGTAGGTGTGTGAAACTACCCAGCCTTCTCATTGAAATCACAGTCCTGGTTTAACATGTCTTAAGGTCCTTCAAATTCTTTTCTTCCAATTCTGCCCTTTGATTCCCATTACTTCCTGTTTCCTGATTATTTTTCTAAAATTTACCTAATGCCTCTTATTATTTGTGTCTTTCAGATTCTTACCTACCTCAAACAGTCATCTTGTTTGACCTAGGGTATGAAGGGCTCCCTTTCTCCACTCTCTAGGCCCAAGATGACCTTTGACATACTCTGCCCAGATTTCTGATCACCTCTGGCTAATCCTCCTAGCTCTCCGTTCGTTCCCTACTCTTTGTTTTAGCCTTAACTTTATTTTCTGATCCTAGCCCCCTGTCCTGTGCCCTTCAATCCATTATGTCACATAATCCTTACACGAACATCATGTACATGCTTTTTATAACTTTCATTAATTGACTATTTTCATCAGAATTCAGTATTTTATCAGTAAATGGAATATTTAAATTATTTATATATTTTTTAAAGAATTAAAATGTATTATAAAAGCTATAGGTACTTTTAAATTGCCATGTCTGAGAAAAGGCAATTACATCAATGTGATTATTAGGATATAGCATTATTTACCTGTGAGCAGCTGCTGGAGGTGCAGTCCTGGTCTTAGGGAAGAATTAAGTAACTTCTAAAAGGTATAGGTACTTTTAAGTACTTTAGGTACTTAAGGTACTTTAGGTACAAGGATTGCCTTTTAAATATAAGCCCGGCCCCTCTACATGATGCTAAGCATCCGTGTGACACAATATCACCTTTTCCAGAATGACACTGACTTAAGTCTACTCAAATAAATTATTGTTCCTCTTTTAACGGCCTCACTGGGCAGGAACAACCCATTCTCATGCCAATCTGAGCAGAGACAGGAAACAGGTCATGGGGAAAGGCGTCTTACAGTATATCAAGTCATAAGCATCAACCACTTACATTTTTAACCTAAACATCACTGCAAGAGCCTGGTACATCTCTACATTCCTAGAGATTACATTTGTAGGTATTTCAAAGCTGAAATTCCTGGTGAACACACAGCAACCTAGGCAGGTATTATCCCGGAAAAACCTACTGATTGCCCAGACACATGCTCACAAGGAAGCATGGTAATGTCTGGTGAATTCCCCACAGTCATAATGCAAGAATCCTCTGTATCCAGCTCTCTCCAATAAGCAAATCCAGCTTTTTGGCTTGAAGCTTAGGCTTCAAGTGACACTCAAGTACTGGTAATGTAGCTGCGATTCAAACCTCCTTTGCTATTCCCTACATACTTATGTGCCATGTGTCCATGTGGCACATTCCCAGCCTTCCAGGCTCAGCACCGGATCTGTTTGTACACAAGGAGCAGGATTTTTTCCTTAATGATAGACTCCAGTTAACCAGATTCCCATAGACTGATGTATTAAATGATGGAAAATGGGAATCTCCCATTATTTTACACATAAGGAATCTCCTAGCTATCAGAAGTACAATTCACCCAAGCTGAGGGTTCTTAGAATTCTAGGCAAACTTGTCTCTATCCACCAGGAGAAGTAAATCTTTTGGAAAATTGAAGTCAGATAAAATCAACCTAGCATGCCTTACAGCTGTTACCCTGAGACACTGCCCCAGATTTGACATTGTCCTCCCCCATAATCTTTTCCCTCGTCTTTTCCAAGCTTTTTGTCTCTTATTAAGCCAGTGTCTTACATCATGCACCTTGGCCTATTCCACCACTCTCTACTTGATCTTGTCCTAGCTACTTAACATTCTTACGATTGGGAGTCATTCTACAGTATACTCTGTAATCCATGTTCCACATTGATAAAATTCTCTATGCATTAAGAAGTCTCTTCTGAATATTTCTTATTGTACCTCAGCTGAAAAGAACAACATCTCTTCTCAGAGGAAGCTGGGTGAGTATTTTTGTTTCGTTTCTTTATTCTGAGATTTGAACCCAAACCTTCAGGTCCATGAGTCCATATACTTAACCTTACATCAAGTAGTCCAAACTATATTTTGTAGCATTGCCTGAAGTTATCAGCTAAGAGTATCATTTTCTCAATGTCTTATTAACTGTTAGGGTCAAATGGAACCTCTTCATTCATTCCACCTGAAGGGTTCCATGGAGCCAATAGATGGAACCAGTACGGAACCTGATGGAACCAGTATGGAACCTGATGGAACCAGTATGGAACCTGATGGAACAGATGGAACCAACAGCCCTCTGCGGGCACAGTGCTGTTTCCAGACATTTAGCCTGTAATCTTCATGTAAGAAGTCACTGGCTTCTTGAGTTTCATGGTATTTGCTTATGTTTTTCTCCTCTTTACTCACTCTTCCTCATCAATTGATGTGACACATGGGTCACTGTGTCTTCATCTACTTTGTGTCTTGCCATCATTCTGGTATCTTCAATGTCCAACAGAAACTGACTCTTTCTTGTTTCTCACTTCCTTAGTGTCCTCATTTCCAGCAATTTTTTGTTTCTATTTAACTTCAGCGACCCACCTCCATGGCTGCAGCTGGCAATTTGTAATGACCCAGAACTCTCTACCACCGAAATAATAAATCCAGATGCCCTATTCTGTGATCACACTTTCCATCATTTCAGTTCTCTCTGTTATTCTATTACTCATGTTCCACTTCTTTGTGCTTTAACCTCAGAGAAAGTCCAAATTTTAGCCTTTCTACATTCTCTCTAACTATGAGACCATTCCTGGTTTAATGCTCTTCCTTATTTGGCTCAGATTCCACGATCCGTCTCTTTAATTATACTCTTTTCCTATATCTTCAAATTTCTTGTCCCAAGTATATCCTTCAAATCCAACTTTCAAAAACCCAACCCATATAGATTTGCCCCCTCCTTAGCCTGATCCCAGA
Source organism: Potos flavus (assembly GCA_028534135.1). Taxonomy (NCBI): domain Eukaryota; kingdom Metazoa; phylum Chordata; class Mammalia; order Carnivora; family Procyonidae; genus Potos; species Potos flavus. The sequence goes on along the minus strand of CM052883.1, from coordinate 162,265,076 downwards.
TTCTGGGCACTGCTAGAAAACCCATTACCCATGGGGAAATTTGTTGACATTACATGTCCATCATCTCCAACCTGATATCTCAGGCTTTTACCCTCCCTTCCCCCTCCCTCCAACACATGGATTCACTCAGGCCCACCCACATATCACCTGCCTCTGCTTCTCCAGCATATGCCACCCAGTACATTTACTTTCAGTTACACTGAACTATTTCGAGTTTCTTAAACCCATTATGCTTGGGAGCTTCTTAACTCATTTCTCTCTTTGTCCTAAAATAGTCTTTTTCCTTGTCTTACCCTGGTTAACTTCTATTCATTATGTAGGTCTTAACTCACTTATTCCTTCACCTAGGAAGCCTTACCTGATGCTTTAATTCTGGCTTGGGTGTGAAGCCTATGTACTTCCAAAGCACGTGCATCCTCTATTAGAACTCCAAAAAAAAAAAAAAAAAAATGGTCCGTGTTACATAAATATGTGTTGAGTGAATGAGCAAATGATGAACAAATCATTTAGATTGTCCTCCCATTTTACCCTTGGCCTTATAATGATATGATTTTAAAGATACCCACCACCTTAAATTCTTAATTTGGAGATAGAGAAAGATATGTGAGTTATTATCAACTAAAATATCTTGATATTTTTATCTCTAGAAATTAAATCAATGCAAAGGCCCATATAAAAGCATCAGGCATTTGTCAATGACTTTGCAACACTTGTTAAATAGGGTCTTGAATTCCCAGGGCAGAGCTTGGTAGACGAGCCTGTCACCATAGTGCCAAAGTAGAGGCAGTACAGTGTGAAGAATGGTAGCAAGTGTCTATCTTTGATAAAGCCAGAATCTTTTGTTCTGTGGCAGGCTCTTCAAACCATTGCAATAGCACTGCCTATGTACTTGTGTTTAGCCAATGCATCATTTAATGTGGTGGTTTTCAAATGAAACTCATCTATACCCAATTAAATTTGCTTATCCTCAGTAAAGCTGAACATTCAGAACCAACCAATAGAGACTGGACACAACCACCAGGTGCTCAGTACTGGAGTTGGCCCAGCAAAGGGTGTAGGAAGCATACACTACATGCGGTTTGAGACTAGCGATTAGAAGCATACTCAAGATCTAACTAGGTGCACAAGGCATAGCAAGAAAACAATCACACGCTAAGCTGCTTATTTCAACTCTATGTGTATGTTCCATAGTAGTTCAGAGAAAGAAAGAAAAAAAAAGAATCACCACCTGTGATTGTTTGAATTGAAATCATCTGTGGCTGTTTGAATTGAAATCTTCATCCATAAATTAGTTGTAGAGAGACAGCTAGGGGACCGCGATTGTTAAAAGCAGGCTTTGGAGAAAGACAGGTCTAGATGTGGTGGAATTTCTATTAGCTCCTTGGCGTTGGGCCCCTTACTTAACCTTGCTAAGCCTCATCTGAAAGGCTGATTAAATCTGATGATGTGTATGAAGCACACAGCCCAGCATCTGTGTCAAGTGAGGCAGATCTCATTTAGACTTGCAGATATGTTGACTTGAGTTTATTTAGCAGGGTGGAGAAGTGCCCTTCTTTCCTGAGAGAAGCCCCCAAACTTACCAAATAGCATTATCTTTGTTCTATTTAGCAAGGTGAAGGGGAAAACTGTTAACAATTGTGATCCACCAGTAGTGTGTTCTGAGGGCGGAGAACCTAACATCCCCAGGTGTTAGGGCCAGATGTGATGATCCTTACTAGTAGAAAGGCACAACCTGTCTGCCTGTCAGCTTACACTGACACAAAGCTACCCCAAATTATGGCAATACTGGTGTTTTATACCCGCTCTTATCTTTAGATGATTAGAACACAAAGGAGCAGGAAATTTTTTTGCACCTGTCACATACTGACCTCCGTAAACATAAACAACTTTATGATTGCCATTAAGCCATTCTAAGTAGCTTTGGGAGAGGACACATGAAAGCTCATGTTCCAGCCCAGCATAGCACCTTTTTAGAAGTCACAGACGCTTTGCTTTAAAAGCGAGACACCAAATAACAAGATTATTCTAATTTATATTCCTTGGGTGCAACATAGCTTGCTGAATTCTATTTTCCATTTCATAGCTCAGTTCATCTCTTCCTGTGTAGAGCCATTTTGATAATTCATTAGGGTGGCTTCTGTGGTTACTCAAGCCATCTGTTGCCCCTGTGGGTATCTGCTCCCTAAGCCCCAGCACCAGACCCCAGCTGAGGGATGGAGGGTCTGATAGGGCAGAAGCTCAGAGAAGGAGTCTGTTAAGCAGGAAGAAGATGGCAGAAAAGGCAGAGGTAGTGCAGAAAGGGCAACGAATGCACACAAAGCTGGCAGAATTTGACCTGACAACTAAAAATATGGGAAAGGGCACTCTGCCATCTTTCATGCCTATGAAAGAAGACATGCAGAAAGTATGTTACATGTAGAGGCGAGCAAGCATTTTTTTGTCGTTTTTTGTTTTTCCCTTCTCTTTCTTTTTCTTCCTTCCTCCCTCCCTCCTTCCCTTCTTTCTTTCTTTTTTTCTCAATTTGGAGGGAAACAATCAGAGTTGGGTTAGAGAGTTGGGTTTGAGACCAGATTATGGCGTATTTTATGTTATACATTAAATCATTTTGTCCCCCCTCCCCCCAAAATATCATGTTATAGGGTCTTAGCAGATGTAGTTAGTTAAGATGCGGTAATATTGGAGT
>CM052883.1:162193078-162261893 GCA_028534135.1 Potos flavus | reverse complement strand
TGTGTTTGTATGCATGTGCATAACAATGACTAAGAAATAAAGCCAAGAAGGGTAACTGCTATAATATAAATTCATTTCTTTAACTAACTGAAGTGGATGCTTCACAGGGAAATTAGTTAGTAAAGGAATACCAATGGGTAGAAACTTCTAAGTATTTTAATAATTGGGAATGATATACAATTTATTCTGCTGACAGAAAACTAAATCAATAGGCAGACTGTAGCTATGGACATAAGGAGATTTGAGATTTGAGTATTTGACCAGTCAAATCAAATTAAAAAATTAAGCTCACTTAACCCACTTTGACTGCTAGGGCTGAAGACTTGAACTGATGGATAACACATCATTTGACTCTCAACTGTCTCCACCTTAATTCACTCTCATTTGTATTTATAATACAAGTACAGTTGCGTTTCAATAGACTTGTGTTTTCTTATCTCTTTACATAGATCACTTTCCCTTTCTTCTGTAATCCTTGACTGCCATATATTTGGAATGAAATAAAACAATACCTTCGCTCAGTTATGTGTCTGCTTCATTTACTTTCAATGTTTACTGATTACTGGAGATCTCTGAGGGCACATAACCACTCTCAAGACTGTACATTCAAAAAAAAAACAAAACTGTACATTCAGAGGAAAAAGTCACCAAAAAAAAAAAAGAGAGAGAGAGAGAGAAACAAAGAAAAAATATCATGCATATAAAAGGCTACGAAAGAAGTTACAAACCATGGGTCGGGAGGCAGCAAGAGCAATATCATGAGATAAAATAGCCTTTTCATATCCTAGAATACTTTTCAGGCTTCCTTCAGAAAGCACTACCGGCCAGTAGTACAAAGGCTCACGAGAACAATAGTGTTCCGCCCAAAGAAGGATCATTCAACGTCGATGTCTGGCATAGATAGGCAAGTCTGGTCATATCCAAAGGGTCTCAAGTTGCTTAGTCATATGGGTATCGGGACACACACACACACCCACACACACATAAAGTAGCGTTTTGATTTAGAAAACATAATATGTGAAATTATAATATATAGCTCATACCCATCTATAACAATGGAACCAAGCATATATTTCTCAATTACGAAATGACATGATGTGCAGTCTTCAGAGGAGAAAGTTCACAAAGAAAATTTGTCATCAGGAAATACCAGCTGGTTTAATAGAACACCTCCAAGTTCATGTTGTACATTCCAGTGTCTATTAGTAATCCAGGCGCAAAGTGAACAATCAATCAATATTGCCTGAATGCATGAACATTTTCCAAATAAAGGAGTTGCTTCTCCCATCATGGGAATCTAAAGCATTATTTTTTCCCCTAAATCTCTCCTTGTAACTGCACAAAAATCACACTTGCTAACTGAAAGAACAGCCCTCCTTGCCCCCAAATACTCAAAGTTCTGCTAGAATTCCAAGAAAGAAATAGGTTTAGCCCCCTAATTTTTGTGTGGAAGGACCAGTGCTATGGTGGCTATTGGTGGATAGAAATTCCTAAGCAGCTTTCAAGCCCCCTACGAAGTTCCTGTTGCAGCGGGCAGAGTGGCAGTAGTCCCTAAGGTTACTCCAGCTGTTCCCCATGCCACCCCTTACAGCATCCTGACAGGATACTCAGCTGCCTTTCTGCAGCATCCTTTATGTTGCATTAGACCTGGCCACGTTCTCCTCCCCAGCTCTTCTGAAGGTAGGACAAAGAGGGCCTCTCTTCAGTATTCACAAAGACCCTCCCTTTCCACTGAACAGGAGAAACTCACGGATGGGTGGATGATAGTCACTCTTTTATTAAAATATTATATTAGCCCATGGTTTGATAATTATAGAGATGCATATTATTCTGACTCATTTTAGTTGCAGTCAGTTCTACATCCCATAAAATATAGTTTAATGAAACAGCTGACATTTTATGACTTATACAGTTTGACTGTAATATTTTAAAAAATTATTTATTGAGGACCATTTGAAAAACTATTTGAAGACCATTAAGTCACTTACTTTGGGGGCTTTCCTAATCGGCTTTTCTGGAACAAACTAAAATGTATACACATACTACATTTCATATAACATTTGCTATAAAATTTTTAAATATTTAAAAAATTGCTCTTTGAAAATATTTGACCATACATTTCTTGTGTAATTTATGATTGACTATAATTTTTCAGCAAGTGTACATATTCTAAAGTTTTGGCAGAAGAAGGCAATCTAATGTAAATATTATTTTAAAATAAATGGCTTTTTATGAATACTGAATTAAACATTTAAAGATTTTGGTCTAATTAGAGATCATACATATGTTACCAGATATTTGTTAAATTATATTTTGCAGAGTTTGGTTTTTTTTTTGGTATTTTGGGGCCAATAAGCTTTTTAAAATTTCAAATATTCATTAGGCCTTGAATAACTTACATGTTGTAAGCACGCTGTACAAAATGCCCACTTTAGAATATCGCTGTGGTTGAAACTCCAATATACTCCATCGATGTATGTTCTCTTGTTCAGCTAAAAACCACACTTCCTAGCACACCTTGTAGCTAGGTGTTATTATGGGACTAGGTCATGGGTAATGAGTGATGTGTGCAATTTTGGGTCCTACTTTAAGTAAAGGAATCTGACTACCCTTGTCCCTTTCTGGTGGCTAAAATGCAAATATGGCAGGACATGATGGAGCAGATACGGATCTTAGATCACAAGAGGGAATTTACAAGGAGAAGATAGATGAGCAAACCACAGAAACATGAAGAAGTCTAGATACAAAACATGGTGGAGATGTCATATGAGCCCTAGACTATTTACACTTGGATTGTCAAAGAGATAGTATGGGAAGAAATAGTCTTCAACCTTACTTAAATCAAGGTTATTTCATTCTTTTGAACTGGTGAAGTAGGATTTTGGAAGAAGCAGGACTGAATCAGAGCTAGCTCAGCTCTCAAGAAGATGGTCTGGTAGAGAAGAGATAGATGTAGATAAAGATACGGATATGGATATAGACATATAGATATAGATATATAGATATAGAAAGGTATCTTACCATAGGTAGCAAGATGATGTCATGTTATCTTTTTCCTATTAATCAACCTTGAATATATATGCATAGCACAGTACAAATAGGTATACAAGATCAATGATCAGCCTCTGCAGACAAGACCTTTAAAAACTGTTATCATTATAAATTTTATGGCCCTGCATTCATCTTTACAGTATGTATTTTAGCTGGAAACATTGTTTATGATTGTCTTACATTAGATTCTTTTTTTTTTTTAATGAACATGAGATTTTTCTCACCGATGCAAACTTTTGGTCAACCCTTCCTATATTCAATTCCTCACCCCCTTTCTGTTTTCACAGGAGATGCAACATGGCCCTGCTTCTTAATGCATAAATGCATTTGCAAATGAGTTCCCGGAACATGCTAATGATATTTTGTTCTGGATCATTTCCAAAATGGTCGCAAGCAAACAAGCTCATTTTTGAGAGAGAGAGAGAGAGAGCTTAGAGGCAGACAATTACTCAATGGCTGTTAACTAAAAACATTTGCTCATAAACGTGATTACTTAGGAAATAGCACTGGAGTCTGATTGACTGGCATTGGAAATTGAAAATGGACTCCCTTGCAATTCAAAAGCTTTACCACAAATCACAAGATTCATTAATTACCGTACATAGGATCTTGGGAGTTGTCTGCAGAATCTGCTGCCTTTATGTTGTTGAAGCTAAACTAGAGAGATGCTGAGTCCCAGCAAGGAATTAAAACAAAGAAGTTTGTTAATTAAGCCAATATGTAAACTGCAAGTCTGAAAGAATGTCTGAAGGAGTATAGAGTTTGCTGGTGGTTTGATTCTTCCATGGCAGTAGCATATGGAGAGCATGTAAGTATGATGTGTTTAATCCAAGTGGGTTAAAGTAGTCTTCTGGGATTTGAAATAATTTTTGAAAAAGGATTGAGTCCATATTTTCATCACCGTTTTCAAGACGTAGAAGTGATACACATCACATGGTCTAAAACTTTGTTTTGTTTACTTTGTTTTTTCTACTTAACCCTGTTTTAGTCTTTGGTTTTGGTTTTAATCAAATGAATAAATCACTTTTTACTTAATAAATAACTTTGATGCTATTAAAATAATGTCTAAGCAAATAATATCTCTTCATGCAACTGAAGAAGAGAATTTAAATAGTTTGTGCCAATTTCAATCATTTTTGCTATGGACATTTCTGGGTTTTTTTTGGTTAGTCTTTGGGAAGGTTGCATGTTATTCAATTTCTAAGACACTGATAGGAACATTAGTAAGGTCCTGCACACTGCAAAATATTTTTTTCCGGTCACAGAGATTTCAATACAAAGAATTATTTGGAGAAAATCTAAGATGGTAAATAAATCTTTAACTGTTGCATTCTATATTGAAGATAAGCAAAAGTAAGGAAGAGAAGAGGAGGGAGGGAGGGGGGAGGGAGAAAAAGAGAGAAGATGAGTGAGCAGATCTAAAGAAGGCAAGAGAATTGCAGGAGTCAGAATAACCCAGAGTTTATCAGTTTATGCTGACACATTTTCTTGGCAAAGGCTGCTGACTGTAGGCAAAGTCACATGGCTGGGAGGCTGGTGTGTGTGTCTGCTTAAGAGCCCGTGAAGTTTTTTGCCTTCAGACTAGCATGTGCACCATGTGATGCTGGGTTGCCATGGTAAGTACATAGTGTGCAATGGAGGTGTTTTTTTTTTCCTTTTCTTTCTGATATGCTGCTCTAGCATAGATATACCAGAAATCAAATTAATACTATAAGAAAATCACTGGAAGAGGAAGCTTTAAGAGGCTTTGGTTAAACATGCAGCACTTACACTAAATTCTGTAAGCAAATATGCTACCTTATTTATTATTTGTTCTCAAATATAAAGAATTTATCATAAAATGGTCAATGGATTATTAGCATACAATTCTAAATCATACATTAACCATAGCTCATTGTTTCCTCTTTTCCTATGTCGAAGCTTATATTATAGAGGAATCTTTATCTCCTGGATTACGTTCATTTCAAAAGAAAAGGATTCCTTTTGTTGTTCTTCAAAATGTCACAGACATTGCAAGAAATTCCAGGTGTGTTGAAACTTGTGAAAATCTGAAGACATTGTTACAATGTCTTATGTAAAACCTGCCCTGAGAACATGATAATGGCTTTGGAGACTTCATGGTCCCTCTTGAGTGCTCAGAGGTGCTCTTGACTCTCCACAGTATCACCACGTAAAAGGCAAGCTTAACAGTCGGATGATGGATTTGGAATCCAGCTGGCATTGCCCAGGTGACCTGCCAGATTGGCTCAAGTAGAAGCAATTGATGGGAGGCATTTCTTATCTCTAATCTCCCTCCCAGAATAATGCATAATTTCTGACCCTCCTTATTCTCTTCTTCTCCAGAATTGTTCTTTGAAGTCAGATATACCTGAGCTCTACCCCAATTCTGCCACCCACCGTGTGATCTTGGGAAATTTCCTAGTCTCCAGCCATTTCATCTATAAAATGGAGTAAATGATAGGATCTAACTGATAGGATAGGATAGGAATATAATCTGGATTAAGTGGACATAGCATGTAAAATATACGGAAGACCCGGTATGAAATAAGCACCTAATCAATGTCGGCAGCAGCTGTTGTCATCTCTTTAAAATTATTTACATCTTTATTGCTTATGTTAGGCACATTCTTGAAAAGTAGCTATTCTAGAATTTCAAAAACTCTCTCAAAGTTCTATTGAAGTTTTAGTTCACAACTGGATCAATAATCCAGCTAGAGAACTTCACAGAGAGTACAGTTCTAATTTCCATTTCTTGATGTTTTCATATCACATGTTTGGGGAGGGCAGAATACCAGTGAAATTCTTTTCAGAAGAACTGACCTGGAAGGTGACAATCAGATCAACAAAAACCAGTGGACAGAATTGCAAGATTTAAAAAGCTATGGCCCATGGGCCAAATCTGTCCTTCTACCTGTTTTTGTAAATAAAGTTTTATTGGGGTGCCTGGGTGGCTCAGTCAGTTGAGCATCCAACTTTTGGTTTCAGCTCAGGTCATGATCACATGGGTTGTGAGATCAAGCCCCACATCAGGCCCCACACTCAGCGGGGAGTCTGCTTGAGATTCTCTCCCTCTGACCCTCCTCTCCACTCATACTCTCTCTCTCACAAAAATAAATAAATTTTTTAAAAAATAAAGTTTTATTAGAACACTGTAATGCTCATAGTTTAAATATTGTCAAGTTGCTTTCATGCTATAAGAGCAAAGTTGAGTAGTTTCCACCATGAGTTTATGGTCCACATAACCACTATCTACGAATGTAGACTAAAGGGTACCTGAGTGGGAAAGTACAGGCAAAAGAAGGAGGCCCTTAAGAAGAAACAGAGCTCCCAAATTATGTTCAGAACTTCAATTTATTATTCCAAGCTCCATCTTGATACCTACATTGAGAAGGAATCTATCTAACACTGAAGAGAAAGGAACAGGCAACTATGGATGGGACAAAAATAAAGATTTTAAATTATAAATGAAGAAGAGTGCTACATCCCAGCCCAGAGACCTGCTCTCTTGTGCAGAGTTCAGGTACTGCACAACTGAAGGAGGAGAAATCAACCTCTCTTGCTTCCCTGCCAGATCCCCCAAATCCTGAGAGTTAGTTTATCTATGCAATTAAGAGTTTAAAGTCAGAGAAGAGAGTGGAGAGAGGAGAAACTGAATTGCACCATATGGGGCCTATTAACAGTTTATAGGTGAGAAGAACAGTCATTGTTTCTTGAATGAAACAACCCTTTGGCTATTCTTGGAGACAGTCCAGCAAAGGTCTGTCACTTTACAAATATTCCAGGTTGTTACACTTTCCTTTGTTTGAATGCCATTCTGTCTCCGGGTATTTTTTTTTTTTTTTTTTTTTTTGCGAGAGGGAGAGGGAGAGAGCACACAAAGCAGGGGCCCGGGGAGGGAAGGGCAGAGGGAGAGGGAGAAGCAGACTCCCCTCTGAGCAGGGAGCCCAACATGGTACTTGATCCCAGGACCCTGGGATCATGACCTGAGCCGAAGACAGTCATTTAACGGACTGAGGCACCCACGCACCCAGGGTATGGCCATTTTTGACTCATTTTTAATTTTATATATGGATATCATTATAGAAGATGCATTAAAGGTTAGAATAGAATTATAGAGTGCTTTAGAGAAAATAAGAGGAAACAACTAATGTCTGTGAAGACAAGAGGTTTCAGAGAGATGATGCTTGAGCTTAGTCTTGAAACAATCATAGAGACCCACCCAAGACACAAGGTCATGAATGGTGTGAAATACACAAGCCTGAGCAGAGGCAGGACTTGAGAGGAAACCACACATCCTCTATAGTTGAAGAGTAGTGGCCCCTCTAGAAATACTGACATTCCATTGAACCCTCACCACCATCTGGCAAGGTGGGCATTATGATTGTGACTTTCATGGATGAGGACACTAAGATGCTTTGAGGATAAATAGATTTGACTAAATTTACACAGTTTGATGGAGTGCCATTATCTGTAGCCCATTGGTATTGTATAAAAAAATGATCCATTTGTTAGCAGTTTCCTAGGTGTTAATTACTGAATGGTGATTATCTGGGCAACACTAAAAATGTAGACAGTCTGGATATTCCTTAACATTCATCTGCCTTTTTTGGAGTTTTGTGGAAAGAATCTTTCTGTTTCAAGATCTTTAACAGATTTTTAAACTTTTTAATCCCAAGATTCCACATTTTATTGCCCAATTGTTTTCTATCTAAAATCTAAACTAAATTAAATAATTTAGGCCAGTTATACCGGGATACTAGTCTTGCTTCTCTTTCTAAATTCAGCAACAATTTGCTATATGACTCCAGGATACCCACTTCCCTGCTGCATGACATTACATATTAACTTAAATCTGAGAAAAATTATAAAATAGAGGTTTGCTGCCAGCTTATTCCCACATTCAATTCACATCTCTTTGTCACTTGGGTATTCCCTTAAAAGGACAGTGCTCACCAACCTTTTATCAGGAATGGATATAATAAATCATTCAAAGTAAGAAAAAATTGACTAATACTAAGTATGATTGTACTAATGTGTTCTCTCTTCATTTACCTTATAGTGAACCAACATGGAAGCCAAAAGAATAATTTTATAATTTTGAGATTTATGGTACTGGTTATATCAAAGGAGGTATTTTCACAGGGTAAGAGTTAAATTAGCATCTCTCAAATGACATTATATTATTAAGTTTTTATTAATTCATGAGTAAGGTCTCATAATATCAACCAATCATTCAATAAATCATTTAAATATACTTATTGAGCATCTATTTTTCTAGGTGCTGAGAATGCAGTACCAAGCAAAGCAAAAAGTCCTTGCCTTGTGTTGTGTATATTTTAGTGAATAAAAGTTAACACCCAGTTAGTGCTTACTGTGAGTTCTCTTTTAAACCCTCCACATGCCCGATGTCATTGATTTCTTTCATAACATCCTAAGCTAAAGTTACTATTATTATCACTGCCCCTTTGTCCTGGAGAGAACTGCAGCCCAGAGAGTTTGAATAATTTGTCCATGATCACACAGCCAGAAGAAGTTAGGGACAAAATACGGCCTGGAAGAAGTCTGACACTGTAGATTACACTGTTAACTGCTACACTATACAATGGATTCAGATGAAAATACTAAATAAGTTAAAAAAAAAAAAGAAAAGAAAAAAAACCAAGAGGTAAGTATAATATGGAACTAATTTTCCAGAACACATTACAATTTTCTTTTGATTTCAATTATCAAGAATTTATTCTTGACAAATTATCTCTTTTTTTCCTTATCTGTATGCTTCCCACTATAATGAATATAAATTTGAGTTTACACTTCAATATTCTCTCCCTCCCTCTCTCTCTCACAAACAAATAATTCCACTTTCTCTTAATCTAGTCATCAAATTGAAAATAAGACATTTATATAATATGTATATTGATTTAGTCCAATTTTATTATCAAAAATTGCCTTCATTAAGGTAAAATAGGTTATAACACAACTCCTGCTGGTTGTATAAAATCTAAAAAAAAAAAAAAAATCTAAAGCCCAAAACTTAGTTCTGCTTGGATTATTCTCTATATAACAGGTAGTTCCCATCCTACAACAGGGCAGAAGATGCAAATTCTTAAATGTATTAGAAAGAACTCTTTTTAAAAGTCCATTTTCAAACAGAAACTTGACGATAGAAACCCTTTTTAATTTTCCCCTTCACATTAAGTTTGCCATTCCAACTGTGTGTCAAGAATTTAATTGCAGCTTGAAATTAACCAGTTATGAAATACTGTACTTGTGCCCTTGCCTTCTAAAGCCGAATGCACTAAATAATTTGCTTAATGGCCTCTAACATGAGACCTCAATTTAATAACCAAAGTGCCCTTACTTGTTGGATAAATTCCTGATGAGAAATGCTGTGTATAATCCATCAAAACATCAGTAGATGAAGCACATACCGTCACATGCACCATACTCACAGAGAAGAAAACGACTGAAATAAAAGTAAAAATTCTGATATGCCAAACTGACTAGTTTGAAAAAAACCGTTGGGGAGACATGCGTTAGTATGAATGCACCTGCTCCCTCCTCCTAACGCTGTGTATGGTTATGCTTCATTGACTGGGAGGGACATGGCCACTCCATTGACATGAACTTGCCAAGCCCCTCGTATGTTTCTGTCTCCTTTTTGTGAAAGTTTTCTCTGTGAAAAAAATGGATTTCTATTGTTTAAGTTGCCAAAAGTTTGGTTTCTAGAAAAACAATGTTACTGTAGCAATTAAGTGCCAGTTTACCCATGCAACTTTTTGTATGATGGAAATAGCTTCCAATTGTTTTTGGCTTACTTTATTAAAAACTGCAAGGATTCTTTTAATGATGACTCTTAAGCATTTTGCAAACTTACTTATAAATTGAGAAACTGAAGAAGAAAGAAAAAAGTCTGATATTTCAGTGACCTGGCTAAAATTTCATTGACCTCTATTCTCCCTTTTCATTTTTGTCCTTACTTTATATCTAATTTATTTCTAATGCTTTGGTTTTAGGAAGACCAAGTCCTGACCTGACCACATTTAAATATATGCAGTATAAATATCATTAGTGCATTGGTAGTCAATGCAATAATTTATATTTACCTGTCTAAACTATAAAAGTCAAACCTGAGGGCTTTAGAATTCCCTCAAATTATAATTTCCTCTTTTTTGCCTCACTTAATATTTATTCTATGTTTCTAATAAAATACCAGGCGAGCATAACTCTAGGTCTCAAAGGTCATTCTTCAAAAATTTAAAAACTTCTTATGCTAATTTATAAGCCATGTACAACAGAAGACTTCCTACAATCTATATGAGTCTGGGTTGTGTTATTTATGTGGTTATTTGCTTTGCCCAGAAATTATAATTAGGGTTTGAATAATACAAATTGAGGCTGAGAACATTTAGGGAAAGTGTACAAATGGGATGTTTGATTAATCTGAAGTACTTATACTTGAGAAGAAAAATAATTTAATGAAAACTTTAATTAATTCATTGTCTCCCTATCATTTTTTAATACAAAGTAACATTTCCTTAGTTCATTTCTTCAGCCTCTTCTAATGAATTTGAAAAGGGTGAAGGAACCTCTTTTTCTCCAAAGTTCAGACATGAATGCAAACAAAAATGGAACAAAATGATTTTGAGATCTATCAGGTCTGATCTTAAATGCATTTGACTGTTCAAGGTGTTGAAAGTAGCAGGTGTATCTACTATATACTATTTCTTGTATGAATACATTGCAGAGTACATTGCATCCTTATCAGGAACTAACAGGGGTGCCTGAGTCGCTCAGTCGGTTAAGCATCTCACTCCTGGTTTCAGCTCAGGTCAGGATCTCAGGTTGCGAGATCAAGCCCTACCTCTGGCCTGAGCTAGACATGGAGTTTGCTTAAGGTTCTCTTTCTCCCTCCGCACCCCACCCCCCAGGCATGCTTTCAAAAGGAACTAACAAATCCTGCTAGTTGGCACATGGAAATAGTTTTATTGCATCAGGTCGATCGTTTTGAGCCTGTTCATTGAAACGGCATTTCATCTATATGACTGAGGTCACACAACATGCATACATTAGAACATCATTAAAAAATAAACATACATACATTTGTCTAGGAGAAAATCAGGCCAGGATATAAGGGATTATACCAGTCCTCTACACGTTTTTTCCCCAGCTTACCTTCCAAGAGCTCACACAGGCCGTCAAACCTGAACTGAGTTTCTCATTCAACTCTGGGGTGACAGAGGTCATTCTCTTTTCATGTGAGCTAAATCACAGTCTGTTGCAAACCAAGATTGCCAATTGTGTTAAATTAAAGATAGAGGTTCTTTGCTGAAGGCAACTTACCCGGGGGACTGTGGACGCCGACTTCCTTTCAGAATTCTAAGTCACATTGAAAATGGAAAGGCCTGGGCAGGTAGGGTCACAGCATTAATGACAAATCCACAAGCGGCCTTCCTTCCTAAAACCCAATATCATCATAATCTTTCATTCCTCCACCTTAATGTAATCATACAACAGCTCAGGCTTAGGATTTCCACTTCGTTTCAAAATGCTCCCTTCCATGCATGGTATCTCCTCAGAGATTTTTAATCTCGTAAGAAGTGGTAGAATGTTTTCCTTACACTATAGGTTCAAAAGCAGGTGTTTATTTTCAGGCTGTATAAGAAGCCAATGGACTTCTTCAGAATAATTATGCGGTGTAGACTCAAACCAAAGAACCTCACGAGGACTTATTATATTGTGCCTTTAAAAAGTATCTGTTGATAATAATGAAGGCTTCTGATAGCAAGCCATGGGGAAGGATATTAGTCCTGGTAGCTATCAATAAATAGAATTGTAATGGGTGGAACCCAGACTAAGATGCTGTAATTAAAATATTCATGGAGGTATTTAGTTACTCCGTTTTCCCTTCCCTTTTATCCTCTTTGTCTTGTGCCTATTTTCCCATGATGGATATCTCTGTTCTACAGTAATGCCTTCATCTGACTTTGCAAACTCTGTATTGATTATCCCTTTCCGGTTGTATTTTTAGCTGACACTTTTGGCAGTGGGGTTTAGTTGGATTACTCCCTGCTGGTTTGTTTTTGGTAGATGGGTTGGCAGTGTAGTTGTCTATTGCTTATCTCTCTAGTTGTCTGTCCTTTTTTGCAGGAGGTGGTGGTGTTCATTCAGACAGATATCATTCTTCTCCTTCACCTGCTTAGTCTAGTCTAACCCTGTGAAAAAAATTTGTCATGAGTCAGGAGAAATTCAGCATGGCATGTATTTTTGGTATTGTGATTTGAGTAGCAGCCGACCAACACTTAGGGAACAATTTATCTACCTGAATTGGACTAGACATCACTAATGCACATGGCAGATTGATTGTACAGCTTTAGTGGACGTATTCTTTATTAATGAGATTCAGCATGATTTGCTAAAAAGGCTTTTACTGGGCAGTCATTTTCTGCCCCTCCCCCACCTCTCTTTATCCCATTTAATCTGTTGAACCACGTACCATGTTTTGAAACTGTGTTTCTCCTCTCTACTTTTATTTGAAATACCTAGGCTTTTTAAATAATGGTGCACACACTGTACAGAGTACACACACATACACACACACAAACCAGATTAGAATTGAAAAGTATTATAAAACACAGGAACTAAGGAAATAAATCTAAATCCTAAGAAGTCACTAAGAAGAAATAAAAGGAAAATTATATGGAAAAAAAGAATCTGAGGATAAAACGGTATTTCAAAGAACTGATTTCTAGATATGAATGCGTCTACATTAACGGGGGTTTTAAAGCACATGGAATTTCTTCCAAATAAGATATGATATTTGTATTGATCTGCTGAAGGTTGAGGGTTGGGAGCTGCTGAGGTTTTGGGATTCAAAGAGAGCTCAATAAAAATCCAGAGAAAAGTCACAAGCTACTCATCTCTTAACCCTTTGTTTCATTATCCAGTGTCTAGTAGGCGGAAGAGAACAAATTACATTAATTGCAATGAATTTTTTCTAAAACACTTTAGAGGCAAACTAAGGATAAATTATTTCAGATTCTAGTTTCCCCACAATCAACCTTTGCCTGCTATATAATTTCATACCAGGTATGGAAGGACGATAAAGAAGGAAACCATCCTCTTTCTCCTGAGAGAAGACTCTATAGGTACTCTGATCGCTATAAAGATATCTCCCCATTGTTTTTTTTTTTTTAATCTCCATTACTGCTCATTTTTTTGTTAATCACAAAATGACATCTCTTCCCAAAATAAAATAAAATACCAGCTGCTGGAAAAGCAACATATCCTTAAAAATGATCTATAAAATAACTTGTTTGACAAGTCATTTTCAGTTCTGTTTGTCATTTCTCCCCAAAACAAATACTATTCCAGTTGTGTATTAGAACAGGCATTTAAAAAAATTATATGTGACAATGTAACAACAAGCATCCTAGGGGGTCAAGAATCCCTGTAGGAAAATTCTTAAAGGCTCAAGTTTCTCCATGCAATTCTGGTTCTCTTCAAAAAGAGCTGGAGAGATCAGAGTTACAATTACTGCGTCAACTAACATGAAAGAAGAGCTCTTTCTCCATGCATAGGGCAGTTAAGCGCTATTGTTGGGCTTAACCTTCCCCAGAATCCTCAAACCAAGAAGCTGAAACCTTTTAGCATGTAAATACAATGTTGAAAGTAAGATTGTTCTCCAGAGGAGAAATTAACCTGCCTTAAAACAACAACTGCAACAAAAAGAACAAAAAAATATTTTAGAATGTAGCTCCTGTTGACATCAAGTAGTTGTCATTTTATCTTCATGATTCCTTATTTTTCCGTTTACCTTTAAACTAAAAGTTACGGCAGTTTTGCAGAAAGTAAGTATTTCCATGAAAAGAGTAAAAATGTAGTAGCTCCTTTGTCAAGAGCAAAAACTTTGAGGGTAGTTCTCTGAAAATATCTGGAAATTCATTAGTGAATTACATTTAAAAACAACACGCTATACCAGTTTATTTACTATTCCCTTGGGAAATCCATTGTCAGCACACCAAGCGAGTTCGAAGCAATTTGATTTACAAATGTTTCAAAACCTACTATTTCAAGGGACAGTTTCTCTGCTCTTAGAAGCCAGTTTAATAATTAAAACTAAAATCACCAGTCATTGCAACCGGTGCAATGTGGTGCACTATTTCTATTTGTATGCCAAAATTCTATCCGCCCTCATGTAACTTTAACAATTTTAGGAGAAAGAACAAAAATATGTGCACATCAAGAGATGAAACAGAATGATAAAGTAGGAAATTCACATTTGGGGGCCTGAGTGCCCTTGCCATTTGCAAATGCTCAAAGCTAACAATCTTGTTTCTTTCCCTGTGTTGGTTTCTACCCTAAACAGAGGCAGAACCTTTTTGGACCTGATGTCATATGTCATTATTAATATAACCACATTATGTGATGAAGATGAAGGTGATAATGATGACAGTAAAAGCGGGTAACAGTAATAATAATACTAATTCTAACAACAATATCAATTACCAGTTCTAAGCAGGAACAATGTGTCGGCTACCCCACTAGTTGCTTCATGTGTGTTGTATCTTTATTTCTCTGAACAATGCAAAAAAGTGAATATTGCTATTTCTAATTACCAAATGAGTAAATTTAACCTTAGGAATTAAGGGACTTTTTTATGGGTCTCACTAAAGGTGGGAAAGACAGTTACTCATCCCACCTTTGTCTGTGCCTTAGGATTTTTCCACTACTAAGTTATGCTTCCCTGCATGCCACCCCCCAACACGGTGTTATTCCAATTTGTCTTTTTACTATGAGATAATCATCTACTGGTTTGCTGTCATACCCAAGAACAGAAAAAGTGCCTCATGTGTATCAATTAACAAACAATTATCTTTTTTTTTTTTTCCAAAATTATCAAGTATTCGGCAGGCTTACACCTATATGCCTTTTCCCTTGATTCTTAAGATTATAGGACTAGGGCTGTATCTCTGCACTAAACTGCAAAGTGTCTGAGGGTGTGGATCATGTTGCTCTCAGAATCAAGATCACCAACTCCACTAACTCTGCACAATAGAGAGACCTCCAGGCAATTGTCCATTCGCTGCGGTTAATCTGTGGCGCTTACTCTCCTCTGAATAAACACTTAAAAAAAAAAATCTGTCCTCAAACTTAAATGCTTGTGTGTCTATATAACTTTTAGAGTTTTATAAAAGTATTTCAAAATTCTATAAAATTATACCATCTCTCACCTACAAATTATCAAAAAGGAAACATTAATTCTTACAAAACTCAACGAATCATTGGAAGCCTAATAAACATATCAAAAATAGTACGTCCAAAATCTTTCTCACCAAAACCCTTCATCTGCTCTCCTTCCATCCTGGTTAACGGGAATGCCATGCTTTTCCCTCACTCTCAACCTCACATGGAATCTGTCATCAAATTCCATCAACTCTGCCTTCACAGTGTGTCTCCAATTCCACCACATCTCCCCCTGTCCATGGACTCTGGTCCACACCAACATCTTCCCGCCTCACAATTGGTTTTATAGCCTCCCAACCAATGCTCCAGCTTCTGCCCTCGCTTCTCCACATAGCTGCCAGCATGACCTTCCCTTTAATTACAGAAGTCAGATAGGGCGTTTTTCCTCTTAAAACACTGTGATTTCTCATCTCACCTCACTTGAGTAAAAACCGGAGTCCTGACAGTGACATCAATGTCCTGTCGAAATCCAACCTCCTTCCTTCTGACCTCACTTGCCCGGCTCTAGTCATACTTACCTCCGGTCGGTTCCTCCAACGTGCCAGAAAGGCTCCCACCTAAGACATCTTCTCTGGGTGTTTCCTCATCCTGGAACACAGCTTTTTCCCTCAAATGTGGCATGCTCTGTGAGCCTTTCCCTGCCCAATCTGTGTAAAATTGCCTTCTCCCCAGATCTCTGACTTCCAATGCCCTGATTTACTTTTCTTCATAGAACTCATCACATTTTAAGTTACTCTATACTTTCCTAGCTTATTGTCTGTCTCATTCTACTGCTGAGGGAACAGAAGGCAAGCTGAGGACAAAGCAGAAGCTGACCTCCCCTCCACTCCCTACCCCTGGGTGGGACATGTGTAACATTCTTCCAGGAATCTCGCAACTATGTTAATGTTAATACCTTGCTAGAGGGGAAAAACAATCTTAACCTGACAATGGCAAGGCCTCTGGTATCTTGTAGGTTCTCTTTAGCATATGAAAGTTCTATTGAAAACTCCCTTTTTCCTTACCTCCCCCAACCCCATCATATATAACCTGCCACCCTTCACAACCCCGGGCAGCAGCTTTCTGCCCACAGGTCCTGCCCCATGCTTTAATAAACCACCATTTTGCACCAAAGATATCTCAAGAATTCTTTCTTGGTCGTCAGCTCCGGACTCCACCCACACTGAACCTCACTTATATTCCAAAACTTCATCATTACCCCCACAAGATTGTAAATCCCACAAAGGCAAACATTTTTACTACTTTGCTGCTTTATCCCAAGCATCTAGAACAATGCCTGCCGTGAAATAGATGTTCAATAAATGCTTACAGAAAAAATTCGTGTAGAAACAAAATAGCTAAGCAACACACATAAACATCAGCCTAATAGGAAATTAAGACGTCTCCTTGGTAATACTCTTCATTGCTGAACGTCATTTCTTATTCAACCATCACGTTATGCTGAGTGGTATACTTAGCCTCAAATCAAAGACTAAAATGCAATTTACTAATTAAAATAATGGATTTTAAATGCTGGTCTTTTTATTTTTAAAGCATCTTCCTTGTATATCTTATTGAAAGTGGTTGCTTTAAAAAAAAAAAAGTCTGTTTTTTTTTTTCCCCCCTCTGCTTCCTGGCAGGCTAGTTATATTCATCTTCTAGGATGGACATGAATATTTTGTCATATATTTCTAAATATGAGTGTTATTGAGAATAACTTTTAAGTAGAGACATATGTTTGAGGCAAAGATCCATTTTGGGAGGGGGGCTTGATTTTTCCTTCTATCAGTTCATGATTAAAATTAATTTCAAGGTGACCTATAAATTTATAATGAAGATGTTTTCTTTAGGCTAAGTCAAAGTTAGACAGAGCCTTGAAGGTATTTTATTAGCATACTCAATCTCTAGCAGTTTCATTTGCTACATTAGACATGTTCTCTAAGCCATATTGCATTTTTTAGTAGCTAAAAAATCCTCTGACTCATAGCCTTGCTCTGGAATAATTTCTTTCCCTTATCTGGGTTTTTGAACACTTCACAAAGGCCATGTTTAGTTAAAGATTGAGACTCTCCTCCGAGAGCCAGAAAAGTATAAAAAAACAGCCCTGGGCTGAAAGCTATTGCCTGATTAATCTATAACCATCTCTAAATATTTAACACTACTTCTAAAAGAAAGATTACCTGAAATTTTCCAAAGGATGTCTTTTCAGTCATTCAGGTGGCCATAGGTTTGGATGTTTGGAAGGTCTACTCTTTGCTGCAATTTCCTCAGCATTAGAAAAGCTTAATCCTCATGCCGACTGGCCTACGTGGGGTTATGTTCTGAAAGCCTCTCCTCTTGCCAACATCTGTCCATTTATTTCTGATATGGAACAGATACTGATATTCTTAAAATCTACAGCCAGGGCTAGGTCCGGAATCTAATTCAGGTTGAAATAACCACAAGTATAAATAGCTCCCAAGAAGGTAGGTGAGGGTTATCTTAAATGAGCCATAAAAGGCCCCTCTTTCTGTGGCTTCTAATCTGTCTCGGCAGGTGACTGAATGAAAAACTTAAAATCTTCTTCATTACAAATATGAATGCCGTGTAAACTGTAAACAGATGAATGCTACTAATGTTTGTATTAATCATATTAGGACTGTGGTGACCCTTCCTGAAAATGGCAGGCTAGAAGAACAGATAGCACTCTGATTTGCAAAAGGAACAGACACGAGGGCCAGGATGGACCAATGTAGTGTCCTTAGGCTAAGTGGAGAGAGTTAATATTAATGGGCATAAGTGTTGTCCCTAGATATATGCTCATTAATATTAGCTTTCCCCACCAGCACTGAAAAACAAAACAAAACAAACCAAAACAAACGAAACAAAAAAACATGGAATACTCTCAATAAATCAATTTATTTAGGATCAGCCTTGTAGATTTGGCTTCTGGCTCAATAAAGAGCAGCCAGGGAGGGATGGACAAGGTGAATTATTGAATCCTGTCTTCTGGCTGTATGGTTCTATGAATAAAAATCTCCCCATACATTTGGTGTTTAACCAAAATTACTCCAGTATCTGGATATCTTGTTCATCTTTGAAAAAAAGAAAGAGAAAATCTGAATGCGTGATTTTAACATAAAAACAAGCAAAGCAGCTTGAGGTCCCTGAAATGATTAATACAAAAGTGATTGGAATTAATCACAAGCACAAGAGGAAGCTGAAATTAGAGAGGGTTATTAAGATACTGTCTGCTGTTTAATCTCACCCCCTTATCAACACATTAACCTTGTTTTCTCTGCCTGAGCACTGAGTCCTACAGCAAAATTAGGTCAGAAATTCACATCAGATCAGATCAGCTGATGTAGCCCAGCAAGACCCTGACATACTGCAGATTTGAATTTTATTCTAGACAGGATTAAGGCTGAGGGCTTTTTGAGTTTGTTTCCTAGACTCTAAGCATAGGAGCTTTCGCTAATTGTAGAGTATTTCTATACTAGCTATAGAGTATTTCTAAATATTTTAAGACTAGATGTAGAGTATTTTTAAAAGTTGACACTTATGTTTCTGAACCCTGGTTCATTTAACTGTCCTCAATTCACCTGAGCAATGGTGTTTCAACATCTGTTTTGATATACAAAGAGAGTATTTCATTTTTCTACATGCCTCCAATTAAAACAAACCCAATGAGATTATTCATTCATGACCAAAGTAGGTATTCATATGGCACTGAATGGATAGATCACTCACAAAAATGCACTTCAGCAAATGCTCTCTATTTCCATATAGTCTTGCCACGAATCATGAGTATGATTTCAGAAGCCATAACTATCTATTTATGTAACTGTTAACATTTCTCTAAGAGTTCTCTGTGTAATTCGGTCTTGGTTAATCATTTAAAATATTAACCAATTCAAAACCCTGGTAATAGAACCATTTGCTTTTTAAGTAGCAATGTTTTGGAAAAGGAAAGGAAATACTTTCTTCATTTTTATTTTTATTTGTTTTTCCTCCATGGTTTAAAGGAATTTTAGTGGTCCTTTGTTTCTCTTTGACTAACAGAAATACTGAAACTTTCAAATATAAATAGCTTCCATGTATACATACTCATATGCAATTGCAAGTATTTTTTTAAAGGAGCTGTAAGTAATCTAATTCCATTTCTTACTGTCACTTTTAAAGAGGAAATATAACCTCATATAGATCCCTTGAGGGTATCCACAGGGAACAGAGATGTTCCTAATCAGCCTAAGTAGTCCTCTGTGACAGAATCACTTTGCTCTAGTGGCGAGCTGCCTTCCAGACTTGCAATGTTTGGGAGAATTTCTCTAATGTAACATTTGTTTCATCAGGGAAAAAAAAAGAAATCCAACCCAGTCAGATAACAGAAAACATACTCAGAAAAACATGTACTGGGAACATATTTTCTTGTTGCTTTTTATTGAAGGGATGTTGCCTATATTGTTTTCAAAATGCTGTGGCTAATAGTAAAAGGAGACAGTGTTGGGACAAGTTCCAGAATCCAGAGAGAAAAATTCACTTGAAAGGAAGCCTCAAACCTCAGTGTGGTCTTGGTATACCAGATGCTCTTTTGATCACCCCTCCTCTTCAGTGAATCCTAAATAAGGTTTTACCTATACGTAGTGAACTTCCGAAACTGGCCTTACGTTCACAGGTGCACACAGGCACTGCCTTTCCAACTTGTCTGTGGCCAGATTCTGTTCTCTTTGGTCAGTTGCCTCCTTCTTAATATCTCGTTCTGTGCTGCATCAGCGGTTCAACATCCCCATCATCCCTGTTTCTTAAACATCTCTTTTCACCCCCACACATGACAAATTGGTTTTTGTAACCCACCTCAAGTGAGCTCACTTGTTGGAAGCTGTAGGTTTTGAGTGTTTGTTTTCTTACAGGCTTTTTAATAAAAAGTAAATCTCATTTAACAGTGCCTGCACAAAACCATTAGGATTTAAAATAGCAGAAACGATGAGCTACTGAAATAATTTTTTCATTCTCCATTAACTTTTCTCCTTTCGGTCTTTCTCTCCCATTCTTTCTCATCAGATGTTATTTGGGGCTGTTAAAAAAAGGCACTAACAGGATCACTTTTTTATTTATATAGAATTTTTCCCACAGCAAGCCTTTTAATAAAATCCCATTTGAGAAACGGAAGTGAAGATACCAGAAAGTTAGGAGTGACAGGGGGCTCAAGTTAGTTTAAAAATAAGGAATTGGACTCAGAAAGCTTAAGTGACTTACAACACTGAGAAAGTGATGAGGATATTCTTTTTCTGAGAGCTCAGTGTCTTAAGCCTCCCAGCTTCAGCACAAAAGGCATTTCGGCACATATGTGATCCAGAAGGTCAATCATATGAAATCCTATTTCCATTTTTTAAGCAATCCTTGGCAGTCTGCACATTTCTGAAATTGCAACTGGCATATTTCACAGAGAATTATCATCAATGCCTTCTCAAGGTCAAACATGCCCCATCTTTAGATTTTCAGCATTTATATCTCATATATTAAATCATAGCATATATTTAAGAAGGCATTCAGCAGACATGTTAAAAGAATTTTAATTGATTAAGCTATGTTCATTAATGTCATATAGAATTTTGTTTACAACTGGACATAAATTACATGCTAAAATATTAAAATATGTGTTAAATTTAGATGTGAGTATTCTGCTTCTGTTGCCAACCCTGAAACCCCAAAATGCTTGCATGACCAGGATCTTGTTAGGGGGTTTTCGAAAATATTAAAAACATATTTTCTATTAAGAAATGTGAAGTAAAAAAAAAAAAGAAAAGAAAAGTGAAATAATTCCAAAAATGTACTATGAGAAGAAAGCAAAAGATCATTGTGTTTTCAATTGTCAGAATCCCAAAATACTGGTCACCATATGAACAAAATAAAGTTGATTTGGATATTACAATGGACACTGAGAGGGGATAACGTAAGATACCCACAGTCAGCCCTGGCACAGAGTCATGCGAGATCTTTGGGCCCCTCCTCCTGTCTGATCATCTAATTTTTGGCTCTGCTGACGTTTCTCTCTCAAACCCTGATCCCCAACAATATCCAGAGATCTATATGTCCTCACGTTGCACATGGGCCATGCTTTTGGAAAAGAAAGACATCTAGAAGTCTCAATAATTTAGGGGGTTTAGCTAGCATTTTGTCCTTTCCAAAGATATTTACACTTTAAGTTAGGATTCCAGAAAAATATGTGGAGGAGTAGGCATGGGAAAGAATGTGTAGAGTTACCCATAGAGAGACACATACCACATCTTCAAATCCTATCACATGAAGAGCTACAGAAACCGTAACACAATGGTGTTTGGAATACGATGAACCAGGTTCAGGACCTTGTCCTGAGGGTTAGTCCTTCAGTCTCATTCAGCCATCCACACCGTGGGCCATCTTTTCTCCTCCAATGGCTGAGCAGTCTATGCTTTTTCCTAAGATGCCTTAGATCCCAACCCTTCCTGCCTCCTCAAGTCCATAATCACAGTAATTTTTTCTTCTTGCTCCTAAGCCATTAGCATTTCCATTCTATTGTAATCATTCCTATCAGCATTTTAAATAAGCTAGTTTTCTCTCTTCTTAAAGGAAAAATATAGAAAAACAAAGTACCAAAGACCCCACTTTCCACTGCAACTACTCTCCATATTTTTGAATTTCTTTAGTTTCAAAGCCCTCAAAATAGTTCTCTATATTTTGCTGCAGTTCCTTTCTTCCCACTCTCTCATGAATACAGTCTCTTCGGGTTTTGTCCCTAGCCCTTCACCAAAACTGTTCTTGTCAATAACACCAATGTGGTAAGAGGTGTCAGTTCTCAGGCTTCAACATAGCTGATCCATCAGTAAAATCTATCTTCTTTAATCACTTTTCTCACTTCACTCTGAGATATCACCTTCCTTTATGGTTTTTCCCCTCTCTCATAGCTGTTCTTCCTGGATTCTTCTACGGTTCCTATCATGTAAGCAGTCAGGTGCCCCAGGGAAGAGTCAAGGGTGCTTCTCCCAACCCTCTCTAATTTTAGATTCTAAGTATACTCAACTAGACTCATGCCTTGAAATCTATAGACTATGATGACCCTCATATTTACATCTTTAGCTTTGATCTTACCATAAATCCTGGATCCAACTGTCTATCCAGATTCTCCACCTGAACATCCAAAAAGGCTCACAAAATCAGGATACCAAAGCTGAGCTTTTATTCCTTTAACAGTTAGCTCAAACTTCTTCTCTTCTAATCTTTACCATTTCATTAAATCAAAACATCATTCTTCTCGTGCTTCAGGCAAAAGACAAAGCAAAACACACATGCACACATGCACACAAAGCAACAGCAAAACAAAGTTGAAAGGCATCTTCATTTTCTTTTCTCTTACTCAACTCCTCTATCTCATCAATTAGAAAATTTTGATGGGGATCATAATTTGATCATTTTATGCCACCTTTTCTATTACCACCTTAGTCAAAGCGCCATCATCTCTCACCTGAATTACTGCAAAGGCTTTCTCTCTGGACTTCCTATATTTAGCCATGCCCATCCATCTATTCAACAGAGAAGCAAGAGTGACCCTGGTAAAAATGTTCAGTTAAAGCAGGTCACACCTCTGGTCAGACATCTTTAGTGAATTTTGTTTTCTCCTTCAGAATAAAACACAAAAGCTTATAAAGTTCTGCATTATCTGGTGGCCTTCTACCAGTCTAGACTTACATCCCCCCAATCCTTGCCTCTGTCACTGTGTGACACCCTGTCCTCTGCCTAGAACACATCAAACTTGCTATTCCCTCTGCTTAGAATTCTCTTCCTACCAATAGCCATACACCTCACATTTTTGGCAGCACTTTTCCAATGTCTCAAACATCATTTAAGGAGCCTTCCCTGGGCTCTGTTTTTATCTCCTTTACCAAGCTTTGTTTTACCACCTGTTATAGATATTTATATACAATTATGTTTAGTGTTGTCTCCTCTTCACCCTTTTCTCAGAATGTAGCTTCCTTATACCATGAACTTTGTTCTGTTCATTGCTGTCTCTTCAAGGTCTTGAACATTGCCTGGCACTTAGCAAAATTTTAAGATGTATTTCTCCAATCAACTAATACATTTAACAGCAAATGTTTATTGAACAATAGATCTGCTTTAGATTCTATTGGAAGAACTGTATAGAAAAATAAGATCATTCTGCTCATGAAACTTACACTGTAGTTTGGACATCAGCGGTCATGGTGCACATTACATACATTGTTTGCCTCTGGCCTTGAACCGTCTTCACCTCAGATGTGAGGTGCCCTATCTATCTGACCTGGATCAGTGTCATTTCTTATGACCAGGATTAAGTCTCTCCACCTGATCCTTATTTCAGGGAGGAGTCAGAATTCAATTTGAAGATAAATCCACTGTCTTAATATCTTTAGATAGAACCCTTCTAAAGGTTGTTGGTGAAACACAGAAGTTAATAGTATAGTAATAAGCACACTTAAGTACTCTGTAAAATCTAATGAAACTTCTGCAGATAATTCTATATTTCAGGTTAAAGAAAAGAATGAATGATTGAGTTTTAATGTCAAGATCAGGAAAACTTTCATTTTAGAGATGAAGCTGTTTTAGAAGACAATGCGGGTTATCCTTTTTTGTTATGAATTTTAGAAAACTCAGTCTCATAAAAGCAAAATGCTTGCATACACACAGAAGTCCATCTGAATTAATTCCCAAGAGGAAAAATTGTCCTGAAGAGAGAGCATTTAGTATATACCAGAAGGGAATCGGTGATATCAACTAAAATTGGGTAGAAATAAAAAAAATAACATAGTCCCCAACAATGTATTGACTTAAATATATGCAATTATGACAATATTTATCAAGTATGTAATTTCACAAACATTTTTATAGCCGGTGATGCATAGATTTCCATTTTAATAGTCCAAAATAAAAAGATAACACTCTTTCAAGATAATCCTCCATAATAGTTCCTTTTTTGGTTTCCAATTCTCTCTCTCTCAAACCTCTCATATGAAGTTATTTGCCACGAAACGATTAAAGTAGTGCATCTGTATCTAGTTTCATTATAAGAATAAATAGTTTATCTTAAAATAACAATTTCCTTTCCCTAATATCATATTGTTTGTTCACAGAGAGTAAGCAAAGTGTTAATGTCAAATTAGGTGAAAAATCCACCAAATATCAAAATAGCTTAACTAATATTATTCAGGATCCAGCTAATTGATATGGATTAATTTTCTAAATTTTGAATCTTCACACTTAGTAAATAGACCTTATTGAAGAAATAAGACTTTGTATAACACAATATGCCTCTACCTGTACGCCTATTGTGCGTGCACGTGCACATACACACACACACACACACAGATGCCGGAAACACTGTAACATTCTTTGGGAAATCAAAAGATGTATATCCTTCTTTGGGTTTCAGTGCCCCGGGAAATTTAGCCTCAATTTGGAAGCTATAATCTGGCACTTATTTGCTTGTAGCTGTAGGTTTTGCAGTAGAAAAGTCATTTCATTTCAACAAACCTGGCGCACTTGGTACCAGACAAGATATGTGATAGTCATAAAACTGCACGGAGAGCACATGGTGAGGGTTCCCCCTGCCTTCAGAGGCTCATATAATTCTAATTATCGATGAGTCTTTTCATAATCTAGGAAGATGAACTATTATAAAGAAAGAACTATAAACAAAGACCATTAAATAAGGTGGAGACTTTCGTCAAACATTGACTATGAAAGTGTTTATGCGTTCCCTTGGGCTTCTATCAAGAGGTTGTTTGGTATGAGCTTTTATTAAAGAAAGCTGAATTCTTTCCCAGTCCCAGCTGTACCTCTCTCTATATGCACAACACACCAGTAAATAACTTTTGTTAGCTAAGGCGAGAGTCCTGTGAGTAGGACAAATTTTGTTTCTGTGATAGTTGAAGTGCCAATTTCACTTTTTCTCATCAAGCCTAATTGTGGTAAACACCCTTCCTGACCAGGTGACAACATCATAGGCTTTGCAGAGCTCACCGATTTCCTTGCGTATGCAAGATTCAGAATACTTTTATTTATATTTACCGTTTTATTGCTTCTTCTTGTCTTCGGCGTTTTTCATTCTTCTCCTTCAAGTAGGCCAGGTTGGTTTCATTTCTCAAGCGGTCATTCTCTCGAGCAATGTCTGATGCATTCTGAATAACCAAGCCATCATAGGCCTTCATCCCCATATCCTCAATATATTGGAGAAATGTGTCCAAAGGGTCTTCCTCAGGATTAGAACTCATCATCTTGGAGGGTATCATGTAAAAAGGAACACTTCCTGTAGGATGAGAACGAGAACATATTTTACCTTTGTCAAAGGTGAAGATAAAAAGCAAGG
The DNA here is from genome assembly GCA_028534135.1 of Potos flavus. Taxonomy (NCBI): domain Eukaryota; kingdom Metazoa; phylum Chordata; class Mammalia; order Carnivora; family Procyonidae; genus Potos; species Potos flavus. The sequence goes on along the minus strand of CM052883.1, from coordinate 162,236,263 downwards.
TGCTGTTTATTCACCCTAATATCTTGTCAGCCCAAAGCTCCAATGATTATGGTAGAATCCATTTAGAGAAAATGTCTCGTTAGAAACTACAAACCATCAAGAGTATTTGAAGTAAATATTAAATGAATGTTGCCGGAGTAGCAAATACTCCCCTCAAACCAATAAAATTAGCACATCAAAGGCCAAATCTCTCACACTGAAAGATAATGTGAGCATACAAATACAGTGGTGCCAAAATCAATGCTTGGTTTATGTATTTAGTGTCATGATTTTGTTTCTCAGAAATGTGTTCTTATATGAATAAGCTGTATCAGATCCAAGCTTCATTTATTTCTAATTGCCATAAAGACTTCTCTGCTCAATTTCAAATAAAATGAACGAACTTTCTTATTGTGTGTGTTTTCCTTATAATTTTAAATCAAGATCTACAAACCTAAACCATTTGTGCAAAATATAAGCAGTAATCAAGGAAATACACATTTCTAATATAATTTGTTTTGGAAATAATCCCTTTCTGACCCAATATTATTTTCCAAAATGGTGCTCCATCATGGCTTCCTATTATGATTCAAATATCATACGTCACCAAGATCACATTAATCCTCACCAGTCTGGTAATTCAAGCAGTAACAACTACAATTATCACTGCTACATGAAAGTTTAAAAACCCAAACCATAGAACAGATTACTGAAAAACCAAAATCAAATCAAAACAACAAAGAATTTCATAAGAACATAAGAACATAAGAATTTCAACCAACACATATTCTGCTCACCTATAAAATGATGGAAATAATAGCTTCTACCTCCTGCTGATGTAATGATTTAGAGAGATGATGCTATAAAGAATTTAGCATAGAGTTTAACAATAATAAGCATATAATAATGTTAGTTAATATTATCATAATAAAAGTACAGGTAGAAGATTGGCAGCAATGGTAATGTCAAATGTGTGTATGTGTATAGATAGATGGGTGATGGATAACCAGCAGGCTATGAAAATCAGGGTGCTTTGAAGTAGAAGTATCCAATGAATCATAGAAATCAATAAAGCCAGGGGATAAAGAAATGGTGTTTTAATCAATCAAAAATAGAACTAAAGTTCAATTAATTGTGTAGAAGATAAGGATTTTACCCTTCTAGCTTAATAAGGCTTACTGTCCTCAATTGCATCTTCAGTGTTGTATAGAAAACTGGTATAATTGAGTCAGATTGAAAAATCAAAAGCAAAATCAATTAACAAGAAAAAATGTTGGCCATTTAAAATTATAAATTACATTTATATCTTTTATGTTCTTTAAAAGGCTCAGAAAGACACTTTTAAAATATCAGCCCAACTATCTAAAGTAGATGTCCTAGACTTTCATTTTTGCCATTACAGATCATTTTCATTTTGATTTTTTCACAAGTATAATCATGTTCCATACCTGGATGGTAGCTATGGAAACTTTACTTCTTATCAGAGTTTATTAGCATTTCAGCTGCCAGTCAATTCATATGTTATATGAGTCCCACTCTGGATTTAAAGATTTATTATCCAATCTGTAAGAAATTGTTGAAACTAGAGGATAACAGGTGTTTCTTGACTCATGACTTCTTTTTTGTTATGTTACGTTTTATTATGTTTGGTTTGGTTTGAACCCATAATGGGTTGGCAAATAAAATGATCTTTTAATTCCAACTATCTAGCATAATTGAATTGTAATATCAGTTCATGAGTTTAGATGCTCAAGTGGTGGACATACATAAAAATAAGAAATTACTGTGAGAAACGACTACAATTTTCTAGAAAAAAAAAATAGGAACATGACTTGAAGAAGGCTGAAGCATTATCATTATTGAGAACTCATTTCTACCAAAGACTTCAGCACTAGATGTACCTGGATAAAAAAAGGTCTGTATAACTTTACGGCAATTAATTCTACCATAGTTAACCGAGCCAAGTCAGTATTATAAGGATTCCAGAGATAATGCCTCAGGGTGGAAGATGCACATTCCCACTTTGCCCTTCAGCAGAACTGTATATATCTCATTATGAAAGATATTACCCCAAAATTTATGTTTTTTCCCTTGAATTTTCCTCCCATCCAAATGACACCAGACATTCTTTATACACTTCATATATTCCAAATATTAACAAGGTTAATTGGGTATTTGTAAAAATTAATTATCTCTCTAAGTAGTCTTTCAAATTGGCTGGAGTTTAAATTGTGTTTATTCCAAGACAATTTTAAACAATAATATCATAAAATATTTATACTATGGAAAGTTGTACTATAAGATTTTTTTAAAAGTTGAGGTGAAAATTTAAGGGATAAAAATCAACCATAAAATCTAGTGAAACTTCGAGATAATGAAATTGGATGAATGCGAGCATGTTTGTCATCTAGTTCTAGGGAAGGATTTGATTCTACAATTGTTCATTTATTCAAGTATTTTTTTTTTAAGATTTTATTTATTTATTTGAGAGGGAGAGAAAGAGCACAAATGGGGGAGTGGCTGGCAGAGGGAGATGCAGACTCCCCACTGAGCAGGAAGCCCAATATGGGGCTGGATCCCAGAACTCTGGGATCATGACTTGAGCCAAAGGCAGACGCTTAACTGACTGAGCCACCCAGGAACCCCTATTCAAATATTTCTTGAGCAGCTATTATGAACGAGGCACTGATAAGGCAAAACTATGTCCTTCTAGACAATCACATTGCAGTGCATAAGCATGATAAATAAAAAATCAAAATGCAGTGTGACAACGGCACTGATTCAGATGGCAGTCGCTGCTTTCATTGGTTTGTCATGATTTACGGTCAACATTTTTGAGGATGAACAAAGAACATTTTTCAACAATTATACCTAGCTTTCAAAAACAAACATAAACAATGGGCTTGGACCCTACCACTGTTTAAGCATCACACTTTTCTGCTCTCTTGTTCATGTGTAAAAGGTAGTTTGTAATGGGGTGCAGGGCAGAGGGTAGTTACGCAGTCCTGAAAAGCATAACATAACTGAGAACTGAGCAGTATGGCTTGAAAATCCCAAAAAAAGGAGCCCTAGTTCTCTGACTCTGTGTAATTTAATGAAACTCTCTAAGCTTTAGTTACCGTGTTTTTGCAGTGGTGATTGGGATGATACTTACACTGTTGAAAGTTCAGTTAGAAAATTCATATTCGAGCAATGTGAGCATAATCATTAGTCACTAACATTGCTATTAGATACTTTTCACAATCCTTAACCGTGGCCAAGATTATGTTTAGTAATCGCTCCTTGATAAACACACTTTTTTTTTTCACTTTGGAACATAAGTGAATAGAAAGTTTAGTGCAGTTCAATGTTCTTATTCACAGATGTGCAAATGGAGTCATAGAAGGTATTCATAGACTTGCCCCCTAACCAAATGCATGCAGACAGATCACTTATACATTCTGCCCCATTTTCTACACCTATGAAATAAAGGAATTGGCACATAATAACCATGAATATCAAACACTCAGACTCTACCCTTCCAAGCCACAGGATGTTTCTCAGCCAACTGAACTCTGAATGAACGGATTCATTCTTTCACTCCTCACTAAAGGAAGGTGAGGCCTCACTGAAGAAAAGTGAACTTGATGTGAAGTGTCTATCTTATTACAAGTGCTACAATTTCTGTGTAGTGAGAACCCACAGTCAGGTATGATCATAAATCTGTACGTCCTTCAGAAATTTATAGTTATGGTTAAGATAGATATTGAATAAGGTATACTCTATATCACTAAAAACTTGGCTTCATTTTGACTGCTGGATATTAAATCAAGTTCATTTCTGGCCCTTGAAGGACAATCCTGTGTACAAGTATTTTGTAAAGGCTTGTCTTGAGCACCTAATTCCTAATGTTGGCATCTTAGGAAGACCATAGTTAAGAAGCAAAAGAACCCTTCTCCTCTAGGTAGCATATTTAGCTCTACCATAATAAGTAAGAGATTCTAATTAGACCTCAAATGATTGCATGGTACATTTGTGACAACAAAGTGAGTGAGGTTGAAGGGAGCCTTTGCTTTTGCATTTCTCCGGTTATCCCCTTTATTTGAATTAGTACGCGTCTGCAGCCATTTTTGCTCATAACAATTTAGACATTTTAGCCCCCCCCCCCCCAGAGCATTAGTTGCAAACTGACATACCTGGTCTTCATCTACAAGGTAGATAGGTTTTAATAAGAATGTATGGCATGGACTCAAATAGTGCAAGATTTGTATGTGTGTTCTTTTTCTTGGAAGTTGTGGCTAATATTGAAAATCTGTGTTAGGATAGTCTTGGGAAAGCACTTAAAATGACCCAAAATTGGAATCCCCATAGAAATCAAATAGCTTCACATCTTCACTTTATGCCTTTCTTCTACTGCTGTATTGGGCATTTATAAAACCCTCCTTTTGTTTGATTTTTGGATTACGGTATTTAAAATCATTGCCATTCTAATAAAAGCTACAGATGTTGACTTAAATACAACTGGATAGTTAATTGCTCATCTTTATTTTATTCTTTCACTCTTGTAACTTATTTCCTGTAGACCACACCCTTCACAAAGACTATTTTATATAATATGTGATGCTTCCTAAAATTTCACTCTACTCAGCTAAGATACACCAACTTAAACTGGTGAGATTGCGGTCCATATTTAAAATACAAGCATTTAATTTTGTATTGAATTAACCATGTCTTTATTTTCTTTTGTGTAAAACCATCACTGTACCTTACCCACGCTGAGCCTAGAGCTGAAAATAGCATTACATTTCTTTACAATGTTTCCACTGAAATAAAACTATTTATTACATACACAAAGGTATCCAAATGGAATCCATAGAAACATAGAATTCCACTTCCTTTTTTTCTCTTTCTGTCGCCACTACTTGCATCCAAGGAACCCAAGAAGCTGAGACACTACATGACTTTCAATGTTAAAGTTAAAAAAAAAAATTGGAGCACATTTTTGAGAATTAAGTGTTTGCAAAAACTAACTAAGAACATGCATTTATGTAGATTTACCTTGTAAATTAAGGAATCAATTTTTTGTAACCTCAGTTTACCAGAAGATATTTAATGTAGCACTAACTGGTGTCAAGATTGGGTTTTCCATAATATAGAAGGTATTTAATTAATTACAGGCTGTTGTTGAAGAAAAGACATACAGAAAGGGTCAGATAGAAAATTAAGCATGGCATCTTATTATACATGTTAAAGAATTTCTCTTTTCTTAAAATTCAGAACAAATTCCTCTTTTAGTGTAATTTCATGCACTGAGACATCAGTCACTCTGGTTCCACAAAGACTGACTCAGGTGGGTGTGTTCACTGACTTACCAGGCAGAGCCTTCTGATGGATCACTGGCCACCATTTACTAAAAGCGGAGTTCTACTCCGTTAGTATCATCTGTGATAGTATTAGTGAATTAACCCACTGGCCCTTGTGGGGGCCTGTTCTTTCTCTTCTTAAACTGTTTATTCAGAATTCCTGAAATGGAATTGTTCTCCATCTAAAACTTTGGTTTTCCAAGATTTAAAGTTGTGAAAACTCCATTAATCCAGATATTTTCCATATCTACTGAGTGATAGAGGAAGAAAAAGCAACTATTTGAGAGACAACTGCTCCCTAATTCTTGAAGTTAAGAAGCTTCTTAAATTTTAGGTCACAGTTAACCCTATAAGATGATGTTATAGATAGAATAATGTAATGTTTATCTTGTGTTATTATTATAATAATGTTTGTTTTGACTGGGAAAAACAAAATACATACAAGGAAATAAATTTCCTGGTAGAAAGACTAGGCATTTTACCTTCATTTCACATTTATGTATGTCATTTCATTTGCATAAGGGAAAATGTTCCAGGCCCCCCTCCTTAGCTATTTCTGAGGTTTTCACACCACACCTGTCTCAATGCTGTGAGGAAGTTATTAGAATTGGAACTATTAAAATTTGATTTTCCCTCCCACTCCAGTCATTGCATCTTCCCCAAGATAGAGAATTCTATGTTGTCCAGCAGGATCAACTCATCCAGATAAGTTTCCCAAGACATTTTTAACCATTTTGTTGTTGTTTTCAAGAGGAGGAAAAAGATCTCTTACATTTTCTGCATGTACTCAGACCAATTTGAAAACACATTGTGAAAAATATAAGTATTTAAATAATCAGGCTTCATATACATATGTAAAATATGTATGCAAATTAATTTCTAAAATTTGCTGACTTCACATAGGATCAAATCAACACACAAGATTGCCTAGTTATAATTTGTAACCTGTGCAAACCATGTCAAAATTGTTTTTCTGATAATGTGTCAAAAATAAATAATCACTCACTTTGATTATGCTTAAAATCCTACCCTCAACCCCACAAATGGTCACACTCATTTTCTGATTCTCACTTTCATCAAAATGCAGCTGTTCTGCCCAAAACGGGAAATGTTAGAGTTAAAACCACGAGAGCTTGTTGAAGTGACTACAAAGACACTGATTGCTTTTTTCTCAGAAAGCAGATTACTTTGTTGAGTTTTTCTCCACTCTCTTCCTTCCCAAAATGGGTAAAACGGGCATAGATTATGTTAATGGAGTAGCATCATAAATTGGACACCGTCCCCCAACTTCCAGGTTGTCATGATGCTATTTGTCTATGGTCTAAAGAGATAGCACATTTCCAGTAATATTAGGGACTCACACAAAATGTCAATGGCTGAGGTACTTTTCTGAGCCTTTGGCCAAATGTTTCTAGATGCTTACAAGGCAGTATTTGCAAAGTAGATATAGTCAGTATGATAAATTGCTGACTGGAGCTGCAATGGAAACCATCTAATTGAATTGAGAGGGTATGACTTTTTTTTTTTTCCTAACAATAGGCAACCTTCTTGTCTTTAGGATTTTTGCACTTCTCTTTCTAAACTTTGCAAATGCCTCAAGTCCTTGAGCTTCTCCATAGTTCCTTGTGAAGTTACAGTATTTTCTTTCAGGTAGGTTTTTACTGATTTCCTAAACTGTCAATGTCCTTCAGAGTCCCCTTCTTTGCTGAGTTGGCAAACATATGTTGCAATTTCCACAGAGAAATAAAATAATTTTGGTATTTCTGGCTCACGTATTCTCATATTAATCTGTTTACCAATTGACAATACAGAAAATAAGTTGGAGCATTATTTAACATGTGAAGAATTAAGAGTTAATTTTCACTCTTGGTCTACATTCATTCTTTCATAGTACTTGGTTATAAATTATTGCATGTTAAAATGACTAGAACTACATTGTGTAACTTCTTACACTGGATTCCCTTATTTTGGGGCTATGTTTACAAAAAAAAACACACTCTTATAGTACCAAAACAACTTTAGGATTTCCTAATGAGAAGGAACAACATTATTTCATGTAATAGTTCTTCCAGCTAGGGAAGACCACATTTCCTATATTTAAAATATCTCTGGTTCTTGGAAAAATTAAAATGGAGACACCCCAACAAAATAAGTGTGTGTCCCAAGTAAAACAAGCCTACTTAAAGTTCTGTAGAAAATATTTGTTGTGATGAGATGAAGGAAACCTTCCTGATATTGAGTGATATTAAAATATATGTTTCTCAAAGAGGTTTATGTCTACTCAGTTAGGAAGAAGCACTTTCAGCTTTAGTGCATGTCTGATAGTTTTTTTTTTTTTTGGTAGTTTTTTTTTTTTTTTTGAAAATGCAAAATTAGACTGACACAAATGTACTGAGAGACTGTTGTAAAATATTTATGGTATGGAATAGCAGATAAATAGCTAGCATGCACAACTTGAATGCCAATTAACACCCCGGAAAATATTTTCAAAGCCTTTAATAATTTAGCATGGCTTATTTTACCAATGAAAATCTAGTTTAACCATTTCTGTGGTAATGTAACTAAGTGGGTAAGAGGGTACAAAATAGCCTGAGGCTTATTAAAGCCTTGGATGCCTTCACTGTGGCTTTATTTCTGTTCCATCTAATAAGACATGCGAACTTCAGCATTAAGTATCCCCAGTTAAAATCCATTCCATTTCATAACTAGATTACTTGATCTATTCAGTGCTGGATTCAATTAGCATGCTTAGAGAATCTGAAAAATCAGATACATACCAAAATTTAAGCCTCCAGGGAGAGCTAAGTGCAATAATCAGAAGGTGACTTGTGTCTCTCAGAGCCCTCTCTCGCGGTTGATCTCAGGGCAATTCTGTAGGAGTAATCCAGCACCATAAGAAATAGACTTGTAGTTCAGCTCAGTTTTTCTTCAATTAAAGTGCATTGTATCTGGATGGGAAAAGTGTCCTTTTGCAGATTCTTCATCACTAGAGATCAGAGCATTCTTGATGTTCTTCCTATCAGATAAAATGGCCTTTAAAGTTTGCTAGGAAGATACGGTGGCAGAAGACAGGTACTTGCTTCCTTAAATCGACATTCCGAGAAAAGAGGGCATAGCTAATGGGTGGGGATGAATACACAGCCCCTCTCCTTCCAGGTCCAGCAGGAAAGAAATTGAATGATTTTACCCACTTTGCTACACAGATGATTACAAGACTCAAAGCAATCACCCAGGCTGGCTAAGGTGCCTCATTTGATTATATTCTGTGAAGACAAAAATAAATGAAAACAAAAAATCAGAAGCATCCTCTCTAAATGTCTCCTTTCAGCCAAAAAGATGCTCTTTCTCATTGCCACTTACATACAGAAGGTTTGGAGCAGCCTAGCTTGTGGCATCGTCCCTCCCCCGTGACAACCAGCTCTCTCTCCCATTCTCTCTCTTTCCCCTCCCTCCCTCCCTGCCCCTGACTCCCTCCCTTCCTGCCTCTCTCTCTCTCTTCTCCAGCTGCCTTAGTCTGTTGATGCTGCTGCTGATTAATCAGGGATTCTGAAACAAAGAACCTACCTTCTGAAATAAGCAGTAATCTTTCTTCTCTGTTTCTGCAATCCGTCTGCATTGAACGGCAAAGCTGCCAGCATTCTAGCACCTTGGATAGTTCCTGCTCACTAGGCCCATTGGAAACGGGAGGAGAAGGAACTGAAGAAATGACAAGAAACCCGAAAGCAGCATCGTTCTACTTCGGATTTCGCCTCCCTGGGGCCTCCCATCCTCATTAAAGTCCTCACATCTAGGCAACAGAACCTCTCTCTTTTATCTATCTGAACTGAAGCCTGATTAGTAAATAATAAAACAAAAAGAGGATAAAGAAACCCCTTCATTTACATCCACAACAACACTAATTCAATCTTTATGGAAAAGAAAAATATAAATCCATCAAAAATAAATGTTCCTACTACAGAGGGTGTTTAAGTGATAAGCGTTTCACCCCTGGCATGGCTAATGAAAATGAGCAACAACTTAAATGGAACATCGGGATCTCAGTTTGATACCCTTATTTGATATCAATTTTGCCTCCACCCTCCCTGCGCAGCCGAACCAGGCACACAATTATTGCTGACGTACTTGGGGCTGCTGCTTGGGGAAAGAGGGGAGGAGCCTTTTAACCTCATCAAAACAGCTTCATGCCACCTGCTCCCATGGCATGAGAACAAAACTAACCCACTTAGGAAGAACATGCACAGCATACACGTATGTCGAATAAAGATTGCAGGCAGAGAGCAGGCTATTTTTTTTTAAACAAAAATAAGATGTGGATTAACTATAGTGTGTGTCTCACTGAGTCCTGTAGACACACTGTTGAAATTATTTAAAGTCATCCTATTTCCTACATTTCCTGAAGACTCTCCTTATTCCATTCTTAAAAGCCTGCTGAATATATGCGTATATGCCATGTTATATAACCCAACTTATATGAATATATGTATATATGTATACAAAAATACGTGTGTCTATGCATACACACACAAGCTCTAAGTTTTTATCTGACCTATTTTTCCTCAGACTAAGAAGTATAGTGAAGTATAATATGGATGTTTTATTGTGTAAACTGGTATTAAGGCAAATATAACAATAGCAATGAGTTTCTGCTTAATTGGGGCTAAAATGAGGGGGCAAATAAGCTTTTGAGGAGGGAAATGAGTTTATTATTCTATAGTAACCAGTAGATTTTTTTTCACCACATTTTTTCCAGTAACTCTTTTTGTTAATTACCTTTACTCACAAACTGATTTTCCCAAGCATTGTCCCAAAAATTTAAATTCATAACTAATTTCTTAGAATAATATGATATCTGAATGTAATTTTTCATGCATCAACAGACCATAAAAAATAATAAACTTAAGTTTACCTTCCTGATGCTTAATACTATCTGAAACTGTACTACAGTCTTGCAATTTTTTTTTTAACTTGGAAGTATCTGGGGAAAAATAAAATTAACATTGCACATTGCTATAAGAGTTTCAGTTTTCATATGTCCGAATGCGCATTCTTAAAACAAATCCCATATGTCACTTATTTCTACTTTTTGGATAGAACAGAACATCTGTTTCATACACTGTGGAAGATTAGATAGATGAAAGAAGGAAGGGAAATTTAATTAGCAAAGAGAAGAGGCCACATCTCTCTCTTTCCCTCTCTTTACAATCCTACCCCCACTTTTTGTCTCAAAGATTGTGGGGGGAAAAAAGTGCCTCAAGTACCACTTAGAAACTAGTAACAGTCACCACACTGTCTTAAAGAGGTTATTTTTGGTGGTCAAGTGTTCTCATAGAAATTATCTTTCAGCATGTGACCAAAAACAGAAAAGATTCCTCATAAAGAAATTCTGTGACAGATACTTTAGGAAGTGGAAATAATTTAATCATGACCGATAACTCTATCAAGTTTGGGGGAACTACATGTTTTAACAATAGAGAGCTCGAATAAACACTACTATAAAGCCCACTTCTACATAGGAGAAAATTAATATCCAGAGAAGCATACTGACTTGCTTCAGGACTCGCACTCATTGGGTCATTGGGATAAGGATGCGAGGTCACTGGGCTGCTGTGCTTTCATCACCCTTGACAACACAGTGGTTCTCAGTCACCTTGATATGCACCAGGATAATTTCAGACAAAGTAAGGCGAGATTGACTTATGGTTGCTAATGATTAAAAAAAAAAAAAAACAAAAAAACAAAACAAAACAAAAACAAAACACACAAAAACAAAAACACCATTCTTTCCCCACAAAAATCTCAAGAGTAAAGGGGAGAAGAGGGAGAGCATAACATGTAGACTTTACATTTAATATTTTCGGCTTTAGGACAATTTATGATTACTATGTTTCTTGCTGTTTTGATTTCTTATCTTTTCCTCTTCTTTTCACAGAATAGATTTTGGGAGACATCACACTGTATCAACTCTATCTTTTCAACCCCATGCCCTTCTCATTCCAGGCCACAGTATACATTGATCAGGCAACGTCTTCTCTGGAGATATATTAGTGTCTAGAAGCTTATTGCACCTTTGGGGGTTGGTGTCTACAATGTCTTCAGAACTAGTTCTTCAGGTCTCACTGAATGAAACAGAAAAGGTTCTATACTTTCAAATAACTTTAGAACCAAATGTAGAATTCATCTCTAATCATTTCAGTAGAATTCAGAGAAGAAGTTCACAGTGCAAAATTAAAGTTGAAAATATTTATATTAAGAACAAAGGTATAGAGATACCAGCAAGGCTCAGATTGTAATTATGTGTTGGTTTATTTCTTGAACATCTTTATAAAATACACAGGTGTTTCTGATGTCATAGAAACCAGTCATTGAAATGCCTCATGACTTATTTCTTTCAAAGTTCTGAAGTCAAGATAAAATTGGGCTTTCTGTTGTGCTATACTGACTAACAGAGTTGATGTTCTTGGGGTTAAGTAGGTCCCTTCCATGAACTCAGATAGAGAAGGGGTGCTGGAGCCCTGGAAGTGCTTCTCAGTCTATAAATCAGCCAGATGGCAGGGAGTGCTTTCTGTATAAAAGTGAGGCAAATGACAGAATGAGAACTGAAATCGAGTAATCTAGTTACCTAAACTTAAGGGGTTTATTCAAATATATCAAGATGTACTCTCTGAAGTCATGTCATAATTTATAATAAAGCCTTTCTAGTTTTTTTTTTTTTTCACGATCTGTAATCTTTCTATTATTCTTTCCACATTTAGCTTAGGGAGATGACACCTCTGTTATAATGAAATTATTCCACTAGGGAAAAAGCTAATCTTCCCATCCAATCAGGATTTCTAAGCATTCTGGTTACAGCGTGAGATGAAAGTCTTGGTAGAATGGGAACCATATGTTCCTTGTGATTTTTGCCCGTACAACAATGTAGATGTTGACAGAGCTGTGCATGACTTAGGGACTGTCAAGTGATGGATAATGATATAGTGCTCCAGGATCCAGAATACTGAGTAACTGGGGGAGTGGGGAGATTTATTGTCTCATAATATACACAAAAGCTAAATTTATACTGTCAAGGGAGCAAACTGGCAATAAATGGAATATTTTATGACAGGAAACACATGAATTGACCCAAATATAAGAACTGATCCCTCTTTTCTTTTGTCCAGCAGATATTTCCTAGTGAAGGTTTCAGAAAATTTTACATTTATAATAAAATTATATGTCTCTATACTCAAAAGTAATAAAAATATTGTTAAAAAACAATCGTGTATTCTAGTGAACCAGATACTAGCACTCCAACAAATCTCCCTTCTTTGAATGGACGATGTCTACTCAAGTTTAAAAAATCAGGAATACCTTACCCTGATTGTCTCTCCGGAGTTACCACCATCAAGCCTGGATATGTATTCTCTGTATTATGAACTACCCCATCAGTAAATCGGCCACCAATAAAGAATAAAGTCATGAGAGTTTTTTCATGCTCTTTCTAGCATACGTATTTCATCCTCCAAGTGTGCTAGTGTAAGACTCCTGAAAAAGTGGGATCTTTCCCATCTATTCCCAGGGCCCCAGCATATAGATTGCATCTAGCCAGTGGCAGGGATTTTTTGAAAGAATGCATGACTCCAGATCTCAGCTAATGACATGGCCTGGCCAAGTAGAAAATTCAAAAAGGCTCATATATTTTTAAAAATGAAATTCTAAATCAAGATTAAAAATGCCACCTCAAACTCAAACATTTGAAGAGGGAAAAACTTTCCAAAAGGACTCCCTATTTTCCACCTGAAAAATCCAAAATAATCAGTTTTATACTGACTAGAAATAATTAGAATACCACAGGAAGACCAATTGAATACACAAATATAGAGATCATGTTTAGAGAAACCAATAAATTTTTTTGGAGACACTGTCTTGGAGCTCACACTGAGTTCAAAATACCACTCAAAATACCATGAACTAGGTGGCTTAAAAAACAGACATTTATTTCTCACAGCTTCAGGGCCTGGAAAGTCCAAGATCGAGGTGCTGGCAGATTTAGTTTCTAGTGAAGTTCCTCTCTTGGTTTTCAGTCTTCTTGCTCAGTCCTTACAGGATGGAGAGAGGAAGCTCTGGTCTCTCTACCTCTTCTTAAAAGACCCTACTTTCATCATGGTGATTAAGACCCTCCTGACCTCATCAAAACCTAAGTACTTCCCAAAGACCCCACCTCCAAATATCATCACATTGGGGGTAGAATTTCAACATACAAATTTGGGGGAGACAAACATTCAGTCCATAGCAGAGACATAAAATAAGATAGGAGAAAATTAAAAAAAAAAAAACCTTCTTCTGGAATAAAAAGAATCAATTTTGGAAATGATTCCTTCTTACTAAATTGGCTTCAAAGTGAATGTTTTTCTGATTTAAATAAAATCTGGTGTTTGGTGGAACTTGAAAAGCTATTGATAGATACTGTCTTGCCTAAATATTAAAGCATGTTGCAAAGCTATAGTGATTTTCTGGTAGCATAGGACAGTTGACTGTGAATCAATAGAAGAATTCAGTCTAGGAAAAACATATCTGGGTATTTATAACATGATAGATATACTATTGCATATCAGTAAGTAATATAAGTAAACATAAATGCATACATACACACATAAAGGATTTTTATAATTCCTTGCATAAAAACAAGTCTAGATGCTTGCTACTCAAAGTGTGGTCCAAGAAGCTGCAACATCAGCATCATCTGGGGTCTTGTTTAGCATGGGAAGCTCAGTGTCCCCTCAGCCCGTCTGAGCAAGGAGCTGCATTTTAGCACATGCCTCAGCGAGTGATGTTTGTAGTAACATTCAAGAAGCACCATCCAAGGGCGCCTGGGTGGCTCAGCCCTTCAGCGGCTGCCTTCGGCTCAGGTCATGAGTCCAGGGTCCTGGGATCAAGCCCCGCATTGAGCCCTGCATCGGGCTCCTTGCTCAGCGGGAAGCCTGCTTCTCCCTCTGCCCCTCCTCCTGCTTGTGTTCCCTCTTTCACTGTTCACTGTGTCTCTCTGTCAAATAAATAAGTAAAATCTTAAAAAAAAAAAGCACCATCCAATGAAAATTCATATGATGATGGTAATGATAAATATCTTCACTGTTGAAAATGATAGTCACTCAGCACACATGGCTATTGAGCTCTTGAATTGTGGCCAGTGAAAATAGAAAACTAAATTTTACATTTTAATTAATTTTAATTTAAAATTTACATATAGATAGTACTGTCTTATTGGACGACACAGCTCCAGACCTTCCTTTGAAATACTTGCACATAAAAAACAACCTACTGAAAGAAACTTTAATATGATTTGGGGTAGTGATGGCCTATCTAAAGATAACAAAGCTCAAACCAAGTAAGTGACGAACAAGAAAATTGAATATGTAAAGTGCAAAATACTTAAATGGGAAAAGATTATAAATCAAGTTACTTAAATGTAAAAGTGGGAAATTATTTGCAACATATATGAGAGCTAAGCATTTATATAGTCTCCTATATTATTAATAAAAAGAAAAATCCTTATAAATGAGCAAGAACGAAACACCATAGTACTAAACAAGGACAAAAGATAGGAATGAGTTATTCACAAAACGAGAATTTGAAATGGCAAATCAATATAAAAAAAAGTTTAACCTCAGTAGTAATAAAATGTTAGTTAAGTCACGAATAGTTCATTTTTAAAAAATTTCCCATGCTGGCAAATATGAGGAGAAATTGATAGTTATATAGATGTATGCAACCAAAATGAAGGGAAATCTGATAGTGTTTTAATTTTTTTTTTTTAATGAGCACACAATCTTTGAAATAATAGTTCTACTTTGAGGACATGATAAGTGTACAAAACTGTATGTTTGAGGCCACTTACAGTTTGCAATAACAGAAATTTGAAAATTCTCTACGTATTCAACAATCCTGTGGCCATTCTCTTCATCATCTCACTTGTAGAATTATTTTATCTTATCTTCCATGACACTGTGTCCTTTTGTTTTCTCTCTTATTTTGGGGACTTCTCCTTCCTTGTCTCCTTAGCTGGCCCTTCTCTGTTTGGGTTCTGAATATTGGAATGCCCCAGACTTCATTTTTTTTTTTTTTTTCTGATGCTCCAATCTATAAAAGAAAACTAGCCCAGTCACTCATCATCCCATCAATCAGACCAATTTCTCTGCAAATATTTACCACCATTTGATATTATCTTTTTTATCCACACATGCATACACATGAATGGATATATTGGATATATTTTTACTACTTTTTTATTTTACCAGTTTTTTCTTACTAAGATACAAACCTCATGAGAAGGTACCTTCAAGGTGCCTCATCTCTGGGTTGCAGCAAATAGAGAAGTGGTTCATGTATAGGATATACTGAACTAAAACTTATTGAATAGTTATATTACATAGAAAATAACATGACACACTATGATACATGCATACCTATAATAATACTCATGCATAAACATAATACAGGGGCGCCTGGGTGGCTCAGTGAGTTAAAGCCTCTGCCTTCAGCTCAGGTCATGATCTCAGGGTCCTGGGATCAAGCCCCACATCGGGCTCTTTGCTCGGCAGGGAGCCTGCTTCCCCCTCTCCCTTTGCCTGCCTCTTTGCCTACTTGTGATCTCTCTGTCAAATAAATAAATAAAAAATCTTTAAAAAAAAAACATAATACAATAACAACAGTAAACAGTAACATGATGTAATATGTAACACATATTACACATAGTAATATAGTGTACTATAGTAAACACATACATGATGTTTATTATGTGCTCAACTTAAATTAACTCCGTCATTCAGTTACCACACAGATCTTACAAACAAGCAAATTTTCCTCATTTTAAATTAGAATATTGAGGCAGAGTTGAAGGGATTTGTCTAAGGTTATACGACTATTGTATTCAGAGGGAAATTTCTAGTACAGAAAAAATAGCATTATTGTGTTTATATCTGGGTAATGATTTTTTTTGGGGGGGTACTCTTTAGAAAGTAGATGTTTGTGTTGCTTAGTTTCCTTGAATAAGCATATGCTATTTTTATAATAATGTTCTATGGTAATTTTGGGAAAAATGTAAAATTCTATCTTCACAAAATTCCTCCTAAAAGAGAAGCCTCTGGAATCTGTGAGTTTCCATTTATTTTTAAAATGAGAATCCTGGGTCAGGAGGATTTGTGAAATGGAAATGTGGCCAATACATTACCGAGTTGGCAATATCTGCAACCAGGAGATAAAAATTCAAAAGTAGGTACGAGTAGTGTATCGGCCAGATAGGATTTAGGGAAGAGTTATATTATAAAGCAAGAAGGAATTGCAGGTGGGAACAACCTGTTTAATGAAAATATTTAAAACAGGGTTTACAAGATTGTGTCCTTCAGGATTGGGGGCTAGTTGGTTATCTGTGATTGCTTTAGTTGACACTGAGCCAAGCCTTGCCCTCTTTTTCAGCTTCTGCCACTTAAAATGCTATAGTATTTCCTGAATGGAGACATTGTAGGCTTATTTAAGCTCACACAGAGTTAATAAGCATTTGAAAATACCCATCAGTAATTAGAACAGTGGAAGAAACAAATGAAAGCTGTAGCCTACAATATATTCTCCTCCAGGCCTATTTCCTCACCTCACTTAGTTAATCCAAATAAAGTTCTTTGAGGGAATTTTAAGGCAGATGAAGAAGACCATGGAAACTGATCACTAAAGTAAGGCATGAGGTACCAACATCCCTTCAAAACACAATAATCAATGAGAATGATAAATTCAATGCTCTCATTCCTCGACATTTGATCTTCTAACTCTAGACTGAATTAAATTTAAGGTGCTTGTGGATAAAGTTTCAACTTGATTGTGCTGTAGTTCACTCTCTGGGTGGTTAGTCATTATTCTGAGGTCAAATTTAAATACTGAAACAGAACCTTGTTCACAAACCAGTGTAATCCCTTCATTAAACAGATCAGGAAATTGAAGACAGAATGTTAAGCAGCTTGGCTAAGAAAAGTAGCTTCTTCTTTGGCTGTCCAGGACTAGTCAGTTCTCTTTCTGGTCTATAACACTTTATTCTCATTCACAGATTTTTTTTTCAGCTTTTTACCCAGGAAGTTAGGAAGAATAACATTAAGAAGAATAATATTTCAAATTACATATTTCAAATGTAATCCAGGAGTAAAACAAAGTTTGTAGAGTAGTGAAGTAAGACAATGAAATATCCACTGGGATCTGAGAAATATCAGGCAGGCCCTGAGTATAATTGCAAGGTGGTTTCCTGGTGATCTCAGGAATCCCTTTCCACTCTCCCCACTCATATCTCATTCTGCACCCTCAGCCAAGTGCCTACTGCACTCTCCCTGCCTCCTGGAAACTTCCCTCAAGAGAGAACCTGCTCTTAGTTCCAATTGGCATACATATTTCACTCTCCTTGAAAAGCCCTTTCCCAGATACCTGCATGACCTTTGTTGATACCCCCTCTAACCTCCCTCCTGAGTATCCTCTCTCAGTTATTAACATGCCACCTGGTTGGCTTTGGAGCTACATTCACTTGAGTTTACAGTTCAGCTTTAGTCTTAGTTGTATATCATGAACAGTAACTTCTAGGTGGTTCAACTTTCTCATTGAAAAAAATGGTAACAGGACCCATGTCAAAGAATTGTGATAATGAAATGAGTTGCCATTTGCAAAATGCAAAACAGTAACTCTGATTGCCCTATTTTATCTCCTTGCATGCATTTTTATTATATGTTATTATCTTAATAATATATTAACTTATTAACTCATTTATTTGTTATTTGTCTCTACTGTTGTAAAAAAATTCTAGAACAGGGAACTTAATTTTCTTTTTCATCTCACATCCCAAGTATTTGCAAAGTTTCTTAGAAAACAGAAGGCGCTTAATAAATAAGCATTTTGTTAAGTAACGGGTAGTTGCTCACATTTTGGGACACTTCAGTGCATATCCTTGGGCCCCTCTAGTCTCAGGCTTATTTATAACCATTGAACGAAGCTCTGTTCTAACTGAAGTTGTTTCAGGCCCCAGTAAAGAGGGTGGCGAAGGGCACAGGGGACCCACGTACAGGTGGCTCCAATTCTGTCTCCATGAGCCACCTGTGAGCATTGAGAAAAGTCCCTTTTCCAAGTGATTTTCCCAAGTGAACCACAATTGTTTCTGAAATTCTATTTTTTTTTTTTCCACTTAAGCTTTGTCTTTATCTGAAGATTCCCAAATATCCACTCTGAGGAACTTGTGTTCACATACCGGTGAGTTCTAATTTTGGGGATATCACCTAGTTTAATTTTTTTTTCTCCTCATAAATAGGCCTCTGACAACAAAAGGAAAATTTATGTTCATAATCCTCTAATTATTTTGGCCAATGCTTATGTAAATAAGCAGGTGGTAACACTGACAAAATGACAGAAATGAAACATGGAGGCAATTCAGTTCACCAATTTGTAGTTATTAAATCTTCATATTTTTATGAATTTCTTTACATTTTAGTTTTCTCCTTTCTTGGGTCAAAGGGAAATGAATGTGGAATAGAATTTCAAATAACAAAAGAATCTACAGAAAACCATGCCTTGGGAAATGAAATATACTAGGTTTAGAAAAAAAAGTGAAGAATTAAAGTAAATCAATTACTTTCCAAGTTTACATCCCATTTGATCTAAGGCTTAAGAGATTAGCAAAAATATTCAAAGGAAGTACGGAGAACCAGGCCAACCACACAAAATTACCAGAGTTAAGAAAATGTAGGTAGCTAATTTTAGAAGTGAAAAAACTTTTGATGACATAGATACCCAAATGCTCCCTAACCCAGGGACTATATTCGACAGGCACCCAATAAACACTACTTATTGAAAAATGACTATACAGAATAAGCACAATGAACAAGTTCTAACTTGCCCTTCTCCTCCTCCTCCTCCTCCTCCTCCTCCTCCTTCTTCTTCTTTTTCTTTTTCTTCTTCTTCTTCTTCTCCTCCTCCTCTTCCTCCTCCTCTTCCTCCTTTATCACTGTTATTATTATATTTCCCATGGCTATCAAGCATGGTTTTAAGTATACGAACACTTAAAATTAATAAGTAAACAATTAAATAAAACAAATGTTTGTCAATGAATTCTACTTGAGTAGCTAGTGAAAAAGTTTTGAGATAGGGAGGGGAAAGAATGTAGAAGTCAGAAGGGAATAACAGCGTGGTCCATTTATTTTAGAGTTTAAATTAGAGTCTGGTATAATCCAGAGATCTCTGTTAAATTTTCACTTATACGCTTATGTTTAGATGAGTCATTTCAATACATTGTTTTTATTCCTTGATAATAAAATAAGATTTATAACTACCTTGTCTATAAAACAAAATACAACCATATCGAAATTATAGGAATGTTATTATAAGAAAACCATATTAAATATAACCACATAGCATAAAATAGTTAGATAAACTTCATTTTTCCAAAGCCTTTATTTAATAAATGAAGAACACATAGCCAGAAAAATGTATGATTTGTGCAATGTCCATCAATGATAAATCTGTGGCACAATCTAATATTCTGGTACAATCATTATGAAAAATATCAAGTTTCCTCATAAATTAAAAATAGATCTACCCTATGACTCAACAATCCCACTTCTGGGTATATATCTAAAGGAAATGAAATCAGGATCTCAAAGATATATCTTCACTTTTATGTTCATTGCAGCATTATTCAGAAAAACCGAGAAATATATGGAAACCACCAAAGTGTCCATCAATGAATGAATGGATAAAGACAATGTTCTATGTATATATATATGATCACAGTTACATGTAGAATTTTAAAAAGTCAAAATCACAGAAGCAGAGAGTATAATATAATAGTGGTTGCCAGAGGCTGAGAGGAGGAGGAAATGGGAGACTTTGGTCTTTGGTCTTTGTTATAAGATGAGTAAGTTCTGAGTATCTAATGCACAGCAAGATGACCATAGTTAACAATAGAGTATTGTGTGCTTGAAATTTTCTGAAAGTAGATCATAATTATTCTCACCACAACAAAAAATATGTGAAGAGATGGATGTATTAATTAACTTCATTGTGGTTATCATTTCACATTGTGTATATACATATTAAACCATGACATTGTATATCTTAAAAATTTACAACGTAAGTGTATGCAATTTTTTGTCAATCATACTTCAATACAGCTGCAAAAATTTGTAAAAACATAATTAATAAAAATAAACTAATATTTTGTCTCTTCGCTCAGTGCTCTTTCCCCCAGAGAGAAGACCTAGATGGACGGTCTGGGTAAATGTGACCAGACTTGTAACTCTTCATCTAGGAAATAATATTTTGTGCTCAGGTGTATTGCTCAGGTGAATGCACCTGGGAAATCATGTAGTGAGCTTTGCAGAGTGGCAGCATCGTAGCCAATGAGGTTTATCCAAGGCGTGACTATTGCTAATTAAAAATCATGTAGTGAGCAGCTCACTGCAAAGTGTATGTAACTGATATGAGGGAAAATAAATTTTGTGGCACTTTTATTCCCTTGAATTTCTGCTTATTGACATCATGATTTTTTCAACATTTTGACCTTGTTAAAAGCAATAGAAGAAAATCAAAAGTCAGAAGAATATCAAAATGTATCTTGAAAAGATCCAATTTTAGTAAAGTTTTAAGTACAATGTGTAAATATTTATGTATATACCATATATATTCAAAATGCCATATATATGAAATATGATTTATAAGTATGAAATGTATATGAAATCTACATGAAATGTATAAGAAATATATATATTTCTTAAAGTCAATGTACTGCCATAATTTTAAATTCTACTTGTTTGAATGTTATTGTAAAATTTCAATAATTATATACAATAATTATAACAAGGTAAAGGATTTGACATAAATTAGTTTTTAGTAGATGCTTTAAATTTCATTTAATTAAATAAAGTAGGAGAAATAGTTGAGTCTGGCTACACCATTAATAGTTAGTAAAAGTCCAGGGTAATTACCACTGATTTTTGGTAGCATGTTTATTTTGAATGGAGACTCTTATCTCATTTAAAATATTCAGGGCATTGTCTATAATGGTTAAATTTCCTATTCATGGTAAGAGAAAATAAACAACTGAAGGGGTGCTATAGTAAAGCAAAACCAAAACCTGAGGTACTGAATACTCTGGTCTATTTTAATTTGGATCCTTTGTGAAATGTTAAATGATCCTTAGCATTTATTTTATTTTTAAAGAAATACATGTAGAGTCATCTAAAATCACCAAAAAAATCATTTTAAAACTACTTAGAATATCTTGAGCTTGTCTGTTTCCCAGCCATTTAAATTAGTTGTATATTTGAAATTAGTTGTATGTTGGGGCTTTTTGGTAAAGTGTCAGTCTTTGGCTCAGGTCATATCTCAGGGTCTTGGGATTGAGCCCCATATCGGGATCCCTGCTCAGTGAGGAGCCTGCTTTCTCCCTCCTCTTTTGATCCTCCTTCCTGCTCACTCTCTCTCTCAAATAAATAAATAAAAAAATTTAAAAAATAAAATAAAATAAAATTAGTTGCATGTTTTTAATGGAAACATTGCACTGTAGAGAATGTCTTAAATTGATTACAAGCTATAGTTATTCGCTTTATACTCAGGACCTAAAACGATAATTGGTCATTGTATACAGCAAATAATTTACACAGCCTAAATAAGTGCTTAACTGATTAGGAGATTTTGTATATATGAAAAGTTTATATCTCTTAAACACATTGATGTCTTTCTTTTTAGCTAAACTTAGAGAACAATGCAGGAGAGTCTGTCTTGCTTTATGAACCATTGTTTTTTTTCTTGAAACAGAAACCATTCTTAAATTAACCTGAAAAAAAAGAAGACGGCTATTGGGAAAATAGTATGGTATATTCCATCTCCACCAAGGGTCTGAATGACCTATGGTGAGAGGACTCAGAATGGATGAGCATTAGAGACAGCTAGACACAGGGCTCAAATGACTAAAGAAGGCATTTCTCCTTCTCTATTTCTCCTTCTATTTCTCTATTATTTCTATTTCTCTACTTCTATTTCTCCTTCTCTCTTTCTTTCCCTCTTTCTTTCTCCTGCATCTTGGCTTGAATTTTTCAACTATCAACTAGATTTTTCTACATAGTAGAGGATCTGGCTGCCAACACCTCCGAAGACTCAGAGTTCCCAGTCCTTAACACCAAGAGCAATGATCCATATTTGAAATCCCAGGGAAGAAGAGCAGGAATGGGGTAGAGGAGAGGACTCACCTGTTTCCTCTAAGGGCATGACCAGAAAGATGCACAAATCACTTGTACTCACATTCTGCAAGTCAGGATTTATATTCACGCCCAAACTTAGCTGTAAGAAAGACAGGAAAAACATGTCTTAACCAAGGCAGCCATGTGTCCACATAAATTTTAAGGAATCTGTTAAAGGGAAAAGAGTGGTATAAATATTGGAGGACAACTTGCACTGAACCATCATGGCAGTGAAGATACAGTAAAAATAATCCACGTATTTCCACGAAATCCACGTATTTCGCGGTCGATGTAACTGGGGTAGAAACAGAGATGGGCCAAAAGTGGGTGCTCTCCCAAAAAAGACAGAAGATTTTTGAAGGCATCTTTAGAAAAATTACTTTGTTACTGCAAATGAAGCTCTTACTGTCAAATTATTTTTCATCACACAGTTAGCCAGCTAATTAAAGTTAAGACTGAGCTGGTTTGATTTGGTTTCCTCTGGTGTGTTTCAGTAGCTGCATTTAAAAGGTTAATGGGTATGTTTGTCTGGGAACTCAATGACCTGTTTGTTTTCAGGGACAACATTGTTTCCTTGATAACGCCTACATTTCTGAAAGCTTCTGACGAGGGGATTAAAAATAATGTGCTGGATCCTGCCAGGTGAGTAACTACTCACTAGGTGAAAAGTAGGGCATTAGAAACATGGAGTAATTTTCTCCAACAAATGGTAAATGGCACTCCAGCGAAGCCACATTGACTGCTTCCTCTGTTCCAAGGAGTTATTTCAGACCTGGGGGAAGCTGAGTCACTCAGTGGAGTCTGACCCCACGCACTTTTCAATTGCTCCTCTCATTCCATACAAAAAGCCAAAAGGATCAAACGTTTTCCAGGTACCCACATCAGAGAGACCCCCAAAATAGCTCAGCCTAGGAACATCCCTGACGTGTTGCCCAAGATATTCTCCGCGGAGATATTTCTATTATGTCCACCTAAATATCGTTCACTTTTTAAATCTGATGTGTAATCCTCCATATCACCTCCTGCCAAAATAGCCATTGTGTATTTTAACTGGAAGAGGACGGCGGCCACATAGGTAAATTGGAAGCAAGGGTATTTTTAGTGCTTGGTGAAAGGACTTACATAAAGAGTCCCTCTATTCGCCCTATCGGGATCCTCTTATGTAAAAGGGCTGGCACGAGTGTAAGGTATTATTATGACTATAAAAGCTCCTCACTCTGTAATCATAGGAAAGGCAGTATTATGGAGAAATACCGTGCAGTTGCATGGCAACTGAATCCTAGTGGAGTTCGTTACCACGCAGAGGAGTTATTACGAGTGCTTCAAAAGCAGCCCAACCAAGCCAGCACCGAGCCCACAAGCAGGTAAACACCCACCTGTTGCCTCCGGACATTTTCTCCTTCCTGGGGGAATTGAATGGAATGCACCATGAAGATGCGGTTTTTGCTTCTCTGCACAGAGCCTCACTATCAGTTAAGGGTGTTTTGTTTGACCGTGTCTATCCCCTTTTTTCATTGTGAAAGGGTGAAAAAAGCACGCACGCCCTTCAGGAAGTGGCAGCAACAATGGGAAATCCCCAGCAGCAGCTGGTGCCAACCCCAGATGTTTCTAGAAATGTAAATGGATTTAACTAATCTCTAGAATGGGCCCACTGGCTCAAGGTCTTCTCTTGCTAAAAAAGAAAAATGTATGTACTTTTCACTGGGTAGATGCTATGCTTTGCCTGCCAGAACCCCTTCTCTTTTATTAATGATCTATACAACTCTATCTTCTTTTGAGAAACTATGTTGTCCTCACTCTAATCCAGGTGGTTCAGATGGGGCTAAATCCAAACCGATGCTAAAATGGACAGGTGACCCAGAACTAGCCAATTGGCATATTTCATTTCCCTGAGATGGGCTCAGCATTAGGGATGTGACAAGGACAGGACAATGAGATTAATTCTGGGTCTCCTTTTGAAATGTTTGGGAAAGAGCGGCTCTCTGTCTCTCCTGAGCTATCTTAGTCTGCCGGGGGTCCACCAGAGGTGGTTGGTGGCTACCTTGCGTCCTGTGGACAGAAGTTCCTCGGAGAGAAGCCAGCACAGAGGGATACAGAGCCAAAAGATACAAGACA
The DNA here is from genome assembly GCA_028534135.1 of Potos flavus. NCBI lineage: Eukaryota > Metazoa > Chordata > Mammalia > Carnivora > Procyonidae > Potos > Potos flavus. The sequence goes on along the minus strand of CM052883.1, from coordinate 162,211,596 downwards.
GATTGCCAACTGCATCATTTGAACAATTGGGTCCAGCTGGAACAGATACACTATCTCCAAACTTGAGATAATTTTTTTTTTGTGTTTTAAATTTAAATTAGTTTGAATTGGGTTTCTGCCATTTGGAATGAGAAGTTTCCCCACCAATATTCAGCATGAGCATGAGTTTTGGAATTTGCATCTGCTCTCTGCCACAAATTAGCTGTGCGACATAGGGCAAGTTACGTACCTTCTCTGAGTTTCAGTTTCTTTATTTTCAAAATGAGCATAGTAATGGTACCTTAACTCACAGTTTTGTTAGCATTATGTGAGGCAGTGCGTGTCTTTTCTGAGTGCTTGGAATAAGAGATGAGCTTAATACATGGTATTTGTTATTTGCTAAAGATTTGTAGAGCTCTCTCTCTAAAATGAATGGAGTATTCAAGTATACAGAGAACTGGGATAGTTCAATCACTCGTATACTACTCTCCTGAACTATTATTTCTTGAGTTTCACTTTACCCAAGAAACACTGGTTGGCTTTTAATAGGTTCAGAAAGATTACTCACTCTCATACTGACCTCCCTGGAGCACTGCACGACGGAGGGATAGGCCATACTATTCAAGGCACCAGTAGATTTCTATCTTTGTTCTATGATTGGGGCAATCCTCCCCACACCTTGTCCCTCAAAGCACACGGCTGTCCCTTCTCTCCGAGAAAGCTGGCATAATAGGCTTGGACCTTCAGAGCCATGCAGGGAAGTCCTCTACGTAAAAGCTTTCTGCTTTGCTATGCAGTTTCCCAGAGTAATAAAACACCAGGTGCGGGATACATTCTTGGAAATGGAATGACATAAGAGGAAAAAATACAGGAAGGATGAAACACAAATTAGTATCTCAATATCTTGTCCCTTCGAGAAAGCTAGTAGTCACTGGGTTGTCAAAACATTCACTGTGCAAAGCAAAAGTCCCCCCACTTTCTCACTCGTGGAGTCTTCAGCAACTTCCATGGCACCTACAGGCCAAAACCAAAACCAAAACCAAAACCAAAAAACCCTAACAGTTCCATTTATTAAATGGTTAGGTCTGAACATTTAAATGACTACTTACATGGTAACAACTTAGCAGTGATTTGAAAAGTTGATACGTATATTGAACAAAAGATAGTATTTTTGTAGCAGAACCTGGACTGGATCCTGGCGGAAAAACCAAGCGGCACTCGGAGAGTAAGAAGGGAGAGAGATTAGATTTATTCACCGGTGGACTCAGAGGAGATCCTTCTCCAAAGATCTGAGCCCCGAGCACAAGCAGGGAGGGTAATTTCTATCCTCCTCCTCGCCCATACTTGGCATTCTGGCGCGAGAGGAACAGGGTAGGAGAGAAGAACCGGAAGGGCTCTGAGACAAGGACTGGAGTTCCCTTGCCAGTTTGGTCAGCCGGCTTAAAGTACAGTTTTTCCCCATCATTTTTACTTCATTCTAAAATACCCACAATTATTTACTAGTGTGTCACATGGAACTATTGGGCCGCATGTAATTTCTCAACACTTAAAACTGGTTTCAGAACCTCTACTCTCCTTTTTGGTTCCACATGGATTTCTGCATGAGAGCTGCTTTTCGTCATAGCCACCATCAAACCTCTTTTTGCAAAAATATGAAACCATCAAAAGTAATGAAATGCAACCTGATGTGGAAACCAGGAGGCCAGCAGTTTGTGTGATGTCCATTTTCTCTTGAAAACTCAAAAATCTCCCTTTGGAGTTTGCAGCAGTCAGGTCTCCTCAGTGCACACTTCGGAGAACCACGAACACTCAGCTATTTTCAAGTGTTTCCTCATGTCATCCATACTATAGTTCTATGAGGATAGGGACTTTAATTAATCAGGTTTTAACGATGAAGAAAATAGACTTTTAGGTTTTATAACTTACTTAAAGTTTTTGCTAGAGCAAGGGAGACGGGGATTTTAATCAAGCATTCCCCAGGCCCTGCTGTCTATCTCGGCTCCCCGGGGAGAAAACTAGAAAAAAAAATTAATAGATTACATTATTTTGTTAATTCCATTTCTTAATTTAGTCAATGAAACATGGAATGTTTAATGACCACTAACACAGCTCACTACTGCGCTTGAGGCTGGGAATGCTCAGTGAGCCTGACCTCAGAAAGTTGACAGGGACAAAGAAGGGCAGTTAAAGTTTGGAAAGGTGCTGTAGCAAAATTATCCTTAGGGGATAGCAGGGGCCACAAGACCATATAAGATGATCTAAAGCTTCAAGAGAGAACTTAGCTCCTAAAGAGGTATCACGTTACCATCATGTTGACGGTTCCTAAAATGTCATCTCGCAATACAGTTGACAGTGAATACAAAGAAGCAAAACCAGGAGAAATGCTAGCCTGTTTGGGGAAAGAACAGCCCAGGAAGTCAGGGAGGCAAGAAGAGTGAGTCATATCTAGATATGTGGTTGAAGAGGGAGGGAGGAGTTAGATTACCAGCATTTTCCAGGAATATACCCAGGAACTCAGTGTTTTCCACAGAGTGACATTGATCCTGTAAAGATGGGAGGTGGGCGAGGGATGGTTGAAATAGACACAGGAGTTAAGAAAACAAAGAAACAAAAACAAAAAAACTAGTTTCTTAATAAATGGATCATGGGCACAAATGCACACAAGCATTATAAAAGTTTTGAGGGGCACCTGGGTGGCTCAGTGGGTTAAAGCCTCTGCCTTCAGCTCAGGTCATGATCCCAGGGTCCTGGGATTGAGCTCCGCATTGGCATCTCTGCTCAGCGGGGAGCCTGCTTCCTCCTCTCTCTCCGCTTGCCTCTCTGCCTACTTGTGATCTCTCTCTCTGTCAATAAACAAATAACAAAAAACTCTTTAAAAGTTTTGAGAACGTCTGCTGAACAAAAGAATAAGCAAATGAAAAAGCTTTCAGTTAAGTGAGTGTTTATATGCCTTGTATACACTGTTCTCTAAGAGCCACTGCTATGGGCAATTGGAGCTTTAAATTCTCACTCATCTCTAGTGATAACCTCTTCTTAAACTATCTCAAATCAATTTAATTTTTTTTAGAAGAAAATGCACATGCTAATTCTGCTTCCTATTTCTCTCTTCTGGGAAGTTGGACAGAGGTGATGGGTAGATAAGGACTATGTTTTCAATCCAGGGGGCCCATGTCCATGCCTTACAAAACAGGGATGCAATTAGCTAACAGAAAGTTTAGGTATGATGAGCACTGGGTATTATATGCAACCAATGAATAACTGAAATCTACATCTGAAATTAACGATGTACTATATGTTAGCTAATTGAATTTAAATAATAATGAAAATGAAAAAGAAAGTTTAGGTATAACGATGAGTTTGCAGCCCGCGCAGCTCTGATTCAGGATACTAAACAGAAGCCTACGTGACTTCTATTACACTTTCTATCAAAGACAGCAGAGCCCTGTAGACAGAGTGGAGTTGAAATAAATATGCACGCCAAAATCACCTTCAAGGGGAAAGCAAGGTTGTCTGTACTCGAGGGTGGAATTGGCTCGGTTACAATTCAAACATACCATAAAAATGCTTAATGATGCGTTTTCACGAGCCTGGCCTGTCAAAATCCTCACGTGTCCAATCTTACAATTGCAATGCTAATGAATCGGAGTTTGGGGAGAGATTTATTACCAAATTAATGGGGGAAGTGGCCATCTACCAATAATGATTATAATACATCGAGCATTTATAATGTGCCAAGACTTGTGTGAAATATTTTATGTGCATCTGCTCAAATCTCAAACAACTATGAAGAGCAGCTCTGAGCCATCCCAAATGCACAGACAAGGAGCTCAGTTGTCCAGGGCCACACCATTATGTAAATGGTGAGAAGCAGCGTGGGAATGCTGAAACAAATAAGCTTAAGTCCATGGTCTTGACCACTTTTGTTTTTCTTAAAACCAATATTTCACAATAAAACTATTTCCAAAAACGTGTGTGCTTTGGTTCATGACACGAAACCAAGAGATTTCGGCTTTCAGACTCCTAGGAAGCTTTGCAAAGGTACATTTCAAGCATCCAAGATTCCCTACCTCTGCTGCCAGCACACTTGGAGAGAAGGAAGCCGGACCGATCCTTCCCACATGGTTTTCTGACAACCCTCATGACCTGAATCAGCAATGGTGGGTATGATTGGGAGATCGGCATACCAACAATTCTTTCATTAAGCTTTACTGAAATGCCCTCCTAAAATTATGCGTGAAAGATCCCTGACCTGTTCTGAGTGGTGGAAGTATAGTTAGCAAGCAGCCCTCATCCGTATTTTTTTCATCATTAAAATTCTTATTATAAATGCACCAAGGTATCTTAGAATAAAAAGAAAAATGGATATTCTTCACCAAAGGAAGGATATACATTTAAAGGCTTTGGTTACCACTTTGGAAAGAGCAGTAGAAAAAAAAATAGGAGATTTTTAAGTCCCTTCTGACGATATTTGTCTATCAGTACAATTCTGAAGCTGTTATAACCATGTCAAAGATTTGGAGTACCGATTTACCTTTAAAATTGAAAAAGAAAATTTTAAAAAGCACTTTGGTATACCACTCATAAGCAGGACTATAGTTAACAGTCTATCAGTGCTTCATTAGCCTTTTTCCTTAGCACCCATCGACAGCTACATTCCTCCTAATTAAGATAAAACAGCATTCTGAGGGGCGCCTGGGTGGCTCAGTGGGTTAAAGTCTCTGCCTTCGGCTCAGGTCATGATCTCAGGGTCCTGGGATCGAGCCCCACGTCAGGCTCTCTGCTCGGCGGGGAGCCTGCTTCCCCCTCTCTCTCTGCCTGCCTTTCTGCCTACTTGTGATCTCTCTCTCTCTCTCTGTGTCAAATAAATAAAATCTTTAAAAAAAAAAAAAACCCCCAAAAAACAAAAAAACAGCATTCCAATGAATCTGTGGGATATAGCAAAATTTTCCCCAAGAAGTTGAAAACAGAGAGCCACCAGACTAACGAGTGAGGCATGCCATAGTAAATTCATAAAAATGGCAAGATAGATATAAGACATGTGAAGCAGGTATAAACACAAATACATATAGTGGTGTTTAATAACTGCATTTCATCATTAAATGTGGGGGATTGGGTTCCGAATGGTCTGCGTCTGTCTCAGACTGGCTTATGTTCAGCTATTCAGTCCCCCCTCTTCCACTGAGGAGGAGGACTTCCCTGTCCCAGGGACTCTGGGTTTGTGCTTTGTGACCTATTTGACCTTTGGACAGTGAACAGATGTGATGACGGCAGAAATTTTAAATAAGAACATGCAATTTGGCTTGTCTTCGTGTGCTCTTAGGAAGGACAGGAATAAAACAGACCCCAGTTAACCACTGCCTCTTCTCACGTGTGGGAGAAGCAACTGGAACAAGCCCAGCGGACATGCAGACCCTTTCCAGGTGACCCACGGAACCGTGGATGGGTGTTGCTGCATCTGGGTGGGGCGCACTCGCCAGACTTATTACAGCCTAACACCTCACCTCCAAGTATGTTTAATGGCGGTTTACTCTAGGCCACTCTGGCAAACTATACAGCTGAATAATCTGGGTGCTCCAATGACGTTACTGTATCTCTAGCGCCTAGGCACTTCCTCCCGACTGGCAAAGATCTTCTCTCCCGGCTCCTCTGGTCCAGCTTGTAATGAAACTTAACTTGCATAGGACCCTCTTCTAGCAAGGAAAGGAGGGACTGACTACCTTCCTGTGTGGTTGTCTGTCTCAGGGTCGAGAGGGTCCGTGTTTGGTTCTGCATAGCTCTTCTTTGCCTGCATCCACTATTAGAGTCCCCATGATGATCTCTGATGTTGGCTGGTCTAGCTACTCCTGTCATCATGTGGCTCTCTCAAATTATCTCTGATGTTTGCTACTTCTGTATTTTGACAGATCGGAGGTCTTGGGTGCCCAAATAGGCTTCTCCATAGCATGTGGCTGCTTTCCCTAAAACTAATTCATAGCCTCTGTGAGGGGTCCCCGTCACCAGCTTCTTTGACAAAATATAAAATATTCCCCAGTCACATCTAGGGTCTACCTGCAAGTCCATGGGGAAACTGGAAATAACCTCCAGAGACTGGAAAGCAGTCTTCGCCCTCTCCTACCTAAGCATGCCACTCACACACCTGTGTTTGTCTTCCCTAATACCAAGGTAGAGCCCATAAGAGATTCTCAACCTCGACCCTCTGCCAAATCTTCCAGATTGACCCAGAGTTCTGGTTGCTCTCTGCCCATCCAAGGCAGGAAATTTAGCCAGCCTGGTTACTGCAGGGGAAGAGTAATTTCTTCCCTGCCAAGGCAAAACTCAAAAAATCAAGTCTCTTCCTTTGCAACTTGGTGTGAATCTGGGGAGTCAGGTAGATAGTATAAATTTGGGGTGAGAAAAGAAGATTTAGAGAATTTTAGAGAACTGAGTGTTTATGTTTTCAGGTTTTCTTTTTGTTTGTCAGGTTGTCCAAGAAGTAGAGGAAAGGAAACATATCGATATTTCATATTTCAAGTTACCGCCACGATGTTTCATTCACCAAGTCACAAAGGTGATTTTTATTTTAAGTGACTGCATCAAAAGCATGCACCTGATTGATACTTTGGATTTGAGTTGTTGGATGTTCGTCTTGAGAAGGTAAGCTCTGTGAGAACTGGGACTTCATTGTTTTTTTTACTGCCGAGAACTAAAGAGCAGCATTTGCTTAAAAAAAAAAAAAAAAACTTAGTTGAGTGAATTGATATAATCAGCTCAAAGTTTTGTCCCCCCATTTGATTTTGACATAGAAATATCTGACAAAGTTGGAATCAACTTAAGGAAAATAAACTAGGTATTACTTTTATTTGCCCCATTCCATTTTTTTTATCCAGACATAAGCTCTTCTCCTTATAAAGAGAAATGTAAACCATAAGACAAATAGGTCCAGCTCTTTGTCATTCAAATGTTCACATTCTTTTCATTAAACTTAGGTGTGGGCATCATTAAAAATTAACATGTTCATTATATGTAACAGTTTTTATTCATTAAAAGTAAATAATCCATTTTCAGTAACAAAACCACAAGGTCTTTTTTTCTCAGTCAAAAAAAACACAGAACTATTTTGAATAATGTAGCTGTAGTTCTTATAAAATGTTTTCCCAGGATAATCATATGATATTGATTTCATAGCTACGATCCCTTACCAACTTATTTAACAACATAACTTTCACACAGGAATTAGGTTGCTCAAAGCTTTGGTTAATTTCCTATGGATATATAAGAAGTCAAACTCTAAGAGAAAACAATTTGAAAGGACAACTTTATGGATATAAACACTATTGATTATAGACGCTTTGGGAGACAAAAACTCACTGTAGCAATTAAATTAGAAACAGAGTCTACCATGTTTTCCTCTGATCTCTTCATTTTGATCTCCATCCCTCAAACTCTGAAGATCACACATTGACATCAACTCCCTTTCCCTCTTTCTTTATTCTCTTTTCACATATTAACCTAGGGTTTGATTTGAGGAGAAAAATGCTGAATTTCAACTACCAGTCAGTGTAAGATCAGTTGAGTTAGATACATTCCTGCGACCCTTCACAGGACACAAAAATGTCTGGCTTTACTGTTTGAGAGTAAGCTACATAGATGTCATTCACACATCACACTTGGTGCGTTTGGAATAGGCATTCTAAGTATATCCATCCGCATGATATTGATCTGTGTACCCTTCCTCCACACAATAGTAAGGATGATTTTGGTAGCTCTCCTGTAGCAGAGAAAATCAACCCAAATTGCCCTAAACAATACAAGGCCTTATTATTCTTTATTGAAAGACAATTCTTGATGGTTCTCTTCTCTTTCTGCACATTTTATGAGCAGAGGCACTGCCTCTCTTTCTTTCAGTCTACCTTTTCAAAGATGTTTGCATGGTGAAAAGCCTTGAAGGATAGACATTGTCTCTCTCCAAAGTCAACAACAGGCCTGTTTAGTATATAGTATAATGAAAGTAATGTCTCCTTCATGAGCAAAGAGCAGGCATGCTTACTGTCCAAAGACTCACGTTCCCTAAGTTTAGAGTTTCTCTCCTATAACACAACGTACTGTGAGAACAGGTATCTTCTGGTCCTCTTCACATCACCCTGTGGGATTTGGGGGCTCAGAGAACCAGTGCCCATGCTGATACCCTGGCTGCCACTATTGTTTTAAGAACCAAATCTTCCTTTGTTCCTTACTCAAGAGTCTCATGCCTTCTGCCAACATCTATGGAACTGGCAGAACAACTTGCTGACTTGCAAGAGGAGTAAATTTTCAGATGCTTCTCAGATCCTGACAATCATGTACCAAATGAGAGGGTTGGGGTGCCTGGGTGGCTCCATCGGTCAAAACTCCCACTTGGTTTTCTGCTCAGGTCATGATCTCAGGGTCCTGAGATTCAGCCCTGCATCCAGCACCCTGCTCAGTGGGGAGTCTGCTTGAAGAATCTCTCCCTCTGCCCCTCCCCCTACTTGTATGTGCATGCTTTCTCTTCAAATAAATAAATCCAAAAAAGATAAATTAAAAAAAATAAGACTCATCAAAGGGTAGACTTCAGGCATGCACCAGGATCCTAGCCCTTCTCTGTGATTCGTTTTGTATTGCCCTCTTCTGTGTGTTGGCTCCAATCTCAGTGTGGTAGTGAGATGGCTGCGGAAGTGTTGCTCGGCAATCTGGCCCCACACACTGAGGGGAAGAAGAGATCGAAGAAAGAGGCAGGCCGCTCCAGGTTAGGAGGCAGTAGTTTTAATTAGCAAGGGAACATTCAGACAAGGCTTGTCTTGAGCAGCTACAGGACTAGTAGAATTCCATAACTGCCTGCCAGAATCTTCAAAGTTTATACATATACAAAGGCCTTAACTGGGTTAGGCACCTACACTGTCCAGATGGTCTCAACAACACTTTCTTCCCTCAAGGCTATGTCTTTGAAAATGGTTCCCACTGTGGGAATGGTGAACAGAATATACATTCTGTACATTCCCTGCAAGGGCAGGGAAGGGGACGAGAAGCCTCCCATTTCCTGGGTCCAGCTTTTGAGGCAAATGGCACTCACATGCTCTTGATGACTTCCTCCAACAAGTTCTAGAAGAGGCATAACAATATAACAATCCTAGGAAAAAGGCAGGATGATGCATTTCTCTGTGATTTTAAAAAGCAAGAAAACTTTTCCCAGAAGGCACTCCTCACAATCTGTTGACCAGTCCCTGGTTAAATGCCCATCCATAGACAAACAAATTAGTGGAGAGACATCTGATTGGCCACAACTGGTGGTCACATGCTCTCTCCCATAAACCATGTCAAAGGCAGAGAGAGAACAAAGGAGCCGGCTGGTCCTGAAGAGGGTCGGTATGCCTGGACTTTGGGAATGAGTAAGATAGTTTTATAAGAAGCAACTGCATTACATGTGGATGTTGATCTTGGTAGAGATGGACAAAGTGGATTTTTAAGATAGTTTGCCGTGAATTAATAATGAATCTCTCTCAAAAAAAAAAAAAAATGAAACTTTCCCCCCACACACACACTTAAAGGTTTTGAGACACTAACTGTAAATTGCTGTCACCCTCAATGACTAATATATATATATATATATATATTTCCCATGCAGAGACAGGACTGTATGGAATATTAGAGGTAATGTTTAATTGATGCCGTGATGAAATGGGAAAGTGGATGAAATAAGTCTTCCAGGAAAGTACATAATTGTAAATAATAAATCCCTGGGAAAATATTTTGTTTCTGAGTGGTGCAAATGTATAAGGGCTTAGCCAGTTTTTCCAGGTCAACAAAACGGGATGGATAGGGGAAGGGTTAATAAAGTAAGAAATGAAAAGGCCAGAAAAGTTGAATGATGAGAAAGCATAATCTGACCTGTGTGTAATCTCTCTAACCTCCTTTCCATTTATAGAATCAGGAAGTGGCAAATACATTTTAACTTGTTGCCTTGCCTATCGCCTCAGTTTCCTAAAGTAAGCTGTTTCTGTCAGGTTAAATTAGAAATAGTCTGTGGTGAATAATTTTGTGTTCACTTGACTGAGCTGCAGGGTGTGAACGTTATTTTAGTTTGGCTAAACATTATTCTGGGGACATATATGAAAGGGTGCTCCTGGAGGAGATTAACATTCGAATCAATGAAATGAGTAAAGCAAATTGCCCTCTCTAACGTGGGTGGGCCTCACGCACTCACTTGAAGACCTGAAAAGAACATAAACACTGAGTAATTCTTCCCGCCCAACTGTTGAACTAGAACATGGGTCTTTCCCAACCTTCAGACTCCCACTGAAACATCAGCTCTTCCTGGGTCTCCAATCAGCTGGTCTTTGGACGAGAATTCATACCATCAGCTCTCCTGAGCCTTTGGACTCAGGCTGGGACTACACACCAGCACTTCTGAGTCTCTAGCTTGCTGACTGCAGATCTTGGGACTTCTCAGCCTCCATAATTGTGTGAGGCTATTCTCTATGATAAATGCTTTCATCTGCCTCTTATTGGTTCTGTTTCTCTGGAGAATCCAACTAACACATATGCCTAAAACAGTTTTAGTTGGTCACATCTGCCTAAACACACACATTTAAACAATGTCGGTTGGATGGAGGGCTACTTGAGGCATATCTATTTTCATTCACTCCCAATAACATCATCAAATTCTAATTAATATGGTAGTCATAACTTTATATAGAATTATCATATATAAATTTATATAGAATTCATTAAAATTAAATTCATTAATGGAAAATGGAAATTAATCCCTCAATCACACTAGCCACATTTTTTCTTTTTTTTTTTTAAAGATTTTATTTGTTTATTTGACAGAGAGAAGAAAGATCATAAGTAGGCAGAGAGGCAGGCAGAGGGGGTGTGGGGAAGCAGGCTGCCTGCTGAGCAGAGAGCCTGATGCAGGGCTCGATCCCAGGACCCTGGGATCATGACCTGAGCCGAAGGCAGAGGCTTTAACCCACTGAGCCACTCAGGCAACCCCACACTAGCCACATTTTAAGTACTCCATAGACATATGACTAGGAGTTATCACACTGGACAGCAGGGAACACAGAACATTCCCTTAATCAAAGAATACTTTATTGGACAGCACTGGGCTATCCAATAATGGATTCTTACATCATTGACCCATAACTAAGGATCCTCTTATATCTCTTCATTTCAATTGAAATTTCCCTATACAATAAAAACATAAGGAACATATGGTATATAGCCAAAAATTACCCTTGAAAATCTATCAGAACATGGACATTTCGTGCATATAACACTATACAGATATATAAAAAACATATACAGTTTTATTTAAATTTGTATATCTGAAAAATATATATGTATAAATATATAATGTATTTAAATGTTTCAATTATCCTGTAATACTCTCTCTGACAAGGAAAACATTTTTTAAAAGATTCATTTATTTGAGAGAGAGAGAGAGAGAGCAGGGAGAGGGGCAAAGGGAGAGAGAGAAGGAGAACGAGTCTTAAGCAGACACCACATTGAATATGGAATTCCAATGCAGGGCTCAATCTCAGGATCCTGAGGTCATGACCTGAGTGGAAACCCAGAGGTGGACTCTTAACCGACTGTGAACCCAGGTTTCCCTTATTTACTTATTTTAGAGAGCAAGAGTGAGAGAGGGCAAGCGAGGGGAGGGGCAGAGAGAGAATCCTCAAGCAAACTCCCCACTTAGCAGGGAGCCGGGTAAGGGACTCGATCCCAGGATCCTGAGGTCATGACCCGAGCCAAAATCAAAAGTTGGCCGTGACTTTTGGTTGGTGACTGAGCCACCCAGGTGCCCCTCTGACAAGAAGAACATTTTTGAGTTCACATCAGCCAACCAGTGAAACTCTTCTACCCCTGCACAGTTTCCAGGTTTACAAAGGCTCTCTTTTTTCTCATGAGACAGCCCCCAAGCCTGGCTGAAGAAAGTCCATTCCTGACTGTGCCCATTTCACTGCCAGTCAGAGGGCATCTGGACCAGCAGCGGGTTCATTGGTTGTCGTTATCACAGCAGGTACCCCACTGACGATAACGGGGTGCCTGCCTAAACCTGCATGTGTTCGTGGATGAGGACCCAGGAGGGAATTCATCTGGGAGAGACAACAGTGCAGAATGAGAAAATCATCATCAGTTTACACAGGATCACAGGTAGGCTTTGAAAGGAAAAGAGTAATATAGCCATATGACAAAAAAAATAGGTAAAAATTTCACTTGGGGAAAACTAAAGCAAAAAGGTGGAAATTGTCACATCTCTCTCTCTCTCTCTCTCTTTTCTATTTCTTTGAGAGAGAGAGAGAGAGAGTGAGGAAGAGAGAGAGCACAGCCAGGAGTGGGGCAGAAGGAGAGGGAGAAGCAGACTTCCTGCTGAACATGGAGCCCAACTCAAGGCTCAATCTCAGCATCCTGAGATCATGACCTGAGCTGAAACCAAGAGTTGGACTCAACAGACTGAGCCACCCAGGTGCCCCTAGCACAGCTCTTTTTGAGAGAAACCCGACCCATCCAACTCCTTCTCTAGGCCCATTGCTTCTGTATACCTGCACTACCTTCTCTAGCCCTATGCTTCCGTACACCTGCACTATCCTATCCCTCACCACACCACTCTCATGACCTCTTCTCTTTCCCGATCTTTCCACCTGTTGTCTGCTGTCCCTACCACATCCTGAAAATCCTTCTTCACCAGGGAGACTCCTCTTCCCACCTCTCCATCACATTCACCTCTGTGAAGCCTGCCTGACTCTTCTGGGCACAGACATGCTTTCTTGCACGCTCTCAGAGTACCTCGTTCTCCTCTCTCCTTTCCTAATTACATGTTTATATTTCTGTTTCCTCACTAAATTTTGAACGGTAGGAGGGCCAACTCGTGTCTTATTAAACTATGTTTTCAGGGACCCAAAACATAATATGTGATTACCTGGTTTCTATAAAAAGTAAATTGATGGGTTAATTATTAAAAAAAACAAAAAAGAGGAATAAGAAATGCATGAGCAAGAGAAAGAGTGACAGCTGGCTCAAGCCCGTGAATCACTGAAGTCTGGGTGGAGACGGTGGAAGTGCTACTAAGTATATCACAAACCTCTCAAACTTTTGTCAATATTTCCCAATTACTCAGGAGTATTTGGATTGCAAATGACAAAAACCCAACTCAAAGCAGCATGAGCAAAGGCAGGGTATTTTGGCTTCTGTAGCTATTTGAGAGAGAGAGAGAAAGAGAGAGAGAGTGAGCACGATCAGGGGGAGAGGCAGGGGGAGAGGCTGACACTCCGCAGAGCAGGGAACCCAATGTGGGGCTCGATCTCAGGACCCCAGGATCACTTCGCCTGAGCCGAAGGCAGACGCTTAACCAACTGAGCCACCCCTCACCCCTCCGTGTTCACCTTGATCCTGGACAGTCCCCTCAATGTGGTGACGAGCAGCTGCAGGATGACGGGCTGGCTATCCCTGGTCGTCATCTCACTGACCCTCATGGGAAGAGATGGATCCCCTTCTCCGGATTGTGCCAGCAGAAGTCCAGGTGAGCCAGTCTTTGAACCAGTATACACAACTCCAGTGCAGAGTATGTGATGGGGAGTGCCCATGTGCGATGCTCTGGCTGTCCAGGTTTAGTCCTGGATCCAAGACTGGGGTTAGCCCTGCCTGTTCCACGTAGACGGAGTGTTGAGGAGTGATACCCCAAAGGAAACGGGGATGTCCTTACTTGAAGAGGGAGAACAGACATTGATAAAGAAGTTCCCTGCAAATTTGGGAAGACCAAAACAAGTGTGTCCGCAATGGCCACTTTTCAATGTCATGATCTTCCTGATACGATATGAACAAACTGTGATTCATTCTATGTCTTTCTTTTCTCTGTGTTAGAAACTATGATGCCGCTGCTTACTTCATTGCTGTCTTCAAAACTGCAAGTGGCTATTTCAAATAAGAGAGTGAAAGCAAGTGCTGTACTTACTGGCATGTTCTTTTAATCCTCCTAAGAGGCATTATGACATTACAATCAACCTCGTCCCAGTGCTAATCTGCTACTGTTTACCTATTAACCACGTGACTCAGGTCCAGATTTGTTCACTCATTTTTTATTTCTTTCTCTCTAGCAAAGGAATGTGCCAATCATCATCTTTTGTTCTCTTCTTTCTGACTACACTCAAAGGATTCTACCTAATCAATGCTTCTCCACTACTGGTTGTGCTAGGTGCATCTCCGTGGGCCTCAGCAGTATTCTCTACATGCTCTTCTCAGGAAGTGGCCGAGAGAATCTGAATTTGGACCCAGTATATGTTTCTAACGTTCACTATTTACGAAGGAGAGCTCACTTTACTCAGAGACTTTAGTGAGCACCAGTGTTTTGACAAAGGGCTGCTTTTGCTTATATAAGTTGTTTATGTAAGTCACGAATTTTTTTGTTTTGGAATTGTTAAAAATTATGCTCCAATCCACAGTACATAAGGAATACCGCATGACCTGATACTTTTGGAATGTGAATTGTAATACACATTGTATTTGATTTAACGAGCAGGCAGTTGTGATCTTTTAAGAGTTGCTGGTTTTAAATCAGTTTCAACAATGCAAGGAGAAAGCCTCATGCCAAGGATCCTTCAGGTCAGTGGGGTATGGAGACAAAATCACATTTGACTAGTTCCGAAAAAATAACTTGATCAACCTCTAAGGTGCTACATCAAATATCCCTAGGGAATGGTACATTCGCCATGAGTTAAGTTCTGTCACAGGGTTATTCATGAACCACAGTTTAGGGATAAGGTACATCCTTCTCCCCTTCCTCCAGAGTGAAAGGCAAGCTGATAACAAGGAGTTCCTTCAAATTCAAATGACTTCACAGTAAAAACAGCCTCACTTGGGAATGTCATAAAACAGAATAACATCAGAAGATTTAATAACATTTAATTTAATAACATTTAATAACATTTCCTAAACAAAATAAAATGATTTAAGCAAATGAGAAGGAGCTGATAGTTACCTATTGTGCCTTTTCACGGGATTTCAGTCCCGTTTTTATTCCCCTAAGAATAGGGGATAAGTGCAGTTGAACCCAAGAAGAGAAGTGCTTGTGCCACAAACTAAGTTTGTTCTTCCTTGAGTGCTCGAACATGCCTATTAGCTTGAAATGGGACACAGAAAATAGACTTCATAATGAAAGTTCCCTGCAAATTGGCTCACTCTCATTAAAGAAGACATTTGTGTTCTTATTGCCCTTAATTTCCCTGGTAGCCTAAAGAAGTAAAAGTTAAAGACTAATAACGATGATAACTGTAGTAATTGTCACATTGAAGTAAAAAAAAAAAAAACCAACAAAAACAATAGAGAGGAAGTAAGGGGAGGCCATATTTCTCCCAGTTTGGGGCACTGTTTATTAGGAAATATTCTCTTTGAAACATTAGCTGAAACAGGCAAATTACTCCCACTGCTCCCTTCTGGCTTCTAATAGCATCTATCCTAGCTTGAGGTGCAATATTATGAAGTTTCAAAATTCAGGCAACTCTGGTGGAATTAATACATTCTAGCTTGCAAAGTGTTTAAACATGAATTGTTCTGTGTAAAATTACTTCAAAATGGTGCAAAATAGAGGCTACATGTTGAAAAAGCAAAGTATATAGTTTCCATTAAGCATGCAAGGTTATAGTAGTCATTCTATAAATAATAGTAACATCTGAAGAAAAAAGCCTGTTTCAAATTTCCATTGGCTTGTACAGATTTACAAAATGAAAATAGCATTCTTGGTGTAAAGTGATTAAAAGCACATCTTGTAAATCTCTGTGAGTTATGGCTACATCCCAGTAAAAGCCAAATAAATCAGATCCTTTTTAAAATGTACTCAAATATTGTCAATTTAAAGATGCTCCATGACAATAAATAAAAAATGGAGGAAAATGAAGAAATAAAGCAGGCATGAAAAATAATATATTAGGAAAAATAAATGCTGGTTCTTTGCAAAAGAGGAGAGAGCTAATAAACACACAATGCAATCAAATAGACAACCCTGTGGCATGTCCATTAAAATTGCAAAGATAAGAAGCATATGCATATGCAATTTGGGTTAAAATAGGAGGAGAAAGTTTTTAAATCCTCAGTAAATAATATTACTATTCTTTTTTTTTTTTAAGATTTTATTTATTGGGGCGCCTGGGTGGCTCAGTGGGTTAAAGCCTCTGCCTTCGGCTCAGGTCATGATCTCAGGGTCCTGGGATCAAGCATCGGGCTCTCTGCTCGGCCTGCTTCCCCCTCGCTTTCTGCCTGCCTTTCTGCCTACTTCTGATGTCTCTCTGTCAAATAAATAAGTAAAATCTTTTTTTTAAAGATTTTACTTATTTATTTGACAGAGAGAGAGAGATCACAAGTAGGCGGAGAGGCAGGCAGAGAGAGAGGGGAGGAAAGAGGCTCCCTGTTAAGCAGGGAGCCCGATGCGGGGCTTGATCCCAGTACCCTGAGATCATGACCTGAGCCGAAGGCAGAGTCTTAACCCACTGAGCCACCCAGGTGCCCTGTAATAGTTACTATTCTAATTAAAATAGATGGGCATCTGGGGAAATTTTAAATTATCAAAATTGACGTCTATGCCAAGTGGTAGGAAAAAATTAAAGAGATTTATACCCTTAGATTCATTTTTTAATTTTCTAAAGGATTGTTTTCAATTGAAAATTGGGAAGCAGATGTATTTTCAGGTGAAATTTCATAAGCTCCTGAAAGAAACTGTAGTTTCTATATCATAAACCTGGATCAGAACACAATAAAAAGGGATGCCTGGATGGCTCAGTCAGTTAAGCATCTGCCTTTGGCTCAGGTCATGATCCCGGGGTCCTGGGATTGAGTCCAGCATTGGGCTCCTAGCTCAGTGGGGAGCATGCTTCTCCTTCTGCCTGCTGCTCCCCCTGCTTGTGCTCTCTCTCTCTCTGACAAATAAAGTCTTAAAAAAAAAATACAATAAAAAATTCAAAATTTCCTGCTTCATATAATGAGGATATCGGAGACCTAATATTTTAACTTGAGAACTATGCCGTAAAAATGGCATTAGGGTTTTCTTGCCAATGTAGTTTGATGCCTAAATACCAAAGTGAAAAACACATGTCAAAACTTACATATATGTGCATATTGCCAAAATATTACACTGGACAGAATTAAAAAGGTAGGGAAGACTTCATTCAAGATTATTGCAACAGCAGAGAGAGAGAGGACTCCATTGAAACAAAAGGTGGGAGAGGTTAAGCACTGGGATGAGCTAGTGAAAAGGTGCCAGAGGTCCTGTGCGGCAGAGGCAGGCATAGGTCAGTGTGATCAGGTCATCTGCATTTGGTAATTAGCACTTATCAAAGTTAGGTTCCTGTCTCCCTCAGAGATTGGGAGACTGGAGCATTATCTCGCTCGATGACTGTATTTCAAAGAGATGGTTCACGAGGCCTTGAGGAAGACATTCCTGAGTTGCAATCTGGGAAGAAAAAGGGTAGAGAAAAATTTGTAATTGCAACTTTTTTAATGTCGGTGCTTTAAAAACAAGGTGGTCAGGGACCCACAGTCAGGAAAAAAAAACTTTAAATTTAGTCAAGCTAAGGCAAACATTAAGGCCATCTTAGCCAACACACACACACACAGACACACACACAGACACACACACACACACGCACACACCTGTAATGTGTGTGTACAGACATACCTGTAAGTGTGTGTGTATGAAGGATGACTCACTCTACATAAATAGGTTTTATTCCAGAAATTCAATGGTTGTTGATGATTTGAAAACATTAACATACAAATATAATCCCTATTGTCTGATAAATGCCCCAAAATTCTTGATAAAAATGAAATGCCCATTCTTGATTTTATAATAGAAATCAAAACAAACAGAAAAAACACCAAGTAAAATAGAAGTAGAATACAGTACTTCTTCCTATATTTAAAAACTTCTCTTAGACCAACGATCAACATTCTCTTAAGCTTTAACAAGAAACAACATCAACAAAGTCAGATGCAAGATAAGAATACCCACAGAATACTACTTAATTAAGTAGTATTAATAAGTATACTACTTATTAAGTAATACTACTTAATAATAATATTACTTAATAATTACTTAATAAGTAATACTACTTATTAAGAATACTACTTAATTTTCTCTTCGAAGTTTTAGACCAGTGATTCTCAAGATGTGTTCCCTGAACCAGTGGTATCAGCATCTCCTGAGAACTTCTTAGAAATGCAAATAATTGAGAGGGTGGGTGGGGGCAGCACTTCGTGTGTTAAGAAACCCTGCAGGTGATTCTAATGCATATTTGTATATTTTTATGTTGTTTCTTTCTTTATGTGAGAGAGAGGGAAAGGCCAGGAGTGGAGGGGCAGAGGGGGAATGATGAGAGACAAACAGACTCCACACTGAACATGGAGCCTGGCTTGGGGCTCGATCCTAGGACCCCAAGATCATGATCAGAGCCAAAAGCAAGAGTCAGCCACTTAACTGAACCACCCAAGAGCCCCTCTAATGCATATCTGAAGTTAGTTCTAGATAGTAGTCCAGAGAAGGGGTAGGCAAA
>CM052883.1:162174746-162192578 GCA_028534135.1 Potos flavus | reverse complement strand
TTTTAAGTTTTTAATTAAATTCTAGTTAGTTAACATATAGTGTAATATTAGTTTTAGGTGTTCTTAAGAAAGTAGAATAATGATTTTCAAATAAAGATGCATCTAGCATACCTATTTCAATGATCATTAAATTCTTATAAAATTTTATGTTGAAATTTTAAGAAAATAAAGGTAACACAGGATTTCTTCCCTCGAGATTTGTGTCCATACTGTCTAAAACTCTCATGTTTTCATGTTTATTTTTTCTTCAAAAGCGTCCAGATAGAAGACAGAGTTCCAATCTGGTATTTTTGGGGAGTGAACAGAGGGGAAAGATAATTCTAAAGGTCATGAGGAAAGGCAAAACTGGCACTCTTAATATGTCCTTGGAGAATCAACTTCACAACCTAAATTGGTTTCTGAGGAGACTGGTATCAAATTGTTTAATAAGAAGGTCCACTGGTTCCAGGATTCTATTCTCTTCTTGTCTAAAAATACCTTGGAATGCGATAGTCTTGAAACCCCTTTGGGACTTGGCTTTACTGAATGGCATTTCAAAATAAATTCAGTTGCTTTGTTGTGGAAGATTTGGTTAGCCTTTTATTTCACACGTTATTTTGGACGCTGACAATGAATCCAGAAATTCAAAACATAAGCAAATAATCCAAAATTACCCATGAAAAGCTACAAATGAGGTGGTATTCATAGAGAAAGGAATATTGGACTGGAATACAACAAAGTTGTATTTCTGGATTTTTCACCAATGTCTGTGGCAATTCATTCTGATTCTTTGGGGTTCAGTTCTCTGATCTGAAAAATGAAGAGGCTGGATGTGATGTTTTTGAAGTTCCTTTTCAAATTTAGAGAGAAGTCTGTGAAACGTTATGAATTAAATGGTCTTGATATTCCTAGGATATATGAATTCAGTGACCATTGAAGTGTATTAAAATCACTACATTTCAGCTATCTTTCAGTGAGGAGAGATAAAATGAAAATATTAAGTTCAACGCTGAAATTCTTATTATAGAGCATTTTATTAGTGCAGCAATTACCAAAGCAAATTTTTGAATCCCCAAAAAATCAAACAGCAGATTTCCTGAGTTATCTTAGCAAAGTGCCAATGACCAGAATGGCTATGTATATGCCTTTTTTTTTAAGGTTTTTATTTATTTATTTTTAAAGATTTTATTTATTTATTTGACAGAGAGAGAGAGATCACAAGTAGGCAAAGAGGCAGGCAGAGAGACAGAGGGGAAGCATGCTCCCTGCTGAGCAGAGAGCCCATAAGGAACTCGAGCTCGATCCCAGGACCCTGAGATCATGACCTGAGCCCAAGGCAGAGGCTTTAACCCACTGAGCCACCCAGGCGCCCCTAGAATGGCTATGTATATGCTTAAAAAAACGGTGAACCCTAATTTATTGATGGCCCACTAAATGCAAAATAAAAATCTAGTAATATAAATCCTCCCCTCAGGGTTCATTCCTCAACTAAGGCCAATTTTAGTCCTTGGTTTTTTTTTTTTTTAAAGATTTTATTTATTTGATAGAGAGAGACACAGCGAGAGAGGGAACACAAACGGAGGGAGTGGGAGTTGGGAGCCGCAGGTTTCCCCGCTGAGCAGGGAGTCTGAGGCGGTGCTTGATCCCAGGACCCTGGGATCCATGACCTGAGCCAAAGGCAGCCGCTTAAAGACTGAGCCACCCAGGCGCCCCTAGTCCTTGGTGTTATCTGGATAATAATTTCAATGTCTTTTCCTTTTCAATGTCCCTGTCTCTGATGAAGGAAAAACCCACATCTAATGAAGGAAAACAGTCTATATTTTTTAAAAATCTTTTTGGTTCTGCTCAAATATTGATAAAATCTTTAATATAATCTACTTGGAAATTGGAGAAGTGGTTGATTCTGGCTTCCTAAGATATCCAGGTACTAAAATCTCTGATAAATCTCTGCTGACAATTTCCCAGACAAAATATAATGTCTGGGAAGCCTAAATGTAAAAGGCAACGGGTATCCATATTTTGTTATTATACTCACAATGCTGTCCTTAACACATCGCATAATAATTATGTTTACATGACAGCATCTCCCTCTGGATGCTGAGCTCCACTGGTGCAAGTAGCGTGTCTCAGGATAAATCCCCAGGGCTCTGGAGATGGTGGCTACTCAGTGCATTTCTTTTTTTTTTTTTTAACTAATTTTATTTTATTTTTTCAGTGTTCCAAGACTCATTGTTCATGCACCACGCACAGTGCTCCATGCAATACGTACCCTCCTCAATACCCACCACCAGGCTCACCCAACACCCACCCCCCTCCCCTCCAAAACCCTCAGTTTGTTTCTCAGCGTCCACAGTCTCTCATGGTTCGTCTCCCCCTCCGATTTCCCCCAATTCACCCTTCCTTTTGCTCAATGTATTTCTGAACAATTAATGCTGAATGAATGAAGATCTGAGAATACATCCTGAATGTAAAGCCTCTTAATTTGAGGTTTGGGGGTTTGTTTCTTTTTATTTAAATACATTATCCTCCCCCCCGGTGCTTTGATCTGATAAGTAAAACCAGGTGATTATAATATCACATACATTTTTGATGATGAAATAACATCTGTGAAGTGTGTGTTTTTTTTTTTTTTATTAAGGATCAATTCAAAAAGGTTTTTATTATCCTTACCAGTATGGTGTAATATTAAAAGTGAAGGAAGGCCGCAAACTTAGCAAAGCAGTATAGAAATCCACTGAAAGATTCAAAGCCTTTTATTCTTCCTTAAAGACAAGACTGAAACACAAATGCTGTTGTGACAACAGTGGAGTGACATAAATAAACACAAATGACTAGCATCGGGTTTTTTCAGAGCTGGATGGAGGAAGGAGACCAATAGGATAGAGAAGGGGGACCCGAAGTCCTATAAAGAAGGGTAATAGTTAAGTTTCCCCAAACTGGCCCTCAGGATGTCAAGGCCCCAAATTCTTTGCTCGGGGAGAGTTTTTAAAGAATTTTTAAATGTTCCAATTTTTAAATAATATCATTTGTAAGTTCCTCCTATTCTAGAATAAATATGGCGACAAACTTAGCAGAAGGACTATATTCTGAAGACGCAGGGGCGCCTAGGTGGCTCAGTCGTTGGGCCTCTGCCTTCGGCTCAGGTCATGATCCCAGGGTCCTGGGATCGAGCCCCACATCGGGCTCCCTGCTCAGCAGGAGGCCCACTTTTCCCTCTCTCACTCCCCCTGCTTGTGTTCCCTCTCTCGCTGTCTCTCTCTCTCTGTCAAATAAATAATTAAAATCTTAAAAAAAAAAAAAAAAGATACAGACTATATACCAAGATATTCTGGCTGATTGCAACCTTGACTCCAGCAATGACTAGCTGAGTGACCCCAGACAGGTCACCACTCAGGACCTATTTCCTCAGCTGTAAAACTGGCATGGTATTGTTGAGGGTCTAGGCGTGATTTAATGTTCGTTTTCTACCCACCATGCCCACCTTCCTTGAATAGGAGAATTGCCTGAGCTGCATGGTCTTGCTATTAGCCTTGCATGACAATATGAATAAAACTCTAAGCACACGCAAGGAAATAATGGAACCTCTTCTTCTGAGGTGGGCACAGTAGGGTCCCCAGACTCAGAAGCATTGGCTTCTTTAACACAGCTCCCCGGGGGATGCCAATTTGTACCACATTCGGAGGGATGAGCTCTTGCTTCTGCTGTATTTGGAAGAAGATAACTTAGGCACAGAGAAATTAGTATCCTTATATCACAAAGACATTCTATCCTTCTAATGGCATACCATTGCTTGTGAATCTTTACCCCACAAACAGAGGTATGTGCGTGTGAGTGCCTAGAGAGATACAAAGAATTAATATGCTCAAGGGTGTTGTTATAACTGTTGGTAAAACATATAAAAAGGGAGTTTGGTTTGTTGAATTTGCAAAATCTCTTATTTTATTAATAAAGCTTTTATTTCCTGTGAACCCACATTGTAATACTTGCTAATAGTACTCCTGCAAATAGCTACTATAAATATATCATCACACTACTAACAGGAAGTATAGGGAAAGGCTTAATTGAAAAAAGCGTCTGAAAAAACATTGGTAGTATTAAAAGCATAAAGTATAGGAACTAAGTAGCCTCTTCAAATAATTCATTGTGAAACCATGTGTGTAACTATTAGGCTAAATGTTCTGTATAATAGGTTAGATAGGCATAAGATCAACTACCTTTGTGTCAGTAATAGGACAAATTGGAACCCACTAGATTTTTACTAGGTGTGCTATGAAGTTATAGATATCTAAGAAATCTCAACATTGAGCATCTTCTACTGCTTCCCCATGAATATGTGTTCCAACCACACCACTTCTTTCTATGCTTTGCTCTTTGTTCTACTTTGGACTTCTGCGGACGCGACCATTCAGAATGCCTTGCCCACAGATCTTGACCCTCTCACTTTATATGTCACGTCTTCAGGGAGGCTTCCCATAATTTAGTGGTTCTCTTTTTAACCTGAAATTCTGTTTTATTTTTGCAACGTGGTCTCATTGCCTCCTCGATGTCTAGAACAGTGCCTGGCTCTTAGAGAGCATCGTGGGTTGAATGCATGAGTGAATGAATGGTTAACTGCTCTTATTTTAACCTCATAGTGGGGATTGTCTCAAAACCAAGATGTGACCTAGATGCTCACAGCCCATATTTTAAAATAGTTACTTTGAAATTCTGGGTCTCACCTCATAAAAACAAAACAAGTCAAAAACACTCCTGGGGAAAAGGAAGAAATAATATAATCAATAGTGGAGAGATTTGTCCTGCTCCAAATATGCCAGAGTAGGTTGGCCATCATTTATGCCTTAACTGCTCCCTCATTGGTGGTATAAAGGAAGAAAGATGAGGTAGGCTAGGGTGGGAGGATGTGGGTAAAAGGACCCACCCATCACAGGGAGGCTCTCTCAAGCTCTGCCTGTTGCCCCACTGTATAAAGACGGGAGTTTTATAATATTTTTAAACACAATTGGCAGCCAAAACAAGCACCTGGAATCTCATTATATTCTGCCTCAAATTCTGGCCTTAGTATCATCAATCAAATTGCCCTAATGTTTTCTTGAAGTAAGAGAATTAAAAAAAATGGAAATATAAGTACTTCCCCCAGCTACTTAAACATTCTTGTGTGTAGAAAAGGATATCGTGATAAGTAAAGCAAAGAAAGGAAAATAGAGCAGAACCATTTTGTGAGATAATTATAGGGAAAAATGTTTTTCCCCCCTTGGTATCCTACATGTTCAGTAGGGAAAGAATAGCATAATAATTTACATTTGCCCATATGTAAAATGATATATATATTTTAATATATATATTAATTCCTCATTATTTCAATGTATACATGTCGAGCATTTGGTACGTACCAGCTCTGTGCTAGTCACTGGAAATAGAGTAATGAACAAATGGCTGATCACTCTAGTTTTGTAGGAATTACCTTCTGTTTTAATTGAGGAAGGCAAAAACAAATGAATAAATCAACAATCCCAGTACAGGTTGTGATAGGCATTATGGGAAAAATAAAGTACCATGAAATGTCTAATAGAGATAATGGGAGGATGATGGTGTGCTCTGACTTGTGAAATCAGGAAAGATGAAGGTAGCACCTTCATGGTCTCTAGAAAATTCTGGAAATAGAAAATTATTGACCATGACTAAATCTAATCTCTTTCTGTCTAACACGTAGGATATTTTCCTTTTGGAAATTCTACAAACTCTGGAAGACTTCATGGGAAGAACGTTGCTCTCTTCTTTCCATTATACCTCTCCTGCTTGGACACATCCTGAAGGCCTGTGGACCGAGCTTCCTGAATGGCTCAGTTTTATCTGTTTTATTCAATTCTCAGCTGTTTCTCTACTCCAAGGACTCTGATTCATTACATGTCCCTTCCTCTTGAGGAAGAATTTAGTTCCTTCCTACTTCCCCATTTTAGCTATGCTCATGGCCAAACTCTTTCCTCTCTCCTCTTTGGCTTGGTTTGTTCATGGACCATATTTCATGGTATCAGTTGGCTTAGGTGCATTTCCCATATGCTGTTCCCAGAGGCCGGTTTTATACAAGGCAGATGTGTGTGTATGTGAGGTAGCTCAGACCCACATTTCTTTTTACCCATATCCCGTTGCATTTAGGCATTTCTGAAGAGTTCAGTGACCTTAAATGGTATGTAGTGACAGGGTGCTGTTCCCTCACCAGGAATGACCAGCACTTTTTATAAATAAGGACATGATGTAGTCTCTAACGCCAATACCTCAAACCCAGCCTTCCCTTTAATTCCTTTGTCTCCATGACTCCCTGAAATGGATTGCCAGTTTAGGAACGTCCAGCAACAAGTTGGAAGGACTAGATTAAGCTGTAGCGATGCTACATTTTAATTAGATCTTAGACAAAGATATCCCTAATATCTAAATAGAATGCTAGGTAAATGGAAGAAGTAAACCAGGCAGGCAAATGTGCAATTGCAATTAGTGGATATATTTAAACTCAATCTTAGTAATTCTCTGTTAAGAATAGGAGTCAATAGCTCTTCCAGTGACCTTGAACAAATTGTATAGTTCTTTAAAAGTTTTCCCAGTTCATAAACCAGGGTTAATACCATTTTCTATTTACTATCTCAAACAATGCTGTCTCAGTATACATTATGTGTTCTGCCTATAAAAAGATCTGCCTATAAAAAAATACTGCATTAATAGAAAACATCATTACTTTGTTGAAAATTAATGTCTTGATATTTACATAGTACCTCAAAGAGTTACATACTTATCCTCCATTTTTACCAATACAGAACAACTGAGTTTCTGTTTATTTTGCCCCACAGATATTAGTTTTTATGTTTCCATGTTTTTTTTTTTTCTTTTCCAGCTACATTTCTAACCTTTTTGGATCATATTATTTTATCTTTTCACCTTCACTTGTGAATTCAAAACCATCCAGTTTAGCATCATTAGGGAGTTTAATTAACATATTTCTTTCAGACACGTAATAATGATGTTAAACAAAAACCTTGTGTTACTGTAATGACATCAAAGTCAATCCTCTTTTTGAAACAACTGGTCATGCAAGAGAGCAGATGTGGCGATCTCTGCCATAAAAGGTCAATTGGGAGTAGAAGGTAGCAGTATGGGGAAAACAGGAGATAGGACATTCTTGCTATTATATTCCAGGTGAAGACCAAAGAATTTAGTCAGAATATCAGAAGCAATGGGGTGAGTAAACTATTTTTTTTAATTCCTTGAGGTTAGTATTAGGAAGGTGACTCTTTATCAGTTGAAGAACACTCTCTGAGCTCCTTCCCCCTTGGAATCACTAGATGGTTAAAAGTTAATAATTATCATATCTAGTAGGGACTGAAGAACTAATGGGCACTGCGCTTGGCACTGGAGTATCTGTAAAACTTCTACGACATTAACCCTGATTTCAGGGAATCCACATTGTATTAGAGACACAGAAGTGCGATCTACTTTCAACCAAAATAAGAAGTGTCAGATGAGCTAAGCAGCACAGATGAGAGAGTGAGCTAGGTGGTATGGAAGGAACTCAGAGAAGAAATGACATTTTAATTGAGTTTTTCAGACAGAATTTGAGAAGTGGAGCATGGGAAGAAGCTAGTCAAAGGGACCCATGTGTGTGCTCAAGGATATTTGGAGTGAGGCACTTTCTAAGGCTGGGGAATTGGCTTGTGTGATCAGAGTAAACGAGGACAAGTGGGAATGGCAGAAGAGAGAAAACTAAAAATCAAGATTGGATCCGGAATATCTTGTGAAGGGTCTGAAGTTTACTCTCTGGGCAATTGGGTAGAGTTGAAAACAGCCTAAAATTTCAAGTTGGGAATTAGCATGATCGGTTTATGTCAATATTGATCACTGGACTGATGCCTGAGGCAATTTCAATCCAGTTTCAATATTTATGCCTTTCAAGCCATTCCAATAGGACTTACCTTCCTCAGTTGTATAGAGCAGTTATGCAAGCAGAAATCCCACAAAATACAGATGGGTATCTGAGTTCTGCTATTGATTTCTCCTCCATCCCTGAGAAGTTTATTGTCATTAAATAAAGTTCACTCTTCTCCAAAATGAGTTAATGTAAAACGTATTATATGGTAAAAACAGGAGTGGCTAAAATGTTCAGGATAATATCTACTTTTCTCTAATTTTTTAGTTATGTTATACTTAATTAACCTTTTTAAAGCCTTGCTAATTAACACATGTCTAATTATATATTTATATTTATCTAATATATTTGCCTGATTTTCTAGTGATTTTAGAATCACTAACAGTCTTTGTTAGAATTCTAAGCTTTACTATTAAAAAAGCATTTCTAACTCATTTCAATATACTTTCCTGCCTTAGTAAATATAATTAACATGATAATTACCATGATGACACACAATTTTGCAGTTAATTAAAGTTAAAACCTGAGAAACAATTCCCTTTTTTATATATTAGCAAACATCTGAAGACAGATGGCATAAGAAGGAGTTATATTCACCTCAAGAAAGTATTTTAAAAACTTTAAAGCTTTTTTTTAAATTAATATATGAGAACATGTTTTGTTGCTTTACTCTTGAGAAGAAAGTAAAAAAGTTAATAAGGCTTTACACTAATAGGTTGAGCTCAATGCCATCAATATATTGAATTTTAGAGGTATGTTTGCTCAGTGAATGAATGGATCTTCAGTTAAACCACTTGTAATGTAAATTGATTAAATATATGACCATTATCCATTTTACTGACAGCTGTTCACCATTCCCCTGAGGCTTACAACTTGCTGTTGTCAATTTTTATTGAGCATTCACAAAGATTTAGGAACTGAACACATCCAGTGCATTAAATCTCCCTGCCTCATAGAGGCTTACCTTCTGGTAGGACATCACCTGGCCTCTCCATACATTAAGCCTGTCACAGAAAGATAGAAAGGCAGTCCCACTCCTGTGTTCCTTGAGCCCATTGTCTGTGTGCCCAGCACTATGCTAGGTGCCTGATATCTATGAAGGCCAGGTAAATAAGACCAATGTGTTCTCTGCCTTTGTGGAATTTATAGCCTATCGTGTTCTATCAGGCAAGGGTGGCATTAAACAGATTATTACGAATGTCATAACTGCTAAGAAAATTAGAAAAATAAAAGTGCAGTGGAATTCCATAGTTTGGGTCCTAGGTTAATTTGAGGAGTAAAAAATCTCATTACTTATAGTTTCTTTAGGTTTGCCCTGGATTCTTTTTTTTTTTTTTATTTTGGTTTTGTGTTTACATGCATGCACTCCTGTGTTCACATGCATACACTCCTGTGTTCATTTCACAAAAATTAATCAGTTTTACCATCTAGTCTTATCACTGTGAAACCTTGGAATGCTATGGCAAGTAATGTGGAAATATTCCATATAGGTTAGGGCTATCGGATGGGATAGATTTAAGTGAGGAGCTTGCATGCTTCTGCCCTCCAGAAAACCTTAGAATTATGATTTATAAATTTCCAGCTTTGATGTGCAATAAAAGTTACAATGATGGGAAATGGGAAGCTAGTTCAAGAATATCAGAGCTAATAAAATTAAGAGTAATGTACGTGAGGAAATGAAAGGAGACCTTGCAAGATGGCATCAGATTCTTCAGCAAATGCTCTAAATTGTTTTTACAATTGGTATTGCTATTAACATAATTATAAAATAAGGGGTGATGTGGCATTTTTTATTAAAACTCTATAATCAAGAAATTATAGGAAAGCCTTATTTCTAAAAGAAAGGAGCTAAAAAAAAATCTGAACGATCTTTTTTTATTACATTTTCCAGGTGTAATTTGTGTTAACTTTTCCACACAGAAATTTTTCTACAGTATTTTGGTAATCAAACCATTTTAGAAATGAAATGCATGATGTCCCATTACGTTCATAGAAATCTAAGAAACCACGTTCACGTGGCTCCTTTATCAATCAGAATTTTGATCACGATTGTAACTCCCAGAGAATATGTTATGAGAGGTGAATTTTCTGTCCATGCACAAATAGTAATAAAAAAGTGAAAGTGACGTGATTACTTCTTATCTGCTAAGCTTCATTATTCATCTGTCTTATGCCATTTCCCAACCATATTATCAGTTCCCCCTTCCTTGGGTATTTCTGATACTTAACAATGGTTTAATTATAGTTACTCAAAATAATATAGAGAACAAAATGATTATACACTATAAAGGATATTTAATTTCCCAGTGTTGGCCACAAAACAAGTTTCAGCTAAATGCCTCTATTAATTATGACTACAAGTCTAGTCCCAGCTCTATCTATACTAAAGGATGACAGTTTGTCTGTTACGTTGGCACTTTCCATTGATTTAATCTGTTGGATAAAACATGACCAAGAAGATAATAGTCATGAGGAATATATAGAATCCTTGGACCTTCCCCACTTTCTCAAAACATAGAAGTCTCTTGTTTCTCTTTCCTATTGTGATCCATGACTAATTTATAGCAACTGAAACCTGACCTCAAAGAAAAAAACTTTCCTTCTCTATCCTTTGATCACCGTGACAGCTACAAACTGAAACACTTTGCAAATCTCCCCATCTGGGCATCCAGGGAAAGACTGTCAGTCAGGCGGTAACCTTTATTGAGCCCCAGTGTGCGTGCAGGGCATTGCTCCGGCACCTTCGGAATATTACAAAGGTACTGAAGTTCCTACGGAAGCCCTGATCATCAGGGGCTCTCAGAGTAAAAGACAGTAATCAATTCCAAGATGAATCTATGACTACATAAAGGAGATCTATTCCTGCTAGAAATTTTCCAGTGAACTTTACTCTTGCACCTCTGAGCTGGCACTGAGGTGCCCATGAGATTGCCCATGACATCATTGTATAATTCAGCTGCTGGCTCAGTCCTGCCCAGAGCAGTGAATAATTCTAGGGGGAGAACAATGAAAACAACTCCTTTTGGAATAAAAAAAAAAAAATCACCGTATACACAAAAGAAATAGTATACTATTCTGTATTTCAGTTAAAAATATATTTAGGACTTTTTCTTCTTTTAGCAGTTAACTTTATTATTTTTTTAAGTTTTTTTTTTAAGATTTTATTTATTTATTTGACAGAGAGAGAGAGAGAGAGAGATCACAAGTAGGCAGAGAGAGAGGGGGAAGTAGGCTCCCTGCTGAGCAGAGAGCCCAATGAGGGGCTCGATCCCAGGACCCTGAGATCGTGACCTGAGCCGAAGGCAGAGGCTTAACCCACTCAGCCACCCAGGTACCCCAGCAGTTAACTTTATTATATAACTTGGAGTGCTTTATAGGAGAAACATTCATTATTTGTTGTATGGCATTCCCACATGGGACAAGATAGACGTGGGTTAAGGGGGGTAATGACTAAGGAGCATGGATAGGATTTCTTTTTGAGGTGACGAAAACGTTCTAAAACTGATGGTAGAGATACAACTCTATGGATATACCCAAGAAAGAGCCGTTTAAATGGGTGAATTGTATTATTTGTGAATTATATCTGGGTGAGGTTGATAAAAACTAATTCCCTGTCCATACCTGTGGACTTCATGTCAAATAATAGCCATGACCAGCATTCTCACTCCACTCTTGATTGATCATTGATCAGTTGACTTTACAAAACTCAGTTAACTTATTTCCCCTAGCCAACATAAAGAAAAAAAAAAAAAGGCTTTGAAAGCTAAGCTTTTAAGAGTCTGAATCAAATATTACCTAATGCACATGCTTTATTGAGATACAACCTTTTAAAATACCCAGCTGCATACAATTACCCAAAATGCAGACAGAACATAATAGTTGTTGCCATCATTCTTTGTCTTGAAGGAGTGCCTCTTTGTTATGCTTTAGCTCTAATTAGTGCAGGAGGGCTATTGACAGTGTTCCTTTCTCCTTCATCTTGCCTCAAAATAGTTGTCAAACAGGTTGTGCTGCTAGATGAGTGTTAGGCTTGGAGAGAGTGACCGAGTTGTTTTCAAAGAACCACTATTCCACAGTGCCTTTTTCTTTTAGTCCATTATAAGTACATAAAAGCTACTTTAAAATGTATTATATTATTCCTAAGTAAGTCATAGAAAATGTATGTGTTTTATGATTTGCTTGCTTTCATCCCTTCCCAAATGACAAAAAAATATATAGTAGGTTGTAAAAGAGGTATATGTAAAATCATAACAAAGCAAAAACAAGCCAAATAACTTCAAATTATATGATAATTCTAGAGAAAGAAATAAAGGATCAGAGGAGAGAAAAAATAGGAAGATGCAAGGGACATACAGCTACTTACCACAATTTTAGGTTCTAAAGTTAATCCAGATTACACCTTAAGGGCTCAGCACAGAAAACTGGGTGATCCAAAGGATACCCTAAACTAGACCTTCATAATTGGGACTAGCCCTTAAGACTAATCTTTGTCTGAAACCAGGAAGGATTGTGTGTGTGTGTTTGTCTAATTAAGGTATAATTTACAAAAAACTTTATATCAATTTTAGGTGTACAACATAATAATTTGCTATTCTTATATATTGCAACGCGCACATCACAATGTCTACGTAGCATCTAGGACCATACACGGTTACGAAAAATGTTTTCCTTGTGATAAGAACTCTTAAGATGGATTCTCTTAACAACTTCGAAGAATGAAATACAGTATAATTAACTATAGTCAGCAGGGATTGCTAAAAATTGTTAAAACTTCACTCATCATTTATTTCCTGGTAATTGATCACATAGTGGCCTATTATTGGTAACTGCCTGAATCATCAAATCTCCTCATTCCTCTTCTAGTCCATCTTTCTCCTCATCTCTTCCTCATGTGTGCATCTAACACCTTTATGAAGAATACAAATCCTCATCTCCAATGCAGTTCTTCTACCCAAGTGTCAAGAATTCAAAATGCCAATCAGGTACTTCTATTTAGATTCCTTAAAAGCATCATGTCCACAACTGAACCCTTCGCACATGTTGATCCCCCAAAAAACCTCCCTACCTAAACTGCTGTGTTTTGTCAGAGGCTATTACCATGTTCTCAATTTCCTGAGCTACAAATGCCAGTGTTGTTTTGAATCATGATTTTCCTTCATTTCCTGTATCCATCCAGTTACTAAGGCTGATTGATTTTTCCTTTAAGTTGTTGCATATTCACATAATCCTTTATATTTACATAGCAAATTTCAAAGTACAACACCTTAATACTCTTTCCTCTGGATTATTCTGAGTCTCCTGGCTGACTTCCCCCTTCTCCCCAATTTTGGAGTGGGCCTCTTTGAATTAACAGCAGGTGTAACTCTCACATGATCTCCCTTAATCATTGTTTATCCATAATAGTCCTGGGTTCAAAAGACTTGCTTGCTCACACTGTTTGTGATCATTTGTCTGACCTCTGTATATCTGCAAATCAAGTATTTTATTTGGGGGTCAATTTACAAAGTCTAATTTCTTCATATAATCTCCTCTGGCTCATTAAAATTTCTACAAACATCCATGCCTCTGATTTACTACAGAACATGGAGTTTACATAGCCTAAATTATCAATTAATTCTATAAAGCTTTGTTTTGTCAGTATTTTTTCTTGAGTGCCAGTTGAGGTCGATGGGCACAGGGAGTAAGTCCTTTGTAGTTTAATGATAGTGATAATGGTGTTTTAATGATGATGACCCTGTTTTCCAAAGTCACTCACAGTAATATGGAACTGCTCTGTTGGAATAAACTGATCACTCCTAAAAGGAAAGAAAGAGTAAGCCAAGGCTGGTGGGATTTGGGGGACAGGGGTGGAGAAAGGTTAGGGAAAAATGTCTTCCAAGGACAGGACAATATCCAAATTTTAAAGATAAGGTATATAGCAAATGCAGGGTTAGGAGAGGGGGTGAAGAGCAGAAAAGGGGCTTCTAGAAAGTGGGTTCTATCCAAATTAAAAGTCAAGGACATTCGTTCCAGTCAATTTGCCAGATTCTAGAGGTGGAACAGAGGTTGGAGAAAAGGGAACAAAGGGGATGAAGATTTGTAACCAATGAGACTGGAGTTTGGGATTTCGTCTTAGTAGATGTGGGAGTAAGATGAAGGACCAGAAGTGTCATTAATCAGGAAAACTACCCGGCTCCTGAGGTAAAACTAGGTATCACAGCCTGGTGGGAGGAACTAAACTCTTCCTATGAAAAGGACAATTTTTTGGGGAAAGAGAGATTTTTCTGTATACAATTCCTAGGTTCTTTCTTCCTCCTTCCTCTTGGTCAAAGAATGAAGTGAGAAAGTCTGATGGTGGGTGTTAGCCGCTTTGGCCCATGTTTTTCAACTGAGAGAACTCATCTAAAAAAAAAAATCCATAAATATCAGTAAGCTGGTATCTTTTTCTCTCTCTTTTCCTTCTGGGGCCAGTACCAGCTGATTACCTGGGCAAGTAACCAACACTAACATCACCAGTAATGACTCGGACAGACATCAAGGGCCTCTTGATAGGATACACTGAGAATCATCCCTGCAGGTATTGCAGGGGGAGAAAATGCATCTCTTGAATCCAATCATGAAGAAACATCAGAGAAACTGAAATTGAGGTACACTCTACAAAATAGGGGACCTGAAATGGAAGGACTGCTTTTAACATCTCGCAAAGGAACAATTAAGAACCATATGCCAGTTATTTTTTGGTGTGAAATAATGAAATATTAGATCCAACAATTTCTCTGTGTGAGCAACTCCTTATCCATTTTAATATATTAACATCGAAAAATCTTTTTGTTTTGATCAAAACTGTATTTGAAATTCTTTCAGGACTCCACCATGAAACAAATTTAGTAAACAAATGTCATAGAGAAGACTTCCCAGCCTAACATCTACTCTCAAGATCTAGGTTATTGGAGACTAAATTATTCATTTCCTCATTTTAGTTTTAAAGGAAGAGTGAAAAACATATATAGCACCTACTCATTTACTTATTTCATCAACCAGGTCTCATTGAGCAACTGACATTGTCACCTTTTTTGGTTCATTGATGTCATCAGCACTGAAGTAGGAAAATAGAAATACATATAGGTATATTTTTTGTATATAGGTAGTATTTTTAATTGCTTACAATTTAATTTCTTTCCTCAGTAAATTTTATTTACATATTTATTTATTTGATTTAAAGATTTTATTTGAGAGAAAGAGCATAAGTGGGGGGTGGGGCAGGAGAAGGAAAGAGACAAGCAGACTCCCTGCTGAGCAGGTTGCCCAATTGTGGGACTTGATCCCAGGACCCCAAGATCATGAACTGAGCTGGAGGCAGACACTTAACTGACTGAGCCACCCAGGTGCCCCTCTTCAAGAAATTTTAAAATAAGTTCCCTCCCCCCCCATCCCCCGGTTATATGTCTTAAAAATGGTGGTGTGCTGCTCCTTAAAGTAAAATTTGTATCATATAAAAATATAGTCTCCAAAATCTCTAGTGAAGTTACATTTTGTTATTTCCACTTTCATTTTTAAGAAAATTTAACTTCTTGGGGCACCCGGGTGGCTCAGTCATTGAGTGTCTGCCTTTGGCTTGGGTCATGATCCCAGGGTCCTGGGATTGAGCCCCACATTGAGCTCCTTGCTCGGCGGGAAGCCTGCTTCTCCCTCTCCCACTCCCCCTGCTTGTGTTCCCTCTCT
The DNA here is from genome assembly GCA_028534135.1 of Potos flavus. Lineage (NCBI taxonomy): Eukaryota > Metazoa > Chordata > Mammalia > Carnivora > Procyonidae > Potos > Potos flavus. The sequence continues at coordinate 162,176,986 of CM052883.1, read as the reverse complement.
AGCTGTGTCTCTCTCTGTCAAATAAATAAATAAAATCTTTAAAAAAGAAAAGAAAAGAAAATTTAACTTCTTTTACTTGAGTCAGAATACTGCATGAGAATAACTAAAAGCCAGAACAAAAATTACCCACTGTTCTGTCAGTAAAGAAATCAATGTCTTTATTCACGGTGCTCCATGAAATTGTCCACATACAATTTCTATTTTTATATGTAAGTAGCAATACTCTAGATAGAATGCTATTCTGTGTATAACTCCATGCATGCATTGCTATTTTGCCACAGTATTGCTTTTTTTTTTTGTCTCCTTTCTGTTCTTTTCTTTTTCATTCTTTAGCCTTCCACCCATGAATAGTAACAGACTGACATATGTCCCTTCACATCTTCTTGAATGGTTAACAGTACATACAAACATATATGATCAAAGATCTCTTATCTCATTAATCAGAATTGTTAGATGCTCTGTAAATGGAGAGCATAAAACTGATTCATGCAAAACTTGAATATTTTATTAATTTACTTATATACTTTTAAACACATTATATATGTTTTTAAGTGTGTGGAGCTGGTTGATTTTAAATTTTCTTGCATAAATCACACCCAAACTTCCAGTTTGGTTTTCTCTAAAGTGGATCAAGCTTTTGAAGATACTTGCTAAGCAATTTAGTGTGTGATTTTTCTATATTTTTATAATTTTCTTCTCTGCTCTTTTCACAGTGGTCTCGCCCACACCTAAATTCTCAATATATATTTTCAACGGCTTTCACTGATGGAGTCTTTTCAAAGTTTTAAGTTTATCTTCATGAAGCAACAACTCTTTTTTTTTACATTTTTATTGTGTTATGTTAGTCACGATAAAATACATCATTAGTTTCTGATGCAGTGTTCCAAAATTCATTGTTTATTTACAACACCCAGTGCTCCATGCAATATGTGCCCTCCTTAATACCCATCACCAGGCTCACTCATCCCCCTAACCCCCTCCCCTCTAAAACCCTCAGTTTGTTTCTTGGAGTCCACAGTCTCTCATGGTTCATCTCCCCGTCTCATTCCTCCCCTTCACTTTTCCTTTCCATCTCCTAACGTCCTCCATGTTATTCCTTATGTTCTACAAGTAAGGGAAACCATATGAAAATTTGCTTTCTCTGCTTGACTTAGTTCCCTCAGCATAATCTCCTCCAGTCCCATCCATGTTGATACAAAAGTTGGGTATTCATCCTTTGTGATGGCTGAGTAATATTCCATTGTATATATCAACCACATCTTCTTTATCCATTCGTCTGTTGAAGGGCACCTTGGCTCTTCCCACAGTTTGGCGATTGTAGCCCTTGCTGCTATGAACATTGGGGTATATATGGCCCTTCTTTTCACTACATCTGTATCTTTGGGTAATACCCAGTAATGCAATTGCCGGGTCATAGGGTAGCTCTAATTTTTTGAGGAATCTCCACATTGTTTTCCAAAGTGGATGTAGCAACTTGCATTCCCACCAATAGTGTAAGAGGGTTCCGCTTTCTCCACATCCTCTCCAACATTTGTTGTAACAACCCTTTTTTATGACATTTATTTTTTAACTTATTTTAAAAGATTTTTTTATTAGAGAGAGAGAGCAAAAGAGAGAGAGAGAGATAACACAAGCAGGGGAGGGGCAAGGGAAGAGGGAAGAACAGACTGCCCACTGAGTCCCCAGGATCCAGGTGGGACTGGATCCCTGGACTCCAGGATCATGACCTGAGCTGAAGGCAGATGCTTAACTGACTGAGCCACCCAGGAGCCTCTCTTATGACATATTTATAAGCCCTTTATGTAACATTGTATTAAATGTCAAAATTGCAGTAGGAATAACACATGGTGCAAAGGAGTTTAGTAACAAACACAACTGACCCTTAGCAAGTGAATGTTTAAAGGTAGGAACAGAATGGTATGGATAAAATCATAGGAATCAACTTTCTGGGAGCAATTCATGTGCCTTTTGCTTGTTTTATGGAGGGAATGGATATGCTTCATGTATGTTTTTTGTCATTCACTTTATATAAACAAAATTATCTAATATATATTTTAAGCAACTTGCTTGTCTTAATGACATGTAATTGCTCTTTTTCCAGAACAATAGCTTAGGTCTAATTCATTCTTTTCAATAGCTGAATGATATTTCACCAAATGGATGTGTTAAAAATCCTGTCAGCTGTTCCTTATTGAGGGGCGCCTGGGTGGCTCAGTGGGTTGGGGCCTCTGCCTTCTGCT
>CM052883.1:162123699-162168312 GCA_028534135.1 Potos flavus | reverse complement strand
GTTTTAACTAGTTTTATATATGAAACATGCGTGGCCTTAAACCTATGTAATCATCACATCAGCTTAGCATAGATTGGATAGTGAGGTAACAGTATTACAATTTTTCCATGGCATATTTTTCTCCCTACATGGATAATCATATATTCCTTATCTAACTAAATTTTCTAAAAATAATAAGTAAATTATAAGATGGAGGCAGTAATTGTCAGATTCTGGTCTGTATTTTTCACCACCTAATGTTGGTCTTCAAGCATTCTATATACAATCGGGCCACTAAGGTTAATGCCTAGTTTGGAACGCCTAATCCTAGGTTCCATGATGAAAAATCTAAAGCCATATTAGACAGATTGATTCCCATGCTTTAAAATTAATTTGACCTTTTCTTTTAGGTGACAAAGAAGCCAGGGTTATGACAAAGATCTAGTGACCTATTTCTCAACAAATTGTTCACCAATAAAGCTTAGGACTTAAGTTTTAGTCATTACAGTAACCTCTCCTTCCATTTATTATCAGTTCGCACCATGGACTTTTAGGGAAGTGCTTGTCAGCACTGATTTTTTGTCACTCTAGAGATCCTTGAAATATTATATTTGATAACCATCCTAAGACCTGATTAAATTGCATGAGATAAGAGCCTTTTTTCTCACAACTCAGCCAGATTGATAAGTCCACTACCGCAGTTAAGAGCCAGGCAGAATGACTTCCATCATCCTTCTATAATCAAGGCCTGCATAAATCTCCTCTTTCTGATTTTCAGAGGTTAATATGCATCAAATTTCCCCCTCTTGTTATAATGATGTCACACAAGGATCTGGTAACAATCCTTTCAATCCTTTGTAATATCGCATTCTTCTTTCTGTGAAGGCTTTTAATTGAAGCTATTCTTAAAAATATTCAAAAAGGTCACTGGCATTCAAACTGCTATTAGAATATGGAGTCAAATCGTATGGAATCAAAACGGCTTCATTATTGTGCACAGCTTTTCCAAATTTAAATATATATCATGAAAAGTTTTATTTTCCAGTTCAACATCTATCACAAGTTTTAGAAGGCACTTTAAACCAGACTCTGCGTGTCATGCCCTGACCTCCCCTCTAACTGCCTTACACCTCAAGTATTACAACGGAGTCCGATTTGCTCTACTTCCTTCCTTTCTCTTTTCCATACATTCCTTTAATCCATTAGATTCATTTATTAATGCTATTTTCTGGTACCCACCACATGCCCTTTGCTAGGTTCTATAACTATTGTAGAGGGCTGAAAGATATATAATTTCTGTCTTCAATAGTCACATGAGCAAGTTGATGGAAGAGAATCAACCAATGGACATGCACACAGAAAATGTAAAATTGCTAATTGATTAGTGCCAGGCAGGAAAAGCTATGCAGTTTAATGAGGATTGGGGTGGGAGTGGAGATGCTTTAACGGAGGATTCGACCTGGCCCTGCAGATCCCGGGAAACCCCTCTGAGAAGTGCTGTTTGACTAAGAGTCAAATAGGCAGGGAGTAGGGGAGCAGGGAAGCATCCCAGACAGAGGGCACAGATACGCAATGGTCCTGTAGGTGGGGGCCGCAGGCAAGGAGAGCACCTGCCTGTCCTAATTACCTGGCCCAGGGGAGGTGGAGGGGAGAGCAGAGAACGTTACGAGCAAGCAGGACCTTTTGAGCCAAGAGGAAGAGTTCTGCCCTCCCCAAACTTCAGAAAAAGATACTTCTTCCTCTTCACCATTTTTTCTAAGTCTTATCTTTTCTTCAAGGCCTAACCCTAGTACAAATCCCAGCTCCTTCATTGTGTTTTTTAGAACACTTTATTCTTCTTGGTCGCCCATCCTCCCATTTCAAATTCATGGGCATCATAACATTTTCTTTTTTTTTCATTTTTCATTTATTTATTGGAAAAAGAGAGAGAGAGCATGAGCAGGGGGAGAGGCAGAGGGAGAGGGAGAAGCAGACTCCCCACTGAGCAGGGAGCCTGACATGCAGGGCTTGATCCCAGCACCCTGAGATCATGACCTGAACTGAAGTCAGTTGCTTAACCAACTGAGCCACGCAGGCGTCCCCCTAGCATTTTCTTTTTTTTTTTTCCCTCTAGCATTTTCATTCATGTTTTTGCACAAATAGTTAAGCTTTTAAACTGAACTGTATACCACCCAAGAAATGTTTCTGCCTTGAAACTTCTTATACTCCCGGAGAGCATCACAGTGTGGAAATGGACCCGAAGTCACAGCTTCATAAAGGTCAGCTTCAGCCCCATCTAAACCAAACACAGAGGGAGTTCCAAAGAAAAGAAATGTTGCATTATTGAAAAATGGAGTGAAGTGAAAAGGATAGAAATGAACAAAACAGAATGGAACAGATTGGCCTCCATACCTAATAATTCACCTATTCATTAGGAACCCTTTGTCACAGAGCTACCATATAATCCGCTTACCATTCTAACAAAGTAAATCACTAGATTGTGTGGCAAGACAATTGAGAAATAAAACATGAACTACGTGCTTGCAGCAAGTCATTAACAATTAAATGTAAACCGGAATTTGAATTGGGGAAATTAGGTTAATAGAAGCAAGAGTGCTTATTTGCCTCGTAAACATTTACGTTGGGTATTTAGAAACCATTTAAAGGAAAATGGCAGCAAAATAAGTGCACAGAATTGATTCCCAAACACGGGAGCAGCAAGATACTGAAGATGATTTCTAACCCATTCCTGCTTGGAGCAAAGAAAGTGTTGTCATCTCTTTTCAAGACTCACCTTCTATCCTGCATCTCCCCTTGCGCTGGCCACAGGCTTCTCATGTTTGTGGAGAGCCAGTCCTTTCCTCTGACCATACCTTGATCCTGAGCAGCTGTGTCCCCTTACTTTTGCCTGTCAGTAGACTTGGCTCCCTCCACTGCCAACCTTTCAAGTGGCAGCTTCTTCCACGGATAAGTAGGGCAGTAGAGTAGGTAATGGAGAAGAAACAACAGGAGTAGAGAGAGGTCCCAGCGCCCTCTGCATCCTGTCTCTCCTCCAAGTAAGAGGGGGGACATTCACCCAGAGTGCCTCCTACTGGCCCTCTGATGGCCCCTCTCATCCTGCTCCCCCATCTCCTTCTTAAGCCCTCTGGGACTCGTCATTTCACCCTCACCGCACCTTTGCACCTATAACCTAGGCATCGTCCCCCTTTTGTGCACTTTGCCATGTGACAAACTGTGGGCCCCTTCCTCACTCCTTTTTTCTTAATTTTAATTATTCATCTAGTTCATCTTTTAATGCATCTTGTCATTTGTTTTGTTTTGCTAGATTTTACATATTTTCAGTTTGATCTGATACTGTGTCTCATTTGCAATTCCATCATACTGCATTTTAGCTCTTCTCTCCATTCATTCCTTACGTTTTTCTCCTTTAGTATTTGTATTTATGTATTTATTTATTTATTGGGCACAAGTCAGGGGAGGAATAGAGGGAGAAGGACAAGCAGACTCCACGCTGAGTGCAGAGCCCAACTTGGGACTTGATTTCATGACCCTGAGATCAAGACATGAGCCAAAATCAAGAGTCAGACACTCAACCGACTGTGCCACCCAGGCACCCCTCTTTTACTGACTTTCTAAGTGATTAAAAAAATAATGATGACAACAAGGAAAAGTATATAAAAGGGGAAATGACTAATGATGGTCATATTCAATATGTGACACTTCATAGAACATTCTAGTTCTCGATTTACCCCTTTCCTGGATATCTTCCTCTCGGTGTTCCTCCATCTCCCAAGGCATGGACAAACAGCCACCAAGGTGCTGATATCGTGGAAGCCCCTGGCACTGGGTGCAGTGGCCCACACAATGGTAAAAGCTGGCAGGGAGACGTAACGGACGAGCCTGGCCTCACTGCGGAGGCAGCTCTAGCCCCAGCGAGGAAATGAGAAGGATGGGACTCTGGCAGCTCTATCAGCTGGGTTCAACACTGAGGAAGACGGTGGTCTCCTTTGTAGCAAAGACTGAACATGTCCACAGCAGCGATAAGGTGTACTGGGTTCTCCTGATTGACCTTTCCCCATGGGGTAAAAATCCCTGCAAGGGGATCCCACTTGGCACCACGCTACTCTGGACTAGGGGATGGGGGGATGCAGGTAACACACTCCCTACACTTTTCTGTGGGAACATCTCAATTTTTGAACTTCTTATGGTTTTTGCTGCTTCTTTCTTGTAGTCCAGAGCTTTCCTAAAGCTAATCATGCTGGTTCAAAGTTGTTCATTTATTGTTTTTTTGTTGTTTTTATTGGGGAGATGAGCATGGGAACCTCCTGGCCAGCCATCTTGCTGATGTCACCCTCCATTAATGCTTACTCACTCAATAAAGAGCTCTGTTTAGACAAATTATAAATAAAATAAGAGTAGCAGAGAACTCTCAACTATGAGCCGGAGTTCTAGAGTTAACCAGCCTGGTTCAAATCTAGCCTCCATCAGTTATCAGCTGTGTGACCCTGGTTACGTTACTTAACCTTTCTGTTATTCCATGTCCTCATCTGCAAAATAAAGATTATATAAATGCTCACCTCTAGGATTGCTTTAAGGGTTAAATTAAATCATTAATACTAAGTACCAAGAAGCTAGTCATAAATGCTAAACTTTAGTTATTTTTATTATAAGTACATTCTCATCTAAAATAATGGACTATGCATTAAAATTATGTCTGATAAAGCTTAAATTTCAATTTTTCTACCTCCAGTTAGACAGTATGAATGTCTTTTAATAAGTTTAAATCATTATCATAATGGACATAACATTTTTATGTCCTTCTTCTCCTTCGTAATTTCTCAGACATTATCTAAATCCACTATTTCTTACTCTCACCTGGTTTGTTGTAATCACTCTCCAGTGAGGCCCTCTGTGACACCCTTCTCTTTTCAATTCATTCTACGCGAATTTGCCTGGATCTTCTTTATTAAGTTGAGCTTAGCATCCTTCCTGCCTCCAGAATGAGGTTGGAACTCCTTAGCAAAGTCCCCACAGTCAAGGCAAACACATCCCTTTGACTTTACCTTCTTCTACTTCTGCTTCTACGTTGAACACATTGCCCACTCTGCTCCTGGATATTTCTTTTTTTCAAATAGGAAACATCTTTCCCCTCCTTTTAGCATCTGTTGAACTCAAACCTCAGTGCTAGTGTACTTCTTTCATAAACACTGCTCTGATTTCCTCAGGTAAAAAAAAAAAATAGTACTTTCTCTAGGTCTCTATTTCATACTTCTTTCCCTTTGGTTTCTCTTCATCTTCTTCCATTCGTGTCCCAGTTATTTGTGTGTATCACTGAGTATTTATATTGTTCAGGGAGGGATCGTAACATTCACACCCGCCAGGGAATCTAGCTCAAAGAGACTAATGCTAGATTGAGTGACTATAGACCTTACTGGAAAGAAATTAAGGTATGGTATTGGGACAGAGATAAAATGAATAAACCAGAGAGGTCTGCAAGCCAAATTAGAATGACTAAGTTTTATTGTGGATGCATTAAAAGGCAAGAGAAAGTTCTCATTGTTTTTCTTTCCCCTACCCCCAAGTGTGTTTGAATGACTTCTCCTAAAAAAATATGTTCAGTACTGGAAACCACGTGCAAAAAGCTGTGCCTCCACGGTTGGGAGTCCTGTGCTGTTTGCATGACTTTCCCTACTTTTTAGCCTCTTGTTCTGGAACTATCTCTAATTCTGGTCTTGACACACAAAATTAATTTTGACATGCTCTTTTAACATGTTTCTAAACATCCTTTTCCAACGTTTTTGAATTGCTTTTTTTAAAAACGATTTTATTTATTTATTTGAGAGAGAGTGCACACGGGTTGGGGGGGAAGGTAGAGGGAGAGGGACAAGCAGACCCTCTCTGAGTGGGAACCCATCCTAAGACCCTGAGATCATGACCTGAGCTGAAGGCAGATGCTTAACTGACTGAGCCACCCACGTGGCTCCTTCAACATGTGACCTGGTCCAAATTTTCTTAAATCTATCTTATTACAGAAATTACGTCTTTGAGTTTTCTTAATTATATCATCTTACAGAAAGAAATCATCACTCTCTTTTTAGTCAAGAGAAGAAGAGAAAAGGGGAACATGTACAAGCAATAAGGCAGGGGTTCTTAGAAACCCAAAACAAAATCAAGAACCTTTGTATATGCTTTATTCTTTCCCAGTGAAATTTCTTCATACATGCAAGGATTTTGGTTTTCCCTAAATTTCTTTTTTTTAAGATTTTATTTATTCATTTGAGAGAGAGAAAGAGAGCATGAGCAGGGCAGGGAGGGAGAGGCAGAGGGAAAGGGAGAAGCAAGCTCCCCACTGAGCAGGAGGCCAGATGCAGGACTCAATCCCAGGACCCTGAGATCATGACCTGAGCCAAAAGCAGACACTTAACTGACCAAGACACTCAGGCGCCCCTTGTTTTTCCCTAAATTTTAAAAGAAGGTGCCACCAACTGGATTTACAAAGGTGACCTATTTCTATATTTATAAATATATTATTTTACTAGTTGTATTATTTTCCTATCATTGCTGTAACAACTTACTACACACTTGGGAGCTCAAAATAACAAAATTTTATTCTCTTCCATTTCTGAAAGCCAGAATTCCAAGATCAGTTTCACTGGGTTACAGTCAAGGTGTCTTCACCCTTGTTTCCTTCTAGAGGCTTCCAGGGAGAATCCTCATCTTTTCTGTCTTCTAGAGGCTGACTGCACTCCTGCCTGGCATCACTCCAAACTCTTACTTCCACCATATCATCTCCTACCCCCTCCTCTACAGTTAAGTCTCCCTCTTACAAGAACACTTGTGATCCCATTTAGGACTCACCTGGATGATGTAGAATAATCCCCCATCTCAAGGTCTTTGACTTTCACATCTGCAAAGTCCCTTTTGCTGTAAAAGTCAACATCCACAGGTTTTAGGGATTAGGATATGGATATCTTTGGGAGCCCTTAATCAGGTGAGCACACAAGTCTTATTTCCTAAGGGGAAATTTCTTATTGTTTTTATTGTATCCATTCATTTAAAAATTATGGAGTGCATTTCATAAATCTATTTGAGGTGGGGAACCTGGTTGGCTCAGTTGGTTAAGCCTCTGCCTTCAGCTCAGGTTATGATCCCAGGGTTCTGGGATCGAGTCCTGCACTGGGCTCCCTGCTCAGTGGGGAGCCTACTTCTCCCTCTCCCTCTGCTGCTCCCCATGCTTGTGCTCTCTTGCTCTCTCTGTCAAATAAATAAATAAAAGTTTTAAATAAATAAATAAATAATTTTGAAGCAAAGCACTCTATGGTGGAATGATACCTTAATAATCATTGTTTTGCAAACTCAGGATTTCCCTGGGTGAAATCTGACACTGACCCCCATGCACTGAGAGCAAGGAGAGACCAAAGAGTCAGGCTACTCCAGGGTGGGTGGCAGGCTGACAGGTTTAATAAGCAAGGGCACTTACATATGAGACTTGTCTTGAATGGCTACAACACAAAAAGATCTCTGCACCCATCATCAGAATCCTAGAACTTTATATAGAGGCCATACTGGGGTTCCATCACATATACCCTCCAGATAGTCTCAGTGCTTTATTCCCTCAAGCTATGTCCTTGAAAATGGCTCCTGCAGTGGAAACAGTGGGCAGAATGTATACTGCAAGGACAGGGGAGTGGGTGAGGAGCCTCCAGTTGTTGGACTCCAGCTCACAGGTCAACCAGCAGTCATATCTTCTCAATGACCTCCTCTAACAAAAATAAAATTTCTTTGTGAGGGCTGGGACTATTCTTTAGAATTACTTTGGGGGCACCTGGGTGGCTCAGTCGGTTAAGCGTCTGCCTTTGGCTCTGATCATGATCCCAGGGTCCTGGGATCAAGCCTGCATTGGCTCCCTGCTCCACGGGGAAGCCTGCTCTCCAACCCTGCTCTTCCTCTCCCACTCCCCCTGCTTGTGTTCCCTCTCTTGCCATGTCTCTCTCTGTCAAAAAAATAAATAAGATCTTTTAGAATTACTTTGAAATTTTCTGAGCTTCTAGTAAATTCTGCATAGTGTCATATTTACATTGTAACATTACCTGAATGTTGTTACAAACCTGCTTTACCTCTGAGTCTTACCTAAACATCTGGGCTCCCCATCCACTATGAACCTATCCTTTTATATCTACACACAGGACTGATTCTCTAGTGCCAGGCCTAGGCTCCACTTTACACCGATTTCTGGGCCCTTCTCCAAGCCTAATTTACTCCATAATGCACACCCTGCCCTACACCCTTAGCCTTGGTTCTGGTTGGTTTGGCTGATTAATTCAAGGATCTTATTTTTAGCCACTTGTAAATGCAGCCTTTGAACAACATCATTGAAACCATCAGTTGACATAAAAATAGAGACAAAGATGACTTTGCTTTGCTGATCCATCTCATCTTTACACATGAATTAGGTGCAACTTCAACATCATAGCTATTCTGCGGATCCACAACATCCAGTTATATCACTTATGATAAAAGGTAAAAATTTAAATCCAGAACTTTATTATCTAAATCATCATTTTTTTTTAAGATTTTACCTATTTATTTGATAGAGAGAGGGAGAGAGAGATCACAAGTAGGCAGAGAGGCAGGCAGAGAGAGAGGAGGAAGCAGGCTCCCCGCCGAGCAGAGAGCCCAATGTGGGGCTCGATCCCAGGACCCCGAGATCACGACCTGAGCCGAAGGCAGAGGCTTAACCCACTGAGCCACCCAGGCGCCCCTAAATCATCATTTATTATTAATATTATTATTATAAATAACAAAACAATTTAATTTATGTAGCATAAAACAGGAATCTGAAATGTAAACATAATTCTGATATTGAGCCATTAACTCGTCTTTACACATTAAATTCTTTCACTCTCCACAAAGCTCTCAGGATGCTGATATATTTCTCATAGACAATTATTATCCTGTGAAATGAAGAGGGGTTGCTGGAGGAAGCACTGGTGGAAACAGAGAATTCTGGCTCCTGGACTTAGCTTGGTGAAGATGAAATTATTTTAAGAGTGTCTTCTAATTAAAGTGGTCTGGAAATAGGAAGAAGCAAGATGCCGAGAGCACTCGACATACTAGGGTGGTAGGAAATTGTCCCAAATGTTGTCTAAAAACCTTTGAGTAAGGCAGAACAGTTAATTAAATAACATGTTTAGAGTTAGGCAGAAAAATTGAGAAAAAAATCATATTTTGAATTCATTGCATCCTAGTCATAAGTCTCTCTACTAGGTCAGACATAAATATATGCTTCCTCCTTCCCATAAAAAAAAACAATTCTTCTGCTGCTCTACTAATTGGGTGTATCTTTTTGACACTTTTTTTTTTTCTTTTGACTGTTATCATTCATTTAACATCTTAAATACAATGTTCCAGGTGTGGATAGACCAGAATCAAGTAAGCAAGCAAAGATAATTAACTCTATGAAATAGGGCATAATTTTCCCTATATTGTTAGTTCAAAAAAGTATATCCAATTCCTTTTACTTTATAAGCCCTAAGCTAGGAAGTGTTGACATATTTTTATCCTTCTATTATTCTATTACTCATAGATATCTTACCAAATCAGACCACATTTAATTATTTGTTTTTGGGTTTTTTTATGGTTTTTTTTGTTTGTTTGTTTGATTTTTTTTTTTTTTTTTTTTTTAGTTTTTCCTGGAAAGATCTACATTCAGTGTGAAGAACTTGGAAAGCAGGAGATGCTGTTAGTGATGCAAAGGCCAGATGGGAAGAGCAGATTAGTTATCAGTCTGTGATATGTTTCAAGGGAACACCAGGCCAACATGGTTGGAAGCTGCATACTGAGTGATGCATTTCATACACTAAGTTCATTAGTAAAAGATCATTTCCTCATGTTGAACTGAAAATAAGAATCTTATTTAGGTTGGACTGGAGATTCACGTGATGTCCTTTTTAAAGTGAAATAAGAATAATGAAAATATGAGAGAACTTGAGGAACCAACACGTCTCTAGAAATATCTGATTATTTATAGAAGCCAATATGGATGGTTATTACACCTAAAATGCCTGACACCTGCTAGCTGGGTTCTTTCTCTATGGAGATACAGCCCCTTTCTTTGGCAAGCTTGATTTTTTCAGTGTTCTGGAACTTACGTATGAATGGAGGCTGAGGGATGGTACAAACAAAGAGCTATGCCACACAAAACACAGTATAGACATAACCACACTTTATGGAATTTTACCAGTTGTGCATGCCAATCAGACACATCCTATGCAATACATCGGATCTTAGCCATAGCTGTCACCATGGCTCTTGATCATTTACTTCTGCTCAGTCTGTACAGAAAGTAGGTTAGCCTGGGTACCACTGGAGAACATCTTTCCTTCCACCTGTGCCCTGGACATGTCTGAGTCCGTTGCTGAGTCTTCCCTTGTCCAGTTGAGGCAGGAGACCTGTGAGGCCTGCTCAGTGGGATTTAACAGACTGTGGGATGAACTATTGACCAATGAGATGAAGAATTCCAGAAGACACAATCTTATTTCCTCTCCATGGACATACCAGTCTGAGATGAAGGTATTCCAATGGCTTCCCTATAGATGATCCTGTGAGATCAAGTCATCAGTTTTGTGTCATAACTAGCAGTGACCAGAGGGCTAAAATACTACTTCATAGTTGCTTTTCTACCTTTCCTGCCTCACTTCCCTTCCCTTTAGTTTTGATTCCCTGGGACTGTTCTTCTCAATTTAGGAGTATCAGCATATAAGCCGTGGCCTCATGTTTTGTCTTTTAAGGAGCTTGGTTAAGCTATGCAGTTGTGGGCAAAAAGTACCTGAGTGGATTCCTCTCTTAATTCAACCCCTGATGGAAGTTTTGAATGAATCCAGAGATCCTTTTCTCATTTTACATGAAATTCTAGGTGGTCTCTTGTTTGTGCATTCTGTCATTTTGGATAATTTATCCTATAGTTTTCCTGGTCTTTCGGAATTGGATACAATATTATTTCAAAGAATGTGCTCATATATTCAACTGCTAATGTACCCCCATAATAGTTTTTTTTAACAGAATGAGAAAATCATGATATGGGTTCTGTCATTTTGATAGGGCTAATAAACATGATACACGAGGTAAAAACTGAGTGACTGGCTCCCCAGTTGAATAGAAGAAACACTTACTGCTCAGTCTTACCTAACAAAGGAGATGAAATTCTTCATCTCTGACTCAGGAGCCCTAAGATAAGCTGCGTAAATTGGACTCCATTAAAAATCTGAGCAATCTGGTAGAAACTCTCTGGAGATAAGAGGAATGGACACAGGTGAGACTTGAGCACTGCAAATATCCATGCTTCTGATGCTTGGCCAGTACTTCCATCAGCTAGCTGATGAATCCTAAGTTTTGGGTGTGTAATTCCATGTAACTTACAGCTTAATTTCAATGAATTTACTGAGACCAAGCCAGGCATGGAGTCTTTTAGTCTACAAGGCTCTAGGGCAGCAGTTCTTAAATTTGTTGGTCTTAAGAACTTTTGCACTCATAACAATTATTGAAAACTCCAAAGAGCTTTTGTTTATTTGGATTATAACTATTAATAATTGCTTTATTAGAAGTTAAAATTGAGAAATTATAAAATATTTATGTGTTAATTCATTTAAAACAATAATAAACATATGCCATGCTGACAGAGGTAATACACTTTTAGGAAAAAATATATTTCTAAAACAAAAAAACACTGAGAAAAGTGACATTCACGTACATTTCTGCAATCTCTTTAATGTCTTGCTTAATAGAGACAGCTGCAGTCTCATATCCGTTCTGCATTAATTGTGTAGTTGAGAAAAGGATAAATATTTCAATAACTTTTTGGATAACTACGGATATTCATCTATGGTATTACACTCAAATTTGACGAGAAGCATTTCTTAACAATTTTTTTTACCATGTAGAATCTAAAATCCTGTCAATGACCTGTAATATTGAAACACTGAAATCCATTTGATCTATTTTTCACTTTGAATGAATCATACCCATACATTATTTTATAAAACTTGCATAGGTTAACTGGAAAATATTCGTTTGTTGACTTATGAGAATCTTCCAGATGTTGACATATTTTAATATACAATATCAAATATATCATAGTTGTCAATATTAACCACAAATCTGATTTCAAAAGTGTTTAAATTTTGAGAATTGTTCAAGTTCATAATGACAGATGCATCTTTTCCATATTCTGATTATTGCTAGAAAGCTCGAGTTTTTATCACTGATAATAAATACTGTTAATTATTTGCTGTGAATTGACAGGCTCACTTCATTCATTTTTGAGAAAATGTCTGCTGGATACCCAAATCTGCTAACCACAGTTTGGCTGTTAGCTTTTTCAAATAAAATTGGAAAAAAAAAAAAAGTCACAACAAAACAAAGCAATGACTCTAATCCCTTTCCTCAAGACAACATCAAATTTCAGTATAGAGCAAAAGTGCTATACTTTCCCTCTCATCACAGAGATTAGCAAATTAAAATAGTATGTATTCAATGTGAAGATTTAATTAAAGTAATATCTTATACTGCTTTATCAAGGATATTCTCAAATGAAATAATGAAATCCCCCCCCTTTTTTTTTGCTAGTATGTGATGGTGAAGAATTCAATTATTACTACAATTTGGTACCATTGTCTTCATTTGTACAAAGGCAACATTGCTTTTGCACCATCAGCATAAATATTAACACAGTAGAAAAGACAAGTAATGTCTTAAAATTATGAAATAGGTTTGACCCCTGGGGATCCCCCATAGTCTCTTCAACTACCAGGGGTCCACACACTACGCTTTCAGAACCTCTGTTCCAGGATATTTTGGGAATGGAAGAAGATCCAAGAAAGTACCTCCATGAGTCTGAGGTTTGGGCAGAGGAAGAAAAGGAGAATCTCTACTCCAGTCTTGGAAGCCACTAGAATCAAAATACACATGAATCAAGGGACAAGGTAAAGGTGAGTTCCGCCCGTAAGTTTCCTTGAATATCTTGCTGAATCAAAGACAGAGACTCAAATGAGAGGTCACAAACCTTAGTACCAAGTTTAGATTATCCAATAAGGAGAAAAGTATTGATTAGGATGTCAGAGAGAGAGAGGCTTGGGTGAATTTTGGGAAAAGACAATACTCTACAGTTATTTGTCTTGAGTTGTCCATGATGAAAAGAGGAGGGTTGGCTCTGTTTAAAAAGCCAGTGACCATGTGGCCTCAAGGGTCCTTCCGGCTTGATTGCTGGATACCTTGATGAATCATAAGCATATTCAGATGTACACTGCTTTAAGGATATAACGCTATGCACAAAATACCAAATAGATAAACCAGGGGGCACCTGTGTACATTACAAAATGGATATTCGACATATCAAAGGGTTCTACACATTGTTCCCTCCAACACTAACCCAGGACTTCACCAATGCCTGTAAAATAGGAGGTGGGTCACAGAACTTTGGGCTTAAGGAAAAAGCACTTACATGAGTTGATTTCCTCTGGGGAAGTAGAGAAGTGACAACATTTCTGATCAACACAGCTTCTTAAATGGAATACAGTGACATTAATTAGGTTCTGTAGCAGGAGAAAATATTCAAGAAAACAAAACAATAATGCGCTACAATCAAATTCAGTAGTTTAGTAATTGTAGAAAAATTGAAACCACAAATCCCAAGGGACAAAACTGTATATAACGCATCTTAAAAATCTTAACAGTAAATAATCTTGAACAATAAGATTTATAGCGTTATGCTTTGTTACCATCCTCCAAAGACTCTAAACCATCTTTTATGGATTTTTTTAAATCTCAGGTTTACTATGATAAAATCTACAAAGAGTAAAATTTACCCTTTTCAGGTAACATGTACTTTGGCAAATATGTACAACCACGTAATCACCACCACCACAATCAAAACAGAATGCTCCCATCACCTCCAAGAATTTCCTCATGCTCCTTAATATTTAATTCTTACTCCTCAGGGCCAGTAGGGGCAACCTGTCATTTTATTTCTGTCCCCATGGTTTTCATTTTTCTGAAATGCCATATAAATGGAGTCTTATATTATGAGCTTTTTGTACCTGACCTCTTTCGCCTAGCATCATGTTTTTGAAATTTATTCATATCAGTTCATCCAGCAGCAGTCTATTTCTCTTTGTCAATGAGTAGTATTCTATTCTATTGTTTATCCATTCAACCACTGATGGACATTTAGATTGCTTCCAGTTTGGGGCTGTTATAAATAAAGTTGATGAAATCACTTTCAGGTATTAGTATAGACATGGGTTTTCATTTCTCTTGGGAAAAATCTAGGAGTAGGATTGCTAGATTAGATGTTAAGTGTATTTCCAACATTATAGAAACTGTCCAACCATTTTCAGAGGTGGCTTTACTATTTTTCATTCTGAACAGCAGCGTATGAGAGTCCTACTTGCTCTGCAATCTCACCAGTGCTTGTTTTGTTTTTAGTTTTAGTCCTTATCCTGGATGTGTGGTAGTACCAAATGTGGTTTTGATAGACCTAATGTTGCACATTTCTCCATGTGCTTACTTGCCAGCCATATCTCCTCTTTGGATGTATCTATTCAAATCATTGCCCATTATGGAGGTAAAAGGTGGGTCATGTGGAGATGATCCATACAGCCTGAAAGAAATTGTTCTTATACCCAGAAATGAACATACCTCTACTTCTATCAGGCAGTTAGTATGGGAGGGGACTCCATTTACTCAGTAATTGCGTTGTTTGCTGTTTTCATTGACTTCACTTATCAGTGCACCGGAAACTTCAAATTACTCCGGCTGTGGGCTCCTACACTTTGCATTTTCTGTGGAGCCCGGGCAACAGTTTCCTCAGTGTTCTTCCTCCATCCTCGGGTTTAAGCATTCTTGTATACTTGTGTCAAAGATGGAGTTGCTTTTCCATCTTACTGCTTCTCACGTGCATCGCAGTCTTTTGGTTAAATGGAAATCAAAAGGCCAGTCCAGAGATAAGACACAGACGCATAAATCCCACTTCCCAATGGGGTGACTGTCAAGAATTTCTGCACATTTTAAACCAGACACAGTAAATGTTACTTTGCACTCAGTGGCAAAACCAGAACTTGAACACTGATCTCTCTTCGAACTTAATTTTTTTTAATACTATGTCTACTTCCTTTATGAATATTTAATGTGCATATTGAATTATGCCCTTCCATATTAGAAGCTCAAAATTTGAAAGGGTTTAAAGAGTGCTACCTTAATCTCACAGCAACATTCCTTTCTAACTACTTGATTTTGGTAACATTACGTCTACATGTATTCAAATGAAAGCAATGCAAGATCATTAACAATATTATTCCATTGAAAATATTATATAATCTTACTCTCCTATACTGTTATCCTCCAGAGATTTATAAAAACTTTTCTTAAAAAAAAACAAAAACTTTTCTAATCGTCACAAGTAATGAGCTATCTTTGGATTCATGTATTGTCTCAGTTCTTGTGTTGAAAAGAAAGCTTTCATTTGAAAGTTATTTTGCATACTCTTTAAAAGTTAGCCTTAGCCTGGTCACCAACAAATAACTTCTGGTCAGTTTTAGTAAAGGGGACAAGGAAGGACCCATCCTAACATGAAGACTATAAACATTCTCACGTGATAATTAAAAGATGGAATTCGAAGACCACTGATTGGAGTTCAATGTGAATGTTTAAAGATAAACCTCTCCCTTCCTCTAGAAAGATAAATTCTGTTGAGATGTTCTATCACTGCCGACAAAAAATCCTTGCAAAACATAGTTGTAAAAAGTTGTACAAAACCAAAGGCAAAGTCACTTATGTGTCATTAAGATTGTTTATATGGTCTTTTTACAGCAAAGATGAGACTGGACTTGTCACAACTTGCTATAGAAATCCAAATGATTAAAATGGCCATTACCTCTCTTAGATTACTACTTTTCGATCCAAAGAACTCAAAACCACTCTTGCCATTATACCCAATGGTCTGAAGAATATAAAAATTTCAGTAGCTGAATGGATTATTGTGCAACTTACTCTACCATTACTAACCTATTATACAAAGGAATATAGTGTACTTTAGTGGAGGTTTTTGTTGGTTTCCTGAGAATTGTGAAAAATATGCTCATTGCCCAAATCTCTGGGCATTCTGGTTGCAGTACGCTGAGCCACTAACTTCTCATGCTTTCTGTTTCACAGCTGATACCATTTTAATGTGAATTCACAGCCAGTTGGGATTAAGAAGTAAATACAACAAAACCAAAACTGACCAACAGAAAATTAGAAGTCGATGTCTAGACAAAAATTGAACCCAAACAAATATTGGCAGGAATGAAAGCAGATTAATTGCCTTTTCTGAGAGTAATTACATGGCTTTCCTGTAAGAAGAACTTCAGTTTTCTTTGGACAGAAGGGTATTACTATGTGGCTCTTTCCCATCTACAGAAAAAAAAAAAATATCTAGACAGGAGAGAAACATTGGACAATTTATTAATGTTTCTTTTTATTTATGTTCACATTGTTTCCATTGCACCCTAAATTCTTTTCAAAGTGATTTGTCTACATAATCTCACCAAAAAAAGAAGGAAGAAGGAAGGAAAGAAAGAAGAAAGGAAGGAAAAGAAGGAAGAAGTGTTGCAGGTAGGGAAGGTTAGAGGAAGGGAAGGAGAGAGGGAGGGAGAAAGAGAGAGAGAAATAAAATCCTGGCATTATTCTACTTAGAGACATATATGTTAGAGTATGAATACATAGTTTACAAAATAAGGTAGATTGGTGAATACTAGTAATTATTTTTATTGCTTTGGTTTCCTGTTTTTCCATTTGATCATATTTTGAGGGCCCATTTCTCGTGTTGCCCTTCTCTATTTCGTGCTGCAATTTAGTACTGAATCTGTAATATTAGTAAATCCTTTTCTATAGTGATTCAAATCTTTGAGCAGTGTACCAATGTGAACCTGAGAAAAAGTGTTCAGGAAGGGCACTAAGTGGGTTTTCAGTATCACCTATTTTAAGAAGTCCCAAGTCCAATAGAGTCAGCTTTCACATGTAAAGAAGTTTGTGCATAAAGAACTTTTATACATCAGAATATAGAACAAATCTCCAAATTATGGAAAATCTAATTAAAATAATATCAAGAGTAAGGTTTTCCCCAAATGTCTTCGATAGAGGACTGGACTTACTATAGAAAATTAATATGTGCCAACAGACAAGGGAAAAATGACATCACAACAGCTGGATTATTCCGAGGGTTAGGGAAACAAGATAGCTCAGAGCTCAAGTTATTTTTAATCTTCTCTATGCAAGCTTTGAAGTAGTTTAGGATGCCATGCTTTTAAGTTTGCTTGGCTCATTGACATATGTGTAGGGTGAACAAATGGGTTTTAAGGAGAAATGCAGAGTTTTAAAAATCTTCTTCAGTTGAGTAATAAACATATTGGTTCTTTGAAATTCCTACCCTATAGAGCTTCCAACCTTTTTTCCCCTGCAAAATGACACCAGGTGGCTTTATGAGACAATGCCATAAGCAATACAGGCATTGTAACTAAATCCTATTTATGTAAAATAGTACTTGGCTCTCTTTTCTTAAATCTCTGGTAATCCCTGATTTATAACACATTAAGTCACTACCTTTAATTGACATGTTGAATTTTACTCATGCAGTGGGCTTCTGAATTTTAATTCTCTAGGACATGCTGTTCAAATTTTAGCATATTAGAATCACCTGGAGAATTGTCTAGAATACAGTTGGACCCCATGTGTCAAGGGTGGCACTGAGCACTTGCATTTCTAACAGGAAATCTTAGATGTCAACTGAGGCCAAAGCTTCATGCCCAGGGACTGCTTTGAGTATTAAAGCTCTATACCAACTAAAGAAAATGTTCAGTTTTCAGTAAAGACATTGAGTCTTATTATATCCCAGATATAACTATATAATGGTACCAGTTTACTATCCGTTTCATTGGGAAGAAATACATGCATGCATTTTCATATTTTTTACATAAAAAATTTAAAAAAATGAATGAGAAACTATTCATCGCTCTTACCTGCTTAAGTATAAATCTGCAGAGAAGTTTTCTGAAATACCGGCTTGATTTACATTTTGTATATACATTAAGATATAGGTATTATACATAACCATGACAAATTAACTTTAGCTCTAGGAAAACTGAATAAATTTGCTCTATGAGCAACATACTGTTAAAAAAAAATGCAACGATTCGGACGTCTACATCGATGTCAACTAATAAAACACAGAAAACCAGCTGAATTAATAGTTTTACAATTCGTGGCTTCAGATATTTGCTCTAGACTTTGACATGTCTCACAGACCATGTTGTCCTTCTTCATCTTTTTTTAATCCAGAAGTCTTTATGAAGCACTTACTATGTACTAGATGGTCCTTAGAGTTTTGGAGATTAAAAACTCTGACAGATTCTCAGGGAGACGCCCATTCAGGACGATAAAGCACCTCTATCCATGACTGCATCCGAAGCTGGGAAAAGTGCAGAGAGTCTGGCATGGGAATTTAAAGAAATAATAATATTTCAACCTGGAAAAGCAATTAAAGCACTATGTTGGAGCACTTGAAACAGAACCTGGGACATAGCAGATGGTCATTAAGTCACTGTCAAATAGAAATGCCATAAGGCTTGGGTTTTTAAGGACACATGCAGGATCCGGACACAAAGAAGTGGAGAAGTTAGCTTTCCAAGAGTACGGAAGAGGATGATGAAAGAAGACCACTAAAAAAGCACAGACTTATCTGGAGGAGTTAGCTTTATGTCAGTATAATGCACATGAACTAAAGGTAGAGCTGGAAACAAGTTGATATTAGATTGAGGGGGGATGTCAGTTCTGCTCTAAGGATATTGGTCTTCATTTGGTAGAAAGTTGGAAACTCTTGACTGTTATGAATGGGTGATTTTCATGAAAATTAGCCTAGCAGCATGCATGAAGTGCTTTAGCAAGGAGAAAGAATAGAATCTGGAGATAAGAGGCTGTGATAATAGCAGACTGCATGATAGGGTAGAGGTGCGGGAAGGGCGGGATGGAATTAACTAGTGCAGTATGTGTGGGATCCACATTACACAACCCTGATATTTATGTGTGACTAATGAATGACCTAATGATCACTGCCAGGCTTCAAGCCTCTGTCACGAAGAATTTTGAGCCTGATGTGATGGTGGTGAGTTAACTTGGGGGACATAAATAGTTTGAAGAGTGGCTTAGTAGTCAGATTTATTCTCTGCTTTTCTCATGAATGAAAAAGTCTCCTATAATGTTTTTTTTTTTTCTGTCTCTGCCCAAATCAGGTTTCAAACGTATGTATCTATCACCTGCAACTTTCTTTGACCAAGACAGAATGAAAAGCAATCATATTCATTAATGCTCAAATTTACTGGCCATAAAATTGCTAGAATGAAATTCCTGGCAAGCCAGTGCATTTGCAGGAATAAACAAGCACACTCTACTTCGTACTCATTGCCGACACTGTGGTGAGCTGCAACGGCACGCTAGTCAGATTGTGCCCTGACAATCTGTTCATCTGGTACTCTCCAGAATCAGTGGAGTGGAATCATTCATATGGTGCTTGTCACTGAACATGAGAATGACAGAAGTCAGCACTTTGGCAAAGCCATCATCCATTCATTTTCCTTTTAGAGAAGTACCCTATTTGGCTTCTGTACCTTTTTTTCCCCTTGATTCATTTTTTCCCCTCTTGATTCATTTTTTTCTACTTTATTATTCAAATCAAGGAGATAGCTCAGGTACATCTAAAAGCAGTAGACACATTTACTTGATCAATGTGTATTTTGATTTCAAGAGATTAAGTGATATAGTCCAGGGTTTCTTAAGGATCAATAATTTGGTTGTAATTAAAGGGTGGGATTTGTGTCTTCTGTGGGTATGACTAATTCAAAATATTAACTTGTGGACACTCAAAGGTAATTTTTAAGACTTCAATATTTCAATTCTCCAAGTCAGACTATAAAATTGCACTAAAATTTATGTTTTCTTTGCATTGGAGAAAAACCATTTTATATAAGAATTATAAACTTATTGAAAATTCTAAGCATCTTTAGGGAAGGAGCAATTTTACATCTTCACCTCTAAGATAGTATGGATACCATAGAAAGAAGAGGACAAGGTGAGTTCGGAAACACTTTCAATATAATGAAGCTGTCACTGATTATACCTTTTGTCTGTGGATCATAAAGCACTGCACATAACAGTATTCCTTCTCAGTCCTCATGAGATAGGAATGTATTACCTGTATTTTACAGTTGGATAAACAGGAGTTCAATCAAGTTTAAAATCACATGGTGGGAGAGCTGGGAAAAGAGCCCAGAAGATCAGATTCCCAGTTAGTGTCCGGAATCATTAGTGTTGCTCTAAATACGCTCTTCTCCTTGGCTTGTCAGTGAACTGTGACCCCAGAAAATGGAGAGAGAAGGAGAAAAAGGAAGGGATGAAGAGAGAGGGAAGAAAAGAAGCAGAAACGAAGAATGATTATAGTCTCACTTAATTTTTGTATGAGTACTCAATGTGGAAAACACAAGCCTATGAACCTATCTGAAAATGCCCACAGACAGCATGAACCATTAGCATCATCCATGGATTCATTCATACACACACACACACACACACACACACACACACACACACACTAGCATAAAATAATAATAAATAAATACAGCACCGTAGAGCCATGTCTGCTTATGTTTATTATCTTATTCTGATATTTTGCGGTGTGATCTTAGACATATTACTCAAACATTGTATATCTCAGTTTACTTATCTATAAAAACCAGATGGTATTACATACATCATAAAATTGTGCTAAAAAAAGTTCTTCATATGTAAAGAATATGGGTTTTACCACTGTCCGGTTTTATCCAAGCACATATGCCCAGGATTTCTCTCACCCTACCACCACTGCCTTTCTAGATTTCAGACACTCCACCCTCCATTTTAGAACTGTAGTCAAGACTTCAAAAATGGTCATGCCCTTGCTGAAGAGTTTGGATGGAAAGTTTGGAAAAGCCCAAGTCACAGCTGGGAATCACTTCTGCTGAAGGATCCATAGGAGATATTTAGAAAGCTGTTCATGGGAGATCTTAATGGGATCCTGAGGAAAGCAAATGTGAGGATAGGCAAAGGGAAGGGTTCTCCTGGGATGTTCCAACTGCTGAGATGGAGTAAGGTGGCCCTGCCAGGGGAGGGGTGATGGGGTGTCAATGCTGATCTGAACTTCCCTCAGTGGGTCTCCTCAGTTTCTAGCTCATTAACTTCCACCAACGTCCTGCCCCTTCCACCTCTCCCCATCATCTCCTGCCCCAGCCCAGTTAATTCCCATTTTGTCTTTGTGACAGTGAGCTAGGCTGGGCCCTCTTATATTCTCTTTCTAATCTATTGTGATATAAACTCACTGCCTTGTTTCCTTCAGGGCTGGTATCAAAAAACGTTTTTCTTTGCTTAAAAAAAAAAATCAATTTATTTCAAATGGGAAACTTTGTTTTTCAGATATTATTCCCATTATGGCACCTAAGAGCCTGTTTTGGACACTTTAACAATCAAATATAGTTTTTTCCTTCATTTTTCCCTTTGTAATAATGCTACGTCTCCTCAAGGCAAAATGGATGCTACTGACCCAACTAGGGGAAGAGTCAAGTACCAAGAAATGCTAAAAAGTAAAGTACAAAGATTAATATTTCAGAGCATTATTGCTTCATATGTGAAGCACCTAATGCAATGTCAGCCACATATTAAAAATTTAATAAACACTTGGCCCTATTCCTCTAAGGTCTGTTGCAGTCTCATGTGAGTGAGCCTAGTGAAGCTTTTTGCACATCTTTATGGTTCCTTACATCATCTACAAACATTTTATTTTCTACTAAGGATTTCCCTGTGTGCCAGCTGTGATGCTTGTTGCTGAGGAGTATTAAGATATATGCTATGGCCCCATCTTTCAAGGAGATCATAATTTAGTGGCAGAGGCAGTCAGGCTGACATGACACGTTGCTTAATAGAACAGATTAAAGAGGGGTAATAAGAGATTTTAGGAAGTCCAGGAAACGAAATAATGGTGAACAATGGAAGATGTCGGATTTGCCAGAGGAGGTGATGCTTGAGCTTGGTTTTGAGAGAGAGAAGGTTTTCCAAATGGAGATGGATGAGAAGGTCACATTCTGGCACAGGAATCAGCATGGGCAAATGTATGGAGGTTCTAAAGCCATAAAACTACAAAAAATTAGTAAGTCCAACTGGGAATATAACAGAAGGAGAGGTGGGAGTTGGTGGGAGCCAAGAATTTGAGAGACTGTGAGAGTCCTGATCTGTCAGAAGGGACAGTGGATTATTTCATCCCCTGGGCACACGGGTACCAATGCAAATGATTCTTTCACTAACCCTCCCTGCCCCCTGACAAATATTTCACCAAAAACTGTCAATGTCAAGTACTCATCATTTTCTCCCAATGTTTAAAAAGAATGTTGATACAGATCACAAGACTAGTATTAAAAATGATTTTTTGCATCATGTGTTAAAAAATCTTTGCTGATAAAGGTAAAAAAATGTATTTTTTAAAGTTTCATGAAAGGATAATCCTGCCTATGTGAGCATAGGCGTGGTAAGTCCACAGTTTTGAACTTCTCAGGTAGGAAAAATGAAAACTAAATGATGGTTTTCTCCATGGTAAATCGTGGTTACTACAAGTTGAACTTCTTAATTTTTGGTACTCGGTTTTAAGGGTCTCAGGCCCTCGTGGATTGTGGGTGGCTCTTTCTGTGTCTTCACTTCTTTGTGATGTCTGGCCCAGAAGCTGTGTCCTAGATGTCAGCACAATTAGTCACTGCACCAACATTGATCCATGAGGTTGATTCTGTTAGTTTTATGTCATCCCTGCTTCCAAACAACTGTCAGAAATGGGGTTCTTGGACTCTGAACACAGAAAAAGCCAGAAAGTTGGGATGCCTAAGGTTTGAATGGTACCATGAGTAAAGATCACGCACAGCCTCTGCTAGTCTGCCATGGCTTTTTGTTGAGGAAGCCATTAAAAAAACAGAACTCCTATTCATGTGCATACCTATAGTAATTCTTGAAAACTAACAGAACTGCATTTAGATAATCCTTTTGGAATTATACACGTGTTTCTTTTCTTACAGTGGGTTTGAAAACACTGTTAAAAGAATTCTGTATTTGCCATTAGAAGGTACAATGTCATTATGACTTTTTCCTTTTTTCATTGTTCCTTTTGGCCATTTATGAGCACAACTAGATTAAGTAGTACGCTGTTCAAGTAATTGAAAAAAATCAATATAATCTTTTAGACTGACAGGCACAACTTTTTCTCACTCAGTTGCTGAGTATGGTCGCTGTAGTGGAGGCTAGGCTGCCCATGTCCTAGGAAACTCCCATCTACGGGCCTGAAGACTGCTTACTGCAAATGCCCTTGACTCTGTCTGATAACATATTTCCTTCTGACCAAGGGAATAAAATCATCTAGTACACAAGACAATTTTCTATACAAATTGTACATTCAGATTCAGAAATGTATGCAAGATAAAGATACAGACAAATACATAAGAGACATATATAGATATAAAGATAGTTTGAGATATATAATGGATATAAATTATGAGATATAGGATGATATTAGATATAAGAGGACATTAGATAAAAGATGGCATTAAACACAGATATAGGTTTATTACTAGTATTGTATTTTATCTAAAATATTTATGGGGTATAGCAGATACCAGCTGAGTAAGCCAAGGTTATGAGAGATAGCTGCCAGTTTTATACCATCTTTATTTTCCTCTTTTATCCCCACTATAATAAGAGAACTTAATGTTATAATTGTTCATTTTAAAGTTACTGATTCATACTTTCCAACTAAGCATTAGTTTTGTAGAATTAATTTTTTATTTGCTATCCAATCTCAAAATCAAGCATTCAACTTCTCTTTCTTCCTGAAAAATTAGAAATATACTTAGTAATTTTAAAAAGTACAAACTAATATGATGTAATCTATCTTTTCCAGCTGTTATAAGGGATTAATGGGTTGGCATATCATATAAAAAACTTAGACCACGTCTAGCACATGGGCATGTGTTATTGATACTGTGGTTGTTGTTACCAATGGAATGGAAGGTGGGGTAGAGGAAAAATTCCTGTAGGTCAAATAAAATAGTTAATTACCCTAGGGTTTTTTTTTTTGTTTTTTTTTTTTTTTTTTATTCTGCCCGGAGTACTATGTAAGGAAGACTCTTCATATAGGTGCACTAAGTTTAGTGAAAAGAGCACCATACTTGGACACCAAAGCCTTCAGGTAATTACCTAGTAGGAACTAGGATTTGAACCCAGCTCTGTCAGATTCTACAGCCCAAGACTTTAATGGCCACATTGTTCCCCTTGCTTACAGAGAGAAATGGGCCCTGGGAGATCAGATTTCACTGTCATCAGCTTCTGTATTTCATGGATGCTAAGACAGTCTCTTTGGGTAACCAACCACTGTCAAATCAGTATTTCTTCGTGGAAAGAAACTATAGGCAACAGCTGGTTGACTCCTGCATCATTAAGTTCCATTTCTCTGAAATCTCCATCCTTTTATTTTTATTGTGTTGTTTAGAAAATTTGAAGCATGCTAATTTAGCTTGAGATAAGACAGAGGGGTTATATATTCATAGAATTTAAAGTTGTATTATGTGCTATTTTTCTTACTGTCTTTTTCTTCCAGTAGAAGGAAATCCAGACTATATATCTCAGGGAATGGTTTTAATTTACTTAACAAAATATGGTGTGGTACTGAATATTCCCTAATTGAAAGTAAATCTCACTTTTAAAAATGACCAGAGACAACTGACTCTAGAAAAAGGTATATTTATACACAATTGAGGATTCACCAATTCTTATTTATTTTTTCTTCTCATTCTTGTTTCTTTTTATGTTAGATTTATAGTATGTACCTATGTGACCTTATCAGTAGAAATTCTAGTTCCTCAAAGCTTTAGATAAATATTCTGGCTCCTGATGGTATACATGCAGTGAAATGCAAATATAGTTAAGTGCTGACTAGATGGATTTATGTATAGGAATAAAAAATAAAGAGCAAAATACCTTACAAATAGAAATAGGGTAGAAGTTATTATCATAAAAAAAATACATGCAGGAAAAAACCCAGAAAAGGTGTGAAATGCTATTAGACAATTCAAAGGTATTCATGAGTCTGGGAATCAACCTTAAAAACACTAGCACATGAAATATTTGAGATTAACTAGAAACCGAAGGAGAATATTCATAAGAATTTGAAGTGCAACAAACTCAGTGAAAGACAAGTATCATATGATCTCACTGATATGAGGAATTTGAGAAACAAGACAGAAGATCATAGAGGAAGCGAGGGAAAAATGAAACAAGATGAAATCAGAGAGGGAGACAAACCATAATAGACTCTTAATCTCAGGAAACAGACTGAGGGTTGCTGGGGGGTGGGGGATACGAGGGGTAGCGTGGCAGAGTAATGGACATTGGAAAGGGTATGTGCTGTGAGACTCTTAATCTCAAGAAGCAAATTGAGGGTTGCTGGAGTGGAGGTGGGGGGAGAGGGATAGGGTGGCTGGGTGACGGACATTGGGGAGGGTATGTGCTATGGTGAGCGCTGTGAATTGTGTAAGACTGATGAATCACAGACCTGTACCCCTGAAACAAATAATACATTATATGTTAATAAAAAAAAAGAATCTGAAGTACAACAAACTCAATGTCTATTTTATTTGAAGTAAAAATTAAATTATTCTTAATGGAGATTAAAACCAAAATTCAACATCGACTTCTTCAAACAGTGTTGAAGTTCCCTTCTGGCTCCTCTCAAGTATCAGCCATGACCCAGGTTAGAATTCAAGATGGACTCATCCACCTATCTTATGCTCGTACTTCAAAATCTGGGTGGAAGTTATAGACTTGGTACCATGAGATTAGAACCATACCTACACTGGTAACGTAAGTACTCACTTAACGTCTAGAAGCTAGATAGCTCGAATGCAATTTACATTCAGCTCTTTCCCAGCCCTGCTATGCCTGACTATTGATTTGACTCATTTTATCATCTGGGTTCATGTCTGCATATAGGCTTTCTCCACAACACTGTTCTTTGAGGGCAAGGAGAGCATCTTCTTTCATTATTATATCTTGCGCAGTTCCTCCCAATAATATCAGCTGCCATTTATAAATACCTCCTATGTGGCGTCTAATTTCTTTACATGTGTTATTTCAAGCCCTTGCTTCTCTGCAAGTCTTTCATCCCCATGTTTGTTAGTGATATTAAGACACCCTGATAAAACAAATTTTCGTGATGACCTCATCCAGTACGAGACATTTTTCCATTTCTCACTTGGATTTCCAAGTGGTCTTTCTTGGATGGAGGCCATTCTGTCTCCTCCAAGAACTGTTTAGAAATGTGTTCGGTCGATTTGCATGATAACTACAGTACGATCTTGGTGTTTAATGAATGGGTCTCTCTGGAAAGAATAGCTTTATCCCAAATGCCAACTAGATCAAAGTAAAATAGTGGCAGAAGATCCTTTGTTCATTCCTCATTTTTTGTAGGGAAATATTTTAAAAGAACTGCATCCAGCTTCATTTAGGCCACATGGCATAGTGTCAGCTAACAAAGCAAAACAAAACCAAAAAAGCCCCTAGGAGAAACCAAAGAAACGGAGAGACAATAGTTTCATCTGGATTTTTGTTTCCTGTCTTCAACATCATATCTTCCCAGAGAAATTATTTTCAGTCATTTAAGTGGCTTTTCCCTCCATTGACCCTATTAGTTAACTGATAATGCAAAAGATGTTAAATGTAATATGACTTCTCCTTGACACTTCCCAACTGTGAACAAATTAAGGGAGTTCTTTTTACACCATTGTTTACTACGGGAGTAATAAGCTTAGGAGCTCAAAATGCATTTTTATGTACTTTATGGAATAAATCATTCACAAGTGATATTTTGCCCAGATCTGTCTCCTCTGACAACTGAGTTGTTTGCAGTGCTGCAGACTGGAAATGACATTGAAAGCATGCAGTGATTTAAGAGGCTGGCTGACTCATGCCCTAGCAATGGCAGAACTAATGGTGGGGCAGGGAGGGGTGGAGACATGGGAGATGAAAGAGAGCTTGGAATATCTGTATATTTCCATTGCTCTGTGAAGATTAAGCAGAAAGGGTTTAAAAGAAACTTTTGTGCATCCATTCATCCTTGACTTCATAATAAGCTTAATACACAGTTAACCCATGGGTCTTTAGCTTTATCTTATCATTGAAAATCCATCCTTTTTTTTCTTTTCCCTGTTTTGACAGCAGCAAACTTGCCATGGGCTGGATAAATATTTGTTGGTAAGAGAGCAAACGGTGCAACTGATAATAGAAATCCCCCCAGAGACAGCAAAGCTTGGAGAGACGGAAGGTGACTGGGAACTTGCCAACCAACTCCTATGCTCTATCACACCCTCTACTGGCTGATGGGAGAAACAGCTTCGGGTCTTGATCCAGGTCTCCCTTCCATCAATAGCTGCAAGTCACTGCTTAGAGAAGTTGGTACCCATGGAGTCAGGTGTGAGCCCAGTCTTGGGCAAAATGGTGTTAGCATGACCTCTAGGCATTCTTCTCTCATCTTCTCTGTCACGTTCACCTTGTTCTTGATCCTTGCTCCACTAGAATTTCTAGTTTAAGGAGAAAATCAATTTGAAAGCTCATTAGTGCTCTTTGCTTCCTTCCTCCCATCCTTCCTTCATTTCTTTTTTGATGTATTAGAAGTCACAGGAATAATGATTTTACTCATCATATTTATAAACTACAACATTCATCAAGCATTCTGTACTGGTGCTGGAGAGAGAATTTAGTGAAGTTTATCACATTTCCATGGCCTGATGTCAAGTACAACCAACATTTACTGAGAGCAAATGTGTGCCACGTTCTGTGTTAGACATGCTTCGTCATTAATATGACATCCTTTTGCTACAGAAGAGTTTAATTCTATAAAGCAGGTAGACAAGTAAAGAATTTTGAAACAGCAGAACGAGTGGCATAATAGGGACATATTTACTGTACAGAGGAAGCCCAGAGAACCCATGGGGAATGGGGTATCCACCCAGGCTTTCTGGAGAAGTTTTCTGTTTGAATGGTGGTGTAAAGGAGTTAACCAGATAAATAAAAGGTAAAAGACTCCAGGTAGAGGGCACAGTTTGCATACATGCAGAGGCAAAATAAGTAGGGTCTGAGTGGGGCTTGTGTGAAGTTCAGGGTGGCTTGCACACTGTTTTTTGAGATAAGTATAGCAGGGGAAAAGGAAACAGAGACACAACAGAATTAGTCTTTTGATCGAATCAAACCTCATGCTTCACCATGCACGCCCTGCACAGTCACTAAGAACTTTTAACATGGATGTGACATCACATCTACTCTGTTTCAACGACCCTATGCTGGTAGTTCGAAACGATCTTTGCTGGGAGTATTTATGCCACAGAAATCGGCAAGCACTGCAAATGGGGTGCCAGTTTACCAGCGTGTCCCTGGATTAAAGGAAGGGAACGTGATCATTAGCAATTTAGAAGGATAAGAGGCCACCGTCAGAGTGTAAAATATTGACAATATTTGTAACAAAGGAGGTAATGAAAAGCCAGGTTGTTCTTTTGTTAGTTGATTTCGTTTGTTTATTTTTTAGTAGCTATAAGAGGTTAAAAAAAAATGGGGCGCCTGAGTGGCTCAGTGGGTTAAAGCCTCTGCCTTCCGCTAGGGTCAGGATCTCAGGATTGAGCCCCACATTGGGCTCTCTGCTCAGCGGGGAGTCTGCTTCCCCCTCTCCCTCTGCCTGCCTCTCTGCCTACTTGTGATCTCTCTCCTCTCTGTCAAATAAATAAATAAAATCTTTTAAAAAAAAGCCACATAAGTGGAGTTCAAGGCTAGTGTAGTAGATGGTTCAGAAACATGATTGTTAACATTTCCCAGGCAAAGGGAAGAAGTTTATTCAGGCTCCCATGTTGTCCATTAATTAGATGGGACAACCAGGGATTACGTAAATACCATCTATGAGGAAAAGGATGGAAAATGAAAGTATGAACCACGGGCATTATTTTTATGCAAGGTGTTTCCTCCTACTGTTGTAACAAACTACCACAAACCTTCTGGCTTAAAGCAACACGAATTTATTATCCTACAGTTCTGGAGGCCAGAAATCCAAAACAGATCTCACTGGGCTAAAGCCAAGGTATCAGAGGGCTGTGTTCTCTTCTAGAGGTTTTAGGGGAGAATCTGTTCTCCTGCCTTTCCACTTTCTAGACACTGTCTGCATTCCTTGGCTCGTGTTGAAAACCAACAGTATCCTGTTGAGTCTTTCTCATGGAGCTGGCTCTGTGGTTCTGATTCTTCTGCCTCACCGTAACCCATTTAAGAGTCTTTGTGATTACAGGGGGCTCACCTGAATAACCCAAGATACTCTCTCCATGTCAAACTCAGTTGACAAGCAATCTTAATCCTTTCTGCAGCCATAATCTCCCCTTGCCTTGTAAGATAACACACTCACACTTCCCAGGAATTATGACATGGACATCGTCGGGGAAGGGAAGCATTATTCTATCTAGCCCATTAGAGAAGAAGAGTACTGTTTCTGCTAGCTTTTCCTAGATTTGATATATTTAATAAGATTCAATTTAACAGGCATTTACTATTCACAATATTGTTAGATATTAGGATGAGAAGGAGCACTTGATAATGAATAATTTAAACCTTTATTGGGGATGTTACTTTATTTCACTTATAAAACATTTAAAATGAAAGCTTTAGTGGCAAAAGGAAGATGCTTTTTCTTAAAATTTGGTTCTCTGGACCCCACTGGTGAAAACTTGTTCCTCTGAAGGTTGCTAAGGAGTTGCTAAGGGATATTGTATAGAGAAATCTAAGTTTTGCATTACCTGTGATGATCAATGATGAAAGGAAAAAAATCATTTCTTTTTTCAAAGAGGGTTAAAAACTCACAGACCATTCCCAGCAGAGTGCTTGGTACCTACCAGGTGTCCAATAAACATTTATTGAATCAAATTGAATGTCATTGAATGTCCTTCTCATTTAAAGATTTATTTTAACCAGGCTTTATCAATTTTTATTAATTAGATTTACTTCTTACTTTATTGTGATGCTGTTACCTTGCCTGTGACTATTCTCTTTTTTCTTTTCTGTGGACAGAAGGGCAGGACAACTAAGCAGAGAAGAGAAAGGGAGATAGCTTCTCTTGGCTCAGGAAGAAAACTATAAATGCCTTCTCCAATGACAACACACAGACCATTATTTTATTATATCTAGTTAGAGAGCTGCCCTCAAACCAGAGGTTCTTAATCTGTTTTGGAATGTGCATTAATTTAATGACACAATGAATATGCTTTATCCAACTCCCAGTAAAAAAAATGATTACACATGTGAGAGTATAGAAAGAACTCCTTCCCACTTATTAGTTACCCTTAATTTCATTCATTTGCCCTTGCTACCTCAGGACTTCTCATAACCCCTAAACCCAAGTCCATTCCCCTTCTCTCTCTCTCTCTTTTTTTAAAGATTTTATTTATTTGACAGAGAGGAGAGAGATCACAAGTAGGCAGAGAGGCAGGCAGAGGGAGAGGGGGAAGCAGGCTCCCCGCTGAGCAGAGAGCCCGATGTGGGGCTCGATCCCGGGACCCTGAGATCATGACCTGAGCTGAGGGCAGAGGCTTTAACCCACTGAGCCACCCAGGCACCCCAACTCCCCTTCTCTTGAAGCCACTTGAAGGTACTGTTCCATATCACTTTGGGTGTCTTTGTATTAACACACTGTCTTCCACATGACAAATTCTATCCCTCAAAGCAGCAGCCCTTCTAGGTGCTAACGCACAGGAGTTCCCACTGCCAAGTGCCAACCGGACGTAGGATGTCACAGACTCTCCCTCCCTGTCACTCTCTCTCATTAACATGCTGTCACTAACAGCCAAAATGTATCTGGCTGTGGGCCCTTGCCTCACAATTATCTAGTGAAACAGTTCCTTTGATGTCTGTCTTCATTTCTCTTCAGAGTACTAAGGACCAACCAATATCTAAGACAAACATCATTCTACCTCCTACCCCATCTTTTCCCAAAGCATCTCCAAAGACATTAATATCTCTTACTTAAAGACCCCAAAGATTCCATTCATTATGAAATTGAATATGAATATGAAATTTTCATATGGAAAGTATGAAATGTGACATGGAAAAGTCCAAGGAGAAAGTTTTACTGATGTCTTAAAAAAAGATATGCTTCTATGGAGATGAAAAGCATAAACCGAAAAGCTTGGAGTGTCCCCTAAATTAGTGTGAACAATGTCAAGCAAAATCTCAGTGATATTTACCAAAATCATTCTGAATTTTACCTAGATCTTTAGGCACTAATAGAAGTTAACAACTGAGGGTAAAAGTTATGATGAGAGAGGACTTATTCTACCATATATGTAAACATTTGAAAATGCCAAAGCTAAAACCTATCTCAAAAACAACGTGGAATTAATATATTATTATAAAATGGTTTGGCTTAGTTGTCTGAGTCTTTTGAAAATAAGCAAGAGATAACCTTACCTCTGCCATATGAATTCCAGATGAATCATTGATGAGGAAAATAATAAATTATTTTGTAACAGATACTGCTGGTGCCTTATCCTATCCTCTCAACCAACATGATTTGAATACAATCTGAACATTTTCCAAAGGTCAGCACCTGCATCAAGGACTTTCTCTCTTTTACCTGGTGATGGATGGAAATTCCAGGGAATAAAATTCAGTTCCCCCAGTAGCGATTAGGCAGCGTGTAATAGGAGTTTGTAATTATTCCAGCTCTCAAGTCTTGTGGAGGGGTTAACTCTGAATGTTTCGGTTTCATAATGAGATTAAGCTCCACGTACCTATGCTAGTAACCTACCCCCAAATTCACACATTAGAGGCTTTCTTTTCTCCCCATCTCACTTCTCCACTCTCCTATCATTGTTTTCCAGGATCACCAACCAAATCAATGACTCATTCTCATATTCTATCTCATGGCAGTTTCCGGGGAGCCCAAGTTAAGACACACATCCCTCCCTACAAAAAGAGTATGAAAATCTACGTCGTAAAGAAAGAAAATCTATCAACATGAAAATGTTTGCCTCGCAGTTATCAAGGAAATGATCAATATAGGAAGAGCTAATTTTTTCTGGTTTTTAGATTGTCCATGATTAAGAAATAATCTTCAGCATTACATGCTGATGAGAACACAAATTGATAAAACCAGGGAAGATTTGGCAACGTATATAGTTTTAAAATGTTTATGTCCTTTTGCTCATTAGGTCCTCTATGATCACTTCTTTATTAATTTATTCACTGAATTAAATTAATTCAATTAAAGTGTAACTTGAGGGATGCCTGGGTGGCTCAGTTGGTTAAGTGTATGCCTTTGGCTCAGGTCATGATCCCAGGGTCCTGGGATCATGCATCAGACTCCCTGATCAGCTAGGAGTCTCCTTGTCCCTCTTCCTCTGCCTTGTGCATGCTCTCTCTCTCTCTCTCTATCTGTCCCTCTTTCAAATAAATAAGTAAAATCTTAAAAAAAATAAAGTGTAACTTGCTTGATAGCATAATTTTTGCTACATTAAAGTAAGAGAGGAGGGGCATCCAATGACAGGCTCTCAGAGTGTTCATTTTCTTACAGGAAACTGCAAGAGTGAAGGAGGCGGGGTGGAGGAAAGAATAGACAGAGGCTCCCTGCATGCTCTTACCCTTCTTCTTCAGCCAGGTCTCTTGGCTCTGATGCTGCCCTGGCCTCCAGGTCCTGGCTCCAAAGCTCACCATTGTTGAAGTCTTGGCACCTCCTTCTCTTGGCCTGTTTCTGTATCTTGACTCTTCCTGACTATGATATTGAATTTCTGGCTAATTTAGCCTACTTACTCTTTCCTTAACATTTGACTTGGACCTCACCCGGTTCTCGGTATCACTCCTTTCACATTTCAGTGGTTGCCTATTTAATTTTGTGACTCATTATCACCCAGACTATTGCTCCATTTTTAAGAATGCACTACCTTGTTCCATGTCTAAATATCAAGTGCCAGCTGCACTATTTGTAATCCCTGTCCTCAATGGTAATGAAAGAAAGATACAACTAAAGGACTTTACACATGTATATTCCAGAGTCTTAAGAATTAGCTTCTTAAATACTAGGTGTCAGTTTCACTTTTCGGCAAAAATTGATTCTAAACCATGAAAATCACCAATACATGATAGGAGCCCATGATTCATTTGTTTGTCTTTTGCTCAGAAACTTTTTGTTTCTCATAAATGCACCTTTCTGTTTGAGTTTTTTTTACACACAACAAATGGTATCAATAAAAATATAATGCTTTCTGTCATTTTCAGAACATTAATTCTAAGAACTCGTAAAGATACTTCAAAACATTTCTAGGTTTCTTATGTAGGAAAATGAAATTTTGCCGAGTCCTAAGTTTTGAAATGATGGACTCACTTGTGATAGGGACATACATACCCCAGGGATTCACTAGTGCTTGAGCAAATGGTCACCTGCCAAGATGTTCTAGAATCTACAGGAAGGTTCAGAAATGTCACCAAACCAGATTTATAAATATAATCTCAGTTGATAATCAGAGCTGCTGCTGAAGTTACGGTCAAAGAAATGCCAGGCAGTTGGGCTCCAAGCTTAGACTCAAATCTTAGTGAACAAAAATTTCTATATCCATCTGAAAGGGTATTAATTCCATGAAGGTAAAAGAGGAAATAAGTCCTTTGTGAAAATAAAGGTTTTTTTTAAAATTTATAAGTTGCTATTAAAAATGAAGTTTACTTCTCATTATATGTAAAAAGAATTCTGTTGTTTTTAGCAGTACATAAACCGTACAGTAAAATATACTGATACTCCCGGTACGAATATATTTAAATGATCTCTTTGAATTAGTGATGTATTTTGCGGGACCAAATTTCCATTCCAAAAGTGTGTCATTCTGACTTAAATGAACATGATCAAAAACCTCAACGTGTCTAATGACTGCATTTGACTTCATGCTTCAGTATATAACGCTCAATGTATGTGCATTTAGATCTTTTCCGTTATACCTATGATAAGACTATATGGTTTAAGTGGCTCTCATAGATTGAAAATGCTTTGAGAGATATTTAAAGTTATTTGTCAAAGAAAGTAATTTTTTTAAACTACTAGAAATAAGAAGGTATGAATGTCTTATGTTTACATAGATTTCATGCTTTCTAGGTATTTCCATTGAGCCATTTGCACTTTATGCTTTACAATATATGTATAAGGCAAAAGGGGACAACAAACCCACAATTCCACTTTCCAAATGGAATAGAGCAGAGTCAGGAATTTGTTAGAGGTAAAAAAACAAAACAAAACAAAACAAAAAACATAAACTTTGTGGCTCAATAGGGACCTGAATAAGTGTATCTTGGCTCCCTCTTCTTTGTGCTTTTCAGTGCAGGTGACCTTGAAAGAGGTAATCTCCTACTGATAGAATTTTGTGGTTAATATGAATAATGAATATTTATTGGTTTTCCAGATAGTATTTTAGCAAATCAGCTCTGAGTGAGACAGTTATTTACTTTACAGTGGAGATAACCTCTGCATGTGATTTATCATGCCTTATAATTATAGTTTGCATGTAATGAGTTCATTTTCACCATGTACCATTGAGTTGTTTATTCATAATACTGTTTTAGCGCAGCAATTCAATTAACTATACCTATCACTGGTGATTTCTAACGATTCTCCACTTTTAAAAATGAAAAACAGTGGTTCTTTGTATATTTTAATATATTAGCGGATCCAAAAAGGTTTGCTAAATGACATTAGCCTATTTCATGCTATACAGCAAGAAGGGAATCAAATGCATATATGATTACTTGAATAAAAATAAGCGAAGGCTCTACCCTTTGGCCAGCATTATGAAAAGTTGTTCAGCCTCTCTCTAGAAAATAGAATCACCACATTGAACTCTATACTGTATAAAATATAACAATACATCTAATGATATATTATCCAAAATTTGCAGAACACTTTTGCTTGCTTAAGTTCACTGAATCTTCACAAGAGTGAAACAGTAGTCAATGGAGGATGAAGGGCAGTCTGCCCTGATACAGTCAATAAGAACCCTTACACTTATTGGTGATTTTCTTGGTTTAGAATGAATTTCTGCAGAAATATGAAGCCACTATCCAGTGCTTTAAAAAATATCTGCTTCTTACCTTCTGGAAAACGTGTGCATAAAGTCCTCACAATCTATAGTCATAAACCCTTAACCCACGCCAGTATCATTTATAGCACCGATTGTAAAATATTGGAATGATACATGATATTGAAACATGGAACATGGTAGTGCATTCTTAAAAATGGAGCAATAGTCTGGGTGATAATGAGTCACAAAATTAAATGGGTGACCATTGAAGTGTGAAAGGAGTGACATTGAAAACTGGATGAGGTCCACGTGAGACATTTGTGAAAGACAAGGTAGGTCAGTGCCAGAAATTCAATATCGTAATAGTTCAGGAAGAGTCAAGATACAGAAACAGGCCAAGAGAAGGAAGTGCCAAGACTTCAACAGTGGTGAGCATTGGAGCCAGGACTTGGAGGCCAGGGCAGCATCAGAGCCAAGAGGCCTGGCTGAAGGAGAAGGGTAAGAGCATGCAGGGAGCCTGTCTATTCTTTCCTCCACCCCGCCTCCTTCACTCTTGCAGTTTCCTGTAAGAAAATGAACACTCTGAGAGCCTGTCATTGGATGCCCCTCCTGTCTCAACTTATACTTAGTACAAAGGATGTAATTAATCAAGGTATTTTCTAATTACTAGATACCATTTTTAATAGATCAACAAAAAATGAATAGAAATAATTACACTGAATTGAACGGCAGAATGTTTTTGAAAGTATATGCATACATATATTTTTTCCAAATCTCCTCAGCCAGAGGAGTGTTCAAAACAATGTTATAGCATGGTAGATCCAGACCAAACTTGGGAGCACAGGGAGGGGAGGGTTGGGTTTTGTGATTTGTTTATTCACTTTTTAAAATTATTTTGGAAGTATGTCTTCTCTTTGGTTCTCATCAGAACTCTTCCTGAAAGTGGTATTTGAGTGGAAACAGTGGGTTTTATTGGCAATCCTGGGAAAGCCTGGTCTGTGAAAAGAAAATGTGACAGATAAGTGAAGGGAGCTGATAAAGGGTAGGCTGCCATGGCGAATTATCCCTCCTATGGACGAGGGAGCTGGGATATTTGCACAACTCCTACCAGTCTGTGGTTAGGGGTTGTTGGGGACTGGGGGTTTCACTCCCTGGCACTTCCAGCCTGTCCTGGGTGCAATGCCTAAGTGAGGAGAAGCAGGTACTGGCTTCATGCCAACAGTGTCAGCCAAGCAGAGTGGGACAAAGCCTCAATAGGGTCTGCTACCAGGTGGTTTGTTGTTTTTGAGATTGCATAAAAACCTTTTTTCATTGTTGAAGAATATTAATTCTTCATCATTTTCATGCCAACTAAGTTTCTTAATTTCTATTTCTTTTTTATTTTTATGGAACTTTCCATTGTACAATTTAAAAACAATGTGATCCTTTTCTCTTTCATTTTCTTTATTGCTTTCATACTTGTGTTTTTCCCTATTAAAGGATCCAACAAATAGTCACCAATATTTAAAATTCATTTTTTTAAAATTTAGTATTCAAAATGCCAGAGAAAAACACAACATAAGACATGTACAGTATTCTCTCTATAAACATTGAGTATATACTAATATGTTAGGTATTTGTTGGTTGCATAATCTATAAATGCTTTCCATCTTTTCCCTTTCTAACAGGATTTGCCTTGTTAGCTAATTTGGTAAAGCAATACTCTCTCCATAGGAAAGGGAACAAGGAAGCCATTACCTATTCTTGTTCCTTACACCCAACTTGCAGTTATGGTGAAGCACGCAACACAAAAAAGAGAATCTCACCAAAAGAATTGCAGATGAATGGACCCCAGAGCCACAGGTTGTGGCTGTCACGTTTTTTTCAACAGCATCATCCAATAGTTTCCCCTCATTGTTTGCAGCATTTTTGTTAATTGAGTCTTAATTCACATACAACATCATATTAGTTTCAAGTATATAATGTGATGATTCTGTTTGGAGCAATTTTTATTTAGTCTGCTTCTACTATCAACATAGATGAAACTGAATACATGTACTTTCTGTTAAGATCATATTAGATCCATTTTTAGTTGGAAAGGAAAATCCTTAGAGTTAGCTCTTTTTACTTGCGTGCTACTTGACTCAAAGATATTCAGTAGGAATTACATGAAGGAAAGTTTGAAAACAGTGATGGAAACACAGGATTCGGGGAAGTCTGTGACACAACACCTTGGCAGAGAGTTTTATTTAATGGTACCATTGTGTAACCAAATATATTCCACCCCTCCCCATTTCTCAGTGGTCAGCTCCTGTTGGCTTTCTATTGCTATATAACAAATTACTACAAATTTAGCAACTTAAAACATCACCCTCAAGGTTCTGTAGGTCAGAGGTCTGATACAGTGAGACAGAGGTCTGACACAGGGTTCTCTGCTCAGCGTGTCACAGGCTGAAGTCAAGGGTCAACTGGACCTGAGTGTTCCTCTGGAAGTTCCTAAGAGAAATCTGCTCCCCAGCCCTTTGAGGTTGTTGGTAGAATCTGGTCTTTCTTTTAGTAAAACCAAGCCTCACATTTCCTTGCTGGCTGCCAATCAGGGTCTCTCTCAGCTGGAGACAGCTCACACTCCTTTCCAGTCCTGATCTTCAAGCCAGCAGTAGTGCGTCCAACCCCCGCATGCTTTAAGTTTTTCTGACTTTATCTTCCACTACCAGCCAGAGAAAATTGCCTGTATTAAGGGCTCTCATAGCTCATAAGGGAGAAGCCCACCTGCACAGCATCCCTAGTAAACTCACCTGGATAATCTCCCAGAGCCATCGTCACAGGCTGCAGGGATTAGGACAGGCACAGTTACTTCCAATGGATATTCGGAAAATGTTGGGTCTGTCTTGCTCCCCTGCGAGAGGTTCTTTTCAAGGGTTATTGTCATCTGCATAACAGTCAGGTGTTCTGCTACTACCCTGCTGGTCTTACTGCCCCAGTGGCCTCCTCCTACTTTGCACTTGGGTGCCCCTCGGAACTCCTGGCCACAAAGCCTGGCTCCCAAGTCCACAAAAGCTGGCTGAATGCGAACAAAGGCCACGCTGGTCTGGACTCCCATATTCCTTCAGTCTTCCCAAACACCATCCAAGTTTCCATGGGTATGTTAGAATTTACTGAAGGATCACTTCACTTAAGGATGAGGACCACTAAGAAGGGAATACCTCACAGCATAGGATTTTCAAATACAGGTCCGGACTAAGGTGAGACAAAGGAGGTGCTGAGGTTGCAGAATTGAAGATCCTCACCCTCAGATCAGCGTGCCAATTCTGCACATGCACAAACCTGAGTGCCTTCTGAAACCTTACACCCCTGGCATGTCACCCTCAAGGAAACAGTCGCTCTAGCGTATCCAACACAGGCCCCTAGTCCAGCCGTGTTCAAATCCTTAACACAAGATATATGGCATTACCAAGGAAACTGAATATGTTAAAATATTATTAAAGTAATAAGAGGAGAACAAAATATGTGTTATTGTAACAGATGTGCTTTATTATGAAATAAAAATATCAATAAAAATATCTTCTAGCGAACCCAGTAATTTTTCAAATATTAATGAACATGAATGACATTCCAAAATATCCACAAACATTTTATATAATTTGAAAATATGTGTGATTTTTATTAATGGCAAATGTTTAGAAATACTGCTCATTTTACTGTGTGTGGGGAAGGGTTTGTATTTACAATAGAAGGAAATGCTAACTTCTAATTAAAAATTAGTCATGAGAAAGGGATGATATTTTTCACCCGAGTTCACAGATTCCTTAAATTCTATCTAGTGATGCCAGTTAAGAACTTTTGTCCCAAACTCAAACCCAACATTTTGAATATTTAGAGTCGTTGAGCAGGGGGACAAAAGGAGGAAAAAGAAATCATGTGTCCCCATGAAAGAACAGATTTCAATTTAATTTGTAGAGGTTTCCTGAATACCTACTATATGCAGGACATTTGTCAAGAAACATGGTCAAGGAAAACACTTTACTTAAAAAAAATTAAACTCCAAGCAATTTTCTACCCAGTCATATTGTGAGCTTTGCAACAGGATTTCAACTGCTCCCGGAAGGAGCCCAGTTTCAATTATTTAGACTTATGTTTGATCTAGTTTCCCTAACCTACTTTCAGTGGGCCTGGGGTTGGAAGGAAGGAAGAGATGCAAAAGATAAGATCTTTCTATAGGGCACTTTTGTGATAATTCAAAACACATATCCAATTCATCAAAGATTACCAAAATGCAAGATTCCTAAGCGGTAGTAAATATTTAAAGCTCTGATGGAAATGGAATTAGAAGCAGGAATTAAGTTGTCTAATCCTTTCACCTGCTCTGATGCAATGGGAAGGCTTAATAAGAGAAACCCTAGATATTTGCTGATGGTGCACTTGTGCATTTCCCTTCCATTACCGAACACATGGAGAGAGTAATTTTTCAAATTGACATTCACTTTTGAAAATGCTTTAATGTGTTAAAACAAATCCAACAAATGTAAAGAACCCATTATTTTAAGGGAGATGAACAGCAATAAGCTGATTCATGCCATGAGAATAATTTTATCTTAGCAAATGTCTTCTGTATATCATCTGCAAAGCTTTTGCTAAAAATAAACTTTTGAGGAATTAACTCAAACTGCTTTTTTTTCCCCAACATGTAGAAATCTTCAAAATACTAGAACTAAAAAGGGAACTTGACCAGAGGACTGGTCACTATATTCTTTTGCAAGTTGAGTTGCCATTAATTTGACAAATTGTTTCACAATTTATAGAAATAAGACACCAGGTGGATGCATTCAGCAGAACCTGGCAATTCAGGATTAATAACTCACTGTGGCTCATCTTTTGTGTCTTCATTAACAGGAAGATAATAAGATGCTGACTCTCCAGCCCTATTTCCAACACTGACCACCAGGATGCCTCTCAACTACGGTGCCAGGCAGTAGTGTTGGCAGGGTCAGAAGAACTGAAACCGACTCTTCCTTTTATGAGCTGGATGATCTTGAGTGAGGGCCTTATCCTCACTAAATTCTATGCATCTGCAAACTGGAGCTAATAGCCTCACTTCAAGGGCTATCCAATGAGTATCAAATGAAATAATCTATTTGAAAGGACTAATAAATCTTACATTGTAAAGTTTTTATATTTTTAGATTTTAACTATTTATTTGACAGAGAGACATAGAGCACTCAAGCAGGGGGAATGGCAGGCAGAGGGAGAGGAAGAAGCAGGCTCCCTGCTAAGCAAGGAGCCAGATGTGGGGCTCAATCCCACGACCCTGACATGACCTGAAATTAAGGTAGACACAGTCGATTAAGCCACCCAGGCACTCTTTTACATTTTAAAATTAAGAGGTTGATTGGTATTTACCAAGTTATTTCACCTCAGGTTTCATTTTTTCTCCCCAACTTTTCAAATAAGTGGTTCAGGAAAAACAAACTCTAAAAGCTTAGAAAGGACAGATATTTCTCAAGCATTGTATATTATACCTAAGGACATCTTTCAAGTACGGTATATTATACATCTATAGAACTCTGTACACATGCTTCCAAAGACAAAGAAACTCATTTGAAAAGAAATGAGACAGTAGGCTAATGACAAAGGGTTGGCTCATCCAAGTAA
This sequence comes from Potos flavus, assembly GCA_028534135.1. Lineage (NCBI taxonomy): Eukaryota > Metazoa > Chordata > Mammalia > Carnivora > Procyonidae > Potos > Potos flavus. Next base: position 162,127,501 of record CM052883.1, on the reverse strand, counting down.
GAGTCCTAAAGCTCAAGAGTGGTTGTATTTATGGCCCATTGAAACAATCCAGCTACAAACACATGTATCTGATGAAGAACTGGTGTCCGAGATAAATAAAGAGCTCCTAGAACTCAGTAATAAGAAGACACACACCAAATTTAAAATGGACAAGAGATTCAAACCAACCCATCACCAAAGAAGATATAAAAAGCAAAAGCATAAGGAAAAATACTCCATATCATTAGTCATCACGAACATGAAAAAAATATACATGAAATAATACTACGCACTTAATGCAAATGGCTAAAATTCAAATTTACCCACAACACCAAACTCTGGCAAGAATATGAAGCCACCAGAACTCTCATACATTTCAGGAAAGACATGAAATTATAGCCTTTCCACAACCGGCCTTACAACTTGCAACCAGCATTTCCAAAACTTGAAAGAACCCAGGTATCATCAATGGAAGAAGGGATAAATTGTGGAAGGAGGTATGAGGAAGGTTTCTGAGGTGATGACGGTGTACGAGTCACAGAGATGAATGCATTTGTCAAAACCCAGCAAATGTACACTTAAGATTTGTGTATTACATTGTGTCTAAATTTTACATCAAAATTAAAAACTGGAAATAATATGAAACTCATTAACATATGCACACTAAAATATTTAAGGAAAAGCAGACTATCTATAATTTATAAAATGCATCAAAGATAAGATAGATTGGTGGATGGTTAGACAAATGGATAGATGGGAGATGAAATAAGGATCGTAAAATGTAGAGTCTTGAAGTTTGTTATATCAGTGTTCACTGTGATTTGTTTTCTAAATTTTGCTATTACGTATTTGAAATTTCTCATGATGAAATTTTTTGGAAAAAAAAAAGTAAAACACACAGCTCTGCTATCATTTGTGAATACTCTCCTAAGAAACCCAAGGTCCTTATTCGCAGGATGTGGTATATCTTCTACCTCTAGCCTGAAACGAAGCAAGACACCAAAAAACAACAGGGAGGAATGTCTCTTACATTCAGTTATGACCCACTTTAATATCTCAACTGCCCTCTAATTGAATATTCTTGCCTGAAGAAGTTAAAAGTCATGGAAACGGCACTTCACATGACCTGAAATTAAGGTAGATAATATTTCACTTAAAATGAAAGCTGAGATTACTATTCGATGCTTCTTGGGATCAAGTGTGAAGTAGAATGATGTTGGTTGAGCAAGACTGAGCCTTCCATTATGGGGGTATGAGTGCTACTATAGAGTGCAACCTCTCGTGACTCTCTACAACATATTTTGTGTCCAGCAGTAATGTTAACAAAAGCTATATAACAATCCTAAATAGACAAGACAGCCCACTAGTGAACAGAGGTTCAAGTGTGGGTGAACCCTGGGCTTAGATCCCTGGTCAAGGTAAAAAAAAAAAAAAAATAGGGAATGAACAGAGAGGAAGGAAGTTGCAGGCATCTCCTTTGGCCTTCTAAACACTTGGAGAAATAATGACATACACTCCCGCTGCATTGTAGCTTTCTTTTCCAGCCTTCCACTGGACATTCAGTACGGTGGTCCATAATGACAGCCAGTGGGCTGAATCCAACAGAAGATGGCCCACAGTGTCTGGTTTCATCTCAAAATCTTAATTTAAATGTCTTTCACTAGAACACCCACTCTCCTGTTCAAGCAGGCTGCATTTCTCACATTTGTCTTACACCTGTCCAGATTTACGCATTTATATTACCTGTGTAGCCTCCACACGAAATTGAATTTACTGTTGCTTCTTTGAGAAATATTTCCTCACCTTTTTCCCTTATTTTTTTCTTCTTCATGTCACAATAACAGTTGATCCAGTTGTTGTCAGCTTAAAATTATGTTTTGCTGTTGTTCAGTTATTGTTGGGTGTAGATATACTGTCCCCATCAAGCATTGCAGAACCCACGCATTGTGAACACGATGGGCAACTTAGGGTACTTCTGCAATATCTCCTCCAGCAGCAGCATTTGGGGGGAAGGTGTTATATGGTTGCCATCCTGTCAGAGCAGAAGTGTGTTGGTGATTGAACACATGCTTCTTGGAATATGCAGGGGCTGGGTGGGTATTTTTGTGTCTTAATAAACAGGATGACCCCCCTAAAGGCAAGATGTGCAGTTCCTAAGTCCCTAAGCTAAGTTCTTAACCTCAAACACGTTCAATACTTGTATTTACTCTTGGATGGTGATAAATCAATCCAATCCAATTATATTCCCTTGGGAAATATAAATAAGTAACAAAAGATCCGAAGGTGGATCTTTGGAGCCTCAGATTTATCTTTAAAATTGCTGGGTTTTCCTCTAAGAAGCTTTCTGCATATCCCAGTCTTAGAAAAATTGAGACCAAGAGTGAGTCCTTGATTATTGAGACAAAGGTCCCTGCCCCCTCATTTATTATGTCCGTGCACTAAAATGCCACCAGCGGGGACACCTGGGTGGCTCAGTCGGTTCAGCCACTGCCTTCGGCTCAGGTCATGATCCCAGGGTCCTGGGATCAAGTCCCATATCGGGCTCCTTGCTCAGCGGGGAGCCTTCTTCTCCTCTGCCTGCTCTGCCTGCTGCTCCCCCTGCTTGTGCTCTTTCTCTCTCTCTCTTTGACAAATAAATAAATAAAATCTTTAAAATGCCACCAGCGAAGATAATCTACATGTACCTTTTCTTTGATGCTTGAACAAGATTCACTAAATAGGTACCTTAAGAACCCATATATGGGTATCAGTTTAGTATTATGTCAGAATGTGTGACACTGTGTCCCAGGAGCTCACTGAGTGCCTGGCAAATTACAGGTACCCCTGAAATCAGCAAATATTTATGAAAGCCTCTGGCAAGACCTTGGCCTGGGTTCTGGAGACACCAACACTCTCATGCTTTCCATTTAGGTCCCATTTCAATGTTATCCTGGACTTTCTACTTTACTTTGTAAAGCTCTCAGAAACCCTGGGGGTAAATAATTAGAATTAAGGAACGACATACTTTTATGAGAGAAATAGTCGAGCATATGGAGATCATTCACTCCGACCTCCTGACTTTATAGATGGCAATTACCCTTTAAAGGCAAAATTGCCCAGAACAGGTATTTTATAACTTTAGGAAAGCTAAATCACCAATTCCGTCAGAATGAAAACATTTTTCAGGCATAGAGAGTAATTCACATGTTTTTTTCAATTTAGATAGAGGGGAGGGGATTGGAATCTGTTATAAAAAAAATTCTTCATAAATGTTTTCCAAAATCTAATATTATGTGAGCAGGGTGTTATCTTGCTTATTATCAAGCTAGGAAAAGGTTGCCGCTTAACAATTCAATTCAACATAATTAGCCTCCAAGAGGCTGTGATTTAGAAATGCTGCTCCATAACTCCCATTAACTTTAATTGAGTTTATAGCTCATATAAGGAAAAGGGAAAAAAATAGTTCTGCCTTTTAAAATTAAATTTAGGGTGAATTCAAGAATTATAGTCTCTTGTTGACCCGCTCCTTCTGCAATCGTCCCCACAATTTATGATCATTTTCACATCATTAACTTTTATAATTTTATTTATTTATTTATTTATTTATTTATTTATTTATTTATTTATTTATTTTACCACAGCATGTTTATCCTTTCAGGGTTCCTAACTGGTAGACTTCTAAAATTATCTTTAAATGGCTAATTATTTCCCAGTTGCCCTATTCCATCCTAAGTCAGTCTTTGTCATTACTGTTATGTCGCCATTCCTTCCAGTTCTTTCTCCTCCTAGAGTCTCACTATTGGTACTCCCACTTCCTGGTTTTTTCCCAAATGAGACCCTTGCT
>CM052883.1:162109624-162123199 GCA_028534135.1 Potos flavus | reverse complement strand
TTAACTCAGCCTCCACCCCCACCAGATAATTTCCCTTTTTAAAAGTCAACCTGTGCCATTTAAGCTAATTTAATCATGGGCATAATCCATCACATTCATAGACTTGGAGATTATGCAGAACACAAATAGGGATCAGGGGTCTTGGGGATCATCTTAGAATTTTGCCTATCACATGACTCCAACAATTTCTCATTGGGTCCCAACCTTGGGAGTTTCCCAGATGGAATCTGATACTGGCTCGTGTACACTGAGGGTAGGGAGAGACTGAAGAAAGAGGCAGCCCACTCCAAATTGGTAGGTGGCAGTCAACAAGCATTATTACTGACAAGGCTTGTCTTGGGCATCATATGACAAGTAGATCCTCTCACCCACCTGCCAGAATCTTAGAAATTATATAGGGGCCTTAACAATATTGAATCATGTATACCATCCAAATGGCCTCAGCAACATCTTACTCTGTCGAGGTTATATCTTTGGAAATGACCTTCACTGTGACAATGGTGGACAGAAAGTACATCCCAAGGACAGGGGACGAAGGAAGGAGCCTCCAATTGCCCAAGTACACCTTGCAGGTCAGCCCCTGGTTATGTCCTCTCGATGACCTCCTTCAACATTTTTTAATTAATATACTACAAACCTACAATAGCGTACTACAAAATGGTTAAAATAGTGAAGTTCTATATGGATCAACATAGATAAATCACAAAAAAATTAAATGGAAAAAGCAAGTTCAAGAGAGTATGAACAGAATACCACCATTCATGTATATTTTATAAACGTTATAAAACATGCATGAACAGTAAATGAACCAAGCTGAGGATATTGGTTAAGTCTGGGGAAGAGAGAAAGAGGGAGCAAGGCCTGATTGCACTTGGTATTTAAGAGTTGCTGAATGCAGTTTCTCTGTCACACTTTTCAGTACAGTGTCCAGAGCTCCCAGTAACTGTTGAATCTAAGTGAGCCCTACTCTCATACCATTCTTTTCTATGACCACGACTTCTAGAAAGAAGTTGCGGAACTAACTCAGGATGGGCAAGACACAGGAAGCCCAGTTATGTTGGATCCCAATTATCCTGCCCTTGGGTAGAGAGCTTTCCAGCAAATCCTTCCATTGATGTGCTTTTTATTTCATTTCATTTTTATTTAGCAATGAGTTGATGCTATCTTTTTCATATAGATCTCATCCAGTTTCCTCCTGGATTTGTTGTCACCTCCTTACTCCCTACTAATGAAGCAGAAGCTTCACTCTCTTGGGTACCTCATCCCCTCATTGTGGCAGAATTCAGAAGAGAGACTCCATCCTCTCTCGCTGCCTTTTATTCAAGAGATAATTTTTTTTTTTTTTTAGGCATATGGATAGAAATCCAGTTTAATGGAACGGAAAAGAGAGTTCCAATATCGACCTGCACAGACATGAACAATTGATTTTTGACAAATGCACCAGAATAATTCAGTGGGGGAAATTATAGTCTTTTCAACACATGGTACTGGGAACATTGAATAACCGCATTAAGAAAAAAAGAATGAGAAAATCAAGAGATAATTTTGAGCCACTATTATCTGCCAAACTATCCACCATTCTTTTCTTTTTTTAAATTTTTTTATTTTTCTTTATTCTGTTTTTTTTCCACACTATTTGTTAATTGGTACTTTTACCCTCGTCCCAGACAATTCAAGAGCACTAGAATATTTTATTATTTTTATTTAAAGATTTGTTTATTTATTTGATAGAATGTGTGTGTGTGAGTGGGGGAGGGGCAAAGGGAAAGAGAGAGAGAGAAAGAATCCTCAAGCAGACTCCCTGATGAGCAGGGAGCACAACAAGGGACTCCATCTCACAACCCTGAGATCATGACGTGAGCTGAAATCAAAACTCAGACGCTTAACCAGCTGAGCCACCTGGGTGGTCCTAGAGCATTTTAAATGTCTCTTTTAGCACTTCTTCCTCATATGCCTCAGTTGTCATCTATTCAAATTCTCTATATTTGAAACCTAGAAGACATTACTATTATTATTTACAAAGTCAAAATTCATTTAGACTTATCCACATATTTGGCATTTTGGTTATTCTTCACTTCATGCATAGTATGAACACCTAGAATACGAAAAAGAAAAGAAAAAGTCTTTATATTTGCCCTCATGTTTGAATGTTAATTAGGCTGAATATAGACCAAATTTTATTTTCCTTCAGAAACTGAAGACATTGTTTTATTATTTTTTTAGCATTCACTATTGCAAATTAGAGATCTAATGATAATCTGATTTTTCTCTTTTCTTTTTTGGGAGATTTTGGGATTTTCTCATTTTATTTCAAGGTCTAAGATGTGTCTAGGTCTATTGACCATTCTTTAAGGGCTTGAGAATTCTGCATTTTATATTTATCTATGGAGCATATGCAAAGTCAATGTAAGTAAATATGTTAGTAATAATGCCATGGGAAAAAATAGAAATTAGGAATAAAGTATGCATGTTGGGTGGTGGGTAAACTCTAGTATTTTCTATTACTATTGCACCATTTTTACTGAAAAGAAAATGTTTGTTTTTCCCTCTATTTTCATTTTTTAATTTGAAACTATGCTCCACGTCTTACACTAACTCCAAAATATTTATAGTGTTTTCACTCTGTACTACATGGTAAAGAATACAATAGTGAATAGATATACAGAGACCCTGTACTTTCAGAGCCTAAAATTTTGAAGGGAATGCTGGCATAAGTAAACAATCCCAAATATCGTAAGTAGACATTCACAAAAAGATAATTGCGTAGATGGGAGATCTGGATTCTTAAGGCATTCTTGCCAGTGTCTCTTGTTACCCTTTCTCACTTCGTCATGAAAATGGCCTTGATCTTCAGGTTTGGCCTTCTTGTAATGCATACTCTGAGTATCTTGATATCTGAGCTACATGTGGTCTGAAATACACTGGATTATTTTGTGTCCCCTTGTCATTTTTTGAAGACTCAAAAAATAAAACAGAGTATTGCATTGGTTATGGCTTCTTAAGACAATAACTCTAGCCTCATTTTACCTAATTATCATTGTTGTACTGCCATTTTTTTCCTGTTGAGTTAAAATAATAACCATGTCACTATCACTGGCATGTTCTTTTAATGAAAGGAAAAGTAACGTTTGACAATGTTGGTAACTGAAAAGTAGAGCAATTCTGGGGACCAACCCCTTGGCCAGGAGAACCTGAATTATTTTGTATTTCCCTTGTCTTGCTCAGTTATCCATTAATACATATAGCATCACAAAAATTTTGAATCATCATTTTACATCTGAAATATGACACACAATTGTGTACACATTTTCTATAACTACATTATTCACTACTGCTCCTGGGTGCCTGGGTGGGCAACTGGCATAGTGCAGGCACTTAATAAGTTGATTGAATTAGTAACATATTTTTCAATGATTTACTCGCTTTCATATTTTTGAAAGTAAGACAAGTATCATTAAATATTTTTCCATCAAATAAATAATAGAAAAATTATGCTGTCTAAAATTGAGATAAGGTACTGTATATGTATTATATGAACAAGATAATATATGTATATATAATACATTGCTTAACATTTCATAGGCCCTCAGTAAATATTAGTCCTTTTTCTTTTTAACTACTTGGAAATATTTAATATGTCAAGAACATAAGTTTTCTCATTTTACATTTTACTCCATTTTCCTTTAATTAAAATGATTCCTTTCTTCTATGGATTATAGTTTTCCGATTTTCTTTTATTTTTAAATCCCTTATATGCTTTCCAAAGCAAAGTCATCAAACTATAATAACCCATTTGCAAAACAGGGTAATTAACTTGGTTTATGTTTTCAAAATGATTTCTGCTATTCATGTCAATTTGTTTGTCTTATTCAAATTGAATCAGCTTTATTCACAAAATGGCTGTACAGAGGATTAGATTAAAGTTTTGGTTACTAGTAGTGGTAGAAGTAGCCAAAATAGCTATGATTAAAGAACACAGTAAAATTAAAAAGACATCATTTTGTGACTGAAGAGTGTTGTGTGGTTATTGGTAACTTCACTTACAATTAGGGAACAAATCATTTTATTCAAGTACATCCAGCAGGAATATCTGACCTAAAACTGAGGATTTTTACATCATGCAAAGAAATCATGGCATTTATGGGAAATCTTGTTTCTCTGCGCACTCATGCAACTGATCAATCTAATAAGCAGTGGGAATGACTACCAAATTGAAAGAAATGTACTTCTTGGTTACAATGTGGTGCTTCTGTTATATTTATTCCAAGGCATCATCATCATCATTCATGTTCTTTCCTTCTGATATTCAGCATTTCCATTTTAAGATCCCATTCAGCCACTAAAACTCCATTATGAAGAGTCCTATTGGCTAAAATTGGTATTTATATAGGCAATAAGCTTAGCAGCATATTTTCTAAGTGATGATCAAATTTAGTCTGTTTGAATGATACCGTTTGATGGCTCTATTCTGCCTATTTTGCTATGGATTCTTTCTATTATGCATGATTACATCGGCAAGCAAATTCAAACACATTTCCAAGTCTCTTAATAACTGTACTTACTAATGAGGATTGTTGCCATGTTCCCTCTCACAAACTTAGGCTTATTTATTGTCGTGCACCTTAACTCACTATCTTATTTGTCATCTCTTTTACTTGTAAAGAAATCATTCATTATCTGATATAAAAAACAGTGACCCGCTTTCAGTGCTATGTTTCAAGAACACCAAATTGATTGCTTCAGATAAGCTCCTGCTTATTACCAGAATATGACTGGAGAGATGAAGACAAGAAAGAAGAAAAGACAACAACACAAGGACTCATGAGGCATGGTTATCCATTGTCCACAGCTTACCTACCCTGGGGATCCATTGCAGCATGGGGGAAGAGTGATTTGAGATACATCTCACATGTGATTTTCTACAGGGTTGGAGGTGGTAAGTTTATCTATGAAAAAAAAAAAAAAAGCCAGGGAAATAACAGGAAAGTTTTCAGTTAAAAAAAAACAGAAGTGAAATTCAACTACACTGACTTAATAATCAATTAATAATCATTTAGTCATATTTTTAGTAAGTTGATACTAAAGCATTATAAATCATTCATGTTATAGACATTTTCTAGAAACTATTGTATCTAGGAATTGCATGAAACACCAAAGATAAAATTATGATTAACCACCACTACTACCACAAAAATAATAATAATTAACAATAACAACAATATAGTGTCATATACTAGACCCTTCATAATTGTCAAATACTCTGCCAAAACCTTCACTTGACTCTCAAAACTTCTCAATCATCTAGAGCTAACTGTATCTTGAAAAAGAGGGAACCAAGTTTTAGCTGTATGATCCCATCATTTCCTCAGTTTGCTCATCTGTGAAATGGGAATAATTAATAATAATAATAATAATAATACTGCCAAATTCACTGGACTGTCGCAATAATTAAATAAACAAATAAATAAGGAAAGTGTTTAGAACAGTGCCCAGCATAAAGTAAGCACTATGTTAGGGTTTAAGTGTTATGATGCTATCATACAAAGTGAGCAGGTCTTAGAATCAAATATAAACATAAATTAATATTATAAATTATTTTTCTTGCACACACATTCATTGCAAAAAGCTATGTCCTAAGTTGTTAATATTAGTAATCTCCAGGTGGGAGGTGAGGATAGAGTACAAAGTTATAGTCTATTTCTTCTTAATGTTTTTGCACTTAGTACTTAATGTATTTTCCACTTTTTATAAAATTAACATGAACTCTTTTACTATCAAAAATGGAAATTTTGGGGGTGCCTGGGTGGCTCAGTCGGTTAAGCGTCTGCCTTCAGCTCAGGCCCTACTCCCAGAGTCCTGGGATCCAGCTCCATACCTGGTTCCTGCTCAGCAGGGGAGCCTGCGTCTCCCTCTCCCTCTGCCCCACCCACCTCCCTCTGCCTCTCCTGCTCTTGGGTTCTCCTTCTCAAATAAATAAATAAAATTTTTTTAAAAATGGAAATTTTTAATAAAATAAACTGAAATTAACAGTAATTTACATTTTTTCCTTGAATCTGGAAATAAGCAAAGTTATTTTAAAAGACTATCCTTAGATATGAAGTAGGGCTTTTTGGGGTTTTTTTATGAAGCAGTTTTATAACAAGTTTTGTTCAAATCATCTACTCTCCCATGTGCCTGAATTTATTTTTCTAAGATAACATGTGAAAGGGTATTTTCCACATTATCAGATATATTGTTGAATGAAATAATACGCATTTCCAAAATAAAAGTTTTCCTTATGAAATTAATTTTGAAAATAAATATATGCTCTTCATTACAAGTCATTTCCTTTGGTAATGCAAAGATGAAGAAAGTTCTATTATTTCATGCCTGCAAGATTAATATCTCAGCAATGACGGATATTCCAAGAATAACTGTAATAAATCAAAATGAAAAAGTGAGGTTGATAGCATCTTTAGTTCACCTCTGAAGTGCATGCCAAGGCAAGATGAGTTCATATCCAAGGTATCTTCTCTACTGAATACATTGGAGCTCTCAAGAGACAAAGTGAACCTAAATTCAATAAATATATTTTTACTGTTTGACCAAATGTAAGGATCAATTTTCTCAATCCATCTCACACTTCAAGGCACTGTTTCAAACTCTGTGGAATCCGATAACTCAGATTCCTCTTCCATAAACCTATAGTCAATTTGGAGCAGTAGGATTCAAATATATGACAGACCCAGTAGATAGAGGCAGTAAGTATGTGGTCACTTTCCACGCAAAGGAAATGACTTTGAAAATTCATAAAAGTAGCCTGGTAATCTATCCAATACTAGAACAATTCCATGACACTGGGTGTAGCTTCTTGCCAATACATTATTCCTTTGTGTATGTTGTGCGTATATGGCTGTTTTATTCTCCCATTCTCCTTCAAGAATTAGGATACCATTCTTTTATAAAATATGTGATCTGTGGCTGGAGTAACTATGTTGAGAGCTAGTGAATGATCACTTACTTGAACAATTTTTCTTTTATAATGCTTCCTCAACACTTACTTTAATAGATTAATTATGGCTACATAGTTTCAATTCTCTCGACCCAAAAAGATGGGGCAGTATAAGTTTTTCATATGAAATCTTTTATTGGAGTTGGCAGTACATTATCTGGGCAGGCAGTTTAGAACGTTTTTATTTGGCAATGCTCTCCAAATTTATAATAATATAGCACAGTTTGATTAGGAATTTAGAATGCAGGATGCAGGTCTACTCACAGTAACTCACTTGGCTCACACTTTAGCCGTGTGGAATGAGTATTATCCTATTACCTTCAGTTTACAGATGAGGAAGGGATGGTTCTAGGAGATTACCAGACATGCTTATGCTCTCAGATTGAGACACAAATTTAATTGTTAGGGATCCAGTTATGATCACTGGGTAAGAAACTAAAAGGTTACATTCACTGGCATAATAGGAATTCAACTTTTTAAAAGAAAAAAAAATAAGTCTGCTATTATCCTAAATGTGTTTTGAAGCACAGATTGTAAGGGCAAAGCTACTAATTGTTGAGACACCATTGTTTTATAATTCCCCAAATTTTTCCTCAAATTAAGAGACTCTTAACTACAGAGAACAAACTAAGGGATGCTGAAGGGGAGGTGGATGAGGGATGGGCTAAATGGGTGATGGCCCTTAAGGAATACACTTGTTGTGAAGAGCACTGAAAAAAAAAAAAACACACACACACAATATAAAACAAAACAAAACTAATCCTGCTTTGACTCTTTACCAAGAAATTCTGCAAATACAATGTCAGACCTTGGATTCTACAAATACGATTATTTGAAAAGCATTAGAAAACTCCAGGAGCTAAAGAAATCCCTAAGTCAGAATGGTACACTTGATACACCCCTTAATGACAGAAAATTGTTGTCAAATAATGCTACAACACTGAGGCTTAGCTGTTGATCATCTTAAAAGTAAGTCACATATTGCAAAGATTCTGCCCTTATTATGAACAATAAACATCTAAGTATTGACCCTGATTATGGCCAACATGTAAGTGCCCTATTCAGAGTGCTCTTGGAGTCTCTTTGATGCCTTTTAATGTTCCCTTACCTGCTTGGACATCAACAGAATGGCTGCTCTCACCCTAGAGTCCATTAAATGGGCCGTGTTGTTTCAAGGTTCATAACCTTGGCATAAGCCCTCCCCTACCTACACATTCTTCCTCCTAGTGCAATTAATAAATTATTCTTAAAGCTCCAGTTCACACTTGTCTTCCTTAGAATAAATCCTCTCCATTGTTCCCTGGATTACTGCTATCCTTGTATATTCCTACGCAACCCTATACTTTTTTCTTCTTTATTCCTCACGACTTCATCCATTTATTTTTTTTTTTTTTAAGATTTTAGTTATTTCTTTGAGAGAGAGAAAGTGAGAGCATGAGAGAGGGGGAAGGCCAGAGAGAGAAACAGACTGCCCACTGAGCAGGGAGCCTGAGGCATGGCTCACTCCCATACTCCCAGGACCTTGAGATCATGACCTGAGCCGAAGGCAGACGCTTAACAGACTAAGCCACCCAGGTGTCCCACTTCATTCATTTATTTATTAATTCATGCATTCAGTATTTACCTGCACATTTTCTCCATGCTAGTGGCTGTCACAAACACAGAGGATATGACAGAGAACAAAAAGAGGTCATTGTTCTCATAAAACTTATAGTGTAGAAGAAGACCTCAAATATATAAGCTTATTAAAATTGTGACAATTACTAAAAGGGAAATTAAGAGTGATGATGGAATTTGTGGCAGGATACAGTGGATGATGGATTATATGAATGGTGTTTTTAGGAAAAACTGTTCAAGAATAAATTTGAACTAAGAGATGTAAAGGATGAGATCCAGCCAGATACTGTAAAACTGGGCTAGGAGCAGTCCACTCAGAGTGGTCTTCAGACAAGAATGAACTTGGCATGGCTGAGGACCCAAAGAGCACCTGGATGGCTGAGGCTCAGTGAACAAGTGGGCCATCGTATGAAATGACTCTGGGGTGCATGTAGTAGGTGGAACATACAAAGACCTATTGGATTTTTAACTTCATTCTAAAAAATGGGAAGACATTAATAGTTTTCAAGAGAATTTCTGTTTAAAAAATATTATTGAAAGGGCTTCCAGCTCAATTTTCCATAAGTGAAATGTATCAGAATATTAATCAGCTCCTTTTCCTTTCCTGTGTACTTACCGCTCAGAGCCCCTCCTCCGGTTCCATCCTCGGTTTGGGGCCTCAAGGTTTAGTGCTTGTTTTTCACCCTCTTCATTCTCATCTTGGAAACTGACTTGCCTCTCTCTTCTATTAAATACGGCGATCACATTTTTGTTTTCAGGATCTATTTCCCAGATTCCTTCCTTACGCTCTCTGTGGCACATTGTATAATTAGTTCACAGCTATCTATTCTTTCCCCACCCTCACCATACTTCACTGCAGGAAAATTGTGTTCCCCCATTCCACCGATCTGGGATGATTTTGGCCAGTGGAATGTGAGCAGACACTATACCAGGTCCAAGCAGAAGTCTGAAATGCCCTTACATGGTTTGGCACTCTTCAGTTCCAGAACGCTTTTCTTGTATCACTTCTTTGCTAGTTTCCTCCTCTCCCCTTTTCTGTTCTCCTCTTATTAGTAGGATCCTTGATCTTCTGCATTGATTCTCTGGTTATCTTAACTCTTCTTTTTCTTAAACCATTGTCCTAGCTTTTTTGTTTTGGTTTTTGGTTTTTGTTTGTTGTTGTTTTTGTTTTGTTTTGTTTTACTTTCTGAGAATCTACTTAGTTTGTATGGCTACCCTTTTATTGACTTTAGATCTTGGTATGAAAAACTGGGTAGAGTGTGATGTTATTTACTAAGATTCTTAGGACTGAATAAGGATATTTTTGTGAGGGGAAGTGGTAAGAGTTCTAGTTCAGGTATTAAATTTAGCTACTCTTAGAGAGTGTCATGGATGCAAGAGTCTGGACTCAGATTCTAGGTATTGGCAAAAAATATTAATTTGACTTTCATGAACATATACATGGCAGCTAAAGCCAAAGGGATGAACGAGATCATTGAAGGAGAGAATGTGGCTGAAAAGAACTTCTACAACCGTGCCATTAGGACCTCCAACAATTACAGCATGGGTGGAAGATTAGAAAATGAAGAGTTCAGAGCAAGCTAAAAATGAGTGTTGCAGAGACCAAGAGATGAATAATAAGTCAGAGATTGTATGGTGAGTAACATAACACAGTAAAAAAAATACATAAGTCAGAGATTAGTCTTCCACATGAGACAGGTAGATGTCGGTGATCCCTTGACACAAGCAGTTGATAAGGAAGCAAGACTTAATAGGTTGTGAAACATAAGACAACTTCTTAGAGATAGTTTTGTGAAAGAGAGCAAAAAAACCCAAAACGTGGCTCCCAAAGACTTCAGTGTCAGTGGAGGTTTTGGCCTAAATTTGATGGCTACTGTTGTTACAAGCAAAGGAGGGGACACAGAAGGACTGAGAAAGAAGAAGGTCCTCTGAAGACAGAAGCAGTTACAGTCATGCAGCCACGAATTAAGGAATGCTAGGAGCCACTGGAAGAGGCAAGAAAGGATCCTCCCCTGGGGCCTCCAAAGGAGCATGGCCCTGCTTCACCTTCATCTCTGACTTGGGGCCTCCAGACTGTGAGAAAATACATTTTGTTGTTTCAAGTCATCCAGTTGTTGGAAATTAGTTACGGCGGCCATGGTGAAATAACACTGCGACATACACGAAATTTGAAACTTTTGAAAAACCAGAAATTGCTGAGTTGTTTTTGTTTTGTTGGTTTATTTTCCTTCAGTTCTACTTAAAATTAATCAGACATCATCTTCTAAATACTTTAGTATGAAATCTTTTGGATTTATACCTTCTATGTTCACTGCACTCCCTTTTCTTTCCTTCCTTCTTTCCTCCCTCCCTCCTTCCTTCCCTCTTCCTCCCTCTTCCTTCCTTCCTTCCTTCCTTCCTTCCTTCCTTCCTTCCTTCCTTCCTTCCTTCCTTCCATCCTTCCTTCCTTCCTTCCTTCCTTCCATACCTTAGAGATTCATTATCTCTGGCCTGGAATTGCAATACCTTCCCTGTCTTCAGTCTCTCTAGCAATTCCCATTTCAAGCAAAGCACCCTCCCCACCACCACCAATTATATATGATTAGACTATCCTTTCCTCAGTAGTTTAGAAGCGATTGAGTTTAGTATATCTCAAGGCAAAGCTAATAGAATAATGTTTTGTATTCTATAACTGTAGGTTTCTTTCAGCATAACAAAATGCAAGGTTATCAGCCAATTACCCTAAAATTAGAGTTCAAAATATGCATGTGTAGCCTGCCCTCATCATTTCTTCTTTCAGTACCTCCCAAATAACAGGAAAAGATGGAAGATGTGTGGGAGTGTATTGGTTTTCTAGAGCTGCTATAACAAATTATAGCCAGCTCCATAACTTCAAACAACAGAAGAGCATTCGCTCATAATTGTGGTGAGGAGATGTTCTGGGGCGTGGAGTCAGTCAGACCTATCTCTGGGACACTAAGCAGTGCACTGAGTTCCCTCATCTCCTCGTCTGTGAAGTAAAAGTAATACATTCCTAATCCATAAATTGATTAAGGAGATTAAAGGGGATAATCCAGGTAAAGACTGTAGCTCAACAGATTGCAAACATTCTGTGAATACTAGTTATTGGTAATATTTAGCACAGAAAGTGTTCCATGAATATTAGCTATGACATTATTTTTTGTGATACAGCAGTCATCAGTTCGGATAGAGATTACATAGCCTTCTAAATGAGAGTGCAAACCCTAGAATCAGAGAGAGCTGATTTGAATCTCAGCTCAACCAGTATTGCCTTGGACTAATTCCTTAACTTTTTGTAAGTACTAGTATCCTCATATCTAAAATGGGATTATTAGTGGCACTCATCTTATAGAGTGACTATGAATATCAAAAGAAAGATGTCAGTAAAGGAATTCATATAGACCTTACACCTAAGAAGCAATTACAAATTTATAATTATTAAAATAATACTACCATTGACTCAGTTTCTACTAAGGATCAGACTCTATACCAAGTCTTTTTGTACATTATTTCCTTGAAGTCCCCAAACAATTCGATGAGTTAAGGACTGTCATTATCCTCATTTCGTAGTTGAGAAAACAAAACTTTTTAGTAACTTGTCCAAAGTTGCAGAGTTACTAAGTAAAGGATGGAACTCAAGGTCAAGCCCACAGGGTCTAGCGCACCAGAACTTAACCTCTTAAACATTCAACCAACCATATATAAAGCATTTAATAGACTATAGTAGAATAAGCTGTCTGCCCCTGAGGACATTCACTGGAGAACTATTTCAGACACTCAAGTCTTCATGCTAAATGAAGGGTCAGTAATCCAGAGAAAGGACAGCTTAGTGAGAGGTTAGAACTTGCATCTGATACCTTGGGGCTTTGCAAAGATTGAGGATGAGGCAGAAAACTGCTTTGAGCTACAAAATCAACAAACTAGACATCCAGAAAGAAAAAAAAAAAAAAAGGACTCGGTGTCCCCAAAAGAAAGAAACCTGGGTCCAAAGAAAGATCAATTAGTGTAAAAAGCTGCAATTTATGTGAATCCTATTTTACTTCTCCAAACACATCAGATGATCTCTCCCTTCAAGGATATTCTCTCTGAACTTATGCACCATGTTATCTTTTATTTTTATAAAAATAAAAATAATATATAGTGTATCTATACATAAAACATCAACAAGAGAAGTTTTGGAGTTTTACAGTATTCTTGATTATAGATTTCAAAGATTATTATTTATATATCTGCAGGCTAAAGGAGATAAAAGATAAATCAAATGTTTCTAGTTTTGAGTTTTTCTTAATAAAAGCCAATCAAATGTAATTTCTTAGATATTAAATGAACAGAGACAAGCTTATTATCACATACATCAAAAATATAAATCGGGTGCCTGTGTGGCTCAGTCAGTTAAGCGACTGCCTTCGGCTAGGGTCTTGATCCCGGAGTCCCAGGATAGAGTCCCACATCAGGCTCCCAGCTCCGCGGGGAGTTTGTTTCTCCCTCTGACCTTCTCCCCTCTCATGCTCTCTCTCACTCTCTGTCTCTCTCAAATAAATAAATAAAATCTTTAAAATATATATATATATATAGTTTGGCAATTATGGCCATTGCTGCTATGAACATTGGGGTTCATGTGGCCCTTCTTTGCACTACATGTGTATCTTTGGTGTAAATACCCAGTAGCACAATTGCAGGGTCATAGGGTAGCTCTATTTTTAATTTCTTAAGGAATCTCCACACTGTTTTCCCAAGTGGCTGCACCAACTTGCATTCCCACCAACAGTGGAAGAGGGTTCCCCTTTCTCCACATCCTCTCCAACATTTGTTTACTGTCTTGTTGATTTTGGCCATTCTAACTGGTGTGAGGTGGTATCTCAGTGTGGTTTTGATTTGACTCGCCCTGATGGCTAATGATGATGAACATTTTTTCATGTGTTTGTTAGCCATTTGTATGTCTTCTTTGGAGAAGTGTCTGTTCATGT
>CM052883.1:162075430-162109524 GCA_028534135.1 Potos flavus | reverse complement strand
TGTTTGTTTTGTTGACTGTTTCCTTTGCTGTGCAGAAGCTTTTTATCTTGATGAAGTCCCAAAAGTTCATTTTCGCTTTTGTTTCCTTTGCTTTTGGAGACATATCCTGAAAGGAGTTGCTGTGGCCGATGTCGAAGAGGTTACTGCCTATGTTCTCTTCCAGGATTTTGGTAGATTCCTGCTTCACGTTGAGATCTTTTATCCATTTCAAGTTTATCTTTGTGTATGGTGTAAGAGAATGGTCAAGTTTCATTCTTCTATATACAGCCGTCTAATTTTCCCAACACCATTTATTGAAGAGGCTGTCTTTTTTCCACTGGATATTTTTTCCTACTTTGTCAAAGATTATTTGACCATAGAGTTGTGGGTCCATATCTGGGCTCTCTACTCTGTTCCACTGGTCCATGTGTCTATTTTTGTGCCAGTACCATGCTGTCTTGGTGATCACAGCTTTCTAGTAAAGCTTGAAATCAGGCAACATGCTGCCCCCAGCTTTGTTTTTCTTTTTCAACATTTCCTTAGCAATTCGGGGTCTTTTTGTTCCATACAAATTTTAGGATTGTTTATTCCAGCCCTTTGAAAAATGCCAGTGGAATTTTGATCAGGATGGCATTGGAAGTATATATTGCTCTGGGCAGTATTGACATTTTAACACAATCACCAAACTGTGGAAAGAGCCAAGATGCCCTTCAACAGATGAATGGATAAAGAAGATATGGTCCGTATATACAATGGAATATTATGCCTCCATCAGAAAGGATGAATACCCAACTTTTGTATCAACATGGACTGGACTGGAAGAGATTACGCAGAGTGAAATAAGTCAAGCAGAGAGAGTTAGTTATCATATGGTTTCACTTATGTGTGGAGTATAAGGAAAAACATGGAGGACATTGGGAGAAGGAAAGGAAGAGTGAATTGGGGGAATCGGAGGAGGAGACGAAACGTGAGAGACTGTGGACTCTGAGAAACAAACTGAGGGTTTTAGAGGGGAGGGGGGTGGGGGATTGGCTGAGCTTGGTGGTGGGTATTGAGGAGGACACATATTGTATGGAGCACTGGGTGTGGTACATGAACAATGAATCTTGGAACACTGAAAAAATAAAATAAATATATATATATATTATATATATAATATATATATATGATATAAATTTCTCCTTGCTGCTTTCTCTAATCCATGTCTTCCCGTTTTGAATTATATATTTACAATAGAAAGACCGGCTCCTAGTTATTCACAAACGCATTTTCTTTCATCAAATTTCAAACTTTTATCACCATTATACTATGTAAGAATCCCTGAGAATACTCCCTTTGTTAATTCCTTATTTCTAAAGACTAGACTAAGGTTCCCAATACTATTTGGCACCAGCTGAGTCACCTCCAAGTACTTTCAGGCAGTTGATTCCAGAGCCTTCTATTCATGAAAGCCACCAAAGACATCAAGCAGCTGTACGCTGAGAAGTTGCCATGGCAACCCGTGAGCATGACCCCACAGATGCAGATGCAAGTTTGGTCACATCCGCACAGTCAACAAAAAGGCAGCATACAACACTCAGCTGCCAGAGTATAGACTCAACATGTGAGCTTGGAAGGAACATCAAAGGTGAGCAATATACATACTTCACGAACTGTGGGTTCCAGTAGCCTGGGATTATCATGAACCCCCTTTTTTCTGTACCTCATTATTCAATTATCTCAATTTCCACATATAGGCAATTTCCATACATGATTACATATTTGCTCATGCATAAAGTATATGTCCTCCTATATTTCTTTCTCCATGTCCACCACCTTGGACCAAACCATTGTGACTTTTCACCCAGATGCAATGTCTCTGGTCAATTACCTGCTCTCCTGCAATGTTCTCACTCCTCACAGAGCTCCAAAGATGAGCTTCTTCATCTGAATGTTGATTTCAAAACGCTACTCTCCACTACAGGAATCAAGTTTGGGCATGGAAAACAAGGTGAACCTGAGATATTTGTGCTAAAAATTAAGGAAGTGTTCAAAAACTGATGGGGACATGTTGAAAGGCAAATGGGCCAGCTTGAAAGAGCTCCCACTGACCAAACATGGGATAATTTGAGTTTCGAAATGAGCAACAGCACAAATTATAAACCATTGATAAAACCAGAATCCATGAGTTCACGCTAAGAATAAATGAGTAAAGACACACATAAACATTTTTTGTAAAAGGATGAAATAAGAAGGATCTATACTAATGTAAAAGGTATAAAAGAATTATAAAAACCAACCACCATAATAATAATTGATTTAGATAATTGATATTAATGCTAAATATTACTGGGTACGAGTTTATTAGAAAACAGGAATTTATGAATCCCGCAGATATCACCTTAAACAAATAGTCAAAGTTAGCATCACTAGTTAATAAGACCAAGTGACATCATAGATCTACTTATGTGCTGCAGCGAGAAGGTCATAATTTCTGTATTATTCCTGTGAAGGGACATCACTTCTGTGGGATTCCTGCCAAAAATGCATTACCTGAAACTAATCATGCCAAAGTATCAGACAATCCCAAATTGAAGGACCGTGAGTTTGCATCTCAACTGCCAGTACTTTTCAAAACATCCATGTCATGAGGACAGAGACTGAGAGATCTGTTTCAGACCAAGAGAGACTAAAGATATATGGCAACTAAATGCAGTATTGGCCCTAGAAGGTATCCTGAATCTGAAACTACAATTAACTGCTATCAAAAACATTAGAGAGACAGTTGGAGAGATCAAAATATGCTGTGTGTGTTAGGTAATAGTAGTGTATGAGTGTTATATTCACTGAATTTGGTAATTTCATTTGGTTATCTAAGACAAAGTGTTTTTCTTTTCTTTGGAGATACGGAACTACCCAGTGGTAAAACATTATGCAGTTTATGACATTCAGATGATTCAGTAGTTATAGCAATAATAATAGTTACTTATGTAAAGAGCGAAAGAGAACAAATATGGTCAATCACAAAGCTAAGACAAGCATATAAAGAAATCCATTGTATCATCCTTGCATTTTTTTGACTTTTTTTTCAAAATTAAAAGTCAAAAACTTAAAAACCAGTCTTGTTAAAACATAAGTCTTTCTGGTTGCTTCTTTTAAGCTCCTGTGATAGCTTTCCATTTCTATTTAAATAAAATTAATGGGGCGCCTGGGTGACTCAGTGGGTTAAGGCCTCTGCCTTCGGCTCAGGTCATGATCTCAGGGTCCTGGGACCGAGCCCCGCATCGGGCTCTGTACTCAGCAGGGAGCCTGCTTCCTTCGCCCTCTGCCTACTTGTGATCTCTCTCTGTCAAATAAATAAATAAAATCTTAATAAATAAATAAATAAATAAACAAACAAATAAATAAACAAATAAATAAATAAAATTAATTTCCTAAAAGGTTCTGACTACCACTCCAGCCTCGTCCAAGAGAAAATCTTGCAATTTCACTGGCTTTCTTTTATTTTCAAGAAAATGTTAAGGTCTTTTATTCCTCTCAGATGCTCTTTTCTGTATTTTCAGAGCTTGTTTCCTTCCCATCTATCTTATCATCTATCTCTATGACTCCTTTTCCTTTCTTTTCTTTTACCTATTTTATAAAACTCCCATGTTAATGAACATCAGCTCCTTGGAGAAGTTTTCACTGACTGCTCCACTCCCATCCCCAGTTTTGACTATCAGAGTCCCTCTCCTATTTCCTTGGTATTCAGTACCTCACCTATATCCTTAGCACCACAGTACTTTCAAAAGTCGCAATTATTCTATTCAATCCTTTATACTGGTTTGTCATCATGGTCATTTGAATTTGTCTTTATGCTTGAAAAGATCAAGTACCATGACCACCTTATTTTCTTCCTTATTCCTACCCCAGTGTCTTCAACAGACCAAGAACACCTGAAAGAATGGGTGCATTTAGATTTCTGTTTGCCAACTGCTGGCACAGGAATGTGCAAGGTGAATATGTATGGCCTTTCACTCATTCCTTTCTATTCCATCTCTTTAAGAGCTCAGTAGTTGCAGTGGAGCTTCTCTTTCCAATCATTCCTCCCTGGACCCTTAGACTAATGGTCCCCAGAAGGTTATTCAGAGAGTTTCCTGCTCTGCCTTATAGATCAGCTTGAGAAATACAACTCTAATGAGGTCACTCTTTAATGCTTGAATTTTCTACATGTAAAGTGATTTTACAGTCTCTGACATTTGAAACTAACCCATCCTGGGATGGTCCATTCCATTTCTGAACAGCTTTAAGCTTTGGAAAATTCTTTCCTCTTGGTTGCCTTCCATTTGTCCTTGTATTAACCATAGTGATTGGCCCACTGAGAAGAAATGAGTCCTTCTTTTATGTGATAACACTTCCCATGCTTGTTGATAGTTCTACTTTGTCTCTGAATTTTACCCCTTCAGTGTCTTCTCCCTTGGTCTAATGAAAAGCATATCTCTTTTCTTTTGGGGGGAAATTAAATGCATGTTCCTACTATATTGGAATATTTTCTCAGAAGTCTACATGGGAAAAAATATATTTTCTCTGTGACCCTGCTCTAAATTAAAGCAAATATGAAAAGAATTTGATATTTGATCCTTCTCTTTTACGTTAGTCAAATAAATATGCCTTCTACAAAAAAGCGGCTATATTCCCTCTCTGAGCTATTTATTTTTCTCAGCTACATTCTCTCTTAAGTTTTCTCTTATTGCGACTCAGTGTATAGAAAGTAAATAATTGCCCACATCTAGAAGGAAGACACTAACATTTTGACCACTGACTATATCAGCAATACATTAATATGTCATTTCCTCCTGTTTATCCTACCTATCATCTAGGTATGAGTGTCCCCATTTTTTCAGATTAATAAATACAGGGGCTAAATAATTTGTTCCTATGCACACACCTAATAAGCACTAGAGCTTTGATTTTTTACCTTCATTTCATATCAAGTTGATCTGAATGAAATAAAAAACTAATTAAAAAATATATTGTAAATAAGTTAGCCGGATGCCAGTACTAAAAATTAGAAAATAGGATAGATAAGCTATAAATAACTAAAACAGATGACTAAATATAATATGGAAAAGAAGATCTAGAAGTAATGTTTGACCGCTGGTGAAATTTTAGCACATTATTTCCTAGCGGTTGAGGGAGAATTGATGTTGGCAGGGAGGATATGAGGAATGGAAGTGATATAATGTTTTAGGTGGTAATAAAACATAAAAATGAAAGACAGTATCTAATTCTTTTGGCCAGAATTTGATCTTTATTACAATAGTGTGTCTAATATTGGTCATCAGCTTTTAAAAATTTCTAGAACAACTGGAGAGAGTCCAAGGAATACAAACAAAAGTAATGAAATTGACCAAAAAAATCTAGTATAATAAGGCACTAAAATTACTTGCTAAATGAATACACAAATTAATGAATAAAATTGGCTATTTAACTGGAATAAAAAATATGAAAGGGTGACCTGATTACAATCTTCAAGAATCGAATGAAGTTGTTCTTTTCATCTGTGGGTATTTTAAGAGGTCCTAATAACAGAACTTGTCATTAGATTTTAAGAATAAGTTATTTATCATCAAAACGATGTAATAGTGAAAGAGATCTTCTTGTAAGTGGTGGATATTCATAAACAATTAAGAAAAGTATAGAAAATCATTTGTTATAAATGATTTGGGCTTTTGAAGTCAGAATGTGTAGGTTTAGACCATAAGTCCCATTGTGATCCTCTCCATCTCTAAAATTCTTTAATTCCTGGTGTAACAGTTAAACCTGACTTAGAATCACAAAGCTGGAAAGAATCTTAAAGGAGTATCTACTCAGCAAGTTCTCACTTCTTTCCATTTTGGTGATTTTGTATGGATCAGGTGTTTTTTTTTTTGTTTTTTTTTTCTCTCCTGTTCTCTCTCTCTCTCCTTTTAGGAGCAGATCAACTTTTTTTTTTTTTTTTTTTAATTGCTTACTTACTAAAGCTGAAAAGGACTAAATGAGAAGAAAGTAAAAAGTACCAGAATGATTAAAAAGTGCTCAAGCTTAGTCTAAAAGGGAGAAGGAACATAACCAAGAAGAGAGAAGGGAGGGCATATTATAAATTGTACTCTTTCTTTCCTTTTTGTCACTTTTTGAGGCATGTCTATCTGTCCTTGAAAGCACCTCACTCAAGGACATGGTAATTGAATATACTCATAGTCTTTCAAATACATCCCTCTATCACTAAAGATCTCTACAGAATTCCCATGGAATATATTCCTAATTTCAAGAATTACTGCCAGCTAAAATAGCATATTAATATTAATGAGAGTAACAAGTGGCTTCTGTGTTAGTCAAGGGCCACTGAAAAGCAGAGGTCAAGACTGAATGCAATGTGCAGGAAAATTTTAGGGAATACACCTATGAAAGAAAATAGGAACAAAATGAGGAGAGGTTGGGAAAGCCACCAGATCACAGTGCATTTTGGATCCCAAGTGAAGGAGAGAAGCAAGAAAGGAAGCTTGGGTGGAAGCACTTGAAATTGCAACGCAGTTTTAAGGAAAATTCATCAAGTCTGTTGAAGAGTCCTTGAGCCAAAGTCGCCTGTCAGAGGGACCAACTCTCCGCCATCTCCCTGGAGTGGACCTGCCTTAGCATCTCTGCCACATTCATTGGCACTAACACAGCAATAGATTTCAGAACCATCAGTCGAGGATTTAAATCAGTTTCACTCCCTGAGTCTAAGATCTGAGAGGCACATTTCCCTGTCCACCAAGGCCATAGTTTCTTGTGTCCTAACTCCATGTCACTCTCTGTTGGGTGTACTCGGCAATGTCATTGGATCTTCACAGAAGTTGTTCAATATCAACAGTGACTAAATGGTAAAGAATAGGTGTCAATCCCTATCTGATTCACCACCCTGTGCTCTTAAAGCCCTCTGTCTACCTCCCACTGGACTATTCTACCTCTCTTTATGCCATACCACACTGATTACACTTTAAAAATTTCCAAAGTGAATAATCTAAGCTATAATTTAGAGTTATTTCTGCTTGCTTTTCATTGTGATACAGAGGGAAAGAACAGTTCAATCTAATCCTTCAAATACTTCAAAAAGTATACTTTGGCCATCTGTTCTCTCTGATGAATACCATAAATTCCCTCCATTGGTTTGCACAGAATTTGACCTCGTATCTGCATTATCACCATTTACGTATAGTTATATATTCAGTAGCACCTTTCAATTCTATTATACTCAAAATTCTGACTCGTTGTTTTAGATTTTTCTTATTTCTGGGAGTGTTGAACACAACCAGCATTTACCTCCTGTGTAATACTTTCCTCTTGCTGTCCTTGAATATTTTACTTTTGCCTTTTTCAAATATTTCAATTCTTATCTTATTTTTAGTGATTGCTTTTGCTTTTATCACTTAATGACATCTTGATTCCATTTGGAAGTTTTAGGACTGCTACTTGTGTTCATTCCTTCTGAGATTTTCATCTGGAAACAGAAGATCCAAGCACCAAATCTGCAAGCAAAGACTCCACCAATTAAGTTCTTTTCCCAAATATGGCTCTGATTCTCTTTGGAGTGTGACTTCTTCAATTGCCTTGACTTATATGTGAAGTTGTTGACCTATTATTTTTTTGAGGAGGAGGAGGTTTTCTGCATCTTGAATGCCTGTTTCCTTCTCCAGATTAGGTAAATTCTCAACTATAATTTGTTCAAGTAAACCTTCTGCTTCTCTCTCTCTCTCTTTCTCTCTTCATCTTCTGGGCCCCTAGTATCCGGATATTATTTCACTTTATAGAATTAATGATTTCTTGAGGTATCCCTTTGTGATCCAGTAGTTGTTTTTCTCTCTTCTTTTCAGCTTCCTTATTTTCCATCATTTTGTCTTATATATCACTGACTCTCTCTTCTGCTTCATTTATTCTTGCTGTTAGAGCCTCCATTTTTGATTGCATCTCAGTAATAGCATTTTTAATTTCAGCCTGATTAGATTTTAGCTCTTTTTTTTTTTTTCTACAGTAAGGGCTTCTCTGGTGTCTTCTATGCTTTTTTCAAGCCCAACTAGTATCTTCATAATCATTTTAAATTTTAGTTCAAACATCTTACTTATATCCATGTTTTTAAATTTGAATTCAATTAGCTAATGTATAGTGCATCATTAGTTTTTGATATAATGTTCAATGATTCATTAGTTGCATATAATACCCAGTGCTCATTTATATCCATATTGATTAAATCCCTGTCAATTTTCTACCGTTCTATTTTTGCGATGGATTTCTCCATTTCATCATTATGTCCAGAAAAGAATAGAAGAAAGAGAGGAAAAGACAACAATACCAACAATAGAAAAAAGTGACAAAACGAACCAGAAGAAAGCAAAAACAAAAACAAAAAAATCAAACCAGAAACAAAACAGAACAAATCTAAGCAAAGAGATAAAGGATCTCTACTCTGAAAACTATAAAACACTTATGAAAGAAATTGAGGCAGACACCAAGAAATGGAAAAATATTCCATGCTCATGGGTTGGAAGAACAATATTATTAAAATGTCTATGCTATCCAAAGCGATCTACACATTCAATGTAATCCTTATCAAAATATCATCAGCATTTTTCATAGAGCTGGAACAAACAATCCTAAAATTTGTATGGAATGAGAAAAGACCCTAAATCACCAAAAGAATGTTGAAAAAGAAAACCAAAGCTGGTGGCATCACTATTACAGACTTCAAGCTCTATTACAAAGTTGCAATCATCAAGACAGTGTGGTACTGGCACAAAAATAAACACAGATCAATGGAGTAGAATAGAGAACCCAGAAATGGACCCTCAACTCTATGGTCACCTAATCTTTGACAACCAAGAAAGAATATCCAGTGGAAAAAAGAGTCTCTTCAACAAATGGTGTTGGGAAAATTGAACAGCCACATGCAGAACAATGAAACTGAATCACTTTACACCACACACACAAAAAACCCTCAAAATGGATGAAAGACTTAAATGTGAGAAGGAATCCATCAAAATCCTAGAGGAGAACACAGGCAGCAACTTCTTTGACCTTGGCCACAACAACTTCTTGCTAGACACGCCTCCAAAGGCAAGAGAAACAAAAGCAAAAATGAATTATTGGAACTTCATCAAGATAAAAAGCTTTTGCACAGCTAAGGAAACAGTCAACAAAACTAAAAGGCAACTAATGGAATGGGAGAAGATATTTGCAAATGTCTTACCAGAGAAAGGGCTGGTATCCAAAATCTATAAAGAATTTATCAAACTTGGGGCACCTGGGTGGCTCAGTCAGCTAAGCATCTGCCTTTGGGTCAGGTCACGATCTCAGGATCCTGGAATTGAACCCCACATCAGGCTCCCTGCTCCATGGAGGGTCTGCTTCTCCCTCTCTCTCTGCCTGCCACTCTCCCTGCTTGTGCTCTCTCTCCCTTCCTCTGTCAAAAAAATAAATAAAATCTTAAAAAAGAAAAAAAGAATTTATCAAACTCAACACCCAAAAAGCAAAAAAAATCCAGTCAAGAAATGAGAGAAGACATGAACAGACATTTCCCCAAAGAAGACATACAAGTGGCCAACAGACACAGGAAAAAATGCTCAACATCACTCAGCATCAGGGAAATACAAATCAAGATCAAAATGAGATACCACCTCACATCAGTCAGAAGGCTAAAATTAACACGTTGGTGAATACAGATGTTGGCAAGGATGCAGAGAAAGGGGAACCCTCTTACACAGTTGTTAGGAAAGCAGACTGGTGCAGCTACTCTGAAAAACAGCACGGAGGTTCCTCAAAAAGTTAAAAACAAAGCTACCCTACAGCCCAGCAATTGCATTACTAGGTATTTATCCAAAGGATACAAACATAGTGATCTGAAGGGGCACATGCACCCCAATGCTTATAGAGGCAATGTCCACAATAGCCAAAAAATGAAAGAGCACAGATGTCCATGGACAGATGAATGGATAAAGAAGATGTGGTATATATATATATACAATGGAATATTATACAACCATCAAAAATATAATCTTGCACCAATGTGGATGGAACTAGAGGGTGTTATGCTAAGCCAAATAAATCAATCAGAGAAAGACAATTATCATATGATATCACTGATATGCAGAATCTGAGAACAAGGCAGAGGATCATAGGGGAAGAGGGGAAAATATGAAATAAGGTGAAACCACAGAGGGAGACAAACCATAAGAGACTCTTAATCTCAGGAAACAAACTGAGGGTTGCTGGAGTGGAGGGGGGTGAGAGGGATGGAGTGGCTGGGTAATGGACATTGGGGAGGGTATGGTGCTATGGTGAGCACTGTGAATTGTATAAGACTGATGAGTCACAGACCTGTACCTCTGAAACAAATAATACAGTATATGTCAATTAAAAAAACAAAATAACTTTCTTATAATTAATATATAATATTAATCATCTAATAATATATTTAATTCATATATCTATCTATACAGATTATTTTTAAACCAAAAAGCAAATCTCTGAACTGTAATAATCATCTAGAAACTGTTTTTTCTACTGTAACTGTAAAAACTGGCAGATTATAAAAATATTTTTATTGTTTTATATCACTTTTCTCTATATTAAATGGCATAATTTTTTATGTTTCAGCCTGAAAACATTTTTGTCATTATTAATAGATCTGCTGTTTATAATATAAATCATAAATTGGCCAGAGTTCTTTTACATATTTGTTTTTTATCTATTTTGATTAAATCAGCATGTGAATAACACATTAAGATATTGCATGCATGTATCAAAATGGTTTAATGTCTCAGCATTTCGATAACACAATATATCGATTTGAATTGTGAAGTTCCATGTTTAAGTCACATAAAGAAAACTCATAGGTACATGTTCAAACCAGAAGTTATTTTATAAATGGTTTGTGTAAAATAAATATTGATCATATAATTCAACATGATTTTGCATAAAGAAATAGCCTTAAATTCAGAAACAACAAAGCAAAAACCTTTGCACCTTCACAGCAGTGGGCCTTAGGAATTCGCACCGATTTTTCTTCATATTCTCCACCCCATCCTATAATATGGAAATAACTTTAAACAAACTATATCTGCAATCCTCATTGATATTATAGCTTGGACTTTGCAGTTAGGCATTGTGGGTTTAAATCCCAGCTCTGCCTTTATTTTGTATCTTTATTTTTTGTAATGTACTTTATCTTTTCATATCCTACTCCCTGCCTCAACTTATTTTCTCTTTCCTCATTTTTATTACTTTTAAAAAAGTAATAAACTCTAATTTTGTGATTCCCCATTTGGGGGCAAAATAAAGAGAAAAAAATACACATACACATGCATATATGTAGTCTGAATTTTCCTCTGTCTCATAAACTTTTGGGTATGTGATCCAAGATGAAGAGTTGAAAGCAAATTTCATTAAATTCAATCCATTGGTACCTCCTAGATCACTGATTCCCAGGACCTCGTGGTCTTCTCCACAGCTCCATGAATTCTCCAAGGCAGCCTTACCCAACTCATGGATGAATATGCCCTGTGCAATCCCCAGACCCACTATTTAGTCCATATGACCAGCATGCTCTGTTTTCTGCCTCTCTATTCCCATGTTCTCTGCTACTCCAGAGTTTGACTGCTATCTTCATGGTGCCTGATAGCTTTGAAGTCTTCTGAAAAGTAAGAAGTTAAATGGACCTCAGTCTCTGTGAACATGATCTATGGGGGTTTTACTGTTGAATTATTTGGTCCCATCATTGTTATAAAGTTAATTTTCCCCGTATATATTCATGTCATCATGAATATGGTAATGGGATAGATTGAGATATCATCAGCCTCCTTATGATCACAACCATGATCTCCTTCCAACTGAGAGAACTTATTGCTGAATCTAGTTTGCCCTGAACTTGTTCTTTATGAACTTAAAGCAAACTTTCAAGTAGGGAAACCTGCCATTTTGTATTTTAATATAGTTTCTGTATGTGCACCCCACCATTACTACTATAACCATTGAACTCAGTGGACACATTTGCACAATGCCTGAACTCTGATTAAAGACACACATTTAGAGTTTTTATTTGGTTTTGTATTTTAATTCCAGTGAAATCTTCATCCACTTAAATTAAAAGATACAAACAAATATTTGGTGATGGTCTGGAGCAAAGGATTACTTTTCTCCACAAAGTAGATGTAGATGTATCTAAATCTCAGTCCCATCCCAATTTGGATCTCTTCTAGAAAAACTTGGGCTGATAATTGATAAAATATATAATATTCTGGGCACTAAAGCTAATACTTAATGGGCATTCACAATCTGATTTTTGTCTCTTTATTTCTAAGAGATTGGAGTTGTTTCAACTTTTAAGGCACCTTTTCTGATTTTTACAGTTCATTCAGTGATCCCTTATCACTGTGCTCAAAAATAGTCAAACAGCTGTTTACTGAGTGAACCAAAAAACACTTGAGTAAAAGAGATAAATAGCATCTATGAGAAGGACAAATAAAATTATACCAACTTGAAAATCTCACCATTTACTGCTATATGCCTCATTTCCTAAGATGTGCAATGAAAACATTAAGATAGATGGTACATTTCTAGATTTTCTTATTTTTCACAAAATATTGCATCAATTAGGTGCATATAGGTCAAACTTCAAAGCCAAAGCTGAAGAGATGACTTCCAAAGCCTCACCCAAACTTAAAAAAAAAGTACATTTTCAAATAATGAGTGATTATCATTAAAAAGATGAAATTGTCAATTACATAAAACCTCCACACAGATTCTGACGTCACCAAGATGGTGACATAGGTTGTTTCCAACTTTGCTCCTTTTCATAGAAGAACTAACAACTCTTTAAGAACAAGACACCACTGAGAGAATCATAGAACATGGTGGTGAGGCTGAAGCACCCTTGCACTAGAGAGATCAAGACAGATTGCATTAAATGGGTAAGAGAAGTGACTACACATTGACGACAAGGCTCCTCCCACAGACCAGACCAGCACCACCAGGAGAGTTCTCACCTGAGCCTTTGGTTCCTCTAGAGGAAGAAGAGAGCCCAGGGGAGACCACCAGCACCAACCACAGAATTGTGGATCTCTTTGCAGGAGCCCCCCATCTGATCTCTCACCACAGCAAATCTGCAGGGTTCAACCACTGAGAATCGGACTGTGATGGAAAAGTGGGGAGTGGTTTGCAACAACGTAGATCTAGGTAGACTGAGTTTATACCTGCTATGATCAAGTAGTAATCCCAACCAGCAATTTGCTAATCTGCAGAATCAAGTTGTGTGTTCAGTCTGAGCAGGGAACATGGCGGAGTGCAGATCCGCTCATTTGGGGTTTTCAAAAGAGTTCTGCCAACCTTAGAACCTTAAAGGAGTTCCCTGTCCAGGCAAGGAGCTGAATCACAACTCCACTCACGGTGGAGATTAACTTCTGACCCCATTTGATCAGAAGGGCTGGTGACAACTCCTGGAAGTTATGTGGTCCAGGGGCACTCCAGCCAAGATGCAGGCAGGGCAAAGCCAGTATCGGGTGTGGAATATTTCTGTGCTATGCACAGGCAGGGGGATTAATTCATAGCTAAGGCTGAGGATAACTCCTGACCCTTCCCAACCAGAAATCTTGTTTAGGAAATTGAGAGTAACCTAGAACAGCAACTCCCTCTCCTGTCCAAGCAAGGGAGCTGAGATATAGCTCCTAGGTGAGGTAGACTGTCTTTCATCCCCTTCTGACCAAAGGGCTGGAGACAACTACTAGAAACTATTCAGCCCAACAACACCCAAATGGGAAAGTACAGAAGATAGCTTTTAGAGCAAAGTCAGTATTCCTATTCAATCAGGGAACTTGGGGTGTAGTTCAGGTTGCATTAAAACAACAAACAAAGAGCTTTACTGGCTTTAGAACTGCTGCTTCTGCTGTACCTGTGCAGGGTATCTAATTTTAGCCCTGCTTATCACTTAATACAGATTTCAGTCTATCCAACCAAGGAACCAGAGTATATGGGAAGCCATGTAGCCCATTCAATAGTCTTATTCAAACAGAGAGCACAGTTTGTAGATTTCCCCATGTGAAAAGCAAAACTGGTGACTTCACCTCACCAAGTAATTCAGTGTATACTTTGGCCTGATTCGGGTCCCCAAATAATAAGCTGTTCAGAGTTTGGATCCTGCCAGGGCAGGGAGGCTAACATAAACCGATCTACTGCTGAGTATAGTACCTAGTCCTGACCATTTAGTCCCAACCATTCTCCCAACCAGAGAATCCAGGCAACCACAGAGCGCTTTCTGCAGCCTTACTTATATAAATATAAAATTTATATTTACTTGGGTAGGAAACCAAGCCATCAGTTCCATCCAACTCTTCTCAGACAGTGGCATACCCCTCATTCTCATGCTCAGAGCTCAAACAGTTGCCTTGCTCAAAACAGACCATAATAGCAGGTCCCACTTTGCCCAAGGACATCACAAGTAGACACACTTGGAAACCCAAACTAAGCTGACTGATGAAAAATTGTTTCTTCCAAAGCAAACCCCTAAAGCCTGGAAAAGGAGCCCAATTACTCAAATGCACAGATACCAATGTAAAAAATCAAGGATCAAAAAATATTAGATAAATATGACACCAAGAAAGGGAACTAACAAAGCTCCCATAACTGAGCCTAAAAAATGGAGCTCTCTGAGCTTTCAAACGAAGAATTCAGAATAATCCTTTTCAGGAAGTTTAGTGAACTACAAGAAAATACAGACAACTAAAAAAAATTAGGAAAACAATTCATGAACAAAATGAGAAGTGTGACAGGGAGTCATCAAAAAATAAACAAATCCTAGAGTTGACAAGTATAGTAATTGAACTGAAGAATTCAATAGTTTCAAAAGTAGACTCACTATGCATAAGCGACCTGGAGGATAAGACATCAGATGATCATCTCAGGAGATACAGAAAAAGCATCTGACAAAATTCAACATCCATTCATGATAAAAACTCAACGAATTAGTCATAGAAGGAATATATCTCAGCATAATAAAGGACATATATGACAACCCTTTAACTAACATCACACTCAATGGTGAAAAGTTGGAAATTCTTCCTCTAAGATCAGAAACAAGACAAGGGTGCTCACTCTTACCACTTCTATTCAAAATAGTACTAGAAGTCTTAGCTAGAGCAATCAGATAAGAAAAATAAATAAAAGATACCAGAATTGGAAAGGAAGAAGTAAAATTTTCTGTTTGCAGTTGACATGATTTTATATATAGAAAATCTTAAAAACTCAACCAAAAAGCTGTTGGATCTAATCTATGAATCCAGTAAAGTTTCAGGATACAAAATTAACATACAAAATCAGTAGTGTTTCTATACACTTACAACAAATTTTCTGGTAAAAATACAGAAATAGATCTCATCTGTAATAATATCAAAAACAATAAAATATTTAGGAATAAATTTACCTAAGGAAGTAAAGTATCTTTACTATGGAAACTATGAGACATTGATGAAAGAAATTGAAGTCACAAATAAATGGAAAGTTATCCTGTGTTTATGTATTGGAAGAATTAATATTATTAAAATGTCAGCACTACTAAAAGCCATCTATATTTCCAATGCAATACCTATCAAGATGCCAATGACATTTTTTACAGAAGTAGAAAAAAAATCCTAAAATTTATATGGAAACACAAAGGACCTCAAATAGCCAGAGAATTCCTGAAAAAGAAGAACAAAGCAGAAGGCATCACAGTTTCTGGTTTCAAGCTATTCTATAAAGCTATAGTCTTCAAAACAGTATGGTGCTACCACATAAGCAGACAAATAGACCACTAGAACAAGATCACGAGCCCAGAAATAAACACAAGCATATACAGTCAACTAAAAATCAACAAGGGAACCAAGAATACTCAATGGAGAAAGCACAATCTCTTCAATAAATAATGATGGGATAATGAATATTTACATCTAAAAAAATTAAACAGGGTCCATATCTTACAACACTCACAAAAATCAACTAGAAATGGACTAAAAGTTTAAATGTAAAACTTGAAACCATGAAACTCCTAGAAGAAACTTTCTAAAACAAAACATTGGAATAAAGTCCCTTGACAATGAATTTTTAGATCTGATATGTAAAGCACAAACAAAATAAAAAATAAACAGTGGGCTACATCAAACTAAAGCTTCTACACAGGAAAATAAATTATTAAAAAAGCAAAAAGACAACAGAATGGGGTAAAATATTTGCAAACCATATACATGATAAGGGACTAATATTCAAAATATGTAAAGAACTCATACAACTCTATAGCAAAAAAATAAATAAAATGAAATAAAATAATAAAATAAAATAAAAAATAGGCAAGGGACCTGAATAGACATTTCCCCCAAGGAGATACATGAAAGGCCAAGAAGTACATGAAAAGACAATCAACATCACTAGTCATCACAGAAATGTAAATTAAAACCACAATGAGATAGCATCTCATGCCTGTTAGAATGATCATCATCAAAAAGACAAGAGATAATAAATGCTGGCATGAATGTAGAGAAAAGGGAACACTTGCACACTATTGGTGGCAATATAAAATGGTACAGCCACTGTGGAAAACAATATGGAGAATCCTCAAAAAATTAAAAATAGAGCTACCATATGGTCCAGCAATTCCACTTCTGGGAATATATCCAAAGGAAATGAAAACACTAACTAGGAAAGATACCCATACACCTATGTTCATAGGAGTATTATTTATAATAACCAATACATGAAAACAACCTAAGTGTCCATCAAGAGGTAAATGGATAAAGAACTTTGGTATATATACAATGGAATATTATTCAGCTATAAAAAAACAAACAAACAAGGAAATCCTACCATTTGCAAAAATATATGTGGACCTTAAAGGCATTATGTCAAGTGAAATAAGTCAGAGAAAGATAAATACTGTATGACCTCACTTATATGTGCAATAAAAGTAATAATAATAAAATAAAACCACTAGATAATGAGATTTAATTTTTTGGTTACCAAAAGAGGAAGGTGGAGGAAGGTAATCAAAAGATACAAACTTCCAGTTATAAGATAAATAAGTTCTAGAGATGTAATGTACAACGTGATGACTATAGCTGTCACTGACATAGGACATACATGATGGTTGTTATAGGAGTTAATCCTTAGAGTTCTCATTCCAAGGAGATTTTTTATCCTTTTTTCTTTTCCTTTTTTCTCTTTTTGTTCTATCTATATGAGAAAATGGATGTTAGCTGAACCTATTATAGTAATCATTTCATAATACATGTAAATCAAACCATCATGCTATATTCCTTAAAAACAGCTGTGTAATAAGGAACACCGAAGTCTAGAAGAGCACAGAGAAAAAAACTCCACTGCATTAAGTGTGAAGTGTTTATTCCTATTCATTAAGGAAATTCTCCCACAAAAACATCTACACTCTACACAATATGCTAGGATAAAAAAAAACTGTAAGTTCTGTTTGACTTTTAAAAATGAATTTCATTCTTCCTTTGCCAAGCAAAACATCATATTTGCTTTGAGATTACATATTCTTTCATTTTAAATTATTCAGAAAGGCAGGATATATCTTTGGCATATTTTCATTATAAGTGTCCAAATAACTTTGTGTTATAAGAAATGCCATTTTTAAATGAACAATTACAAAAGATGAAGGGATTTAATATTTTCATCTCAAAATTGATTTAAATATGCTGGTTTTTTAGGAAGACTTTGATATTATGATATCAAGTTTCTTATGTGATCACGATCTCTTCATATAGGTTAATCATATTCCCACAGTCACAGTAAATTTCATCAATCTTCTAGAGAAGGAGAAAAGTAATAAATATTATGACAACAAGAACATGTCTTAATATTCTTAGTAACCAGTCTCAGGCTGACATCAGATGACTTTAGGTCTCAGGTCTCACTGGCCTGCAGTAGTATCTGCAATTTAGCTGATTTATTCTCTGTCATTACATGTTCAAATAAATCTACAGTTTACAGTCCTAATTGCATTACTCTGTTTAAAATTGTAAAGAAGAGTTATAAAAAGAAGCCAAGTTATTATTTTTAGAAAACATCTGTGTGTTTATGGATAACAACTGGTATTAGGAGGTACTTTACTTCTCTATAAATACTGTCCGTTTTTCAAATGAAGTCAAATATTTTTAGAGGCATATTTCACATTGATTTCTCCTTTTCTGTAATCCTCCTGAATGTTATGATGGTATTTTAGTCTTTTTAAAAGCTGTTTAAAAATTCACACAATTAAGTATATTCCACTTTGAATACTATTATTAATTGACCCAAAATAGCATGACTCTTGGTGTCGACAATTATTAAAAGATATCAGTGAACTGATAATTAGGCTTTTTTTTTTTTTGAGTAAGTAGTTCCTTTTGCTGGCTAACTAAGAAATATAAACTCTTTTTACTAAAAATCTTTAATAACCTCTCTGCACAATCCTGTACCCTGGAATAAATATTTCAGATGCCAAAACCCAGCTTAGATAGTGGCCCTGGAAGAGTTTCAGTTACTTTTTTAAATATTTTCAAGACTTCGAACTGTGATAGTCCAGATTTTTCTTCATTTTCTAGTTCCGATGGCCTCTTCTAAAGAAGAGCCCCTGTAGGTAAGCGATGTATATACTTGTCCTGAAAGGAGGTACTTAAACCTTACTGGTTTCTGCACAGAAGGCAGAATGATGTCTGTTTTGTTATAGCCTATCTGGGTGTCCAATATCCAACATCCATGCTGTTTTGTTTTGTTTTCTTTTGTTTTTGTTTTTTTGGGTTTTTAAGTTGTTTGTTTTGTTTTGTTTTGTTTGTTTTTGTTGTTGTTGCACAAAGAAACTTTTATTTGCAGCAAATAAAGATATCATAGGGAGTGGCTTCCAAAGCCATGACTCCCAAAAGAGGGTGAATATATTCCTTTTATTTAAGGTGTGGATGAATATTTAGATAGGGAAGTCTTGTTATCATATGCAGAGGCAGGCAGAAGATCATGCATGCGCCTTAAGGAAACATGCCTGTGCATACATTGTATGTTATGTAAATTAGATTGAGGCTCCTCCCTGGGCAGAGATGTTAGTAATATATATATATGTGTGTGTGTGTGTGTGTGTGTGTGTATAAAATGAGGTAAAAATGATTGTATATATCATATAATATTGTATATATACAAGTGATTGTATGTGTGTGTGTGTGTGTGTGTGTGTGTGTGTGTATATAATGAGGTAAAAGTGATTATAGGTCAGTCTAGAGAGCACCCATGATCCATCTGTTAGGTACAAGTAAGGTTTAGCTTAAACACTATGGATGGTCTGGGCCAGTGGGAGATTTTGTCAGGGTGGGCCATCACTGAGGGGTGGTTTCAGGTTTAATTTGTCTGAGTTAAGGGGAAAGCCAGAAAGATCTGGAAGCTCATAAGTCATGTAGGTTTCAGGATTTACTTAATTCACGGGCTCTGACTCCATTCCCCTGTGATTCTTAAAAAGGCAAGAGGAAGTAGGACAAGTAGATACATGAATTAAATTAAGGACTACCTGTCACTAAGTTTAAGCAAGGAACATGTTTTCAAATGTGAAAATGGCAGTAAAAACAGAAACAAGTCAATGAGGGGTGCCTGGATGATTCAGTTGGTTAAGTGACGGACTCTTTATTTCAGCTCAGGTTATGATCTTTGGGTCATGAGATCAAGCCCCACACAGGGCTCCTCACTCAGCAGGGAGTCTGCTGGAGATTCTCTCTCCCTTTCTTTCTCTCTCAACCCCGCCCCCACTCTCTCTCAAATAAATAAATAGATCTTTAAAAATAAAAAGAAAGAAACAGTCAATGAAGAAGAGTCATCATGTAGATTATATTCACAGAAATAAAAAATAATTTTTAATTAAAAATGATGACTGTGGTAGACTTTTAAAATGAGTTCTATATATCTAGGAAAAGATTGTTTTCCTCAAATTAGGAAGTCAAATTTAGTCTCCTTAAAGATAAATTTGAGCTACTTAGAAGAATAATTGACAAAGTATCAAAAACTTGCCTTTTTTAAAATTTATTTCTGCAGGAAAGTATCTGAAAATACTACTTTTCTGAAATTGATCACTTTTATCTAAGCCATTAAAAATTATATCTTCCAAGATAATTTAGTGGTGTTCATGTAGAAATAAAAAAAAATTTGCAATATTTATTTACTCTAAAAATATTTCAACATATTTTAAATATAACAGCTTTTGGCTAAGCACTAATTTCAGGAGTCAGGGTAGGTATGCATTTTGAGCTATAAATTCTTCATTTTTCATTGTTATTCCTTATTCCTAACTCTGTGAGTAAATAAGAAATAACTATAAGACAAAGAAAACATATTTGCATAAGACCTTTACATGAGGTCAATCATTGGAGAATACAAGGGCTAGGCAACCAGACTTTTTGTTTAGATTTTATTCAACATTCATTCATTCATTCATTCATTCCCCTATTTTATATTGAAATGTCTGCCACACCAGACGGTATGCTAGATGCTAAAGATTTAAGGGTTAATGACAGATTGAGTCTCGCAGCATTCAATTATGATTACAAATCATCAAAATACGTTATGACTAATGATGTAAAGATCAATGCTTAAAGTGATACAGAACCAGAGTGGAAAGAGCCATATATACTTTTAAGGGAAGATTTCATGAGGAAGGAAGACCTTGAGCTGAGTATTTTTAAAGGACATTTTGTGCATTTTGTAAATCATAGAAGTAAGCAAAGCTTAGTACAAAATTGGAAAATATAGAAATGTAAGAGGAAAAGGAAAACATAATCTTTAACAGTTTAATATAGTTTACCCTATGTTTTCAATGCAAACAGGTTTTATTTTTTGAATAGCAAAATTCATGTTGTATATAAAATATTTTAAAATAAAACTAGTCCATAAGAAAGTTTACATTTTGTTAGTTTTATAGTTTATCATTTTTTATAGTTTATCATTTTTTTCAGAATTTTTTAAATCAAGGAGCAATTCCTGTATGTCATACAAAATGCCGAAAAGCATCCTGGATAAATGAAAATCATGTAAAGTCTTACTAATGCTACAGTAATCTCTCTGTAGTTTTTTTTCCTTGGTTTTGTTTTCTACATTTCATATGACATGTGGTAGCATATTTTATATAACTCCCCCATAATTTGTTGATTTCCAAAAATTTGTCTATTTTAAATTATTCAGGATGGAACAGTTTTGTTCAAATGTATTTTTTGCTTTTGGGATTATTGCTCGGAAATGTATTCTACAATGTAGATTTCCTGGGCCACAGGTAAATAGGCATATGCTGTACAAATAGAACCGTGGGTGGTACAAGGAGGAGAAGAGGAAAGGCATGCATCCCAGGGAGAGGAGAGTACATGTCTAAGTTACAGAGCTGCCAAAGAAGCTAGCGTACAGCCGTATATTTGATTGACAGTCTCAGAATGAGCCCTCCTCCAGAACCAAAATGTGTTTCATTCTGTACAAGAGTATAAAATCACATTTACCAGTGTTGGGAACTGTTGCATCTTCTATAGACAATAGCACCGTAATTACTGATAGTTATTAGTAGCCTGAGCTGTTGAAAATGACCTATAAGCACAGCTGCAGTAATAGGAATACATAAAAATGTTCTGCTGATTACAAGAAGGCAAGAATTTTCTCTATAGTCTCAAATAATAAGGAATAGTCAGGTGGTCTAATTAAGGTCACAGAAAACGATATAATCTCTAAGGTCTCACCAACTCTAAAATTCCCCGTAGTAATAGTATCTAATGGTTCCCCCACTATAGTTCTGTTGGACACCTGATCTGTACAATTTCACCTCAAATTCTTTTGTGAAATGAAGTTGAATATGTATAAGAAGATAGAGGATAGATAGATAGACACATAGACAGATAGATACCATTTTATCAGCAGACAGAGTCTTTGAAATATTTTTGTAATATGTATTTCTTCTAAAGAAAGAGGAAATTATTAGTTAGAACAATCAATTCAGAGCACCAGTATATAAATTCTAAATCATGCTGTTTTTATTTTCCTAGAACTTAAATATGAGCTACTAGGTTCCAAGAAGCCTGTAGTTGTGATAAAGTATCCATTCTTTTTTTTTTTATGCTGTTCACACTTTATTTGCTAGATGGTAAACTGGGCAATAGTGACTACATTGAAGCAAATAGTTCGCATCTTACCCCATTACCCTAGCACGGATTTGTATTAGGAGTTTAATGAACAGAAGCTTCTATATATAGCATACGGTTATCAGGGAGCACAGACTGCATATGGACGCTGGCACATTACCAGACAGCCCTCTATCCTTACATGCCCTCAAAGGAACCCTGTCGTTCAAGATTCAGTTTCTAAGATTTCTTGCAACTTCAGTGAATAGACCAATTAAGACTTCCTCTGAAACCTACTCTGTTAGAGTTTCTGATAAAATCATTTCCATAAAAAATAAGGTGACCATTTACCCTGCCCAATTCTTGTCCTGGAATAATTATTAATAGTGCCCAGCCTCACTAAAAAATTTAGATGATAAATTGTATGTTCACCCTGTATATAAAGATCCTCACAAATGGAGAAGAACTTCTATAAGGTAATGGCCTGAGAAATGTGGGGGCCACCTCATCTACCCTCTACATAAAGAAATGCTCAGTAAAATGTAAAAATTAAAGTGCATAGCTGAGTTCAAAGCAAAAAAGCCACATATCTAAGCGTCAAAAAGGGGAAAAAAACTCACAGTCTTCAAGGTAAGTTAAGAGTTTAAACTCCGTGGTTGGCCACCAAGGCCTTAGAACCAGATGTAAATCTAAGAAGAGCAGTTTTGATGCCTGCAAAGAAATGGGGCTTGGTATCCAAGATCCAGGATGAAGCTTCTTTCATTGAAATGAAACCTGGAAAAAAGTCGACTTGCCCACAAATGGTAACTGGAAAATTTCTACTAACTGGTGCAAATCTTTGGCACACAGGTCACGTATGGGCACAACGTGTGACACAACATTTTTAGGACACATGCATGGATCCTATATTTACAATGCTCATGTGGGACAGAAAACCAAGAAAATAAATGTAAAATGTATCTAATGACTTCACACACCCAAACAGAACTATGAAAACTGTCCCCATCAGAAGATCCCCACAGCTCAAAGGATATGTCATTTTCAGAGGATAATTTTCACATAAACTGAGGTCAAAGACAAATGCCACAAAAATTTGCGCAACTCCAACACCAAGAAAGATCGACTAGAGACCCAACAAAGAAGACAACTGAACTGAGAAACTCAATGAGGAATTCAAAAGACTCTCTGTAAGTATATATAAAGCTGTTCAGAAAGATACAGTAATGCCAAACACAAAGCAAGGCGACATAGAGACAGATTGTTACAAAAGAAAGAAGTATAACTCCTAGAATTTTTTAAAAAAATTATGGAAATTATTAAAAATTCAGAAAAGGAGAGAAAAAGTTAATTAGACATGGCTGAAGAGATAATGAATTGATAAAGACAGACAGGAGAAACTTTAAATTTTTTTTTCCAGTGAAACGTGAAAACTTCTAGAAAAAGTAACATAGGATTCAAAGGGAAACAGGTTTGAATTTGAATCTTGACTTCACTTATCTATGACCTTCAGAAAGTCACCTAATGTGTATTTCAGTTTCCTCTTTTGTGAATTTAGAATAATAATGTGTAATTATCGTGTTTTTATAAAGGTTAAATAAAATATGTGTAAATCATGCAATGCATTGTTGAACACCCATTAGCGACTCAAAAAGGGTTTTTTGTTGTTTGTTTTTTGTTTTTTTTGTTTTACTTTCTCCCTTCTCTTTTTAACAGCTGCCTACTGGACTCCTTTCTGAATACTTGGTAAATAAAATATTTACAATATAATGAGTATTTACTATGCACACTGTACCTTACATTCATTTATTCAATAATTAAACTCTATAACTTTGTATCATAGATAAATTCTGTTTATAGAACAAAAATGTGAGACAAAATAATCTAAATGCTCAGGTCACAGTAGAGAACAGAGACAGATTTTTGTTTTTTAAAGATTTTATTTATTTATTTGACAGAGAATGCTGGTGGCTTGGCTCCATTTACCAGTATGGCACATCTTTCTGCTTAAGTTGTCTTTTTAAAGTGTCTTCTGCAACTCCACTTGGAGGAGTGGGCTGTTTCTGTGGATTTTCAGAGTGTCACGAACTCCTCTCCAGTAGATATGTGTGCTTAGTGTTCTACCAGTCATGGAGAAAAACGAAGAAGATAAAGGGAAGGAAGATATCACTACCCAAGTGGTGCGCTCAAGCTGGCTCCTATAGGCATGGGAGAACTGACTGTCAAATTTTCAGGAAATTTGCAAACTATTTGTTAAAATAGCTATTATTACAATTTAAGTCATATATATTCAAAATTAAACAAGATATTAAAAACAAAGGTAACAAATATTCCAAACCATCATTTACTAATTATTTCACATTTTACTAATATCTATGCTCTTGATGTCATTTATATCCATTGACTCTACAAGGTGGAAATGTACTATATAATGGCGCTACTGTGCATTTCTTCCCAATCAGATCAGTTACGACTAGCGGGTCACACATTTTCATGTGCATCAAAAGTAC
This sequence comes from Potos flavus, assembly GCA_028534135.1. Taxonomy (NCBI): domain Eukaryota; kingdom Metazoa; phylum Chordata; class Mammalia; order Carnivora; family Procyonidae; genus Potos; species Potos flavus. The sequence goes on along the minus strand of CM052883.1, from coordinate 162,084,917 downwards.
CTGATGGATTTTGGTTCCTTGTCTGTACAGATATCACTGGGCATCTGAACAAGATTTCTGATTACTTGATCCAAGAGAGGACTTGAAAATGTGTGCTTTTAATAGCTTCCCAGGTGCTCCTGCTCTTGCTTCTAAGATGGTCTTTTGAGAAATATCAGTTTAAACAAGTCCAGGAGATAATTATCATTGTTGCAATTTAAAGTTGAAGAAACAAATTTAGGGAGATCAGGCATCACATTCATTTCCACCTAATAAATAGGTGTCCTAATTAGTTAAGTCTTAACCATATATTTTCATACCACAGTTGATTCTTGACCACAATAATACTCTTAACACAGAAAACTAAAGTTATTTATATAGTGGGTCATCCAGACAATAGTAAAATGTCAGTGTGACATTTTGATGACACAGAGACAGAATTCATATGCTTATCTGTAAATAATTAAAGTTTGTAGCCATTGAATTCATCATTTATTGTGCCATCCCTCTATGTTAGATGTTTTACACATATTGTAAGAACCCTGAAATTCTGCTATTTCTCTCCCGGAAAAAAGAGGAAACCAAGGCACGTAGATGTTCATGACTGCCCAAAAGATGTGTTATGTGATTACTGTCCCAAGATTAAAAACTATTTTTACATTGACCTTCCACAAAGTCTAATTTATCTTTATTTCATCACAAAATAATTCAAGCCCAAATACAGAATAAAAGACATGATCAATAACTCGAAAGGACTTCTATCTTTGTTGGGCTACTGCAGCCTTAGTGGACACCCCTGCCCTTCTGTCTTCTTCCGCAGAATCACCATGTTATTTCCCAGCCTTTTTTTTTTTTTTTAACATGTCTGTGAATTCTTTTCTTACAATCATGAACTGACAGTTCGGTGATTTTCTCGCAGTGCTCAACAATGAAGCCTCCGCACAATCAAGCATTATTTAAATGCCCAGGAGAAAAAACATGTGGCATAAAATTCAAGTTTTCTTTTACCACTCAGGCTAATAATATCTCAACCTTCAATCAGATCCCAGACATCCAAAACCAAAAGTGTGTGGTGATGGTTTTCTTTTTAAAGAGATGGGCTTAAAAGGACAAACCACAGAAAAAAGAAAGAAAAATTAACACAGACGCAAAACAAAGGCTGTTTGTTTCGTATATTACTAATTCAAATGGGGAATATTAAATGGTGAGATATCCATGTATTCAGGACCACAGAAAGCATTGAGCAGATATAGATGAACAGGTGATAACACTGACCCATAAGTTACAATCTCACAGGTCTGACAAGCCAAAGGTCTTCGAATACCATACCAGTCAGAATCAGATACACAGAGCTATACGAAATGGGGCTGAAAATTAACATAGTTTTACCAAGATAATAAAAATGTGTGTGGGCTCGTAGTTTTTATTTTATTTTATTTTTAATTTTATTTATTTATTTGACAGAGAGACAGGGATTGAGAGAGAGAGAGAGCACAAGCAGGCGGAGCAGCAGGCAGAGGGAGAAGGAGAAGCAGGTTCCTTGAGGAGCAGGGAGCCCAACTCAGGGCTCGATCCCAGGACCCTGGGATCATGACCCAAGCCAAAAGCAGAAGCCCAACCAACTGAGCCACACAGGTGCCCCGTGGGCTTGTATTTTTTAAACTCTTGTTGCTTCGTTTTCTTTTAAAGAAAAATGATGGGAGGTATGTAATATTGTGATCTATAATTGGAAATACATATTTGTTCCTCTTCCCTTTCTGGCACAGAGTTCCTAAAACACAAGCAGAGGTAGTGGGAGGGGGAGAAGCAGGCTTCCTGCTGAGCAGGGAGTCTGATGCTGGGTTCAACCCCAGGACCCTGTGATCATGACCCAAGTCAAAGGCAGACGCTTAATGACTGAGCCACCCAGGTGCCCCAACCAATGGCCAATGATTTAATCAGCCATGCCTATGTAATGAAATCTCTATAAATCCCGAAAGAATGGAGTTCAGAAAGCTTCCAGGTTGGTGAAGATGTGGAGATGCAAACAGAATGGGAGAGTGATGCCTTCATAGAGGGCAGGGAAGCTCCTCACCTTTTCCCCATATTTTGCTCTATGCATTGCTGCCACCTGACTATTTTTGAGTTATATCCTTTTATAATAAACTGGCAATCTGGTAAGTAAAATATTTCTCAGTTCTGTGAGCCATTCTAGCAAATTAATCGAACCCGAGGAAGGAGTTGTGGGAACTTCTGATTTGTAGCTTGTCTGAAAGCTCAGGTGACAACCTGTATTTGAGACTGGTGTGTGTGTGGGGGTGATGGGCAGTCTTGTGGGTCCAAGCCCTTTACTTATGGGCTCTGACACTATCTCCCAATAGGTAGTGTCAGGTTTGAGTCAAACTGTAGGAAACCCAGATTGTGTCTAATAACTGCTTGGTGGTACATGGGGAAGCCCTTCTATTATAATCGGGTGCAGAAGCATTAATTGGTGTCATTCTCAGGACATAAGAGAAGCTGGCACATGGAGATGACAAGTATGAGTCCAGGGATGATAGAAAAGCCCTATTTTGCCGGAGCAGTGATCTCAAAACTTTAATCATGCCACTTATGCGTTTCTGCCTTACTTATTCCTGCCTGAGCTCACATTTATTTAACACATCCTATATTGCTACCTTTTAATTTAAAAAGCATTTAAAAGGAAACATTGTATCACTAAAATGAATTGGATCACAGTATGTCTCCACATCCATAGAAAAGCACTCCTAAAAATAAACACAATAAGAATTGGAAAGAATAAAATGATTTCCAAAAGGCTCCCATATCCCAGCCTCTGGTGATGGTCAGGTTCACACCTCCTCCTTCACTTATCTGTTTTATGAAACTGAAAAATGACATTTGAAATTACATTCCAGGTTAAATGTTGTTTCTTATTAGTAAGACTGCTTAAAACCAATCTTTCTCTTCTCATACCTCCTCTACAATGCAGTAAACTTCCCACAAGTATCTTCTGTACCACCAGCAACTCCATATTTCAAAGCATTGAGCTGGAATATCAGGTATGTGAATCAGAACTAGGAATCTCCAAAAATGAGCCGCAAAATGATGTACGGGACAAATTATCCATGACCTTCAACTTCTGGTTAAAGATAAATCATCAGGTGTTTGCTTATAAATATCTTCAATTAATTTCCACTTAGTATGTGTATATATGTACAAATTTCCTTTAAGAAGTATAGTCACTGTTTTTGCACATGAGCTTTACATTACATATATAATTTATATGTGTATATATGTATTTATATATATTATACATATAGTTATATATACGGTTTTATATATACGTGCGTGTTATATATATATATATATATGTGTATATATATATATATACACACACAGTTTTTTAAACCATTCACTCTAGTGATTCAACACTTATATAAAAACCCAGTGCACTTTTAATTTCTTGTCTTTTTGATGATAGCTATTCTAACAGGTGTGAGATGATATTGCATTGTGGTTGTGATTTGCCTTTCCCTGATGATGAGTGATGTTAAGCATCTTCTCATATGTCTGTTGGCCAACTGTATGTCTTCTTTGGAGATATGTCTATTCAGGTCTTCTGCCCATTTTTAAATCAAATTGTTTTTTGATATTGATTTGTATCGGTTCTTTACATATTTTGAATGTTAAGCCTTTAGCAAATATAACATTTGCCTGTATCTATATATTTGCCTATATCAGGTAGGCTGCCTTCTTGTTTTGTTGATGGTTTCCTTTGCTGTGTAAAAGTTTTTTAGTTTGATGTAGTCCCATTTGTTTATTTTTGCTTTTGTTGCCCTTGCCTGAGTAGACAGATCCAAAAAATATTGTTAAGACTGATTTCAAAGAACTTACTGGCTATGTTTTCTTCTCAGAGTGTTACATTTAAGTCTTCAAACTATTTTGAGTTTATTGTTATATATGGTTTAAGAAAGTGGTCGTTTCATTCTTTTGTATGTAGCTGTCCAGTTTCCCCAGCAGCATTTATTGAAGAGATTGTCTTTTCCGCATTGTATATTCCTGCTTCCTGTGTTGTAGATTAACTGACTATATAAGTGCTGGTCTACTTCTGGACACTGTAGAGCATCTACCATGTGAAAACACATGTCAATAGTTTATCTTTCGATGTGAGCACATAATTGTTATTTAGTAAACATTTGGATTAGGCCAATGTTTTTACTAATCTTTGAGGAAAACTGTCCTCTGCAGAAAAACAATTTTATAAACTGATATGATTGATTAATTAGCCTTTGCTAATGAAAAATATGTCCCCATTTTGCCCAAGAAAAAAATACCTCGGATTCCTTGAACTGATATGCAGGAAGAATTTCTCTCATCTCCAAGTTCAGCTTCTACAAATGAGGTACAAAAGTATGAAAAAGTGAGATATCTGAGTTAAGTTTTCTTGCCGTCATTTTGGTATATTTTGATTTTGGTATATAAAAGTGGTTTAACGTCAACTGATTAAGTAATGCAGAAATAGCACAATGTGAGAAGTTTCCTCTAAGAGGTATAATCAACCGTGTATTTGCACATGAACTTTACAGCTGACTACACTCTACAGTCCATAGAATTTCAGATCTTTAGTTTTATTCAAATTTCCTATGGAGTGTTTAGGTGATGGATGTGTCTGAGGCATTTCAACCAATCTTCCAGGCCGCATCTGCCAGGCCATCTGGATTCTGCATCCACAGAGAACTACTTGGTGAATGATTACAGACTACAACTGAAAGAAAAAGAAAGAGAGAAAGAAAGAAAGAAAGAAAGAAAGAAAGAAAGAAAGAAAGAAAGAAAGAAAGAAAGAAAGAAAATAGTAAATTGTACCCTAAACACAAACAGAACTAAAATCACTTTTGTACAGTCTTCAATAAAAGGAAAAGTTAACAAGTAGGCAAGAGAAATGCATTTCATTTTTTTTTCCCATCAGTCACATGAATTACAATAACTGCCTGACCTTTTTCCATAAGATGTTTAAATGGCAGCTGTTATGGCTACAGTATACCATTTGATCAAAAGCTCTTGAGGACAATAGTTTGTTTTGCAAAGGTCATGTTCCTTATATACTTGTGAATGTGTTCAAAAGGTTTACTAGCTAAATATACAAGATTTTCATTGAGAATAAATTATATAACAGCTTTCAAATTAAATTTAAGCCATGAAATCTGCAGGGAATACTTGCAGAACTTTGAAAATCCATCTCATAGTTTGTGAAGAGTACTCTTTTAAAACAACTTGAATTTATAGGAAATATAGGGATTTTTATTAAATGATTTATTAAAATGATTTATGGAGAGACAAGATACTGTTTAAATTTTATGTCATACCTAGGATTTAAAAAGTGGAATTATTTTAATACAAGAATATGCATCTACTTCTGGCAGAAAATAAGAAAGGAGATATTAGAGTCTTCTCATCGTTTTTTAAGACTTTATTTATTTGAGAAAGAGCGAGCATGAGTGGGGGGAGAGGGAGAGGAAGATGGAGAAGCAGACCTCCACTGAGTGTGGAGCCCAACACAGGGCTCCTTATGGGGGTTATACATGGGGCTTAACCCTAGGACCCTGAGATCATGACCCCAGCACTCCTTATCATGTTTTTAATAGCAGCCTTTTCTTAACTCCTGTCCTGAGAAGGAAGCCCCAAAACTGATAGCTTATGTCACCATTAGAATAATAAAGTCTAGAATAAATTGTGTAGGTAACACTAATTGGTCTTTGTAAAAACTAGTTTTTGTTTTATTTTATTTTGTCACATGTATGAAAGTATAACTTTTATATGATAAAAATCTTCCTTTTGAAGTGTACAATTTGGAAAGCTTGGACAAATATGTGGTCTTGTAATAACTACAGCAATCAATGTAGAAGTTATTTTTGTCAACCTGTAAGGTTCCCTTCTGCCCGTTTGCAGTCAATTCTCTCTCCCCACACCAGCCTTTTGACTTTCTATTTATGCTTTCTCCAGTTTTGCCTTTTATAAAATGTCATAAAATGGAAACTTTCTGCATGTAATCCTTTGTGCCCAGGTATTTTCAATACGTTTCAGTAGTATGTTTCTTTTTATTGCTGAGCATTATTTCCCCAAATTAGAAACACAACAAATTGTCTCCATTCACCACTTGGACATTTGGATAGTTTCTAGTTTGGGGTTATTAGTCACCATAGACATTTGCACACAAGTCTTTGATCTGTGTAAATGTAATGTGTAACACCAGTTAAAATCCCGGGCTTTTTTTTTTAGTAATTAGCAAGTTTATTCTGAATTTTATAGAAATGTGAAATACTAGAATTGCCAAAACATAAGTAAAAATTCAAAAGCCTGGTGCGGGGGAGAGAGAATTGACCATAAAAAAATACCATTAAAAATGTTGTAAAAACACTTTTCTTAGAGAATAAAGTAAAACATTCAAAAGAAACTTTAGATTAGGATACAATTTTTAGTATGTTACAAAAAAAACTTAGATTAGAAAACAATTTATTAAAAAAGATTTTGTATTAATATATCACATAATTACCTATAAACACAATGAAGACACTATTACTATATATATATATATATATTAAAGATTTTATTTATTTATTTGACAGAGAGAAAGAGATCACAAGTAGGCGGAGAGGAAGGCAGAGAGAAAGAGGGGGAATCAGGCTCCCTGCCAAGAAGAGAGCCCGATGCGGGGCTTGATCCCAGGACCCTGAGATCATGACCTGAGCCAAAGGCAGAGGCTTTAACTCACTGAGCCACCCAGGTGCCCCGACACTATTACTATATTTTTAGTAAAGATTTTTAAGTGATGATTTTTATGCTTTCTATTTCTTTTTTTCTTTGATAGATTTTAAATTAGACTTAGTATCTGAGTTTCCAAATGATAAATTCTTTATTCAGTTTAAAATTCTGCGCTTAATTTTTATAGAGGGAAAGTATTGGTTCTTATTCTTTAAAATAACTAAACAAAATTTATGTTGTGAAATTTATATAAGAAAAATAGAGTGAAAATTAAAGTTATAAATAATAGGTTAAATATAAACTAACAAGAAAAAGATGACTAAGTGTCAGTTTTAATTGGCATTTTTTAATAATGAAGTTAAATATTTTTACAGAAATGTACTTATTTATCTAATCTCTTCCACACAGTGTCTGTCCTTTTGCTGTTGTAATTTTGCAAACATTTTTGCAGGATTTTCTTTACTACAATTTTTTTGACAGATTATTCTAAAGCAAAGGAGTCTTTACATTCACCAGTATAGAAGAGTAAGTCTTCCTTCATAATTTTTATTAGTTTAAAGCTCTGGCTACATAATGCCAAAACATTTGGCTGAAAAGCAAAAACTAAAAGCAAGCTTAATGTGTTGTTTTAAGTACATTGGAATACAAACAGTGAAACTGAGAGCTTTTAATGTACTGCTTAAATTTGTTGAGGTTAAATTTACATCAAAAATTTAATTTTTGATTCAATATTTTGGTTGCTATTGCATATAAAATTTCTTTGTGTTGCTTATGGCAAATATACAGTTTTATGCTTAAATTTATGGAAGATTTTAAAATACTTTTAAAGTTGTAATCTTTGTAACCAAAAATATAGTGTGGGTGTGTCATAGGTAGTTAGATTGGCCATGACATGGATTTTCTATATCGGGAAGATTTCCATTTCCTTAAATATACGAAATCACAAATTTGACTTTTATACGTTTACTCCTAGCCAAGATAGAATAACAAGGCCTGGATTTACCCCTCCACCTTTGAAATAATCACATATTGTTTGATTATATTCACATGGAGATAGACAGTAGTGTGTATTAATTATTGCCAAGAGCTGGGGGCCTGGGGGGATTTGGAATTTGGGAATCATTTCCTCCTTAATTTTCTGGAAGATGTTATGTAGAATCAACATTATTTCTTTAATTGGTATGGGTTTTCTTTAGCAAGTGATGAAATGTTTTAAAGTTAGAGAGTAGTGATGGTCACACAACTCTGTAAATGATTAAAAACTACTGGACTGCACACTTAAAAAAGGTGAATTTATGTATATGAATAATATCTCAATAAAATTGTTATGAAAATACATGAAAAAAGAACCTGAGAAATGCAAAGAGAAACATACAAATCCAAAATTTTACCCAGAGATTTAATTTTCCTCTACCACTGAGTAATAGAATGAGTAGAAAATAACAAGTATATAGTAGAATTGAATAAAAATATCAATAACTTGATCTAATTGACACTTATGGAATGCCCTACAATTAGAAAAAATTCTTTTCAATACTACATGGTATATTTGCCAAATTAGGCCATATTCTGAACCATAAAGCAAATCTCAAAAAAATTTATAGAATTTAAGTCATACAAAGTGTGACTATAAAGATTTAAAGTGCAAATCAATTTCATAAAAATTTGTAGATAATTCCAAAATATGTGGTAACCAAATAATATATTCCTTATGAACTCAAGGGTCAGGGAGAAATCAAAATAGAAATTAGAAATTATTTTGAATTGAATTAATTGAATTATTTTGAATTGAAAATAAAACCTCACAATATATCAAAATTTATGATATGCAGCTTCAGCAGTACTTAGAAGTTTATAGCCCCAAGTGCTCATATAAGAAGGAATAGCTTCAAATAATAAACTCAATTTCTACCTAAAAATACTAAAAAACGAAGAAAAAATTAAGCTCAGAATAATTGGAATAACTGAAATAATAAAGATCATAAAGGGTGCTAATAAAAAAACAGAAAAATCACTGAAACCAAAGTATTTTGTTGAGCCAATCAAAAAAATGATAAATTTCTAGCCTGATTACACAGGAAAAAGGAATAACACACAAAATAACAGTATCACAAGTGAGAGAAAATATTGTTACAGCTCCTATACATATTAAATTCAGCAATTTGAATGAAATGGACAAATTGCTTGAAAGAAATAATAACAGATGTCACCTAAGAAGATTTAGATTACCTGAGTAGTCTTATATCTATTGACGAAATTGTAATTATCGTTAAAATCCTTCCCATAAAGAAACTTTTTGGCCTATATGTGTTCACTGAATTATACCAAGTATTAAAAAAAGAAAATAATGCCAATTCTGCACAACATCTTTCAGAAAATTAAGGAGGAAATGCTTCCCAACTTATTCAGTGAGGCCAGCATTATGATACCCCAAAAAAAACAAGATCAAAAACAAGATAAAAAAAAAAACACTTAAAACTATAGATGGAAATCCTTTGTGTACATTAATGCAAAAATTCTTAACAAAAGTTGAGTAAATTAAATACAAAACCGTACTTTATTTTTATTTTATTTTTAAAAATTTTTTATTTTATTTTTTCAGTGTTCCAAGATTCATTGTTCATGCACCACACCCAGTGCTCCATGCAATATGTGCCCTCCTCAATACCCACCACCAGGCTCAGCCAACCCCCCACCCCACTCCCCTCCAAAACCCTCAGTTTGTTTCTCAGAGTCAGTCTCTCATGTTTTGTCTCCCCCTCCGATTTCT
>CM052883.1:162027790-162074930 GCA_028534135.1 Potos flavus | reverse complement strand
CCTTTTCAATGAAGTGTTATGAGTTTTAAGTGTCAGTAACAAATTCAATTAAAAAATACAGGATGGCAAATAAAGATGTCTGTAGGTCATAAATAGAGCGCTAGCTACTGTTTTGTAATACCTTATTTACAGCAGTGCAGAGTAATGCACTATAAAATAAAAGAGATTTCTTGTCATTCGGACATATAAGCTTCACCTAAAGAAAAACTACAGCCAGATCCAGTCAGTGTTAATTTTTCCCTTTAACATTATGGAATTGTGGCCGGCAACCAATGTCTTCTTATGCACAAATCTGTACTTTTTTTCTCTTAAAAAAGCATTTGCGAGTTCTTAGTATAATTTTAAAAACAATTTGAAGCATGTAGTTTTACTATGTTGCTCTTTCTTTTTTTAAATTTTATTTATTTTTTTCAGTGTTCCAAGATTCATTGTTTATATACCACACCCCGTGCTCCATGCAATCCATGCCCTCCTCAATACCCACCACCAGGCTCACCCAACTCCCCACCCCCCTCCCCTCCAAAACCCTGTTTGTTTCTCAAAGTCCACAGTCTCTCTTTCGTCTCCCCCTCCGATTTCCCCCAATTCACCCTTCCTTTCCTTCTCCCAATGTCCTCCATGTTTTTCTTTATGCTCTACATGTAGTGAAACCATATGATAATTGACTCTCTCTGCTTGACTTATTCTTTCTAAGGCATTTCCTTAGATATACTTAGCTTCAACCTGTAATTTTTTTTAAAAAATCATGTCCAATTCTTGCTAGTCTTTTAAAAATTAGATCTGCATTACTAGTTATTTTGAAATGGAAGATTTAAATACTTTAATAATGACCAATGATAGGCACTTAATTGCATGTATATTCATAACAAAACACATTTATTGATTGGTGCTTGGTCTTCAGTGTTAAAGATTAAAGGAACTGCAACTTTTGACATTATTTTATAAAGAACAGAAACTCATGAATCTGTCTTCCCCCCAAATCTCACAGCCTTCCTTAATTTATTTTTAATAAACATATCCCAACCCTGAGTTCAAAGGAAGGATAAAGAACCCACTGGGACTTACCCCATGCAGTTTTCTCTGAGCACTAATTCACTTTCTTTAAGTGGGGCTTAATTCCATACATTTCCCCATCTTGCACTCCTAACACAAAAGTTAACTAAAAGCAGGATTAACCTCCTTCTCTTACTCATTCAAAATGCCCCAAGTTTACTTACCTTACTAGTATTTGCAAGTATACAATAAAATTACACTTTTTATAAGTTTGATATTGAAAGACTGAAAATTATTCCACATTATTGTTTCTCATGATATATATATATATATATATATATATATATATATATATGCTAAGCAGATCTTCCAATTTTAACACATTTTATTATACAATACTATTTTTAGAAGCACATTCAATAATATCACCACTAGACTCATCAAAAAAGTTCATGATAGCAAATACAAGTTTTCAAAATTCTATTTGTGTATGAAAGTCTGACTTTACCACTAGTACGTGTAGTCCATTGGTTTCCTTAAAGAGATGACTCATTTTGTTCACTTCAGAGAAACTATCTACCCAATATTCAAAACTGAATATGTGTAGTTTTTTCTTCTAGCCATTCATTCAGGTAAAAAAGGTGTTCTGTGAAAAAAATATCTAATGGGGCTGACAACTCAGTGGCACAAGTTTTCTGCCTTGAGACCACATCATGCTTTTGCTATGCAGCAGAAATATTTTATGCCTACTTCCAATTTTGTCACACAGAACATTAAAAAGATGTGTAATTAAGAGCAGATATTTATAAAATTTGTTATTTTCGTTACTTCGTTAAAGGCATTCTTAAGAAAAACTACCTCTTTTCTACCTTACTAATACTACATTGTTTTGTGCTAAGTTGCCAGTTGTACTCACTATTGATTTTTCATTTATAAATGTCAACACAGGAAAAAAGCCAAATAATGCCTTACTATTATTATGAAAAAAATAGCTTTTGCTTTATGGGTCCCCTAAAGGAGCTTCAAAGACCCCCTCCAGAGCTTTACTGACTACATTTTGAGAACCATTAATATACAGAATAATTTTATTTGGTATTATTAATTTTATAAGGATGATTGGAGCATATTAAATTTATGTGAAGGGTGGTACATTATTTCATCCTAATTTTTGTTATTCTCCATTAAAAATATATCTAAGTGAGTGCCTGGGTGGCTCAGTCGGTTAAGCGTCTGCCTTTGGCTCAGATCGTGATCCCAGGGTCCTGGGATTGAGCCCTGCCTCAGGCTTCCTGCTCCACTGGGAGCCTGCTTCTCCCTCTCCCTCTGCCTGCACTCCACTGCTTGTGCTTTTTCTTTCTCTCAAATAAATGGATAAAATATTTAAAATATATGATTTTAAGATGCACCATTGAATTTAAACACTATAAAAGATGTTATTGTAGTCCACATTAGTTAATACAGTGTAGTAAAATCTACACTTCATATAGTTACCATTTATCCAAAAGTTGGATTCCTTTGTACTAAGAACACAGCGATGTGGTTAAAATCAAAACAATAACAGACACAAAGTCATACCTGCTTATTCAGAAAAAATGCTCAGAGCTGCGTGGTGAAGCATCATCCCAAAGCCAGTGGAGCGAATTGTGTGTAACTAAGACTATTGGCTTAAGAGTCCTATATGTGGTTTCTCCATGGCAATGTGAAAATAATTTCATTTCATTTGTTGTAAATAGCAATAAGAGATTTCCTTAAGAAATTTTTAGATTGGCTACACGTAAATGTGTTTGCTAAAAGCTTCAAGATAATACCAAATATAGTATACCACAGAGATAAACAATGGAGTCAAATTACCTGGGGTCAAGTCCCACCAACTGCCTACCTATGAGAGTTAGGGCATCTGTGAAATGGGGATAGTAACAATGTTTCCTTCTATTATTAGCGTGAACATTATTATTAATAATAAAATTGTTTTCGAAAGACAACATGAATTAATATATGTAAAATTCTCAAAGCAGTGCCTGGAATACTAAGTAATAAATATTTTGTTACTTCACTTATGAAATAATTTCATTTATTTCATTTCAATTATATCAGGAAAAATTATGAAAGACTTTGAAATAGGCAAAAATAAGATTACTAGGTATCCTATCCAGTCCACCTGTCTGGATTATCTCAGCCTTTAATTATTCCTGAGCTATTTCACAACTTTAGAAACCACAGAAACCTAACAGTAATGCAAAGACTCTTGTGAGCTAGAAAACAACTGATTAACGCCCTGTGGTTATTGATTGATTTTACAACTCTGTGTCAACTCATTGCAGCATTCCTGATTGTCCACGGATGTGCGCATTTTTAGAATTTTCCTTTGAGTGACTTGGAATCCCTTCCTTGTGCCCTCATTAATTAATTATAAAATCTTTGGTGAGTGTTCATTTTATGCTTGTATGAGCATCATGATCTTAGCATTTTAAAAAATTATTCGTTGATTCATTATTATTGCAAAGAAATCTGACATTAATTAAAGTGGAAAACACACTATGAGGAGAATTAATGTAATTTTGGAATATAGTAGGACCAGGTGGCATCGCTTATTGGAGATAGCATTGAAAATCCTCAGAGAGCATCATATTAATGGCACTGAGTTATTAAATCAAAGGTAATCAGGTTAGACTTCTCACTATTGAAAAAGGTAGAGAAGTGAATAAAATAATTTTAGGGTTTGTTTGTTTTTTTTTAGTTGATAGTGTTTAAATATTCTATTTTAGGCTTAGTTATCCAGAATATTTACTTAGGTAGAAAATCTCATTCTTGACAAGACTATATATATAAAATGCTGTCTACAAAAATCTGAAAGCTCTTCTCTCTCTGGCCCTATCACTGTAATTTAAGTTGATTCTCTGGCTGCTCTGTCCAAGGTTATAATTCTGGAACTGGAAGCAGCAAATCATCAGTTGTTTCTATTCCACTCTCTTCCCTGGACAGACTAAAAATTCACTAAATTCTCTGAATATTGAATTTCTTGTCCATTATATGTTGGCATCTCATTTTAGCATTTTTAAAAAGTGACATTTATTTTATACCATATAAAATTTATAACTGAATAATTAAGAATGTTTATCTGCTTTAAAGAGAGCTCCTTTATTTTTCCTTTTATTATGGCCCTATATTTTAAAGTACTAATACAATAAAACCAGAAAGTTAAAACTCAGTAATTTGGACATCTTAATAATTTAGGCAGGAAAGGACTAAAATGGCATTGACTTCTATACATCTATTCATTTCAGAAAATCATTTACTAAGTATGTTTAGTATAAAATAGTTCAAAATATCTGTTTTATTTACTAAAGAGAGTAAAATATTCAAAGGGCTTTAAGCCTTCATTTCTACATAATCCTCATGATAATAACAGATAATTATTATTTACTAAATTAAGATATCCACTTTTAAGATAGTCTGTGATTCTGGTGTACACTAAATATACTCACTTGTTTCTTGTAACAATATCCCATAATTTAAAGTAACCTTTCTGATAAATAAGCTAAATCCTGGGTGTTTCTTTGCATATATACAATATAAAAATGTTTTTATCCTAAGATATCTGAGTGACATTTTATTTGTGCAAATTTATTAAACACATTGAATTGCCAGTTTTATAGCAAGAACTCAATAATCAATTTTTTTTTAAGATTTTATTTATTTATTTGACAGAGAGAGAGACAACGAGAGAGGGAATATAAGCAGGGGGGAGTGGGAGAGGGAGAAGCAGGCTTTCCCCTGAGCAGGGAGCCTGATGTGGGGCTCGAACCCAGGACCCTGGGATCATGACCTGAGCCAAAGGCAGACACTTAACAACTGAGCCACCCAGGTGCCCCTCAACTTTTCTTTTCTACCATTGTTTTATTCCAAGAAACAACTTAATTCTGCCCTCCCAGCCATATGAATAGGGGAAACTTAGGCATCGACATGGCAGAATGAGGCCGCAAAGCAAAGTGGGAAGGTTTCCTGATACATGTCTGTCTCCATCTCTCACAGAATTGGAAAGCTTTAGTACAGATTTGTACCCTCATGCCCACTGTCTGACATACAATTATATAAGTAGAAATAAAACTAAAACCTTCTGAAAAACTAGGGGTTTGCCAGCATAAAATTAAGTATTTCCCAAGTGACCAATAATTGTATATGGCATATCTGAAAAGTATATTTACTTCCTGCATTCGGGTGTGAAGTGTACTCAAATGACCTCCAGTCTTGAACTTGGACTGTCAAGTTCAACTGTCAGTCAAACTCAACCACTCCCACTTACTAACTACCAATAAAAGAATTCAGAGAGAAAGAGAGAATGAGGGAAAACAATCCTGGTTTGGATGAGACACTAATGAGATAATGGGGACTTTTCATTGAATTATAAAATCATCCCCAAACAAAAGCCTGGTTTATCACTCTCTAATCACAAATTATGCAAGCTTTCTGCCAGTTAAGCATTCTTAACCATGTGGGGAACTCTTAGAGGCAACAGTGATCTACTTGCCAAAGTACAGCAAGAGACAGGAGGGTTACCCAGGCAGCCCTTGGATACAGGAAGTCCTAAATCTATTGAACTGGAATTAGAGTAAATTAGAGAAGCCTGTGCTATTTCCTCAAGCTCACTCTGTGGCTGTGGGTCATCGACCTCATTCAGACACTTCATTCATTTCGTCTTTCCTTTAACAATGCTTTAGGCACTGGATTTATTTAATTTGTTGAGCTTTAGTATACTTTTTATGGGTAAGAAAATAATGCCTACTTCTTTTCCATTTTACTAGAAAAGATGTTTCCCCCCGCCCCACGTACAAATAATATATGGAACCATTAGGAAAAAATTAGTTGTCTTACAAATGTTCCTTATCATTAGGAAAAAATGAGTTGTCTTGCAAATTATTTTAAGACTGGAAGCAAGAGAACTTTTTTGGCCCTATATTCCTATTACTTCCAGTAATATCCTTGTACTATATTTATAACTAAGACAAATCTCTTAGGCATAATGTATCTCCATAAAATAACATCTGCCCTGAAGTCTCCCCAGGGTTGTGCTGAGAATAAAGTATAATAATTTGGCTAAAGTCCATACACTTATAATTTAACTGTAACATAATTGTATAAATCAAAATATTAACACAAATGATCATATTGGTTCTTACATAAAGGTTTTATTTTCATATAAATATATTCCTATGTTTCTGTTTCAAATATACAGGAATTCAGTGAATCAAATAAGCTCTTTTGAGACATTTTAAGTTTTAATTATTCTAAACTATCATTAAGAAAGTTTTCCTTAATTCGGTAAGTTCAGGTTCATCTGCTCTCACCCCAGTTGCTAAAGTCACGATAATAGGAAATTCAAATAGGAATAAGTAGATTTTTATATGTGATGTTAGTTCTGGCTTGCTGCCTTCTAACTTTTTACAGGTCAAGTCTCAGAAATCTCATTCTGCCTCTGCAAACTGCTTTATTCATGACTTTGAAAATGCCAAGATCAAAAAGGGATGCATTCAATTCAATTCAATTTGTTCAAGTGGACAGAAAAGATGTTCTTTTATTCAAATGACAAGGACATTTGATCCAGAAAAGCTGTACTACTTCATTCTTGACGAAGGGCACACACCTTGCTTTATGAATTCTTTTGAAAATTGCTTTGTTGATCAGTTTATTAATAGTCTGATCTAAATAACAGTCTAAAAATGAGGCAATTAGCAAGCCCTTTGTCCAAAAAGAAAAAAAGATGCATTTCATTATCAACAGCCAATGAGCATAAGGAACCATCTCTGGGATTCTGTTTCTCTGAAAACCTTGGGCAGGATCGGGGGATGCCACATAACTTCTGAGAACTGAAAGAGAAAGACAGTTCACAAAGTGCCAAGAAATCTATCCAGTTTATTTATCAAAGGCCAGAGTACTATCCTCATTACCATATTTTGGGAACCAAATAAAGGAGACCATATATTCATCTACGAAAGAATTTCCTAGATAGTACCTATGCCACTGGCATTTTGCCAAAATCTAGGACAAATCTTAGTCTTTCTTTGCTCACAAATGAGTTGTTTGTTTTAGTGGTACACACCAGTGCTTATGATGAAGCAATGTGATAAAGAGAGAAGGGGGCTTGAAGGCACAAAGTACAGTAAAAGTTACATTAAGGGGCATGGGAAAGTATCATTCCATTAGAGCAGGACATTTGGGGGAATATGGGATTTGATACAAACGTGGGACTCCAAGGAAAATATGGATGTCCCATTTCAACTTGCCTGAAATTTGGCACCTAACTGTCACCCTGATCAGCACCTGACCTTTCAGCCCCACTAAGGAGAGAGTCCAGGAGGTGGGGCAGGGCTCTCGTCCTTGCTTGCAAATCAGTATCACCTGGAGAGCTTTTAGACTATGTTTCTGTCTGGGTCTCTTCTCATAACCCATTAAATCTGGGTCTTTGTGCGTGGGCCCCAAGCATTCCCGAATGTGCCACTAGGGTCAGGAATCACTGATTTCAGGGGAAATACAGGATTTTCAAACTGGAATGGCAAATTTGGGACATATAACACTTTAGGAGATAGAATTATGAATGAGTTTTCTCTCAGGGCTCACCTGACATGTCCTAAATTCTGGATATCACATTTCTGTCTGGTATTTCCTGGTGAAAGAGGAACCACATTTGTACATTACTGCCTTTCCATGCTTTCTTCTTTCCTCTTCTGCTAATCCAATCCAGGATGTCATAGCAATACAAACAATCATTTCACTCTTATGACACTGACAGTAGTCTTCATTTCCAACCAGTTTTCTAAGAAAGAGGGCTATAGTGGTATTTGTTAATGAAAACATGGAACTTAAGTAAACTTGACCAGACAGATATTTGGAACTTCAGAGTCTATGAGATTTGATTAATTAATACTGCCTGCTGCCTTGCTGATTTCATCCTTAGAAATAGGAACATGGATTTCAGTGGAATGGCAGAAATGCTCTGATCTTTGGGTAAGTAAGAATGCCATAAAGAAGAAGGCATTACGAGCTCTAGGGTAAAGAAACACCTCCTACGACAAAGTGGTTGGCAATTAATGATCAGTGGTGATATAAGAGATCAAAGAAAACTATTCAATCCTCTCTGTGTCAAGAGACATGCTATTGCAAAATATGACTTCTGTCTATTCTAGCTGTTCATCTCCAAACACATTGGCAGTCTCAAAAGAGTCAAGCACATAGAACTCACAATGATCGTGGTGACTGAAGCAAATTATAGTATTTCCAAAGAATACATAAACTAATCCCTACAGAGAATATCTCTCAAATTCATATATATCATTTACGGCCAACCTAAAGATAAAATTATATATGTTGCCTTTTTGTTAGTCTCTCAATGCAAATTCAGAGATAGTGGCAGAAGGATGCCAAAACTTGAAGAAACTTAGCTCAGTGATGACTAATTTTAAAGTTGGGGTGAGGTCTTTATGGCATTAAAATGATGTCATGATAAGAGGACACAAGATTATTTGAACTCTGCTCCAGACCAGAAGTAATCATCTTCACAAAGTTGTCCATAGAGCTTAACACAGAATGTCTGCAAAAGAAATGAAAGAACACTTTTTTATTGTCTGGGCTCAGTGCAGGTATCAGGAAGGCTGAGCTGGAGAACATGACCTATGTTAGAAGCTTCCTGTTACCTGAGTTCAAATCTGAATCTCAGCTCTCATCACACTTTACAAGATAACTATGTTGAAGAAATAGTAGAAATATATCTGAAACTAATGTAATATTGTGTGTCAACCATGCTTCAATAAAAATAAGTAAATACATACATATATACGTGTACACATACACACATATACCAAGAAAAAAAGAAAAAAGAATGAATAGGGAAAGAAAAAGGTTAAGGAACAGTCCCTGTGTCAATTTGTCTGGGTTGCAGAGAGAAAAGCGATGAATTTATTTATTAAACTTTTTTTCAGTTTGAATTAATTGTAGATTCTCATACAGTTATGAGAAGTAAACAGTGGTCTTGTGTACTTAGGACATTGACATTATTAGAATTCACCATTGTACTCTACTTGTGTGTGTATCTGTGTGTGTATTTAGCTCTGTACGGTTTATCACATCTGCAGGTTCACATATCCACCAATAGAGTTAAGATACAGAACAGTTTCATCACCACAAGGATCTTTCATTTTGCTTTTTTGTAACACACCTCCATCCCTTCTCACCAAGCCCACTTCCCGAATCCCTGGTAACCACTAATAAGTTCTCTACTTCTGAAACTCAAGAATGTTACATAAATATTTTCGTACAACACATAACCCTTTGGGACTGGCTTTTCACAGGTAGCATAACTGCCTTGAAATTCATGCAAGTTGTTGAATGTATCAATAATTTCTCCCCTTACATTGTGGAGCAATATTCCGTGGTAGGGATAAACCAAAGCTTGTTTAACCACTCATTTGTGAGAGGGCATCTAGGATGAATCTCCATTTTGGCCATTGTTTATAGAGCTGCTTTGAACAATTGTTTACAGGTCTCTGTATGGGCAGACTTTTCATTATCTGGACTAGATGCCCAAGAGTACAGTTGCTGGGTCATGTGGAATTTGCGTGGTTAGTTTTTAAATAAACTCCCAAACTGTTTTCCAGAGTGGCTGTACCATTTAATACATACATTTTGTAGCAGTGTATGAGTGATACAGTTTCTTCACATCCTCACACCCATGTGGTATGTTTTATTTTAGTCATTCTGATAAATAGTAATATCTCATTGGGGTTTTAATTTGCATTCTCCTAATCATGGCTAAGGATGTTGAACATCTTCTAGTGTGCATATTTCCCATCTGTATATTCTCTTTAGTGAGACAACTGTTCATGAGTCTTGCCCATCTTTTCACTGGATTACTTGTTTGTTTTACCGGCTGAGTTTTGAGAGTTCGTCATATATTCTAGATATTAGCTTTTTATCAGATATGTGGTTTGCAAATATTTTCTTCCAATTTTTAGCTTATTTTTTCATCATTTTAATAGGGCTTTCCACAGGCAAAAGTTTTTAATTTGGGTGAGATACAATTTATCATTTTTTTTTTTATTTATGAATCATGCTTTTGGTGTCAAGTCTAAGATTCCAAGGCTTTTGACTAGTCCTAGATCCCAAGACTTTCTCTTACTTTTTCTAAAAGTGTTATAGTTTTATATTTTACATTTAAATCCATCTTCCATTTTGAATTGACTTTTGCAGAATGTGTGAGGTTTAGATCAAGATTAAGTTTTTTGCCTATGGACATCTCACGACTTCACTACTAACTGTTTAAAAGACCATCTGTTCTTTCATTGTTATTACTTTTGCATCTTTGTCAAAACTTATTTATGTTTATCTATTTCTACGTTCTTTGTTCTGTTCTCCAGCACAGGGACTGTAGTTGCTAATAAACATGGCCTGATGGCAAATGCTTACCAACTTTTCCTATTGGAAATAGAATGGGATAGGAAAACATTAAGGGGTCTTGAATGTCATTCTCTGATGAAAAAAATCCTAGTAATGTTTTGTTTTGTTTTTTTACCACTGCATTAACACACACAAGTGTAACTAAGGAATTACAATTCCTCTCTTCTTTTGACATAAGCAAGATTAGTGAATTATCAAGAAATTCCATTTCGCACTCATATGATCACTTCCTAACACAGGCCCCTGCTCCTGTGTATCCACTGAGTTTTGTTAGAAGGCAGCTCAATCCCTCAGTGACTCTAGACATTATGACTTGTAATAGATCAGGACACTAAATAATTCCTATTCACTTCTAGTTCTTATTTATTACTGTTCCCAGTTATATTGTATAAACTAGATTGCCAGATATATTATAAATTGTAGAATGCTTAGCAGCATAACTAAAATTCAATGAGGTAGGCGAAACCAAATTTCCTAACTTGAATAATTTTAAATAAGTAAGTAGCCAGAAAATCAGAAAGTGAATCTAACTTGAGTGAAGCTAGATATAAGGTCTCAAACAGTACAGAAGGCAATCTTTCACTCTGTTTCTCATTTTCATTGTCTTTACATTAAAGGTACTGGAAACAATTTGATGAACCTGGCTTGCTTCCCATGCTCACTCCCTAGATTAATCCCTGCTGATAATGCATGGGGTTCAATGACCGGCCAGACTCAGGATGTGTATTGAGATTGTCAGACCCACTAGAACAACATGGGATCGGAAAGAGAAAATTTTTTTTTCTTAAGATTTTATTTATTTTTTTGACAGGCAGAGAGAGAGAGACACGGCACAAGCAGGCGGAGCAGCAGGCAGAGGGAGAAGCAGGCTCCCC
Source organism: Potos flavus (assembly GCA_028534135.1). Taxonomy (NCBI): domain Eukaryota; kingdom Metazoa; phylum Chordata; class Mammalia; order Carnivora; family Procyonidae; genus Potos; species Potos flavus. Next base: position 162,063,615 of record CM052883.1, on the reverse strand, counting down.
ACTAAGCAAGGACCCTCAATGCGGAGCTCAATCCCAGGACCCTGGGATCATGACCTGAGCTGAAGGCAGACACTTAATGGAAGGCATCCCAGAGAGAAGAAATTCTTGAATTAAAAGATAACTGAGTAGGCACAAATAAGAAGTGGCTCTCTCTAAGATGGATGAGAAGTCAAAACTAGCTCCCTTGTCCTACTTCCATCCAGCAGAGTCTCACTCAAGTGTATGTCCATGTCTATTTACTTCTTGAGAACTTACACTCCATCCATCTTCTACTGGGAGTATTTTAGCTTCAGCTTCCCAGATACTAGGGGGCGGGGGCATCTGCTTGCCTCTGACTGAAAAACACTCCTATGTTCTTGCAAACTTTAGAAATGAGGGCCTAAAGTCCTCAAGTTTTCTTTGAGTTTCCTTCCTTTTCCTTGGTGTCAGTCCTGTCTATTTAAAACGATGTACTGGTTATTTCCCTTTGGACCCTGACTCTGTGGCATCCTGACATGGGCACCTTAAGTTTATTAGAAGAAACTCTCCAAGCAAAGTTCACAGCCAGTATATCTCTAGTCATATACCACTCTCTCCAACTCTCACCTATATTCAGAATTTAATTTTTTTTTCCTTGGACTTGAATAAATCATGACTTATTTAATTGTAGCAGAAACATTCTTTTCTATGGTATTTTTCCTGCACCAGATGGATAAGTCTCTATTTCCTCCAGGGTTCCATTTCTATCTCCTTCTGTTATTACCAGCTCCCTTCAAGCAGATCTCAGCTGAGTTTTTTTTAAAGTTCAACCTACTTCTTCAATTAAATCCAATTTCTCTTCCACATTTGTAAGCTAAATAGTCATTAGATCAAAGTACTCTCTTCTTTATTTTTTTTTATTTTTCCCACAGTTCCTATTTTTCCTGCAAAACAAAACTTGAATGTTTTTGTTTGTTTGTTTGGTTGGTTACTCAGCTAGTATCACTACTTGTGTTCTGGATATTCCCTTCGCAAAGCCTAAGCAGTAATTCTCTCTTCACATAGTGGGCAATCAGTGCTAGTTTGTACAATAGACAGTTCCTGAAATCTCAATGACTTACCACAATGAAAGTTCATTGATTGCTCAGATGATAATCAGAGGCTGGGTGAGTGGCCATCGTCCACACTGTAGCTGTGCCATCTGGACATGGCCCCCAAGTCATCACGGTAGGAGAGAAAAAGACTGAAAGACTTCACGGGATGGTCTTAAGGACCAAGTTTTTAAGGGGATTGCATAACTTTCCCCCACATCATATTGGCTAGAAATTAATTACATGCTCTCAGTTTAACTTCAGGGAGTCTGGGATAGATGAATGAATACATTTATGAGTAGATAGGATGTATGACAAGCACTAATGGTCTCTGCTAATATTCATTCTCAATTCTTCTCACGCTCACGTTTATTCCCTATCTCAGAGCAATACTGATTAAACAAGTACTTGCAGTGTGGCTGGTCTGAACTGAGAAGTGATTTGAGTGTAAAATATATGAGTTTCAAAAACAGTACAAAAAAGAAACATCTCAATTTTTATGTTGGTTACATGTTGAAATGGTAACATTTCAGATATATTTGGTTAAATGAACTATATTACCAAAATTCATTCTGCCTGTTACTTTTTGTTTTTACTTAATGTGACCACTAGAAAATTTTGAAATTTCATATGTGCCCAATATTGTATTTTTATTGGATGGCACTGCTCTAGTGATGTGCTTTCCCAGACATAGGCTTTTTAAAAATTGTGTTTAATTATGATTTTGCAATGATTTTCTTGAGATTTTCTACCTCTAAATCCAAGAGAATGACATACTTTCTTCTGATAAATATCACCATCCTTATTTAGTCATCATTGATGATTTCTTTCCCTTCACTATATATAAATCTGTGAAATCTATAACCTGGATAAGGACTTATCCAATAAATAAACAACTCAAAAGCAAACTTTCACCACTGAATATATGTTAGCTGTGGACTCGGCATATATGGGCCTTTATTATATGGAGGCACATTCCTTCTAAACATAGTTTGTTGAGAGTTTTTATCATGGAAAGATATTGAATTTTGACAAATGCTTTTTCTGCATCTATTGAGGTCATATACTTTTTGTCTTTCATTTTTATCAGTGTAGTCTGTCACATTTATTGATTTATGTATGTTGAACTATCTTGCATCCCTGATAAATCCCACTAAATCACGCTGTATGATTTTTTTTAAAGATTTATTTATTACAGAGAGAGGGAAAACATGAGCAGGAGGAGTAGAGGGAGAGGGAGAGAGAACCTCAAGCAGACTCCCCACCGACGTTGGAGCCTGACACAGGGCTGGATCTCATGACCCTGAGATCATTACCTGAGCTGAAACCAAGAGTCAGATGCTTAACCAACTGAATCAATCAGGCACCCCTGAATGCTTCTTTTAATGTATTGTTGGATCTGCTAGTATTCTCTTGAAAAGTATTGCATTTATATTCATTAGGGGTCTTGGCCTGCAGTTTTCTCTTCTTGGAATGTTCTTATCCAGCTTTGATATCAGGATAATAATGGCCTCATAAAATTAATTTGGAAATGTTCTTTCTTCTTCAATTTTTTGCAAGATTTTGAGAAGGATTGGCATTAATTCTCTAACTGTTTGGTAGAATTCACTAATAAAACTATCTCGTTCTGGGCTTTTATTTGCTGGCAGATTTTTCGTTACGGGTTGGGATCTCTGTTCTGATTTGTCACCTCTGCTAGAAATAATGTGGTCTGCCAAGATCTACACACTCATTGCTGTGAGCCCCACCCCACCTTTCATCTCTAACTGATTCCGCAGTGATCTCCATGATCCGATATCTAAGTGAGCCTCCCAAAAAGCATCCCAGGGTGCTGGGGAAGTGAATGTCTATGTTGTGATCTTCTTTTCCCACTGGAGAAACTGTAGGCCCAGAGGTACTCCTTGGTACCAGCCTGGGAAAGAGTAATGCAGGCATGTGAAACCATTCCTTTTACCCTTTTCATGCAATTTTTCTGTTTTGGTGGCCCAAAGGGATGCTTCAACCTCATCCCCAGGTTTGGAATCCTCACAAAGGCATCATGTCTGTCATATATATACTAAGTTGTTCTTTCCATATGGGGCACCAAAGTTAGGAACCACTGATTTCGACCATCTTGCTGAAATCACTCTCCTTTACCCATAAATCTTTATCTTGGGGGAGAAGGGAAATGAATAAAGATATAAATAGGCAAAGAAGATCATTTTATAAGCACTATTTTTATAAGCACTATAAAACAAATAAAGAGAATTGCATTCTGTAGAGTAACTTGTAGTGTGCAGGAATAGGTGGTATGGGGTGGCTTTGAATCAGATGGTCCAGAAAAGCCTTCCAGAAAAGCTGGTATCTGATCTAAAAGTGGAAGGATATAAAGGACCCAGGCATCTAAGGAGCCAGGGAATGTGTATTCCAAGCTGTCAGAGTAGCACTGTGTATTGAGTAGTCCCCAGGCAGGAAAGTGCTTATAGTTTTTGCAAAAATGAAAGTTAGCCGGGAGGCATTTGGTCAACTAGAGCATGGGTCAGCAAACTTTTTCTGTAAAGGACCAGAGAATAAATAATTTAGGTTTTATAGGCTGCATCTCTGTTGCAACTATTCAACTCTCGTTGTAGCATGAAAGCAGCCATAGGTCTTATATATTCTAATGAAGCTTTGTTTATCAAAGCAGAATATCACTATAGGCTGTAGTGTGCTGACCCCTGAACTAGAAGGGTGTGGTAGAAAGGATTAAGGAGGTAGGCAGGAGTCAGAGCCAGTGAAGACTGGAAGGATGTAGTACATCAACTCTCTCTGTGTAACAAACCACTTTAACTCTCTGTGTCTTAAGTCAGCAGCAACTGTTCATTTGCTTATAATTCTAAAATTTTGGCAAAGTTCAGTGAGGATGGTTCTTCTCCTTCCCACACACTCTTGAATGGGATGGCTGAGGTGGCCCTGGAGATGCTAAAGAAGTTCACTCTCATGCCTGTGGCTAAGCTGAGGCAGATGGAAGGGACAAGGGATGTCTGGGCTTCTTTTTTTCCCCTCATAGTCTCTCAAACACCAAGACCCCCCACCCCCCACATGGACTTTCTCTGCCCTAAAATGCTAAACTTCTTTGATGGTTGGCTTTATACAGTGCAGAGCCCCCTGAGGTGCAAAGCCTAGGTCTGGAACAGGTGCAACATCATTCTATCATATTTTATTGATCAAAACAAGTTATAAAGATAGTCCAGATTCCAGGATAAGGAAAACAGATGCCACCTATTGATAAGAGAAATGGTTGAGAGCCTTATTTGCAGACCAGGTTGATACACAGGAATAAGTTTAGGGTTTGTTTGTTTTTCTCTCTCTTTTTCTCTCTCTCTTCTTCTTAGTTTATTTCTTTAAGTTTTTGTTTTAATTCCAGTTGACATACAATGTAATTTAGTTTCAGATGTAAAATATAGTGATTCAATAATTCTGTACATTACTCAATGTTCATCACAAGTGCCCTCCTTAATCCCCAACACAATTCACCAATCTCCCCACGCACCTCTCTTTTAGTAACCATCAATTTGTTCTCTATGATTAAGAGTCTGTTTCTTGGTTTCTCTCTCTCTCTCTCTCCTCATTTCCCTTTACTTGTTTGTTTTGTTTCTTAAATTCCACGTATGAGTGAGATCATACGGTGTTTGTCTTTCTCTGATTGACTTATTTCACTTTGTATTATACCCTCTAGGTCCATCCATGTTGTTGCAAATGGCAAGATTTTGTGTTTTCATGGGTGAGTAATATTCCACCATCGATATACACCACATCTTCTTTATCCATTCATCTATCGATGGACACTTGGGTTGTTTCTGTAATTTGAGTGTTATAAATAATGCTGTAGTAAATTCGGGGGTGAATGTATCTAAAAAAACTAGACTATCAGCTTTAATTATCTGAACATTAAAATAACAGGTATATCAGAAACCATAATGTTAACTGTCATGCTTATAAAACACCTATAAATGGAAACATTGGTTGAATACAATACTGGCTCTTTCAGTTATCTTCTTAAATAAACTTGCCTAGGCAGTCACTTATCCATTTTATATTTTCAATTTTTAATCAGATATTTTTTATGGATATTGTGTTATAAACACCTCATGTGTTTACTTATTATATTCTTTTGTTGGGAGCATAAGTATCTATTTGACTTTAGTCCACTTTTAACTGTGATATCAATATTTATTTATTTATTTATTTATTACCACCACCACCCCCCCCCCCGCAACTTACACAAAAACAAATGTCCTAGGGGAAATTTACAGTGAACAATAAAGGGACCTAGTCTCTGTAGTAGGTGTGTTTTCTAAAATAAAGATAAAAAGCATCAGACATCAAATCATTTGAAGAGCCATTAACGATAATGGAAATTATACAATGGCCTTATTTCTATGCCATTGAAAATAAGGCGAAGAATTGTGCTCTAAGAGAATGATTTGAGAACAGTCTAAAAGTCAAAAGTAGCCAACCAGCTATGTTCCCTAGGTAGTAGAAGTAATAACACAATTTCTTTCCTGTCATAGTATCAAGAGAATAGAATAAATGTGTTTCAAGCATCACCTGAAAGGAGAAATAGGAACAATTTAAAAACATTCTCATTAAGTTTAGCATGATTTCATTGTCCTTCAGCAAAACATATTTCCTATCAGGGAACTCTATTCCACTATTCTCTTGAAACTGGCTTAGGGAGGGAGGCATGAACAGCTTGAATAATTTCCTGCCAGCTATATGCTGTTTTCTTACTATTGCTTTTCAGGTTATGCTATAAAAGCAGACTTGGCTTTACCTAAAATTTAGAATGGAGGTATTATATTCATGAATTGAACCAGGATCAGCAATGAACAATTTTTAAGAGAAGCTTATTAAACTTCCTTGTGTAAGAAAGGATTCTTTTGTAATACAAATAAGGGGCATTTGATTTATTTACTTTGGACTTGGGGCAAGATAGAGAAACTCATGCCATAGGTAGAAGGAACTGATTAAGGGTTTCTACAAAGAGTAAGAATGACAAGACAAAAGGAATACGGCCAAAGGAGCTGTAGGGGCAGTGTTTGAAGAAGAGTTTGCTATATACATCCTTGTTCCCTAATTCTTACTGAATTTGGGTAACTTATACATTCCTTCTAAGAGGGCTGTGGGCAAAACTAACAGAGTTATTTACACTCTTTGATTAACAAGCAACATCTCTCAGTATCTAGGTACAAAATTTGCTATTAGTTCCAAGGGAAAGAAGAGGAAAAAAATGATTTAAAAAAAAAAAGAGTTCTAAGGGAAAGAAGGTAAAAATTTTTGGCAAAGATTCATGTAATTTCATATAACAAACTGCTATTCTGGCAACTCAAAGGCCGTAGCACTCATTAACACCAGAGATAATTGCGGGACATTCCCATCAGAAGGCAGGATTGCCCAGGATGGCAACATGAGGTTGGCCAGCAGAAGTGATAATATCTGTACTACTCAAAGAATAGTGTCCTTGTCTAACCTCCGTGCAGCTGATGAGAGGGGAAGAAAATGATACTGGAGCAGCAGGCAGACCTTGCTTGCTTGTCAACCTATCCAACAGCATATACATTGACCGGAAATAACTGAATGGTTACTTTAAAGAGTCGTTAAGTGTGTCCGACAGGACAATTGATGTGTTTCTAGTCCTCTAGCATCCATTTCTCTCAACTAATAGCTGCATGATTTCCCTTGGGGAATTACATCCCCCGTACATTGTGTGTTATCTTGTTTCCCTGGTAAATCACGGTGCCCTCCCACAATGAAAACCAAAGGGAACCCCAAGGACTGACAGATCATAGTTCTTCCTGCCTAATAGGAGCCAAGGAAGAGAAACACGACCGAAGTGATAGCAATTGGCCTTTCTTCCCAGCTACTTTGAAATTTGAGTGTAAGGAATTAAGCATGGAAGAAATAAAGGCAGTTGATTCCTCCAGTGAAAACATTAGAACCCTAATGTCAGATGATTTCTATACTGAGATTCCCTAAACTTACTTACTTAAACTTCCCTAAACTAAACTTATGAGTTTCTATTTTTCCAATATTCTGCTTTTCTTTCATTCCTGTGAGTTTCTATATACCCACCAATAAATTCACTTTATGCTAGAGAGAGCATTCATTTCTCGTGTTCACAATAAAAATGTAGAAATGGAATATTATAAATTTTTAAAATGAAATAATGATTATAATTATCATGTGTTTAGAAAATCTGTCCTATTTTGTACAATGTAGTTTTACTAAAAACCAGATTTTAGATGGATCATTACTCTATCAAGCCAACAGTTTCAGTGTGGTGTTTTATGGGTCCGTGTCTGCACCTCTTTCGCTCTAGATTGGGTTCGTGGGCCAGTGTGTGGTATCGTGTGTCAAAGACTCTGTCAGTGGGTCAAATATTGTCAGTCTTCAAATAATGGCCATGAAAGCATGAAAGACATACCCATATCAGGAATATGTATCATTTCCAGTTGAGATGAATCACCGTCCATTCCAGGGTTGAAGGAATCCAGTGTGATCAACTTATCACTAAGTGGTTGACTTGTCACTTTGAGGGATGGTGCCATATTCAAGGGACTGTAATCTGTTGCTCTCATTTATCTGCTGGAACTTCAGTAAAAGCAGTAGCTAAATAAGCTTTGATGAATGGGAACCCTGACTCCTATTCCATCAGTAGGTTCTGAGTCTGAGAACTAAACTATGAAAAATAGATTATAATGATCTATTATTACTCTTAGTTTTCTTTTTTCCTGTTGTTGATTTCTTTTGACTCTACGTATTGAATAAGACTTTTGTCTGCCCACCTATTTTGCCCTAAGCAAAGCTATGTTCTACTCTCCATCTCAGTAGCTCTCTACAAGCAGGCCAGCCTAGCTGCTGCTTCAGCTTTACTGCCCATTATGATACTTGTGCCCAACTTGCCTCTGAGTGCTAAGTGCCACCACCTGCCTCTATTATTTTGAGACTGTATTACCCCATTTTAATCAGGGAGCCCAGATCTGCTACAGCATCTCTTTCCATCTCCTGTATTGCAGGAGACATTCTGTAGTGGTGTCCCTATCACCAGCACATTCTCGTATTAATAAATGGCATACTCCCTGGGCCCACCACAGAATGTAGTTGATTCTCTGGCCTTACACAGTATGCTCACCTAGTGTGCTTACACTCTGAGCCTTGTATTTCTTCTTCTATCATTTGCATAGCAGCTTTGCCTTTTCTTCTTCACTAAACGCAAGCGTTCGTTTTTTCCAAGCTCCAGAGAGCCAATGGAGCAGCAAATTTGTGTTGCTTCCAGATTCCTTGCAAGGGTATAAAACTCTGTGCCAGAGAGAGTGTTCACATTAACACTCCCTTACTGAACTTTGTATTCTGCCTCCCACCCATCCCCATGGTCCAGCACCCTCAGGATCCAGTCCCATATATATGTTCCCGGTTCCTGCTGTTGTAGTTAACTGGTTCTCAGCTTTTTCAGGAAATGGCACTTCCACTCCTCTAGCAGAATACACTAGACTACCCCAGCCAGGTTATCTTGTGATAAACCCAGTTATTAGTGTGTCATCCAGGAGGAAAGGTGGAAACAAAAGCTTCTATATCCTCAAGGACGTTGGAGACGATTGAACTGACAGGAGTGGACCATTGCTGCAGACCCAGTGGATTCAGATATCTTGGTGTTTCAAGGATCTGGTAGCATCATTTCAGGTGTCCCTACCCCCATTCTCAGGTTCTAAACCTTTCAAACCATGACCCTCACCTTGGCAATGGCAGACTGGCTAAAGATGAGAATTTAACTTTGTCCGAAGCTCTGCTACTCTTGTCATTATATCCTGGTCCAATGCTCAGGTTTTTCTGGACTCCACCTGTGAAATGTGGGACTCTTTTTCTATGCTGCCAAATAGGCCTTTTGATTTTCACATTTTGACCTTAAATTGTTGATGAATCACCATCAGCCTTTCACTGTCTTTGTCCAATGCATCAGTAGTATTCTGATTCTATTGTTTCTATAATTGCTACTTCCCCAAACCTCTCAAACCTATGAGACTTTGCAGCAGCCAGTGCATTACCTTCCCCAGCATCTCTTTCCAGTTTACCACCAGGGAACGTTTACGATTATTATTACAGCAGGTCAGATGCCAGCAGTGCCCCACCTACCAGTGTTGCCTGCTGGCCAGGGGTGATCCAACGCTAAATTCCTCTTTTTGAATCTGTTTCCTTAGGATCACTCTTGGCATTAAACACGTGAGGTTGGTTTCCCCATGCATGCACTCCAAGACAAAGAGCTGCACGCAGACCTCTATGGGGCAGTGGTCACAAGAACAACACGTATTAAAGAGGGAAGGGAGAATAATTGAGAGAGGATGAAGTTCAATGTAATGCATTTGCACAAAGACCCCAGTAGTCTAGCTAGAATGACTTCAGAAGGGTTGCTTGAACTAGGAAGGAAGCTAGGAAGTCCTAGGAAGCTAGGACTTCAGAAGGGTTGCCTGAGCATCTCTCAGAGCTGCCAAGATTGAGGCCAGGGGTGGGTCTTTGTACTCCTTCCCCACATATTAACAGGTCCTGGATGTGGGCTGCCCCTGGGGCAAGGGTATAAGCTTTGTGAACCAGCTTTCTCATGCCAACAATCCCCACAGTAAGTGACTCTGTCCTGATTTGGGCACCAATACAGCATCTACTACATTTGTACACATCACACTAGGGGAGAGGTATGGCTTTGAGGTTTTACCCAAAAAAAGCTCAATTTGTATCTTAGCATTACCAGTGACAAGACAAATGATTGGGCAAGATATTTAACTTGTCTTAGTCTTGGTTGTCTCTCTTGAGGAAAAGAGAGACTTATTTTCAACACTATCATGGTTATTCTCATATAACCATTCTTTCAGATATATTGTAGATTTACCTTGCTAAAACCTTACTAGTATCAAAATTCCATTAGTATTTTAAGTGAAATAAAATAAATACATGGATTATTTTAGAAAATAAATCTTTCTCTTCTGGATTACTAAATTCCTTTCTCTTCTTTTCTAATATCATCCCACATATGACAAAAGGCATCACTTTACTTGATCTATCATTTTTTAACAGAGATTCTAAAGTATTACCATATTATTCTTTAAGTACGTACGTTTAGATTTTTCAAATTAGACTTTGTGATGAAGAGGAAGAGTGACACACGGACCTACTGATTCCTTCCAGGGAAAATACAAATATTTCCGCATGTTTTTAATTCCTTCTACTTTACCTCCTCACATCCAGAAGTTTTTCTGGGACCTCAAAGACAGTTCTGAAGGTTGAACATTAAAAAAATTTGGAGCATGACATTTACATTGAAGGCATCAAAGATTTATATATATCATGGTGGAACATTTCCAGCAGATAGCAGTAATGGGTCTTGTGCTAGAAAAATCTGTCTATTATTTCAAATTCTTTAAGGATAAAAGTAAAAGTTTCTTATACAAGAATGTCTTTTTCTAATTCATAAGAAAGCACCACATGAACTATTCATGACTCTGTTAAATAAAATGTGAGGTATGTTCATTATAATTTTAAATAAGTCTTCTCTTTCAAGCATTGTTGCTAATATTTTTCTAAAATTTCGTATCTTCATTAAAAACAATATAAAGAAAAGGCGGAAGAAATTTTGCTCCCAACAAAGACGGAGTAACAGGGAGCCAAGTTATCTTTCTGCCTTAAACAACTAGAAAGCCAAACAAAATAGCAGTAGTTTCCAGAACTACTTTCAGACAAGTAGGTTTTGAGTGACAAGCAGCTCCTGTTAGTGATCCTTGGGGAGGGGAAGCAAATATGGGGAGCACTCCGATAACCCCAAATCACTGTCTGGAGTGTCTGTACGCTGAGGGGCATGAAGGGAAAACCAAAGTAGAGCCTGGGAGTCTCTCTAATTTGAGCAAACCAACCTGAGAGTTGGGTGAGCCCAGGGCAGCTGGAATTCGTGCACAGGTTAGCAGGTAGAAGCAGCTATGGGGACCGAAGGGGGCTGCCCAGAGGGCTCTGGAGACCTGTGGAGGGTTTCCTTAGTTTTCAGCATGCTATTGACCAATTCATGCATGTCAGGAAATTGAGAGGCCAAGGTAAGAACCACCAGATATACAAAGCTGACAGAATTGTGATGCACGTCTCCTAGGAGTAAATTCTGTCAGCTTTGTATATTTTTGTATATTCACTTCCAGGAGACCTGCATCCCAAGACAAGATAAAGGAAGTACTTAGGGTAGAAGGACAATGATACTCATGCTCAGATCTTGGTTTCTGAATACGTTCTAGAAATGGCTGATTCTAGGACTGGGACACAAAGTACAAGATGAACCTTGAACATCATGTAGTACCAGAGAGTGAGGAAGTACTCAAAACACAAGAGGATGGAGGCATTTCCTAGGGACACTGGAACCAGGAACTAATCTAACAAAACTTCCAATGGTCAGAATAAGAATGATTTGTGCAACAAAGTAATGTAGTACTGGGTTATAAGCCAAAGTATAAAATAAATATACCTAAGTCCACACAGATACAAATAAATAATTGAGTAAATAAATAAATGGGAGGGGGAAACAAAGGCAAAACTCCCTTGAAAAAGAATTATAAATAGCATTAGATTTTATGTAATATAAGAGTTATCATAAGAGTTTTCACATACTATGTGAGAAAATTTGGGTCACTTAGTACCCCATGCCTGGTGCAAGCTATGCCCCAGGCCCATGGAAAGTTGGGTGGTGTATGGATTTGCCAAGCTTCTTACTTAGTTACCTAAGTAAGCGTAATAAAGTCAGGGGGAAAAGAAAGATTATTGTCATTTCAGTCCCTGGGCAGCACAACTGGGGACAATGACAATGCTCCTGAGCCAGCCTGACTCAAGGTATAAAAAAACAGAGAATAGCAGTGTTATAGAGGACTATATGATATTCTATAGGTTTACTTTCCTCAATTAAACTTGAGTGTTTTTAGGTGGTTCTTTTATGCATGAACAACTTCCTGGAGACAGCTCAGCAAGGCTCCATTTTAGTTGCCTTGAAGGGTGGCTGAGGGAGTAACACCAAGCTAACAGTCAATAATCATGCAAAATATTCCCTGCGAAGGGAAAAATAATTGGGAGTATATAAAACCATTGACAAAAATTTCTGACCATCTAGCATTAAAAGGAGGCTCTTGGGAGGTATTGCTTTGAGAAACTAATGCCAAGGAGAGCCTCCACTGCCCTCAGGAGCTAATACTGGACATGGATGCAATTGCTGGGCATTACTACTAGTGGCCAGCAATGAGAAACTGCCAAGAGGCACTGAGCACCCACCCTGAAGCCCTCCCAAAGCATATACTGTGTCTCTATGTGTTGCCTTTTCAGCATCCTTGCAGAGCACCTCAAAGACGTGTCAAATTCAGCAGTGCCCTAAACCAAAATCATAACCCACACTTAAATCAGCCACCCTGCCCTGAACTGGCTGTACGCTAGTATTCTCTACCTTAATGATTAACAATATAAGCCAACAGTTCTTATAGTTTCATCATCTCCATTTCCCAAACCCAGTCTACATCCACGTCCAATTACTTATGTCCTAGGTAACTCTTAATCTTGTCTACTTGTTATATCTTCATTACCCTACTCAACTAGATGGCCATCAACTTTCTTCTGGACTAAAGCTATATTTTTCCTTAACTGGCTTTCTTTTGCATCCTAAACTCTGCACTACAGTCAAAGATTAGAAAATGCAAAATGATCATACCACATCCTTCTTAAAGCCTGTCAACATGTTCCCGTTGCTCTTGGAATAAAAACAAAAATGTTTAAATTTTCACACAAGGCTTTTCATGTTCCAGACTTTGCTTATTATTTCAGATGGGCCAATAGCAACGCATCACTACCACCCCCTTCCAAAAACTTTCCTGTGTCGAGGAAGAGAATCCAGGAACTACATTTCTAAGAGCACTTTTGCATGTTTAGAGTTTGGGGAGGACAGGCACTCATACAAGATTCTGCAGGCAGAAACCCATTGTTTTCATCTTGTGGCAGCAGAAAGCATGAGTAGCTGTGAGAGTTACGGCAGCTTCTTCTTGAAAACTACATGCATTGCTGAAATCCTTGACATCAGATATATTTCTTCCCTGGCTCTTTCAGTGGTGCTTTCGTCAGTAGCAGCTTTCCAGAACTTCTACAATCTTTACTGCTTCAGCCTTTCCAATGGTTGCGTACGCCCCTGTATTTCAGACCCACAAATATAGTGTTTTCTGTTTCCTTAACCACATCCTGCCTGAGCCTGATTTTCATCCTGGAACTGGGCACAAACTTTAAAGATAAACTAAATTTGGTTTGCAGGTCTGATTCAATTTAAGGCAGTAATGACCTCATTGCTTGTGGACATGGGTGTCATTGTTTGGTTCCCCCCTCAAAGGGGACCCTGAAACAGAAATTTAAATGCAAATGGTTGGGTGCCTGGGTGGGTAAGTCTGTTAACCATCTGCCTTCAGCTCAGGTCATGATCCCAGGGTCCTGGGATCGAGCACTGCATCAGGTTCCCTGCTCAGTGGGAAGCCTGCTTCTCCCTCTGCCCCCCCTCCACACTCATGCACTCTCTCTCTCACTCTCTCTTGCAAAAATTAATAAATAAAGTCTTTAAAAAATAAAAAATAAATAAATGCAAATGGTTAATCTGAGAGGTGGCATCAGGGAACATTGTTTAAAAAACTGGAAAATGAGAGAGCAAGGAAAAGAAAAAATCCCTATCAAGGCATCATTGCTGTGAACAACTGGCATTCCGCAGTGCTAGACAATACTACAGGACTATCACTCCAACTGAGAGGGGAACCTGGGCCTTTTCTCCACTAACTGCCTATCCATTTTTGGAGAAAGAATACTTCCAGGGGCATGGATTCCCCAGTCCATTTAGCTTGCCCTGAATGCAGGTTGAGTGTGCTCCTGCAATAGGAAGAGAAACAGAAAAGTCCTCAAGTAGACAGCCACAGTATTGACAGTAAACAACCCACAGCACATAGAAGAGAATGCAGAGGAAAGCACAAGGAATACAATGCCTGCTCCAAGGAGACGTAGGTAAGTGGGCACAGAGCTGCTTATATTACAACCTGTAGTTCCTACACAAGGCAAAGCTTTAGAAGACAAAGTAGCTACAGCAATAGATGTGACTTGATATAAGTGCACTGGAAAACTAGGGAAAGAAACAAACTCAAGGTTTTATACTCTGAGTCCAAGTCACAGAACAGAGTACTCCAGAGATGATATGACTTCCTGGGAAGAATTCCCAGTATCTTGAATCAACGAAATGAGATTTCTGAAAACTAAAGTTGCATCTTATGGGTTGTTGCATTACAAGACAAATGGAATTACAGCCTTGGTAGGCCTCTGATGTTAAAGTGAAGGGATTGATAGAAAAGGAATGCAACATTAAAACTGAAATGGGCATATTTCAATGAATCTAATTATAGTGACCTACCCAGATTTTTCTGAGTGCCCCCGAAGAACCAGTGCAGTCTTCCCTTCCCTGTGTGAAATTATCAGCCTCCACTTGCCTGAAGACCATATAATTACTATGTCTGACTGATCACCTTGGAAGGTTATGCCGAATCCTTACCACCTCTTATTGTTTCCAGATTGATAAATGTTCTTTGAGGGAGGAGGCTAGAGCTTCTGTCCACTCACTGCCCATTCATTTTTGATCAAAGGCTTCCAAGGGCATTAAAACAGGTTGGGAAAATACATAGAACAAAATACATAGAACAAAAAATTCACCATTTTAACTCTTTTTCAGTGTTCAGATCTGTGACATAATGGACTTCCACATTGTTGTGTAACCATTACCACCTTCCTTCCACCTTCAGAGATTTTTCAATTTCTTCAGCTGGAACTCTGTACCCATCCAACACTAACTCCCCTTTCTTCCTCCCACCGGACTCTGACAACCACCATCACACTTTCTGTCTCAATGAATTGGACCGTTCTTGGTACCTCACGTAAGTGAAATCATACACTATCTGTCCTTTTGCGACTAGCTTATTTCACTTCGAGTGTCTTCATGGTTCATCCACGTAGTAGCCTGTGTCAGAATGTCCTACCTTTGTAAGTCTGAATAGTATTCACTGTGTATATATTCCACACTTTGTTTATTTGTCCATCCATCGATGGGCATTTAGGTCATTTTCGTCTTTCGGCTATTGCGAATAATGCTGCTATGTACGTTGTTGTGCAAAGAAATATTCACTTCCCTGCCTTCAATTCTTTCACATCCCAGTGAGCTTTTTCCAACTGCTTGTTTCAGTGCTTTAAGCTTCAGTCTTTGATAGAAGCTGCCCTGGCATTTGGTGTTCACACTTTTAATAATTATTTCCCCACTCCTCCGTGTTATGTGTGTCCCTTTGTACCTGGAATACATAAAGTGGTTTCTGTTTTCCTGGCTGATACAGCCACTTTTCATGTTTTGTGCTCTCTGCCACTTATTCTCTGTGCTACAGTGACAGTGGCCTTCTTCACGCCCATTTTGCCAATCATGCTCCCTTCTACCTCAGGGCCTTAGAACCTGCTCTTCTGGGTTTTGATATAAACTTTTGATATACCCATCCCCCCACAATTAACTTCTCATTTTTCAGTCTCAACTCAATGCCACTTCCTGAGGGGAGCATTTCCCTTCTCCCCCGATAACTTTAAATACCCTGTCCTCCTCCTTTAGAAGACTTAGTTTGGTTTCTGATTTTACATTTTGTACTTATTTAATTAACATTTCTAGTATCATCCAGATGCTAAGCTCCACATGAATCTGAGATCCTGTGCTCACTTTATTCCTAGCATCAACTTGCTACCCTGAGTAGCAATCGCTCTCTATGATTTCAAGTAATTTGGGATGCCTGTTAAAGCACTGTGAAATGTAGTAGATGCTGTGTTCTCTGGAGGGGGCATGGAGGGACAAAGTGGAGCTGAAACCAATGGCTTGGGTTGCTGTTTAAGTCAACAGCTGAGAGCACATGTCAGAGCTAAGAACATACTCACTCCTATTGTCAGCGGCAAGCGGGGGATGACTCTGGTTAAGGAGATGTCAGGGTGTCTTTGTCTAGCATGATGGAGATTTGGGACTTGCATTTCAGACCTCCCTGAAGAAAGAGAGCACTGACTTTTCTCTATAAAATTGGAGGCTTCAGAAAGACATGAACTCTGGAGCACCCACAGCAATAGAAAGAATTCAAACCAGACCCCAACATTTGTTAACAGAGAGTACAAATGGTTGGGAGGAAGAATTAAGTGTGTCTATTTTTTTCGTATATCTTAAACCTCTAGATCTCAAATTGCAGACTTCAGAGAGCAGAAGGAAAACACAAGCGCACAGAGATGGAATAAAAGGAAAAACGCGAGTATGCCAATAGGAGACAAGTTGTTTGTTTGCCTTAAGTTATTTTTAAACGATGGATTGTTTCTGCTCTCCTTATGTAAACTGCAGATAATTTTCAGAGGTCATTCTCCAAATTTGACAGTTTCCGGTTTGAGATTCTGTCCAAATTAGTTAAGGATAAGGAAAATATAACAATTTACTTCTAACTTAATCATGTATATAATAATTATGGTTACGTCGCTTTACGCATATGCCCAATCAACTGCAAAACTTGTGCTTCTACCAAGCCTAAACCCTGAAAATTTTTTCTCTCCAAAACTGAGGACTGATCCATTAGATTGCAATTACAATTTTACAAGACTAACCATGAAGATTGAGAAAAAAAAAAAAAAGCCCTATTTATTTCATCTAGATGCCTCTCTAAAGAGCTTAATTGGAACTACTAAGCTGCTAGTTTTCCTCCTCTGATTCACCCAAATTTCTGAAGTGACTAATGCTTCGATGATAGTGAAAGTTATTCTAAATAATGAAGTTAGTCACTATCTCACAAGGTTCTCCTTAAGGAAAACAAACTCTAATGATAAAGTAAGTGCATGATAATTGAGCCTTGACTCATGGCAATTCAAAGCCTCTGCAAAGTTTTTCATTCTTGTTATAGTGATTAGGTCTCTATGTTCTAGGTTATGGGTGGAAATAGGAAGAGAGTGTGGCACTGTGGGTACAGCTTGAGGGAACATCACATGAGCTGACGCAAGTTCCAGGTAATAGTAGGGTTAGAAGCCTGATCAATGAGAGAAAGACAGAGGCCACAGGTATTGGAAAAGAGGAGGGCCAGAGGCAGCCAGGTACCCTCAGCCAACTGTGGACTGTCAGAACTGGAAGGAACACAGGAAGGCAGGGGCAGGGGGGTTGGAGGGTCAAGCAACTATGGGCAACCAGTCAATGAAATAGTTGATAGTTCAGTGCAAGGTATGCAAAAGTAAAGATTCTATAGAGCAGTGGTAACAAGGAGAGGATCAGATTTGGTGGCAGCTGTCTCTGTTTACCTCTCACCCAAGAGACTTGCTCCTGAGTGGACCTAGCCTGCAGTCTGGAAGTGACGATGACAGAGAATAGCTGGTGGCATGACGAATGTGCATGTGGGGAACACGTACAATTCTCTGGCAAGCAGACATTTCCCTGAAAAGCGAGCTTCCCTGTAACGTTATCCTCAAGGTCCACATGAATGGTCTAGGCTACAAACAAAATCATGTTATCATGAGTACCTTTGTGCACATTCCCACAAACTCAAAACGTCCTTGGAGGGAATTCAAGTTTGGCCCAATGCTTGATCCTAGCCTTCCATATTTCATATTATGGTGTAGTTCCACTCTATGAATATGAAATCCTCAATGAAACCATATGCAATCCTCTTGTAGCATGTACATGACATGAAAGCTCTGTTTATATGACACCAAAAACATAGGAAAAATGAATATCCCATCTGCCACTTGGATATGCGGGCTCTAGGATAGAAAGCAAGTATATATTTGGAATTACACAAAGACCATCTGAATCTTAAGACTCCTTTTCACTCCAATACATTGTTGCAACCTAGGTAGATCCTTAAATTAAGGTACGGAAACTGGATTTTTGAAAAACATTACTCTTGAGAACCTTGAAATAGTTAATCTACTCTTTGGGATAGGTAAAAGCTTATATCTATAGTGGGAGAAGTGAGGGATAGTATATGTTCCATCTGGTCTCTGAGTTTCTTGCATTCATCAGCTCCCATAAAATAGTGTTGATCGTGATATATGAATGCACAATGCTCTTGGCACATTTGGCCCTCGTGCGGATTCTAGCCCACCATTTTCCCATCCTCAGACTAACTCAAAAAGGTTCAGAAACAAGAATAGGGAAAGGGTAGTTATGGCTGGACTGTCGTGGATATACAATGAAATCACATGATTGTGCCAAGTTGAGATTCCCCAGTCATAGTCAGAACACCCTCTACATGAATGCAGGTCAACTGCTTTGCTCTGTAACCAAGCCCAAGTCCTTGCTCTGCCCAATGCAAGCCAGTCTCTGAGAAGGTATCCAACAAGGAAAGAGTTTATTCAAGAGGCAGCCAAAGGAGGAGATGAGAGGACAAGCCTAAAATCTGCCTTCCCAAAGGGAGAGAGAACAAGTTTTTGATGATCATAGCCATTGAGATTTCACAAACATTGATTAAAAGGGTGGAGAAATTTAGGATTATCCATGAGGAAAGATGAAGCATGCACATTGAGCAAATACGTATGTAACATACATCCCATATTCACTTCGGGGCAGAGACTTACCATCAGAACAAGGCAAAATTCAACCCCTAACATCAGGAGGTTGTAGGACAAGGGGAGGGGCTATGGGCATGCTCTGAGAGCTGGTACAAACTGAATGGGGACTTGGGCTTGTGATCTTGGGTAAGGACGGCAGGATCTTGCTTGTTCCTAGGCTGGAACCACATCAGTTGACCTCGAGTCCAGGCTTCTGCAGAGACAACTAGTGAGTTTCTTAGTGGGGGGTCTGAAAAGCTAATTAGGGGGAAATAGTTCTCTGACAAACAAACTTTAAGCTTTCTGCTTGTTTCAAAAACAAACAAAAAACAAAAAACGAAACAAAACAAAACAAAACAAAAAAGCTTTCTGCTTTCAACCTCATTAACCCAAGATCTACTGAAATAATTCCTTATACTGTAAATTCAAAACAGGTACTTGTCACTCTACCCAAAGCAAGAACACTCTCTAAAAACTTATTACTAATTACATTTGAGTAATCAAATAATTTTTATAATGCACAATCCAAAGTATGACTTTATCCAGGTTTGTTTTCAGCTATCAAGACTACTGGTAGAATCTCTAAACAAACACTAACAAAGCATTGCTAAATGTCTAGCCAGGGGCATGCCTACCGAAAAAGAACTTCCCAGTGTTATTACCCCTGCGTATATACCCCGTACTCAATATTGAATTTGATTCATGAAGCCTTCCATATAAGAGCTACTAAATTTCCACAAAAATGCTATCATGGTCCGTGGTAGTTCCTCAATGGACTCAAAGTTATAATCAAATGAGCATATGACTGTGATGCAGATTTATCTACAGCAGATAATCTTACATAAGTGAAGTGCTTAGAATATATGACTTAAGGGGAAAACCACCTGGAAAAAAATGTTTTTCCCTAAGATAATTCTGTATTTAGGTTGAGCCCCCTCCTAAGTTATGTATAAGATAGCCATCTTTCTCTTAGATGCAGGTCAAATTAGACATTATCCAAATAGCGTCAGCAGGGAACCCAGTTGGTGGAAGGAAGGCTTTATAGACTCCAGTGGCTTCACACGCTATTTGGAAATCAGTACAGCACTGGTTGCCCAGTGCAGCTGTGGTTGCTATAGGGATGGTCTCCTGTGAGTATTCCATCTGCTGCAAGAGGGACAGCTTGGAAGCCCCTCACAGGTCTTAAGAAGAAATGAAGCAAACAAATGACTCATCTGGTGAGGAAGGCTGGTTTGACTAAGTAGCTATTTCAGCATATTTCAAGCATATGCATGCTACGAATCTTTGGTCAAACCAGAAAAATCTTAAATTTCAAAATAAGTTGCAAAAATTATCCCACTTTTAATCAATTACTTTGAACACGTTCACATTACCTAAGCACAATGTGTTGCAACCTTTTTTGTGTTAAATTTAGCAAATGCACTTTTATTTAAGTGTTTAAACCACATTTTCCAGAACAATTAATATTAGCTTCTAAACAAAATTAAGGGCTCATTGAACAGGCTCATTTTGGAAAACACAGCAAAAACAGACTTCTGTGATGAGTCCATATGGAATGTCGGGGTCTCACACATGGTGGGAAAAATTAACTCAAAGTTGTCTGAAACTATTTTTAGCATTGTCCCTATTAGTAAACAGAGAGATTGATTAAAAAATCTGGACACGTGCTAATATTACTTTTAAACTCCTGCATCTATACAAACTCACAGAATTAAGTAAGATCCAATGTAATGCATTTTGAAATATTGGGGAAAGAGCCCTGTTTCTTGGATTCTCAAAAAGAAATCAAGTATCCTGAAGGGAAATTGGGCTGTTGGACACTGATATCATGGAGAATATAAAATATTTGAAAATACGAGTGACAGAGGCCGTTACAGTGCGTTTTCCTATTAAAATGAGGTTCTGCTAACTTATTTGGTGGAGAAAATATAACAGCTGCTGACTAATGTAGTTTTCATTTTATATAAATTTAAAATTACATGATATTGCTAATGCAGTAGAACCATGTTTAGATAAACTGGATCCTCAAAGTGTCTCCTATGGAAAGGCATATCTGAGTGAAATGTGATCTTTTAGAAATTGTCCCCTGAACAGCCTAACTATTCAAATGTATCACCAGAAATTAAGTGTTATTCATCACTTCTGTTACTAAAAAGGGTACCTCCATAGGTCTACCCTACCAAACTGTCCTTAAACAAAATGACCTATGTGCCCTAAAGCGTAGAGAGCTTAACTTCAGAGACTCACAGGAGAGGCAGAGGAAATATACCGATGGTACAACATTCTTGTTGAATAAAGAAAGACAGCAGACAGGTAAATTTCCATATAAAACAGATTACACACTCAAGACACTATCTTACTAATCTCGAACTGAGTGTCTTCAGGTGATTGCTTCTTCTCCTTCTCCTGAAGCTCCCCTTCTAGGGCTGTCTTGTCATTGCTTTCACACCCATACTCTCTCAACTTCCACTGCCATCAAATTTAGATGCCATTTTTCTCAATTCCCCATGGTGTTCCCATGTTAACTAATTCATGCTAAGTTGTTAATGGCTGATAATGAATTCATACGGCATCTCTCTCACATGATGTATTTAAAGTTTTTAACAGAAATCCTACTTTTTTATGTCATTAAGTAAGAAATGTTATATTTAAGGAATTGGGTAGAAGTGACTGAGAGATACTTTGGAGCAAGGCAAGGGTAGAGGAAGGGAGATTTTTCAATCCCTCTGATTTTTGCCACATGTGAAAGGGTCTATTCCGCTTCAGGGCAGGACTAGATCTTTCCTTACCCTGAATACAATGTATTATAAAAAGATCAAAAACAATGATTTTTATACTGAAGTAATTTTGATATCATTAAAGGAACAGTCTCTAAACACCATTATACATACATTTTACATAAATGTAGTATACCTTTTGTTTTATTCATTCTCTGAAAATTTATGATCCATTGAAGACAGAACAAAGCTTAATCTGTTTAATGGTGTAGAAAATCAGAAAGACAAGGTTTAGGACAACCAGGGACTGGCCAAGTCATTGGTTTAACAGATTTACAAATATGGAAGGGAAAGATTAAAGAAAGATAAGGTAGACTAACAAGGAAGCAGTTAGTGAAGACATCAATTTTGTAGGATTTTATTTTAGACAAATGTGTTTGACTCTCCTTAAAAATTCAAAACAACAAAACGTCTTAGTAGAGACTTGACACACCAAAGCGAAGTAAGCAAAGATTTATGTATCTCAAGATTCTAGAATCAGGGTCAAAGACCAGTTGTATATAAAATCTTTCCCCTCCTCATCCACTTCTTTCCCCTCTTATTTTTCTCTTGCTCTCTCTCTCACTCCTTTCTTTCTCCCTCTCTTCTTCCTTTCTTCCTTTATTCAATAAATATATCCCTAAGGCAGAACGTTCTAGATAATGAGGGTATAGCAGTGAGCCAAATGAAATTTATTTTCTCCAAAAGTGTATTATAGTTGGAGGGGACAATTAGCAATGTGTACTGTGGTGACAAGGACTATGAAAATCATGCATCTGGGTAAGGACATGAAGTGTTGGAAGGGGTGGTTCCAGAAAGGATCTCCCCAATGAAGTGATATTTGGAGGGGAGAAAAAGGAATTGAGCCATGACGTTGGGACGAAGCATTCAGGATGCAGATTGAATGGTACATTCAGAGACCCTAAGCAAGGATGCCTGCCTCTTTGAGGAAGAGCCAGGACATTGTAGTGCCTGCAGCAGAGTCAGCAAGGACAGTGACCAGCG
Source organism: Potos flavus (assembly GCA_028534135.1). Taxonomy (NCBI): domain Eukaryota; kingdom Metazoa; phylum Chordata; class Mammalia; order Carnivora; family Procyonidae; genus Potos; species Potos flavus. Next base: position 162,041,171 of record CM052883.1, on the reverse strand, counting down.
ATGAAAAGGCACAGGTCACTAAGGGCTATATTGGGAGGGCTTTCTAAACCAGTGTAATGACTTTTTTTAAAGAAGTGATAAGAGTGTTAAGCAGAGGAGAATCATTTGCTAGTTTACATTTTCAAGGGAATTTAAAATGTTTAACAAGCATTGAATCCCTTAAACACATGAATCTAATGTCTTACAGAAAAAACATCAATTCAAATAAATACTTTCTTAAAATAAAATATGAAAGAGAATGTCACAATCTGCACAACTAGAAAGGTTCTGAAGAAATTATTTTAAAAAAAATCAAGACCTAGACTTTAATTGACAGCCAAACTCAGACCATTTATTTCAGAGTTTTGATGTTGCAAGGATCCAGCAAGAAGGAATCTATGGATGATTCCCTGGTCTAACACTCTCATTTCACAGAGAAACAAACAGAATCCTTGAGACACAGAGAAACAAAGGCAGAGCTTAGATAAATGCAGAACTCTTCATTTCTACCTTGTTTCTCTTCCCAAAACATTCTATTATATTTTAAATATCCTGAACACATAGTTTGGAACGCAAAAAATAGATAGAAATTAACCTGAAAGCCAAACTAAACAATGTTTTTGAGGGCAATCCATCAAGGAGGACCTTAAATTGTTCTAGTAGAACCCAGATACTAGGTAGAGCGTTTATTTATTTGTTTGCTTGTTTGTTTGTTTGTTTGTTTTAAATGGAACCAATCAGTGGAAGCCTGGAAACCAGGGCTTTGGCTTTAAGTCTCTCCTGGCATCTGTACTTAATTAGTAGCTGGCACCTTTGTTTTTAGAAATGACATTCAAGAATCCGTATGGAATAACCAATAATGAAATGCATGCACGAGACTACCAAGACCATGTCAAAACTAAAAGAAAACAAAATTGAAAAGAGAATACAATAAGGGCATGATATTTGAATTATTTGAATACAATAAGGAAGCATGGTATTTGAATTATTTGAACATAATAAGGAAGCATGATATATTGATGCATAATTTTATTTATTTACATTAAAAGAAAAAATTAACTATATTGATAGGGAATAGTTAAAAACCCATTTAAGAGATCAATATTTGCAGCTGTTTCTTTAAAATCAGATTTTAAGAAATCACCAGCTAAATCATAAGGAATAAGCATGAATTTTGTAAGCTTTTTTTGTAAGGTAAGATGTATATTATGAATAAAAGATTAAATGTCACAATAAAATATCATTTTTCACCTGAGTGCACATTCAGAATCTGAGCACAGGACAGCATAAAGAACATCCAATTATGGACATCAGCCAAAACTTCAAAATTATATTCAAGATTTTATTTGTGCTGATGATTAGATATGACAGCGAACCCACTGACTTCAAGATATTGAAGTTGGTCTTCCAAATATTTAAAAGTGTATGATTTTCTCAGAACATGGATTTAAAGAAAGGTCATCTAAATTTGCAAAATATATTAAACTCATGAAGATGCAGGGAATATATACTTTTTCTAACTGTTAATCTATTATTTTTTTACTGATTGTGAAAATGAAAATAAAATAAGAAATAGTCTAATGCTAATTACATGGTATTATACATTTACTAATTATATATGTACTAATACATTATGCATTATGTATTATGTTTGTACCAATTACATAGTATTTACTATTTTTCTAAGACTGATAGGAAAACCCATTGTTTTTAGACCAAGAACTTACTCATCTACAATACTGTACTTGGGGGATGATGTGCTCAAACATTTCAAGTTTTCAAATAAATGTTAGTATAACTCTAAAATGGCAGAGCATTTGCTAACTTTCAGATCTGTAGTCTTTTATGAATTATTTTAATGTATATGGCCCACCTATATAAGTAGAGAAAGGAAATGATTTACAGATATCATAATAAAAAAAGGAGAATGTAGTGTTTGTTCTGTATCATCAAAGCTTCAAGCCTATGTTTATCATCTTGATTATATTTATACAATTATTATTATTACACTACTGTTAAAATATTGAATACATTTGTATGGCTATTTAGTCTTAAAGTACTTTTGTATATAATCTCCCGTTTGATCTTTAAAACAAGCCTTTGAAATAAATATTACTATCTCCCTTTTCCACATGAGGTTCTTGAAGTTGAGTGAGTAATTGGTTGAGGGGAGAGTCAAAGTGAGAGTCGTAAAACTGTCCTTTTTGTGGTTGTTTAATGGGAGTTCTGTGATGACTGTAACTTAAACAGGAGTGCAGATATATAATCCACAGCATCTGTATTTAAATAATTTATAATAATAGTTGGGAAGGATGTGCAAGAAATCCATTTGACTGATAAAGAGTATACTCAATAAACCCATTTAAAACCTTCAGTAATAAGTGATTATAGCAAGATTACAGGATATAAGGTTAACATATGAAAGTCAACTGCTTTCCTACAAGCTAACAATAAGCTATTGGAATGTAAAGTTAAAAACACAATATCATTTACAATAGCCCCCAGTAAAAAGAAAAATCAAGGTGTGTCTCTAACAAAAATATATAGGATCTACTTGGGAAACTATAAAACTGATCTAAATAAATGGAAAGAAATTCTGTGTTCATGCAGTGGGTGACTGAACATTTTAAATTGTCAATTCTTCCCTAATTGATCTATAGATTCAATGCAACTCCAATCAAAATCCTAGAAAACTTTTGTATATATGGGCAAACTAACTCTGAAATTTATATGGAAAGGGAAGACTATAACAATAGCCAAATAATACTAAAGAAGAACAAAGTTGGAAGACTGATAGACTTCAAGACAGTATAAATCCACAGTAATCAAGACAGAATGCTTTTGGTGAAAGAATAGACACAGATTAAAGCAACAAAACAGGCCATTTTCTTCTTAGTAAATGATTGTGCAAGCAAATTAAAGTAACTTGGCAAACCATTATTTTTGCTCATTCTAAAAATCACTTTTTTCACAAAAAAACGACACAGAAGAAATTCAGCAGAGAAAAAAAATCATTATTCTAATCACCATACTACCCTTTCTAAAATATGAATTACTTTGTGATTCACTCCTGTAGTTCATTTGACAATGACTCTTCATTTTTACTGAACAATTGTTCCCATTTGATTTTCTTTGGAAAAGTATCCCTTTCCCCACCTCATGTGATTCTAGTAACATCAGGACCTAGAGTGCCCACTCATTCCCTGGGTAGATGCGTGAGCATGTTATCCAAGTCTTGTCAATCATGGCACCGGTTGGTTCATTGTGTATAACACGACCAGCACCAATCACAGAACTGCTATTTTATATATTGGCCTTAAGAGGAGTTTCTTTTCCTTCCTGATCTCACATCATAAAGATGCAGACTTAGGGCTCTCCATAACTCTCTTTCCTGCAGCATGAGAGAATGAGGTTAACTTGGAACGAGCAAATCTGAAAATGGAAAGAAAAAGATCTTTGGTAATGTTATTTTGATTGAGCCATTGCGTCAATCATGCTTAGACTTCCTGGCTACGTGAGACAAAATCTATGGGAGTTTTTGCTGTTGTTTGTGTTTTCTTTTGTTTACTTAAGCCAGTCTGAGTTGAGTTTCTGTCACTTCCAACAAAAATTGTCCTTAACAAAACATGTTTTTCCTCGAAAATATGACTTTTAAATGAGTAGTAGTAGCAAGATAATAACTGAGCTACAAAAAGTTAATTTTAGAAGAAACTCAAGACTGGTTCTGTATAGTTATATAGCCACTAAGTCCTACCTGTATTCTAACTGGTCAATAATTATGCCCAACCAATCATTTAAATATTTTGGATATCATTAAGTTGAAGAAAGAGAGGCCAGAAGAACTAAGTATATGGAAACAGAAATGCTCAATGAACTATGAAGTGCTACAGAAATATTAATTGTTAATGATTTCCTTCAAATAGTCCATGGAACTTTGGACCTTTTCATTCACTCAGTGTTTGATAAGGAAATGCATCTCTGAGGGGACTTAACTTTTTCTTACAGTCTTACTTGTTCCAGTGCATCAACCAGATGAGTGAATTCCCCAAATGTTGGTGCCAATCAGATGAAGACAAGTAGGAAAACTCTTTAATCCAGCGTAGGACTATTGACAGCTTGTGGCCAAAATAGCCTAATGAAGTTTTCTATATTCTGTTCTTTGAAACATAGCCCCATAATTTATCACTGTCCGACTCAAATCAGGGAATTTCATGCTTTCCATGAACCAGCTTTTAATAAACAGTTCATTGAGGTCACATCTACTTCCTCTTTCTGGATTTAGTATGCTATTAATATATTTTTTCATACTTGTATGTTTAATTTTGGTAACAGTACCGTATTTTTTAGACTTCTATTTCTGTACATAACTTTTTATTTAGATTTTTAAAAATTTATTTTAGAGAGAGAGAGAGAGAGCACACACAAGCAGGGGGAGGGGCAGAGGAGAGGGAAAGAATCTCAAACAGACTTCCCACTGAGTGAGGACATGGTAAGGGGTTCGATCTCATGACCCTGAGACCATGACCTGAGCTGAAATCAAGAGCAAGAGGCTTAACTGACTGAGCCACCCAGGTGTCCCTGTACATAACTTTTATACATTGGTGCTTATATGTGTAGTCTTTATATTCTTAAGCTATAAGATAAAACCAACTCCCCTTTTTCTTCCAAATGATCATTTTAATTAACTATATATTTCATTTGCTTCTTATATTTACATATGAAAATGTTCTTACATTTTGCTTTTTTTGCAAGTCTTTACATTGCACTTTTACCCTATTTTTACATTTCCATAATTTATGATATGAAGTCTACAATAACTTTCATACAAATTGATATATAATCCTAGATTTTTAATGATTTATACAGGATAAAAATAATTTAAAGCCTTCTCATGAGGTTAGCATTATGCTTTCTAACATTCTTTCCTCTTTCTAATAACAGATATGCGATGGTTCCCTAATCCTTTGTCCATGAAGATAAATACCATCTTTAAGAAATTCAATGTATTTTCTTCTTCGAATCTTACCCAGCTGTAAATATTTTTCTAATATATATCTATCTCCTTGGGGGTCCTTCTGCTCAACTTGGAAGATTGACAATAATACCACCCGAGCCCTGTCTCATCAATGGTCAATACTCAGCTGGGTGTTCAAGCTTAAAGAAACTGAAAATCAAACATATAGCTTTTAAGGTTGTGCATATGACACCCAATGGCAAGAGAGTGAATTAAAGCTCATGATATCACACATAAAAGCGAAATAAAATGAAATGAATAAAGGAGTTTTCAAAGACTTTTTTTTTTTTATTTAGGACAACATAATGATCCCAAATCTTAGACACTCTAGCAGAAGCTCTGATTATCGTAATCACATAGAAGTGAGGCCATGGTGGGTTTTTGTATATGAATTTCTATTTTGCCTACATATGCAACCAATGGAGTCAGGTGCTCTTCCCACTACAGCTCATGCTGTTTTTCCCTGCAGAGACAGAAAGGAAACATTGCACCATGGGTGATTTATGTTCCTGGACCTTCTAGTCGAAAATAACCCCGTGCTACCTTTAAGTCAAACAGTAGAAGAAAAAGAAGTTTCTGGTGTGAGATACACTAAGGTTAATGTACAAAATATTAAAACAATTAATTGATTAAATGAAAAATTTGCTTAATAATTGATTAAATGAAAAATGGTTGTTCTGTATAGGACATTAAGATATACAAAAGCATTTGCATAGGGACCTTTTTTATAGCACATGCAGACTTTATGTGTCTGTTCCCACCACTAAAATAACCTTTACAAGAAAAGCCCTAGGTATGACATTGTTTTTCTATTGCCCATATACCTAGCCTGGTTGATAGTAGTCTAGAACTTGCCATTGGATGAATGGGTGGATGAATGAATGAGTGAGTGCCATGTTGCTCTCCTGTACCTTACTGTTGGTTTAAACTAAATTTCATCCATATTTTTGTACCTAATGTCAGTTAAGAATTCTTATAACATGACAGTATGCCCAGAGACCAACATGCTAATGAGTCTGGGTAACCATTTTGAAGTGATTCAGAATGTGAATATCGTTATGAAGGAGAAAAGATTTAACACATCAAACATCACAGTACAGGATACACTTTTTTTTTTCATTAACAATGAAGAGAAAGGGAGAAGAAAGCATTAAAAGGCTCATCTTCAAATAAATCAAATATGAGATGTTCACAAGCAATCTATTTAAAAAGGAAATTGTCTTCTCTGACCTTTGCAGTGTCCATGAAAGATAATATACTCAAGGTACCAAAAAGATTAAAGGTGTGTTTACTAAGAATTAAGACTAGTGGCAAAGCACAATTTTACTTTCAAACTTTGTTTTGTAAAGAGACTATTTCACTCTGACTTACAGAACATTGAATTATAGAATACTGCACCCGTCTTTGACCATCAAAAAGGTCACACAATGCAAAGGATAATAACTTATAAATATGGCATATTTCAGAGAGAAAAAAATATTTAAAAGATAATCAGCAAGTCTGACCTTTTGGAACTCCCATTCGTTTTTTTACAGTTTAAAAGCACTGATGTATACTCACTTGTCTTTTCACTTGTCTAGAATCTTTCCAATAACCAGGAGAGAGGAGAGCACTTCGCATCCCTTCCAAAACTAATAGGCTTTGTCCTCTATCTCTGTGTATTAATACACACACATGCACATGCACAGACTTGCAAGAAATAAGACATTTAATTCTCTAAACTCAAAGCGATAGTGAGTTTTCTCTTCTCTAACAAGTCAAAGCTCCTTTAAAAAGTGGCTACACCTGCTATCCCACTCCTCATGCTTTCCATAATTCATTCATTCAATAAATGTTCATTTTGGACCTAATCTGTGCCAGAAATTATTGTATGTGCAGGGAAATCAGCAGGAAGCAGAACAGACAATCCTGAGACATCCTGCATCCTAGTGCAAAGGAATTAGACAACAAACATCATGAATAAGTAAAGCATGTAGTACAACAATTCCATGAATGAAAAATAAATCACAGTAAGTATATGAAAGCTTTGAGTGAGGTAGCAATTTTTAATGAGATGGTTAGAAGACGAGCAAACACTTGATGAAGGTGAGGGATTTAGCCAAAGGGATAGGAGATAGTAGAAGTCTCTAGGCAGAGAGAAGAGCCAGTGTAAAAGCCATAGGGTGCAGCGTGCCTATTGAGTTTGAGAAACAACAGGACACCAGTATGGCCAGAGGACCTGGGCAAGGGGAAATGTAATAGGAGATGAGGTCAGAGAGGGGAAAAGGGCACCAGAACATGAATACCTTTGTAGGGTTTTGGAAACACCGGTTTTAGAGGATTTTTAACACAGAAGTGGCATAATCTAATCTAAAACAGAACTTTAAAAAAATTTAAATGTTTGCTCTGTTAATGCTTCAGGTAGCATTTAATGCATAACTTAGTAGCTTAAACCAATAAACAGTTTTTCAGGTCATGATTTTAGTGGGAAAATACTTTGTGCCTCACACTGTAGTAGGTGCTGTGAGCCTCCAGAAGCTGTATGAATTATAGCATTAGACCAAAAAATAAAAGGCTTAAAACCTGGCTGGAAAAAAAAAAAGTTGCTGAAAAGTAAACCAAGTAGTAGATGACGTGGGAAAGAGGTGGGACTCCAGCCCTGAGTATCATTATACAAACAACATGCAAAAATACATCTTCTGAATTTAAGTCATCCCTGTGTGCAAATCAGCATAATGCTCAGATATGATATTGTGCATACCTTTTATGTCTTTGAGGAACATGGAGGTCATCATGACAAGCTTTGGTGAACCTCCACACAGTGACCTTTCCTTTTCCAAATCTGACGTGTGGCCCCGCCCTTATCCTTAGGAGAAGTAGGCATCAGAAAACGTGGGTGAAACTTCCCTAGGCAACCCTGCCATTAGTTTCGATATTAATCATCTCAGGAATGAAAAGGAATTTGTCTCCACAGATAACTCAAGCCCTTTTCAGGAAGGGTTGTAAGGAATGGCATCTTTTTGCTGACTACAGTAGTACTTTTTCCAGATATGAGCACTTAGTTATCTCAGTATAAGTGAATTAAGATCTGGAACCCTTTCATTAAAGCAACCAGATAGCTTCAGTGTCCAGTGAGTACCAAGCTCTGTTTCCAGAAGCCTCTTCACCAATGCCCTCCGCCCCACTACCCTGCCAGGAACATGAACAAAAGGATAATAAAGGAATCTCTTACATCCCTTTGTCCAAACTCCACAAGCTTCCTGTATAACTTATAAACATTTCTCAAATATGCATCCAAATCTGAAATTATGAGACCCTTTATTTTGGTTCACAAACATCCAATGAATAGTTCTCTCCTAGCACAGGGAATAGTGGATGAGGCAAAACTAAAATGCTACAATTACATGGTAGATCATTGCTCTCCATCTTTCTCATTTTTTGAATCCACGGGAGGAAGAGAGACCATAATAGGTGTTTTCAGAAGAGGTGGTTGTATTTCCTGGGTAGAATCCTGTCTGCCTTCAACCGTGCTCCTATGTATAGTCATTCTGGGAAAGGGGAAGGAGCAGAGAAGCTTTAAAGCCTTAGGATACCCAACAATTTACAATAAACTACATCCCATTAAGCTGTAACACTCTCCACACTAGCGTGAAATCCAGGGTCTTTTAGACTAAACTCTAAAGCATGGTAATATGGTACACTTGAAAAATCCCAGCTTCTGAACCCAGGCATAGCTGTGCAAATTTCCCGCTCTCTGATCTGCATTTATTTCATTATAAATCAGGGCTGTTGACCCTAATCTAGCTGAGTTGTTGTGAAGTTCAGTGATAGAATACAAAAATGCCCAACACGATGTCTAATGTTAAGTGGTAGTTGCAATTAGGAGAAATAATTACTGATATGTCTAAGTGGTAGGCATCATGTTAAATGCTATTCAAAGATCATCATATTTAACCCAGTAAGAACCTTATGAGGTAAATACACCTGTTATCCTTGGGTTGCGACATGGAATTCAGGATGCCCAGTTAAATGGACATTTAACATGCCATGCAATGTCTGGGACATACTGAACACTAAAAAATCTGTTGTTTATCTAAATTCAAATTTAACAGCATATTCTGTATTTTTATTTGCTAAATCTAACAACACTTTATTATTCCCATCAAATGTAGACACAGAGCACTGAAGACACTTGCCCAGTGTCACAAAGCTAGCAAGCCGCTGAAAAGAGATTTGACTCCAAGAGTGGCATGGACCCAGGGCCCTGAAATATTATGTTATGCTATTACTATCACCAATACCGTGCTATGCAGCAGTAATAAATTCAGGGTGCCTGGATTACTCTGCTCTCTGACTTGGGAGACCAGAAGAGTGAGTCTGAGCTCTTCCCGGTGTGGGATTCCTGACTTAGAGGTTTCCAACAAGAATCTAGGCAGTGATATCAAAGTATTCATTGATATGCGAATCGATGAGTTCACATATCAATGTGAATCAGTTGAATCAATGAATGTTCAATGTTCAATCAATGAATCAACAACAGGGGAGATATGTGAGGAAGCTTCTACAACACTTATACTTACAGTGACTTGACCAAGGCCAGCCATGTAAGGAAACTCTTTATCCTTTACCTAAAATTACAATTCCCATCACTTGCTCTCGCTTTATGAGAACTACCAAATTTGCCCAACACCCACCACCAGGTAAGTTACCAAATAAAAGGTCTCAGACAACTCCATATACTTGTCAATGAACATTCATCTGGAATAAACTTCTTCAGGTTTAAGAAACACAGCAAGAGCCAAAAATACTTAACATGATAGTGGGTTCCATCCCAATCCTTGCCCAATACGAATGACTATATAATAATAGATGTATCTGGAAAGCTTTCTCAGTAACTAAACTGGGTCAGCTGATGGATAAAATGTGCCATCCCTGTGTCTTTCTGTTAAACCTGAAACAAGCAGTCTTTGAGAAGGAGGAGAATTAAAGCATGATATTTTACTGAGGCTGCAGTAAATTGCTCTCTGACCCTTCTTTGTTTTCTTTGCACTTTACTTAGCTCGGCAAAGCAGCCTAAGGGAATAACCCCTCTCGCGTGGCTGGTGCAAACACCTAGTGGTAACAGGCGTCCTCTGTAATGGAGAAGGTGAGCGATTGATCTGGCTTGTTTCCTTGACCTTGAAGGAAAGATGAAATCACTAGTGTAAGGAAACAACACAAAACTTTCACCCACAGGAGGACCACTGATTCTGCCAATTGCGATTAGCTACAAACTGACCGGAAGGGACTGGATATGCAGAAAATGCCAAGAAAGCTTCAGACCCCGTTCCGTGGCTTGTTCGGTCATAAAGGTGAAATAACCATTTTTTCCAGTCTCCTATATTATGTTCTCTTGCTACAGGTAAAATCACAAGCTAGAGCCAACACGAATATTCCTGTCCCTTTTCTATCATGGTCAGTGTGACTTATAGCAACTTCATGTAAAGAATTGGCTTGTATTGAGACAGTCCTTGAACCTCATAAAGGACTTCATAATTACGGAGTAGACTCTACACTGTCTGAGAAGCAAATTATGCACCAAGGTACACTGATAGGTAGTATCCATTCTCAGCCCTTGACAAGAAGAAGTTGGCTGAATTGCTGAGGTCTGAGGTCTTTCCATACTGGTACCCGTGCCTTCTGTATAATCTTGGACGAGTTATTTATAGGAACTTCTCTGGAATGTGTATATCCATACACAACTTGCATATTTTCCCTAATCCTCTGTGTTCAATGTGTCCCCCCAGAAAGATACACTGAAGGATGTGTGAATGAGACCTTAAAGTTTTTGCAGGTGTAATTGAGTTAAAGTGAGGTCATACTGGATTAATGTGGACCCTAAATCCAATTGCTGGTGTTCTTATAAGGAGAAGGCCATACAGAGACACACAAAATGAGAAGGCCATGCTAACACGGGGCCGAGATTGGAGTTGTGCAGCCGTGCATGGAAAAGGCAAGGAAAGACCCATCTCCAGAGCCTTCCGCAGGAGGCTAGCCCTGTAGAGCTCTGATCTCAGACTTTTGGCCTCCAGAGATTTGAGAGAGTTCACTTCTGTTGTGGTAAGCCACCCATTGTGTGGTATTTTTTTATAGCAGCTCTAGGAAATGAACACAACGTGCACCCACACATAAAACAGAGGTGAAAGGTAAGATTTTGGGGAGGCGTGGAGAAGTCCTAAAGAAGAATAAGCTATCTCTCGTCTACCATCTAACTGAGAGACTAGGTTAAATTAGCAAAACTGCCAGCAAGCAACAGCACGGCGAAGTAGCATTGTGTGCCAGATTTTTATGGGACCAATTAGAAACATAAAGTATGAAATTAAATTTTCAAAAAGAATGATTAGGTCAGCATATTGTAAGACCTAAAATTTCAAGTGCTTCCTTGACAGAGTGAACCTCACAGGGCCCCAAAGACCTAACCAAGAGCTCCCTGGCTCTTACCAGATAAGCCCATCACACACCACGAAAGACTCCCCACCCACCTAGTACCCTTGTCTTCGAGATAGGCTGTACTTCAACTTGTCCTCAATCTGAGGAGACTCACTTCCCCCACTAGCCCACACAGTTACCCAAACAAGGCAATTGCATCCTCCCACAGTTACCTGACATTCTTGGTGCAGCAAAACCTGCAGGCTCACAGTGTTCCCCAGAGCAATCCCCATGTGGCCCCGTGTGGTGCTCAGTGTCCTTCCCCCAAGGCTGTGAGTATATGGGACTAATAAACTGCTGTCCATGTCCAGTGCCACATGTCCTGGTCCCTGCAAACCCCAGAACCCCAAGGCAGGAGCATCTCCCTCACCAATGGGGTGAAGAAGAGGCAAATGAAGCAGTAGGGAAGATCATTCTTCAGGGAAATAAGACTTCTAGGTGAGGTATGTTTGAGCTGGGTCTTGAAAAAAAAAGTAAGAACCACCACAACCAGTATATGGACATTCGTGAAGAAAATATGGAAAATAGAAACACGAACATGTAAACAAAAGAAGAAATTAGCAAACTGAAAACAGACGTGTCCAATCCAATGATGGATAGCAAGGACCAGCTAGCAGTGGTTGGACTAGAATGGTGACGCAGAGCCCATTCAAACCAACCCAAGAGAGAAGACATGGCAGGGACCCAGGCCCAGTGGGGTTATTTTTCAAATAAAATTTCCCAGACCATACCCGGAGACGAAATATGTCTGCAGCTAAGAACTGTTAGAGGAAATTAATGCAGCTTTTTCCGTTGGGACACATGAGTTCCCTTTGATTTTTATATGCTTTCCAGAATTCTACACACATCTATCTGAGATAAAACCAAGCCAGTTTTGAAACTCTGCAGATGACAATCACCGAAGCCCATGAAAAATTTGTCTGCAGGCTAGTATCACTTTTGTCCAAAACATGTTCTTATAAGACAAACAACTAACAACAACAACAAAAATCCCAACCTTATGCTTCTCAGTTTCTTTTCAAGAGAAATTAGACAGCATTTCACTTATATTTTCCTCCTCCCTACAACACTGAAATTTTCTACTGTTTTAATGAATTTGATTTACTTATACTTTATCCAGGGATTGGGTCCAGTGCTTATTGATTACCTTTGCTTTTTCTACATTTGAGGGCAATAAGGATTATAGTACAGTTTCCTGATGTCAACTTTTGAGAACCACAGGCAAGATTTCTTAAAACATCCTTTTAGTCCAATGAATGATCGCGGCTTCTAAAAAGTAAAAAAATGGACTTATTTGAATATCCCTTGTATTCTGTCTCCCATCTTTCAAATGTGTTTTATGAGAATGAGTGAGGTAGCTATAATAGGAGCAGCTATAAGAGAAGGAAGAGAGAGTTAATAGAGCTGATTTACCCTAAATAATTAGTTCCCAGATAATGTTTTTGAATATCAATCTTATTGAGTTATAATTTACCTACAATAAAATGGATCCATTTTTAAGTATTAAGAAAATAAATAAAATAAAATTTCCCAGATCTGCCACCCAGAACTTGTATTTTTAGATTGCGTGTGTATATATTGTATATACAACAATTTTTAGATTGCGTGTGTATATATTGTGTGTATATATATATATATATATACAACCTCAGGAATCTCTCTTCCCAGTCAGTACACATAATTACTCAAAAAAAGTAGATGCATGCCACGTGTAACTATTACACCACACATATATATTACATCATTTATAATGATACAATATATAATATTATATTTTATTGTTCCAATTTTTTTATTCTTAAATTATTTTTTTAAATTTTTATTTTAATCTTATATATTTTTATATAATTTTATATATTACTTATAATTTATATATAATATAATATATAATATAATAACATTATATATTATATGTTTTAATAAATTTTAATAAATATTTTT
>CM052883.1:161998688-162027290 GCA_028534135.1 Potos flavus | reverse complement strand
TAAGTCAAATTATATAAAAATTAAATTAATTATATTAAATTATATATTATATAGTAATATAATTTAATATAATTAATTTAATTAAAATTTAATTTTTAAGATTTAAAAATTAAATTTTAATAATATATGTAATATATAATATATAAATATATAAAAATAAATAAGAAATAAAATTTAAGTTTTACATTTTAAAAAATTGTAATTAGAAAATTCAAATTTAAAAGATTTGGAAAACATACATTACTTTAAAATTATTAATGTATAGTTACATAGTCTATAAGACACATAATATCATCTGTTATATATAATCCAATATTTTGTAACACAATACATAATGAAATGTATATGTATGCACGTATGTATGTGTATATAATAGAGAGAGAGAGAGAGAGAGAGAGAGATGAAGACATGTATATATATTGTACCTGAGCATGCAGCCCTCTGCTTCTGGGGTATTGATGATTGATGACCAATGAGATACAACAAAGGTTGTGAAGAGCATAATGCTGTCCCAAGTTAAATATAATTTTATCTTCAGTTTTCCATCTTGACTCTAAAATTTCTAACATCACAGAGATTATTCCATTCATTTTCACATAATGAAGTGGAGTAAAACTTTTAACAAATCTTTTGGAGAAGTTGTATCCCTAGAATTTTAAGGGAGGAGGGCAGTCCACAGATAAAATGATATTTACTTTTATCTATCTATTCAATAAAGCACATTATCTATCTATTTTTTAAAGCACAATGGACATTTTATGACTGGTTTCCACAATCAACCTGATCAGTTAAAGCCATATTATCATCAAGAACATGACCTAAATCTCATATGGTTTAACCGTTTTTTATGTCCTATTACATCTCACATTTTTTCCAATTGTTTTCACCTTTCAGAGGTTATAATATTAATGGCATGCGAGGAGAAGCTTGATATTAATTATAAATTGGTTTGAAAACTCCAGATTTGCTGACATTTGCATAATGGCTTTCCTTTGTTCCTTTCACTCCCAGATAATTGAGTTAGAATATCTCTGTTAAACAAAACAACCTTTCAGAAAGACAATAGGACCTCATTATAACCCTTGGTAAAGTAAGAGGAGGTCTTAACAAGGTAAAGGAATGTTTTTTTTCTCCTCTCTGGAACAGAAATTCTAGAGTTTAGGGTTTCAAACTTGACACAGGGAATTAAAACAAAAACAGAAACTAAAACACTGTATTGCAATCCATTGGGGAATTAAACAGACCAGGGACAATAGTGACGGTTGTGAATATGTGTCTGCTAATAAGTTCCTGCAATTCCTCCACCCCGGAGTGGATGTGGGTCGGACAGTGCTGGGGTGGGATGTGGGTTGATTTCACTGGCCAAATTTGTTCTATCTTTCTTAGGTTCATGAGAATCATGCACAGACCCCAAAGAAAACACAACTCCCCAAAAACGCTCTAGCCCCAAGCCATCCATAATGGTCAAACTATTTTTATTAATCAAATAAACGTTTTTTAAAATTCTAAAAAGTGTTTATATATCTTGGAATGATTCTAGGTCATCAGTGCATGGCTCACATTTATCAGTTCGTTTTTTTTTTCTTCTTTTAGACTACATTTCCTTTTGTATTGCTGTCCTATTAATTTTCTCAGAAGAAACCACAATACCTTTTACCTTCAGCATTTGTATTTTTTCCACATCTTTGATTATTTTGTGTTTGTCATTCTTGTCTAGTGTTAGTCACTTGTTTTGCTCGTTCCTAGATGGCCCTGCTATTCTCATCATGTTTCTAGACTTCTCAGAGTATCCTCCTCCAAAGGTTGCGAGGTCTCCTGCTATGCTATTTTGGTCTAACCAAACTGCACTTTTAACCGATTTTCATTTGTTTTTCTGATTTCAGCATTTCTTTTTGGGACTATGAGTCTGATTGATTTTAGGATTCATCATTTCCTTCAGACTCCTTCCCCACCGTGACCCCTCCTTTCATATTCTGGTCAGATGTCTTACATATTTTTATATCCATTGTATGTGTATACTACCTTAATCCATTAATCTCTGGTAATGTTATGCTATTCCTTCTTTTTCTTTTTCTATTAACAAAGATATTTGCACCACCTATTGCTATGCAACCTAGTAATTATTATTTCTTCATTGTCTTCAGGCAGCATCAATTTAGGTTAGGATGTTAATCCACTCTACCACTGAAAGAAGAGCATGTAAATATACTTTCCAATGAAAAACAGCACTACAAAATCTAAAACGGATATCAAATATGGGCTTTAAAAACACTGAAAATAAAAAAAGAAAACTAAAAGGGTGAGAAAGAGGAGACGAAGCAAATGGATTCTATGAAAATATGTTATTTTATATCAAAATGTGGTTTTGCTGTATACTTTAAAAATCCATATGTTCCAACAGGATTTAAAAAAAAACAAAGCCATAACGTATGGATAGATGGCCATATAATTTAAGATATTCGGTTTCTGGTTTTGCAAGCCATAATGGCCACACTTTTGTGGGCTTGCCATATGAAAGATAAACCTTTTTTCATAGACTTCAAGCTGTTACCATTCAAATGAAGTGGCTCTATCTCATATTACCACTTCCCATAATGATGATTCCATACAATAAATTAACGTGCTATATTACTTAAGGTTTTGATTCATGCTTAATTATAGGTTCCCTCATTTAATTACAAATTAAAGACAATAATCAAGCCTCCCTCTAAACCACTGTCTGAGACTAATGAATTTCCTATCTGTCACAGCGGGAAGCTTCCCTAATCTATTTCCTCACCCCAGACCAGGTTTAGTGCCTTTCTTATACATTCTCATAACATGATGTTTTTCTCTTTCATAGCCCTTAACACGATCGTAATCATTTGAAAGATCGATGCAATTATCAGCTGAAGTCTGTCTTCCCTCCTGTTCCCTTCTGAGCCCCGCGTGGGCACAGACCCGGACCTGCCCTGTTTGATGCATGCCAGTGATAATAGCTCAATAAATACCTGTGGACGGCATGTGGAATGAAAGCCAGTGTTGTATACCAAAACTAGTGCTACAAAACTCCTATTACAGAACACTTTTGACCAGCGAAGAACGACACGTTTGTGAATTCAATGTAAGTTCAAAACACATCCCAGTTAAAAATAAACACTCACCTCCAAATACCAGAGCAAAAAGTGAGCACTTAGGATATTTTACTTGTATGCAATGTGTTTGGGAGGCTTTGGGTAAATGCTTTTAAGTAGATGGAGTGAATGAGCCCATTGAAAAGAAAACAAATTCTGGCTTTGGAGTTTGTTTTAACTCATCACCGTGACCAAGAGTGTGCAATTAAAGATAGTAATACCTCACAGGGAAAGTAGTGTTATACCTTGAAATAAACAACTTTTGAATGGTGATCCCATTATGCAATACAAATCAAGCCTTACAGCTGGTCACTCTACCAAAATGTTCTGAGAGAGATTCATTAGTTCTTTTGTATGGTTTTGCAGTGGGCCGAGCACTATTTGCGATGCTTTTCTCTCCCTTTTATGTTATGTGTGTACGAAATCTCAATATAGATGCTTATATAGTTCACTCTATAAAGCACAGCTGTGAGATTATTGCTTACTATTACATTAAAGAAAGAAACACAATTGAGAGGCCTGGATACAGTGAATAACTGATGAGAGCTATGATTGAAATGCCTTTTTCCACATTTCCCAATGTAGTAGCAAAAAGGAGGTCATTTGCATATGCTATGGGAGTGGAAGACAATCTTGATAATTTGTGTATTTTAAACCAAATCTGGTTTTTGCTATTATTATCTGTGTTAATCAAACAGTAAATTCATAATTTCCTGTCATTATTACTCTAGTCTCCATTCCTTTATTTAAAAAAATTAGAAAGTGTCATTGACATTATTTAAAATCAAATGTTTACATACACATTTCATTACTGAGCCAATTCCTCCACTTAACAAAATAGAACCAGTTTTAGGAAGAAAGAGAAAGGAGAAGGAAAAGGAGGAAGAAGGCAAGAAGAGGGCTGAGGGATGGAGGAGAGAGAGAAATAGAGAAAAGGAGGAAAAGAAGGAGGAAGGAGGGAGAAGGAGGGAAGGAAAAGATCTTAACACCCTTAACATGCTAATTTAAAGCTAAAGCTAGCCCTCTGCTGCAGCCTGCTGGCAGACTGGAGAACTACAAGTGAAAAAACTGCTGGCAGTAAAAAATTTATTATACATGCTTCATGTTAAATCCAGCAGTCTCAAACAATTTTATTACACATAATCCAGTGGGATATAAGTGAAACAAAGCATGTTGTTTCTCAGTTAAGAAGTAAGCTAACTCTGCAAACGGATGCATAAATATCGTAATACACTTCTTTACATAGGAGACAGATTGATATTCCAAATTAGAAAGTAATAACCGGATTCCTAGCCAAACTGCATTAGTTAACGGCTCACTTCAAAGAAACTCATTTTTTTACACAGATAAAACCATGAAGGGGACAGAGTACAGTTGAAAATCACTGTATAAGGAGAGACTGTGCTGAACATCATTTTTGAGGATCCGTATTTGACCAGAAGTTCTGAGACTACATCTGAATATTTAAAATATCAGAAGGTTTTGTAACAAGGACAAAACATCTATTGTAAAATGTCCAGAAATTTGTTTAGTGGAATTCCAAGTGGAAGCAGACATGATGAGGTTTAGGGGTAAACTCTTTCTGTTTAGGCAAGGCTCACTGATGAATTCTCTTAGTCAAAACTCAAGAACTCACCCACTCATCAGACATTGGTGAGGAAGCCATGGCATGTTAAATATATGTTTAATAATATAAAGGAATTTTTAATTTGGAGAAAGAGCTTTCTGTCAGGGATACACATACACACTTACAGAATTACATTATGACACTATGTTTTTCCTACTTGGCTGGAGGATGGGACTTTAGAGCTTCTGGAACAGGGAAAAAGAAGCATTGAAGTAGAGAGGCTAATGTTGGTTGGAAAGATCTCCATGTAGATGATGGTGCCCAGGACCCCAGAGCCAAAAGGCACTGTGGGAACAGTGACCTGACCTGAGTTAAGCTTTCTTTTCCTTCCTGCAGTGTTTGCTGTAGTAAGGTAGGAGCCATACCGGTTGGTTCTCAAAACACCTTGGAGTCATTCTGGATTTTCAAGCCCCTTTTTAAAAAGTAGGGGGAGGGATGCCTGGGTGGCTCAGTTGGTTAAGCGTCTGCCTTCAGCTCAGGTCAGGATCCTGGAGTCCTGTGATGGAGTCCTGCATCGGGCTCCCCGCTCAACAGGGAACCTGCTTCTCCTTCTGACCTTCCCCCCTCTCATGCTTTCTCTTTCTCACTCTCTCTTTCAAATAAATAAATAAAATCTTAAAAAAAAAGAGGGGGAGAAATATATACATATATAATATACACACATATTATATATGTAATATATACATAATATGTATATAATTTCTTCCAACACTATTTGGAATAAGGATGTGATATATAAATGACTATAAATCTATAAATGGTTTATGGCATAGCGACTAAAACATAATAACATGCCTACAATTAAGCTTAAAAAAGAACTACATAACCAGTAGTAAAATAAATCAAGATAAAATGGTAAGAAACAATTCAAAACCATTTTTAAACAACAATTAGTAATCAGTGAGATATTGTCATTACAGAAACATGAAAAGCACATGGAAGGAAATGGGCTGATAGTTTTCTGGTTTCTTCCTCAAAATGTTGTTTGACGTTATCGTGTTTGTATAATAAAAAACGCACGCACAGGCATCCGTTCAGAATCCCCGGGAAGCAGATGCCAAGACAGGATTCAGCACACACGAGATTTGTTGGGAGAAGGCCCAGGAAGGATGAGGTTGAGGACCCAGGGAAGGCAGGCGGGTCCCCAGACAGCCCTGCAATCCCGACCACCCCTGAAGGGGAGGGAAGGAAGGAGGAGAGGTCGTATCTCAGGCTGCTGTGTCACCCTAAGAAAGTTTAGACCATGCTAATGGGGAGCCCTTGAGCTGAAGTCACCGCTTAGAGGAGGCCTATGTTTGGCAGGAAGGGGCTGTGCTTTCTCTTGCTGTTGGTGGCAGGGGAATAGCCCGGGGGAAGAGGAGCTTGGCATGAACACAGTGGGAGATCCCAGA
The DNA here is from genome assembly GCA_028534135.1 of Potos flavus. Classification (NCBI taxonomy): domain Eukaryota; kingdom Metazoa; phylum Chordata; class Mammalia; order Carnivora; family Procyonidae; genus Potos; species Potos flavus. The sequence continues at coordinate 162,021,159 of CM052883.1, read as the reverse complement.
GGTCCCTGGAGCTCTCACTCCATCCCGCAGAAGCAGGTCTGGGCTGTGCTGTCAGGGCCGCCGCAGTGCATGTACCTCATAAAGTTTGGGCTGTTCTTCTAGTGTCGTGGATCCTGGATCCATTTCCACCTGGATCACGCTCTGCCCGAGTTCTTCTGGGTTTTGTCTTCTTTCTCCCACAGTTTAATTATATATGTGATTCCTATAGTATTCTGTGTGCCAGTGATTTTTTATTCTCTCCAGTTTTTTTTTTCCTTAAGATTTTATTTATTCATTTGACAGGGAGAGAGAGAGAGAGAGAGAGAGAGAGAGATCGCATAAGCAGGGGGAAGTGCAGAGGGAGAAGCAGGTTCCCCCTGAGCAGGGAGCCCAATGCAGGGCTCAATCCCAGGACCCTGGGATCATGAACCCAGCCGAAGGCAGTTGCTTAACAGGCTGAGCCACCCAGGCACCCCTGATTCTCTCCAGTTTTTGTCCTGTGACCTTGTCTATCAATTGAAATGGTATGTCACTTACTAACAATGACAATTTTCTAATTCTCTCCATAAGGACTTTGGCCTGGGTGTGGAGGGAGGGGTGAGAATGCCAAATGAACTTAAAAAGAGAAAACCCATAAAAATAAAAAGCAAGAAACGAAATGTAAATAACCCTTGTTGGGGTGCTTGGGCGGCTCAGTCATTAAGCGGGTGCCTTCCGCTCAGGTCATGATCCCATTGTCCTGGGTCAGCGGGGAGTCCGCTTCTCCCTCTCCCACTCCCCCTGCTTGTGTTCCCTCTCTCACTGTCTTTCTTTCTCTGTCAAATAAATAAATAATATCTCTCTTTTTTTTTTTTTAAAGAAATAACTCTTGTCAAGGGCTTAGGAGCCCCCAATGTAGGGAGGGAAACATCAGTCCCCTCTTGTATTCTAGCTCTCACATTTTCCTTTAAAAGGAAGTCTTTCTTTTACTTTTTCAGGTGGGAGAGAACTTCCATGCTCCTTGGATTCTGTAATAATCTCCTGCCAGTATTACTGGTTTCAAGAAAGTACATTACATTTCACAATTTATTGTTTCCTTAAATCTGAGAGGGCAGCTCATTCCCATGCACATTATTTTTCTTCTCCTTTCTGAATAAGGAATCATCCATAATGGTTGCAAGTTTCCTAATTTAAGACTCATCTTAAATACCTTCCGTGTACCTTAAATACTAAGTGGAAAAAACAGAACTAATAATTTTCTCCTTCTTTTAATTATTATCCACTTGAGAGGAATCTTTTTTGCTTAAAATAATTTTAAGAGGTAGCCAGATTATGAACCTTCTTTATTAGTTGAATGGTAGCAAATAGAGAACAAAAAGAACTCTCGGGCAGATTTTGGTGAAACAACTGGAGTGACCATTGGCCAGAGACTCTTCTCTAAGTATTACTACAGAAGAGCATTTGTTAATCTTGAGTACTTCATATATTGATTAAGGAAAAATATGGCCCAGATGGGGGTTTTAAATTTGTTTCTTAGCAGATGTACCACTTAGAATACCTTTGGCTGCCTGATTAAAATGGATTGAGCCATAGAACAGGTTAATAATTCTCATCTACAAAGTCAGAAACAGTTTGTATCTGGGGCCATTGAAAAATTAGTTATGTCACAGCCTTGAATTGCTTCTCCTCACCTTCGCCTCATGTTAGTAAGATGATTCTGTCCACGGAGACAAGCCATCCTCATGAGATATGTCCAACGATGAAAGGTGGGAACAAAGCTCCCTCCTTACAATTCCCTCTTTGTACTAGGGGAGAAAGTCTCTCACAGAAGAATCCCAGAAAACATCTGTCCCTTTTGTATCTCCTTGACAATACCTGGATCACTTGGCAACACCAGCCCCAATTACTTGCAAAGTAGGGTGCGAGTACCCCAATTCATTTAGCCCAATCGTGACTCATTGCTTTTGTCTGTGAACATTGCCCAGCAATACCGGTACAAAATGGAAGTTCTGGTACCAAAGAGTAATGAAGTTGGACAAACAGCAATCAATGTGGGCAATGAACCATGCCTCCCACAGCAGAGAGAAGTTTTCAAATATCTTGTAGATGTTCCAAATACAAAATGCACAATAGGTGAAACAGATGAAAGGAGGGGGCATCAATTTAAGGAAGAGTGCTTCACTCCTCTGTGCACTTCTTTTCCCTGCTGTGACTCCTCAGACACCTCTGCTCAAAGCTTAGTACATTTGAAACCACTGCCCTAGAATTTAAATAACTACACAGAGAATTAAATGGAAACTACACTGTGAGCAAATGGGATTCATCCCCAGAATGCAAAGATGGTTAACTTAGAAAGTGAATTAATATATCTTGCTATATGTATGAGTAAGAAATAGAAGGATAAAAACAAATTATTAATTAGCATTCCTTAGTAGAATATATATAACTGGATTCATCTTTGCTATGATTTTTATGCTTTCTATATTATATATATAACCAGTGACAAAAGAAAGTTTCAGACCTAAATGTTGAAAGAGTAGAAGTATTCCTATTATGTTCAGGAACAAGAGAAGAATATTTAGTATCAATTAATCTAGAAGACTGAAGTCTACGTTAAAAAACAGTATAAGTATATATACATATGTATGGAAAAGGAAGGTGTATATATATATATGGAGAAGGCAACTCTACATTAAAAACAGTATATATATATATATGTGTGTGTGTGTATATATATATATGGAAAAAGCAAATTCCATCATCTCTAGATGCCATCAGATTAATATTCAGGTTAATGCTCTAAGAATAAATTCCACCTGAACCATGCATGACCTGTATGAAAGAATCCCCTTCCTTACTCTTCAAGCTCTCTCATTTCATCATCTTGTTAGGCACTCATAGGTAGTCACTTAAAAAAAAATGAATTAATTGAATGAGTGGATATTTCTTTCTTTTTTTTTTTTTTTTTTTTTGAGTGGATATTTCTATAGCAAGACCTATTCAACTAGCTGCTAATAGGCTGACTTGCAGGTAAGCAATGGCATTTGAGCTGATATCTTTGAACACTCTTGCTACCATCGGGGCAGTACTAGAGTGATAGCAAAAAAGATGAAGGGAGATCATGAATTTGGGATATATTTTGAATATAGTTTCATAGTTTGTCCCCAAAGTGTACTCTAAAACAAAGATTCAAGTGTATGTTGTTTATCTGGGAGGTACAGGGCACACAAGTGAGGTGGGGAAGTACAACAGGAAAGGAGGACAGTGAGTAATGGAATGTGATTAAGCCAATGACTATAATAGGCAACCAGAGCTTACTCTCTTGGGGAAATTCTGGAAAATATTTCAGAGTTATTCTACCCAAGGAGTCAGGATCTGGAGTACTTATACGCCAACCCCTGAGAGTCATTGGCTGAGATCTGCTGAGTGGTTGGTGGGGAGGAGGGATGGATGGCAGTGCTAATTCCCCAGGACCTCCGGCTACTTATTGAGTGTTGGCAGAGTGGACTTCTATGTTCAGGCAGAGCCTGACTTAGAGACTTAGAGAGGCAGATACTCTAGCTGCTGGGATTTAGCTGAAGCATGCTGTAATGGCTGAGATGCTACAGTTGTGGGAGGGGTGCAAAAGCCCATAGGGATTCATGACACATTGGTCTGGGAAGTGTGAGGCCAAGAAAATTCCAAGGTTACTCCCTGGCTGCTGTGTGACTCCTGGGTTGGTTATGCTGAGATGGGGAAGAATTGGTAGATGATCAACATGGGACAAAGAAATCTGATCGAGGGACAGTCATGTGGGGCTATATTCACATGAGGCAGCCCCCAGGAAACTCAGACATCTTTGCTGGCACTTGAGAAGGCCTAAGGTTTACTGAGGTGATGTGTGGCCTCCATTCTCATGATTGGAATATTACTGGAAATATCAACTCATTTGTAGCCACTGGGGAACAATACCTAGAAATATGATTTACATAATAAAAAGATTGCTATAGCTTACAATCTTCAGAATTCTATAAACTGTGCAGAGAAAGGAAGATAGAAACTAAGTATGGCCATCCATAAAATCAACACTCAATCTTTTTGTTAAACTGTCATCAAATCGCATGACAGTGGCCCTCAGATCTTCTTGGCTTCTCAGTGATCAAATACTAGATTTGGCTTACTTAATGATCATGATATAAAATTAGATTAAATCATTAAATTTAACAATTTCAGTTGACATTTTGTTGGGTTCACCATTGTAAAAAAAGGTAATCTTGAGGGTTGCAAGTCTGCTGTTTTACAACTTTTCAAATGAGGCAATAAAGCCCATGGGGTTGTCAACCATGTCTGAAATATAAACCATTCATAGGCTGGAGAAAGGAAAACAAAGGTTCTTCCACTTCATAAAAAGAAAAATCCTTACCCAGTCTTCCTAGTCATAAAATATTTCAATTTACAAGGAAAATAAATTTAAAAGGAAATATGACAGAATTTTCTAGCAATAGCTTCATCATAACCTTGAAAACACTGTCTCCAGTTATGTTCTCCTTTCCTTCTTTTCAATATATCAGCTGACTGCTAAAATTGGCCACCCCCTCTCCTTTGACTCCTCTCTGACCCAATTCAGGCTTCCAAGTGGGAGGAACACAAAAGCAAAGCCAGCACTGGGCATTTGTTTACTTCTTTGTGTCTCAGCACAAATGATGATACCACTAGAAAAAGTCTGGGGAATAATGTTTCTTTGTTATTGTGTAGCCTGCACACCTGCGGGGTCAGTGCCTGCATTGTTTTGTGGGTTTCTCGTATGCCAGACCAGATGAGAAAGCAATTCTTGTTATTGCTTTGTGATCCAGTATACCAACCTATTTTTATTTCCACAAAATATGGGTAGAAATGTGTGTGCAACTAAATGCATACTTCAGAAATCTAGGCAGTTATTAATTTTTTTTCTGTTTTACATTTTCTAGCGATGTTGATCAGAGAGAGTCTGGACTGCAACGTTAATCAAGATGCTGTGATATCCTATCAGTAAGTGCTGGTTTCACCGTTACACTATGAAAAATTGCTTCTATGAGAAAATTATTCAGAGAATTTTAATGAATTTTCCACTATTCTAACAAACAATTTCCCACCCCAGCATCGCCTCTTTGTGATTGACCAAATAGGAAAAAAAAAAAAAAAAATGTAAACTGTAACAAAATTATCTGGAAAACAACTATTAAATAATTAGATTGGGAAAAAGTTGTTAATTTATTCATCTAATGATGCATTATATATTTTAGACAGCACCCTGGCACGTATGAGTACAAAATTTATTACCCAAAATAATGCAATTTCTATTGAAGCTCACTGGATATGAACCAATTATAGTTAATATGCTGAAGGCATTAGTGGTAAATAAAAATCCAGAATTACTGTATTTCTGTGGATAATGACCTAGCGTTCTACAACGCCATCGCGATGGTGATAGGGCACAGTGTAGGGTTCCAGTGGAAATACACAAGCAGAATCTTCCCGAACTCACCAGCAGTCAAAAATTAAATTTGGCTTACCTACCAGACTTGAGATACAGTCTTACCTACTCCTAGATTCTGCACATTTCTTTTATGGGTTTGATTTCTGTGCTATAAATTCCATGCCTCTCAGGGGCACTGAGAATTAACAGTTGTCATATTTTTGGCAGTTGAGGACAGGCACCAGGAAATGCAGTCTCCCATCATCTAGCTGGACTGCCAACATTTATACTGAGCATTTATAAACAATGAAACATCTATTTCATTGGTACCACTGTTAGGTAGTCTTGGGCCTTAGGGATTTCTGAATTACAGATGGGACAGAAATCAGATTTCAACAGATTTTGAGATCAAAATGTTCCTTTGCACAGACAGAAATTCCTACCTTGTATTTCCATAATTACTTATGAACGTTTTAAAAGAGAAGTAGCAATTATTTGAAGGCACTTATTTGATTTCGTTAGGGATATTTGCTACCTTTGACAATCTACTGTATTGGGAATTGCTTTGTTGTTTTTCTAATGAAAAACTCCTTGAGATGCAACCGGGGAAGGGGCTTGGCATCAGACAGAGCAAAGTTTAACTCTAGGTTCTCACATTTAAGAGTGTTTATCCTTGAGCAAGATACTTAAACTTTCAAAATTTTAAAAATCTCCCAGGTTTTTAATGTTTTTAATACGTAACGGATTTTAAAGGATGGTTCAATAACAATACGGGGAAGTATCTAGTGACCTGAAGGCATGGAGTCCAGTGTAAGGAGAGACAGGAATCTAAAGGGAATGTGCGCATGAGCGAGGATGGGGTACAGCCCGCTACTGTTTCTGCCTCTGGGGAGAGGACTGCCGTAGGTGTTGCAGGTAGGGAAGGCGGGCCCCGCCGCGTAATCTGGAATGCAGAAGTTAGAGCAGAGGGGTTGAACTGCACCACACAATTCCGTTTATAGAAAGAGGGAAGAGTCTTTTCGAGCTGGATATGTTAATTTCATGTAAAAACAAAAAGACTTGGGGATGGGGGTGCTGGAGAGAGAGGAGTCAGCAGTGGGGAACTGATGAGATAAAAAAGGAAGGGGGCCCTGCGTGAACCCCAAGGCAACCAGAAGTAGGCCTAGTGTAAGAGATGGAGGCAGCTGAAATTCAGGATCTCTCTGTGATGCAGTTCAATTTCTGCACTTTAGAAACAATGCCGTATTATATCCAATGATGTTTCCACTGCATAATGTAATACCCTGCCACTTACCACCCTCTGGTATTCAGTAAAGGCTTCTCAACCACTAATTTCATGCTGATCTTCCATTAATGTAGCCTGAAGGATTAAAGAGAGGGGCTTATGACCATGTGGGGCCAGGGAGAAGGGTTCCGAGAAAACTGGAGCACCAGGAAGACACAGCGATGAGATGCGCGGGTGCTGCCAAGGAGACCGGGAACACCTGGAATTCAAAGTTCAGTGTCACAGACATGATGTGAAAACAACGTTGGAAATTTTCCAGCAGTACAAAATTCTTCTAGTCTTCTTTTATCAGGGCGAGACTCCTCACTTTGTACATTAAAAATAAAACCCCCGATTCCAGAAGTTGAGGACATTTCAGTCTTAGAAAGTGTTAGTAAGTTGAAACTTATACAAATAGCTTGAGTTCATTCTGAAGTAAGAAACTTTTAAAATTCTACAATTAAATTGATTTAATAAGCCTCACTTGGTGTTATTCAAATGTTGTTTTTCAAGAAGGAAACCAAATGACCTAGAACCCCCACTCTGCGTCAGGTATCTTGAGTTATCTCATTTCGTTCTTGAATCACTTCTACCAGCAGAATATTGTTTGCATTTTAGAAATGAGACTGCTGTGCTGATACAGTGAGTGGCTGAGCAACTTGCCTCAATGAGTCATTCAGAGGTGGCAGAGCAGGAATGAAATCCATACTCTTTTGACTCTCCTGCCCCTGCCTGTTCCAGATCTTCCCAGCTGACTGGCAACTTCCCACGCCAGGAAAGCAAGGCTGGTGCCTCATCATTGCAAGTGCACACAAATACTTTTAATCTATTATAATTGCTCCCAGAGAAGAATGAGAGTCTGACTTCATTGAAGCAGCTTTAATTCTCTAGGAGCTACTTAATATCACTGCTATATGAAATGTGATAAATTTTCCAGCTTAAAAACAGTGCTTCATCATTACCAAATGCATTAGAAAATATTTACTAGGGCGCCTGGGTGGCTCAGTGGGTTAAAGCCTCTGCCTTCGGCTCAGGTCATGATCTCAGGGTCCTGGGATCGAGCCCCCGCATCGGGCTCTCTGCTCAGCAGGGAGCCTGCTTCCCCCTCTCTCTCTGCCTGCCTCTCTGCCTACTTGTGATCTCTCTCTGTCAAATAAATAAATAAAATCTTAAAAAAAAAAAGAAAATATTTACTAATACCTGAATTGCACATAATAATGATAGTATTTATTGAACACTTACTAAATGCCAGACAGTGTACTAAGTACTTTACATAGATTACATTACTTAATGCTCACAAAATCCACAAGGTCAGTATTACTATTTTCTGCATTTTACATTTAAGGGCACTGAGACTTAGGAGGTAATTTGCCAAAGGTCATCAGTTCGATCAGGCAGGCCAGATTGGAGCCCTTCCACTTTTAATCAACATGCTAAAACTTCTCCAACATAAAACTTTACCGGGTGCTGGGCAACAAAGCCTAGACTCTGTCTTTCTTCTGTGTAGCAAAATCCACACCAAATAACAAGAAAATTATACATTATTGATATTCACAAAAACCTAGGGAACAGAAGAAAAGAAGAGAATGTGAGGGACCTAAATTACTACTGAGTTCTTCTCTACCCCATCTGCATTCCTTCCCTCCCCAGCCACCATAGAAAGCAAAACAACTGGAGAGGTTAAATAACTTGCCCAAGGTCACCTACCCACAGCCAAGTCTCCTGACTCTCAGGCCAAAGGAACTTCTAGTGCAAAACTCAAGACCTGATAGAAGTTAGGCTAGATCCCTGCAAAAATCCAAATAGCAAATTATGCTTTCAGAATTGTCTTATTTTGAAAGTAACTTTGTTTTAAAGAAAGTTCCAGCAACATCCTTTTAGAAAAATTTGTCAGTGAAATTATTGGTCGATGTGGTCATGACTTTCCTACATACCTTAATATGATAATTTAAACTTTAGGTCTTGCACATGAAAATGAACAAGCTGTTTCATTTCTTCTTTTTCTCCCCCACAGGTATGATTTTATGATTCCAGACTCTATTATCAACCCAAGGCTCTAAAGGGTATCATTGCCATGAAAAAGAGAAAATTCCATATGGAGTTACATATTTATTTCTAAATATGGGATAACACTTTGATAGAAGGTTTGATTAAAATCTCTCCATGGTGTGCAATAGTCGGCACTGAATCTTTGCTACATATTTAAAACTTGTGTTCCAGAGGGCTTCATCTGTGCTCTGTGGATCATGGAGTCTCTTTTCATTAATGGCTCATCAGAAAGTTGTTCAAGTTGATCCCATTTGCAGAGCTTCTGCACATACAGTATAAAACCACCAGTAGTACGAGTACGGATATATATAATAACTATTAGATATGATGATCACTAACTAAACTTCCAAACTTACCAACCCTTGTATTTTATTTATTTGCCTTTCCTACATTTCTTAGCAATTACAATCCAATCCATACAGTAGGTTAAATATTCAATAAGTAAAAAAATAAAAGATATACCTCAATTTGATGAAGATATTTGGTGCCTCTTTGGAGAGAAATCAAGGTGTGGGGAAAAAGTAGACCAAGCACCCTGTCATGTCAGCATGGTAAAGACTGCTAATTATTTCAAATTAATTCTCTCCTTCATCCAGAGTAATAAAGTTTAAGGCTGCCAACTTAGAGATAATGTTTATCAACAGTCCTCAAAGAGATATGTGGTCAGAGGACCGCATTAAAGCCAATGGGACTGAATACAAGTGATGTTTGCAACATCTGGGTATTCTTCAATTTGAAACACAAGCCGCTTACCTTAGAGTTCTCTTTCTCCTTTGTTCTGTGAAACAGACACAATCGTGACCCAGTCTCAACTATGCAGATGAAGAGAATGCCTAGCTGATGGCCGAACAATCAAATGACTAAATGACGGAAGTTGGTCCTAGAGCAGAGCCACCCTCCCAAACGAGACCATTCACCTCAAGACCCTTAGATGGGAAAGAAAGACATATTTGCTCTGTATTTGGGGTCCATTTGTTATGTGAACTTAGCTTCACCTTAACTTTAATGACTGCCCCCATCAATAAAGGGCTAACTCCTGACTCCTGTGCCCAAGGAGGCATGTGTAACACTCACTATTTTTATTATTAAAAATTAATTATAAACTCCCCAAGCCTCAATAAAGGTCAGAGAATTAAAAAAAATTTAATTATGTGTAAGGTTTTGTTTTATTTGGCATTGTTAAGTAACTGCATTCACTACCATATGTGAGGGATTAAAATGAGAGCAGAATGAACTACATAAAGTTTATGCTGTCATAAATTCACTTTTTCAAACCACACTAAAGCTTTTACTGTCAACTGATCTTCCTACTCCATGTTAGTATAACAGAAAGGGTTTTCTTTTTTTAAAGAAGAGAACAACCGTACTCCGTAAATGCACTTAATTTTTCATACTGAAGTCAAACAATTATTTGGACCAAAAAAAAAAAAATGGAAAGGGTGACCTGTGATTGCTTCTAACTATACATACTTATTTTTAAAAGGTAAGGTTCAAAGTGACCGATTTTATTGAGGCAAAAGCACTTGAAAAATCGTCGTTCAGGTTGAATCACACGAAGGTCTGAAAACTATGCATATAAATCAGTCAATGCCCCTACTGATTTAGGGAAACTGGAGCAGGACAAAGAAAAGTGCTACCACTCTGCAGTGCTGATTTTCATTAGGGGTTAAAGTTACCACTTTTCTACCCGTTAGCCTAAGAAATTACTTTTGTAACTCTATACATTTTAAGAAATCAGGTGGGTGTTATGAAAGTAACTAAGTTTAAACAATCCCCAATATTGATCCCTTTCAGTGGTAAACATTCTCCAAGGAAAAAGGTCTTGCTCCCATGGTACCACAGGGGTCACTTCAAGGTTAAAGGTGACTTGTTCCATGTGTGAATTTCAAAGGAAAAAATAAGGTGTGCTCCACTCACAAAGTGCCTTGTCAACAAAGTGTTAATATTTCCTGGAGGGGGGTGTTGTTTGCTTTTTACCTCAGTCAGTTTACATTACTTTAAAATAATTGCTTGCTAAACAAACCAAAGCAGTTTTGAATTCAGGAACTCTCAAGGGGACCCCTCAGGTTCTCACACCTTGAGAATCGCTGCCTTAGGCTAAATGATAAGTATTAAACAAATAATGAAACTATGGAGGTAAGGTGAGTGCAGGTTGAATTAATTTGCTGGCTCATTGACAAAATCAAGAACTCAGATTCTTTTTTTTTTTTTTTTAAGATTTTATTTTTGACAGAGAGAGACACAGCTCGAGAGGAAACACAAGCAGGGGGAGTGGGAGAGGGAGAAGCAGGTTTCCCGCCAAGCAGGGAGACCGATGACCTGAGCCAAAGGCAGATGCTTAACAACTGAGCCGCTCAGGCGCCCAAGAACTTTGATTCTTTCCATTTTTACCACTGTGCCATTCTCAGAGGGCGTGCCTCTCCTCCTTGGCTGGTTTCCTCATGGTCCTAGTGCTGCCATAGTGCCAGACATCAATAAAGACTAGAGACAGAAGAAAAGTTTTATTTCATGATCAGTTTTAATAGTTAAAAAATAATTTTAAGATTTCTGTTATGCTCACTGACCCAAAATGAATAATGAACATTTTCTCACCAATCAACTGGATGGAATCACCATGCTTAGTCTCCACACACACACACACACACACACACACACACAGATATCTTTCAATACGTATATTCCCTTCGAATTTACAATTCTACTTTCAGATGTTTTTCTTTTCTTTTTTTAAAAGATTTTATTTATTTATTTGAGAGAGAGAATGAGAGAGAGAGAGAGAGAGCATGAGAGGGGAGAAGGTCAGAGGGAGAAGCAGACTCTCCATGGAGCTGGGAGCCCGATGCGGGACTGGATCCCGGGACTCTGGGATCATGACCTGAGCCAAAGGCAGTTGCTTGACCAACCGAACCACCCAGGCGCCCTCAGATGTTTTTCTTAATGCAAGTATCAAACACATAAAAATATTAATGCTTTTTGATATTTTACATGGCAATTTTATGTTAATATATAATTTTAAAAATTCAGTGGTCCAATCATAAGAAATTAGTTGAATAAATTTTTTGTGCTTCTATCAGTGGAATGCTTTAGCACGGAGTCTGCTTCAGATTCTCTTCCCCTCCCTCTGCCCCCTGCTTGCATGGTCCCTCTCTCTCTCTCTAAAAAATAAAATAAAAATAAATTAAAAAAAATAAAATATATCTAATGATGTGAGTAAAACATGCCTGAAAAACCACACATGAAAGTAATCCTAGTGGACATCTCTGGGTCGTCATATTGCAGGTCATTTTCATTTCCTTTTTCATACTTTTCTGAATTACCTGATTTGTTGATAAATGCATATTGTTTTATTATGAACACATTATTTTATAATAATAATTTAGCAAAGCTATTTTATCTCGAAACAAGTGGATGTAATGCGGAAAACTTTCCAGTTCACTAATATCATTTAAATATATTTCAAAGGCATTTTAAGAACTAATTATTTTCACTAACTTCCTTTCCTTCTCAACAGAGAAAAGATGTTACAAGTTTTTTAAAAATTATTATGTATGTACAATTGTTAAGTAATTTAATGGGACCAGTTTTTATTCTGCATGATTTCACAGTAGTATCAGTGTAAATAGAAATCATCAATCACATTTGAAAGTCTCTCTGGTCCACATTTCCTTAAATCAAAATTAAGATTTGTCTTAGTTCTATAAAAACTGTAAACTATGCCCTCAATCTCTTCATAACTGGTTTGAAAGCACAGAAATCACACTTTTACTTGAGGTCAGGATATGTGTGAACAGACAGCTGTTTGTGGAATTATGAGTTTAATATCAAATATAATCTTTATTTTTTATTTGAGTGTAGTTGACATATAATGTTCCATTAATTTCATGTGTAAACAGAGTGATGAGACAAGTTTATACATTACAACATGCTCACAACAAGCGTAGCTACCATCTGTCACCATACAACGCAGCAGTAATGTCATTGACTCCTTCCTTTTGCTGTGCCTTTTATTCCCATAATCTTTTCACTTAATTTAAGCACTTGCAACACCCTATTCAAGAGCTGCTGTTTTAATTTACCTATCTAGAGGTCAAGATAATTTCCATCTGCAATTTTACTATTGATTTTTCATGTCTCATGCTAACACTGTCTAGTATTATTCATTCATTCATTCCCTGAAATGACTGACAACCTAACATGTCCTGAGTGAGTGATGGGCCCCAAGGGTACAAAAATAAATGAGAGAAGTCCTACTCAGAAAAATGTAAGAGATGAGACTGGTGACGTGGTCTTTTTGTAGTTGCTTACCTGAAATAAGGAAGCAGTGATGCAATAGGAGCCAGCTTGTGGAAGGAGAGGCTGATACTCGAAATAAATGTCTAAGAGTGTCTACTTGCTCTGTAAAGTGGGAAGCAATGCCCACAGCTGCGACCCAGCAAGGATTATGGAAGAGAAGGCAGGCTGGTGCCTGGACATATGAAGAGAGGGATGAAAGCAAGAGATATTCTCATGGGGAAAAGTCAAGGAAATGAACCAGAAACAAGAAGACAGATCGGTGAACTTAAACTCACCATAATTTCAAAACAGCTATGAGGATAGTGTGATTATGCCAGAGCAGAAAGCATCAGAGTCTAAATGAAGTCAAATTTCCCTCTAACAGAATTGGAGAAACTTGCTTCTCATAGAGAAAAGCTAAGGAATGTTCCTGTGGTTAAAGAAAGATGAGCACATTGTGTGATGGGCTCACCAACAAGTACGCACTTAATAAATATTTAGTAAATGGAAGGAATGGAGGGAGGGAAGAAGGAAGAGAGGAAGGGGAAAGGAGGAAGAGAAGGAGGGAAAGAAAGAAGGAAGGGAGGACCCTTATGCGTGGCGGTACTGTGCCAGTTACCAATAGCCCTGTACTAAACCACTCTGCTAACATATAAGGCTGTTCCTACCAAGTGATGGGAGTGATGGGTATTAAGGAGGGCAGGTGTTGTGATGAGCACTGAGTGTTATATGCAACTAATGAATTGCTGAACACTACATCAAAAACTAATGATGTACTATATGTTAGCTAACTGAACATAATAATAAAAAAGTTAAAAAAAAATTTTTAAAGACATAAGACTGTTCCTATCTATTGAGAAGGAAATGGAGGTGCGTCTTAAATAGGGATTTGAGATTCACACTACCCACTCAATGAAAATAGGAAGCAGAATAAGAAGGCAAGGACACACTTGGAAGGACAGGCGTTTGCAGAGACCTGTGACACTAATATCATTTCTGAGCTCAGTGCAACAAGTAGAATCAACAATCATCAACGTGTCATTGTACAACTCTCTGTCCCTTTTCTACTTTGTGCTCACGTCTTCATCGATGTGTCAATAATTTATGCGAGCATTTAAAAGGAAAGCTTAATTTAAGAACAAACCATGATTATGTGATGTGTCATTAAGTAAATTAGAAAGTGGTGGTTAAACTAAAATAAGTAGTGAGGACAGTAGGCAAAAATACCTGCAACATTAATCACACAATAGAATGATGTTTTGCCATGAATATAAATGTTACCTTAATGTATTCTGGTAATTATGGATAAGAATTAAAAATAGTACTATGTTCCTACAGAAAAAAAAAAACCTAGATGTTAACATTAAAGTTTCAGAAAGTCATTAAAAAGAAGACATTATAATCAAAATGCAAAATTTAAATCTTCTAAAGCAGTTGTTTATTTGGATGCAACTAATTTATGAAATGGGGATGGGGATAAAGTCTTATTTTGGTGCTATATTTTTGTGTGCCCTGCATTTTCCACCACATGTTCAAACCTAAGGAATCCTGAACTTCACTCCTGTCAATGAATAAATGACAGATCAATAGCCTGAAGTGAAATGCTTATGTATCAACAGGGAATGGACCATTATGTAATCATGTAAGAATCCATAATCTTTAGCCTTCAGATAGCAAAGGTCATATTTTGAAGGAAGATGCATTCACTCACAAAGTGACTGAGTATATTAGTAAAGTGAGTCTTCAGAAAGTACAGCCTTAATAAAATTCTCTTCTCATTTTGCTATGTTTTCTAGATAGTCCATGGAAACATGAGCACATGCCACTTTAAACTTGATTGGTGAAATGACCCAGTCTGCCAAGGACAGGACTTCCATGACTCAGGACGTGCAGTTTTAAAACTAAGACAGCCTTGGGCAGTTCTGAACAAGTTGGTCACCCTACCTAAAGCTGACCACCTCCATGTAAAATGATCAGCTCTTCAAACCCCCAAAAGACAGAGTATTGACATCCTTTAGCTGGATTACCCAACACGGCACTGGCAAAGAAGGGAAGCCAGAGAATTAAAAAATGTATAAGAAATTATTTGGGGGGTTAAAAAAAAAGCACTGAGGTAGTCAGTACAGAAAATCTTAGAACTTTGAATTTGTTGGACTTCTTTATACTATTTACAATGTGAATTGATTTTACTTTGACTTAGAGATGGATGGCTGGATGGGACCACCATACGCTGGATGTGCTCCTTGGACTCAGTCAAGGTACAGTATGTGGAGGGACAGCAAGAACACTTCCAATTATACAAGATATTATAATTTTCCTTTGGAACAATGTGGGATGATTTCAATAGAATGAAACATATAGCAATATGTGTAATAAAAAATCAGAGAGCATTTCTTTCTCAAATTACTGTTCTTTCCTCAGTTCATTGATGAACATATAGAAAGAGTACTTTGACATAATAATACATGCTAAATTGGTAACCTACATTTTCTCTTAATTCTCTTTCAATTAAGCCACAAACATCAATTTCTAATACAGTTAAGCTTTCCAAATTGAAGGCGAAGTGTTAGTTGTGTTATTGATTATAAATATATCATGATAAAAAGTTTAAAAACAAAAAAGTCATTTCCAATTCTGTTCTTTTGGAAAATACACATGAGCTTATATTAGTTATGACTTAGATGATTAGAATCTTTCATGGTCAGAACACATACATAAGTCCTTTTACCGGTTTATAAAATGATAAATAAAAATTTATTATATCTTTAAAGTGCTTTCTTCCCAGCTGATAGTCAATTAGAAAAAGTTGTAGATACTCTCATTTATCACAGTCACTGCTAAAAATATTGAAAAAACATGAATTTGAATCTAGTTTGCTTATGATCATTATTAGCTCAATTATTTTAAAAATCTAGTTATTCACAAATTCTGGACTCACAATAGTTTGACCTTTAAAGACCCGTCATTCTTGATCCTTGTCTGCATTAACTGTACTTTTCTCTTATTTTAAATTCTCAAATACTTCTAAAGGTTCATTACATGACAAAGCCAGATATGGTTCAAGAAAATTCATCACTAGAGGTAACAACCTACTGAAAATCCATTATAGCAGCTTGCAAAAAAAAAAAAAACAATAATAATTGTCTAAAATTCAGACAGTAAACAACCTAATAAGTTGGTAAGAACACAGAACTGACAGAAAATCTGAGTTTTAGTCCCAATTCTGTCGTAAGTGAGCTTTATGTTTTGGGGAAAAACTTAAACCCTCTGGGTTGCATTTTTAATTTCTATCGAATAAGGAAATTTTGGTATGTATAAACATGTCAGTATATTCATTATTTTTAAATACATATTTTAAAAACATATATAGTTTTTAAAAAGGAAAACTATGCATAATATTGTTTTAAAGGAAAACTCATTATAACATAATACATATACATACACATAATTTCTCAATCTATTTAGTCACCCAATTTTAATTATGTGGATGGATTGCTGGAAGGGTTATTATTAGATGTTGACATATTTGTTTCTGAGTAAAGGATAGTTTTCTTTTATTTTCTTCTTCTTCTTCTTCTTTTTTTTCTTTTTTCTGTTTTGGGATGGTTCGGAATCACTTGAGTATTTTATATTGATCATCTTTTTTCCACTAAAGCAATAAAACTTATCTAAGAAAGATAAAATTTCATCAGTTATTTAAAAAAACAATTTATACTTAGAAAATATAATTCTGATCAAAGTAACACCTACAAAGAGTAGAATTGCCAAGTAATGATAAAAAGTTTATAATGAAACAGAGAAGTTTCTCGGTTCTCCTCCTTATTGGCTCCTTTTCCAGGAGCTCACTGGCTCCGCCTTCCTCCCATGGGCAACCACTTTCCAGTCTTTTAACATCCTAACATCCTTCTAGTTTTTACCTCTGCTGACTCGTCTGTTTTTTAGCATTATTTGTAGCCATTTATTTAGCATTTTAGTTGATTCATTTCCTTACTCACCTCTCATCCTCCCAAAAAATAGGTATTAATTTTGGCTAAAATCCTAGTTGGATCCACTTATAACGTAGAAAGTTCCAAGAGAGTCTCATTCCTATTCTAACCACAAGAGAAAGCTAGATAATCCGCAAAACCTGAACAACTGTATAAACACGTCTGAGAGCTGACATCTCAGGGCAGCCAGAAGACCTAAACAACAAAGGGTACAAGGCCCTCCAAGAAGAAATGCCAGGAAATATTTCACCTGAGACAGAGCAGAATAGCAAGAGGGTGCAGGCATAAAGGAGATAAGAAGAACAAATTGAAATTTTTTAAAGGCCGTGGGCTAAAGGGACAGTTTAGAATCCCCAGGAGTCTGAGTCATGCTCTCTCTCTAACTCTCTCCCACCAGAGGGCAGGGAAGGAGACAAACATTATATGGTTGACATTCTCCAAAACTATTACACGTGCGTGTGCGTGCACACACACACACGCACACACACGCCACTCTTGATCAATAAAGCAGTTAAGACAACCTCACTCAGTGTGGGCTTACATTTTAAATATATCATACAAGGAATATTTTAAAAATAAAAAATGCTAAAGCTTGTAGTGAAAGGGGATTGAAAGAATGCATGAACAACTGGGGAATTTTAAAAAGAAACTACAAGAAAAATTCAAAAAGTCAAATGGAAATGCTAAAAATGAAAAACAGGACATCAAAGATGGCGAATTTCTTAGATGGGCTCGCCAGCCCACTGGACACAACAAAGGAACAAATCAGTAAACCTGAGGGTACGTCAAGAGAATTATCCAAACTGAATTATGAAAAGATACAATGTGAAAAAAAAGTGTACCAAAGATCTATGCACCAATATTGCACAAACACCCATGTAATTAGACTTCTCAAAGGGGAAGAGATGGAGAATTGAGCAGAAGAAATATTTGAAGACCTAATAATCAAGACACAATTTTCCAAAATTAATGGAAGACAAAAGCCACAATTCTAAGAATCTGGAAAAAAAGCTTGGGCAGGATAAATAGAAAAATAAACACACATACACCATCACAGTCACCTAAGTAAGAAATAATACATACATATTTTATACAGAATCATCCCCCATTAAAGAGGAAGAGGGAATATTTCCTAACTCAGGATTATTCTGCTTCCAAAAC
The DNA here is from genome assembly GCA_028534135.1 of Potos flavus. Classification (NCBI taxonomy): domain Eukaryota; kingdom Metazoa; phylum Chordata; class Mammalia; order Carnivora; family Procyonidae; genus Potos; species Potos flavus. The sequence continues at coordinate 162,003,035 of CM052883.1, read as the reverse complement.
CAGAAAACATCATGAGAATAGGTATAAAGTTACAGTTATTCAAGATGAGTAATTTCCAGGGAACTGCTACTCTGCATAGTGCCTATAGCTAACAAGATGATATTGCGTACTTAAAAATTTGTTAATTGTTTTACCATTAAAAACAGGGAAGGACCCAGGGAAACTTCTGGGGGTGACAGACATGTTTATTACCTGGATTGTGGTGATGGTCACCTGAGTGTATATATTGGTACTAAAGAGAAGGAAAAATTCTTCTCTACCCATCAAGTTCTTCCAGCCGGATTTAGACAAAGAGACAATATATCTGTGAGGAATTGACAGGACAAAAGAAACTTAATTTTGGGAAATTTAATTAGTAAGGAATTCTGACAGGATTTAGGCTGTGATAGTAAATTAGTAAAAAGTAACGAGAGTTGTTTATACAACTTCCTCTGTCCTGAATTTCCTCTCTCTGGTGATAAGGATGCCTCTTTACTTCCTGGTACAGGGAGGTTACCTCTCACATGTGAGATTTATTTCCTGCTTGTAAGGGGGAGAGAGTAAGGTCTGAGTGTCCCTCTTGAATAGCTGTCTCTCACATAGCTTTTATTTAAAATAATCAATATACCAAAGTGGCACACTTTGGGGCAATCTGCCCTTGACCCCTAGAGAGTAAACCCACCAAGTTATATGCACTAATTATGAGCAATTTGGGGGAAGGGGGACATTATATGAAACCCCAGACCAACATTAACTGAGATAAACCATGAATCCTTAGAATGGTGTGTGGCATATAATAGGTCCTTAATACTATCAGTTTTCTTGGATTTAGAAATTGTCTTTATTTTTGTTTAGTTTCTTTAAATATACAACTAAATCTTTGCACATGCTCCGTTCATTTTGTAAAACTTTTTCTTACTTTATTCTTAGCTCCTATAGTATCCAGTGACCACAATTCCAGAAATTTTGGGGGATCTGGGGAACAAATAACCTGGCTTCTTAATAGTTCTTTCTCCATTATTTGGTTTGATTTTGGTTGGTATTTGGTTTGATTTTTACTGTTTCTATCTTATTTCTTTCTTCATACATGGGGACATGTGAACTGTGTACTTATATTTCTCACTATCCTTTTACTTTTGCATGACTTTCAAGAAAACTAGAAGGTGGACTCTTTCATTGATTCAGTGTCTTTCTTCAACCACTGCATTCACAGAAGAAGGGGGGAGCACTAAAAATCATTCACAATCCCACCATTCCTACCATGAATGCCTAAGACATCAGTACAGAGCAATGATGGTATTGGTATAGTTTTACTGAGGTTTTCTTTGTTGTTGTTGTAACTTACACTGCATCATAAATGCACCATTGATTTTGAAGAACCACTCAAAAAATCAAAAGGGTCCTCATTTGCACCTCTCTGACCTGACTATCCCCCTACCTACATCACTCTGATGATAAGAAGGAGTTTCTGACAATGGTTCTTAGCTCTTTATTACAGTTGTGCTTATGATGAAAAAATAGGAATATATATCTTAAGTCCCTTTCAATCATTATTGTCAATTCTAGCCCCTTTTCCCTTTCTTCAGACATTACCCTGCTATGATTTTATATGTTTGATGTGTATCCTTCAGTCTTCCTTATAGATGATAGACAAATAGATAAGTAGATATACAGATAGATATCTGCATATGACATCTATATGATGCACAGTACTGCTTTGAGGATTATAATAATTCCTTCTCCCTGTATATGCCGTCTGCAACCTGCTTTCTCACTCAAAACATGTATTTTCAATGTGTCCATTTGTCTGCATATTTGTCATCAGTAAGCTATTGCATGAGACTGGGTGGATGGTAAAAAATTCAGGCAGATACGATGTTTGATCTCAATCATTATGTTTTGCCAACAAATCAATGTATTTAAAAATCTTAGCCTACATCCATTGAAACGCTATTTCTAATAACAAAAGGCTGAAAAAATATGAAAAAATAAACCACCCAAAATAAACAAAAAGTCACCTTGAAAGGGAGGGGAGAAAAAGAAGAAAGAGGGCAGGGATGGAAACTTGACCTCTATAAACACCTTTGTTTTATCATTTGACTTGGTAAAAATAAAAAGCTGTTTCACAATTTTTTAATTAAAATGCAAAACCAAAAAAAATGAATCTAACTGAATATCAAATTGGGGCATGACCACATAAAGAAAATTTTTTCAAATGACTATAAAGCACATATTTTGACTATTTATCCCTTGGGGGACATGTCCTGAGGCCAAAAGAACTATGAAAAGATCTTTCAATAGTTTTTGTTGGAAAAGATTTGGGTATTATTATTTTGAAATTATTCTACATACTTTGCAAGATTAGGCAAATGGGAAATTATTTTAGACTGAGTTCCTAGAAAGCTTAAAGCAAAAGATTTTGTGTAAACATTTAATCTGGGAATACAATCCTGGGAAAACAAGAATGAGGGGGTGAGGGAATGAAGTTAAAAAGGAGAGCATCAATATAAGAGAATGTATTCTAAAGCCAGCCAAAGCTTTAGGACATGCTACTTTCTCAGGCTTGCAGAACATCTTTAAGAAGTCATTGCCAAACAAGGTGCCTGGGTGGCTCAGTTGGTTAAGTCTCTGCTCTTGGCTCAAGTCATGATCCCAGGGTCCTGGGATGGAGCCCCATGTCTGGCTCCCTGCTCAGTGGGGAGTCTGCTTCTCACTCTTCCTCTCCCTCTGCCCCTCTCCCTCACCCTACCTCCACTCATGTTCTCTTTCTCTCTCTGTCTCAAATAAATAAAATCTTGAAAAAAAAAGAAGTCATTGCCAAGCAAAAATAAGTTGGGACTACATCAAACTAAAAATATTCTGCACAGCAAAAGAAACAATCAGCAAAATTAAAAGGCAACCTATGGAAAGGCAAAAAATACTTGCAAACTGTCTATCTGATAAGAGGTTATTATCTAAAATATATAAGGGACACATACAATTCAATAGCAAATAAAACAATCTAATTAAAAATAGGCAAAGTACTGAATGCACATTATTTCCAAGGCATATGAATAGCCCCGAGGTACAAGAAAACATGCTCAATATCACTAATCATTAGGGAAAACAAAATCAAAGCCACAAAGAAATATCACCTCACACCTGTTAGAATGGCAATTACCAAAAAGGTAGGCGATCATAAGTATTGGTGAGGGTGTAGAGAAACGGGAACCCTTACTCACTGTTGGTAGGAATGCAAATCGGTACAGCCACTATGGAAAACAGCATGGAAGTTCCACAAACAATTAAAAATAGAATCTCCATACAATCCAGCAAACCCACTTCTGGGTATATTTCCAAAGGCAATGAAATCACTTTCTCAAATATATCTGTGCCCCTATGTTCACTGCAGCATTACTCACCATAACCAAGACATGGAAACAACCTAAGTATCCCCCAATGGATGACTGGGTAAAGAAAACATGTGCAAATGCATATATATATAATATATATTCTACATATATGTGATACATGCATACATGCAAATTACATGCATTATATGTGTATGAGAAATGGGATAGTATTCAGTCATATAAAGGAAATCCTGCACATGGATGGACCTTGAGGGCGTTATGTTAAGTGAAATAAGTCTGACAGAGAAAGACAAATACTTATGTTCTCACTTATATGTGGAACCTAAAAAAGAACTCATATAGAGAGCAAAATGGTCATTGCTTGGGAGTGGGAGAAACATGAAGGTGTTAGTCCAAGGCTACGGAATTTTAGTTATAAGATGAATATGTTTCAGGGATCTAATGTACTACATGGCAACTATAACTAACAATACCATATTATATACTTGAAAGATGTTAGAGAGTAGATCTTAAAAGTCATCACCACAAAATAAAATAGTAATTATGTGAGGGGATGGAGATGTGGTAACCTTATTGCAGTAATAATTTTATGATATATATGTGTATCAAATCATCACATTGTACACCTTAAACTTATGTATGTTATATGTCAACAATATCTCAATAAAGTTGAAAAATGTAAATAATAAAATACAGAAGAAGGCATTGTGAAACTATTGAATGCAAGAGGAAGGGATAAGAATTTCTCTCTAAAAGGGGAACGCTCCTACACTGTTGGTGGGAATGCAAGCTAGTATAGCCACTCTGGAAAACAGTATGGAGGTTCCTCAAAAAGTTGAAAATAGAGCTACCCTACGACCCAGCAATCGCACTACTGGATGTTTACCATAAAGATACAAATGTAGTAATCCGAAGAGGCATGTGTACCTGAATGTTTATAGCAGCAATGTCCACAATAGCCAAACTATGGAAAGAACCTAGATGTCCATCAACAGATGAATGGATAAAGAAGATG
>CM052883.1:161977149-161998188 GCA_028534135.1 Potos flavus | reverse complement strand
AAAAAAAAAAAAAAGAATTTCTCTCTATCTTTCATTGGTCAAAGTCTTTCATGGGGAGCTAACACTTCCTCACTTCCAGTTGAGATTAGCAAATTTGACAGGATTTCCTATCTCAACTGAACAGGAGAGCTCTAAAGCAAGAGGCTATAGCAGCAAACACAAGAAATACCTACCTATAAAGTGACAAGAGAGATTTGAGCTCTCCAGCACCTTGACACTGTTGGTCTTTAACAGCAGTGAAGGCAGCAAGGACTTGACTCAATACCATGGGAAGAGTGAAAGTGGTTTCTAGGGCCTCTCCAGACAAAAATCAAAGCAGATGCACAGACATGTGATGGTGCCTACACTAAATATGGCACAACAATTACATTGATGCCATCAGCACTAGAGGTTTCAGCATAAGAGGAAAAAGATACTGGTATAAAATCAAAAATGTTGAGTACAACCTTCTGGTTTATAACTGGAATTGGAAATATTAGGATTAGCTTATGCCTTATTTTTCTGTTTCTAAAATGTATGTATATCCTATCTCTGTTTACTGAAGGGACTTGAAAACAATGACAACCAAGGGACTCCTGGTGCCCCAGATTTGGTCTCTAAACATTATCTCTGAAAAAGGAAAAGTGATTTCCTGAACTAATAGCTGATTTTGGATGTGGGAAAGGAAATGTATAAGATAAGCCTAAAACACTATTGGAGCAAAAATCAAGGAAATTTTTGAAGATTATTGGTATTGGTTCAAAAGAAGAAAAAAAGCCAATTCGTAGCAGTATTTTCTGGCTAAAGTTGCAATGGTTTGTGTATCTAAAAGAAATACAATTGCAATAATTAAGTGAATCAAAATAAAAATCCAAGAGTTAAGGATACACAGGAAATAAAAGAAACAGGAAAGCTTCATTAGTCATCTTTGGAGGTTGCCAGCATGAAATAACCCTTCTGATGATTGGTAAGTAAGGAAAAAGAATCAAACATTTATCTTGACCTTACTTTTTGAATTGCATTTCAACAACCAAGTAGTTAATGAAGAAATGTCTTTCAGGTTATATGAATATCACCTAATAAATGCTGAAAGAATGACATCATTAGAAAATTCACTGTTTTGTAACCCCATAGTTAAATAATGGATCTAGTTTGAGACAATTACTGATAACTTTTAAGGGAAAGTTTGAAGGGGGAACTTCATAATAGATGAAACAGTTGGCCAACAATGATCCCACGAGCAGTATTAAAATTATCAAATATACCTATTGCTTCTTTTGATACGATGCAATGGAAAATATACAAAACTACCCAAGAAGTATTCTTGCCTCCAAAGTTACCCTGAATCTAATCAAGGTTTTAGATTGAACTACCAGTTAACAGGAATTTAAGGAAGAGAGGAGCATGATCGTCGAGACCAGGAAAATGCAATCAGTCAAATTCAGAATCCAGTACAAATAACATGGCTTCTACAACAAAGAAAGGTCATAAATAAATAAAGGAGAAATGGTAACTCTTCATATAGGCTAATGGAAACTTAAGGGCTCTAACAGTTGAATGTAGTATGAGGATTTGCATTAGATCACCAAACAACTATTAAAAGATAATTTTAAGACAGTTGGGAAATTTGAGAGGGACTGTGCATTAGCAGATATTAAAATACTAACCTTAATTGTTAGGCATGATAATGGTGGAAAACTTAAGCCCTTTTTAAAAGAGATCTTCTCTGTGAAAGAAACCTAATTTCAATGTAATATGATATGATACCTGAAATTGGCCTTAAATACACCAAGGATTGGGACATATAAGGCAAAATTGACAAAATACTTCTAACTGTTGATACTGGAAATGACTTATTATTCTATCCTCTCTAGTTTTGTGTAGGTTTGAAAATTTCTAAAATAAAAATTCAATTAGAAAATTTTAAATGTAAACGTATATATTGAAATTATTTTTGTAATACATGGTCTTTTCAGATTGAATGTCTTTATAATCCATATGATCATAATCTTGTCATCCAAGGGTAATGTGCAGTTAATTCCAACCCTTCCATAAGAACACTTCCATAAGAATCTTGTGGAAGCCTCCATAAAGGACATAAGATAATGTTTATCTCAGCCCCGTCCTCATTGAGGATGCGTATCCTGGCTTGTAGGACCCAGTCCTTTTTTGGGTAAGTTTATGCAATCCATCCTCATTCAGTCTCCAACAGAAATTGAGGTTGACGTGGGCATAATAAAAATCCATAACCCACAATAGCACAACCTATGTTTCACTTTGTCAGCAGCTTCATACATGGAGCTGTCAGATCATAGTTGGAAAAGAAAACATAGCTAGTATGGCTGTTTCCTCCACAGGAAATGATAGTGTTAAATTTCAGTGCCTGAGGGAATTCCAACTTGAGAAATGCCACTACGAATAGCAATACTGAATGAATTTTTTCCTTATTATTCATCGATTCTACAGAAGCATGTGCTAGTGTAAAGTGATATTTCTATGTCTATGAACAGAGGTAAGCAAAAAGAAATATCCTTAAAAATATGTTTATTAAGAAAGTTGTACCAGATTCTAGTTTTCAGCCATGCATGGTCTTATCAATCTTCCAGTTCAGTGACAATGACTGTTCAGCCACGCGAGGTTTTACCATGTAATACCACACATATCTAGCCATTTGGAAATCAGTTGTAAGTGGTGTCAAAAGAGAGGGAGATGAAGGTGGAAGATTTGTTCTCAGTGATTCAGTTTAAAACAAAATTCAAATAATTATTTATTTTAGTTCTCTTTCCAGGTTACACAAATTCACCATTTTGGCAGCAATTAAAATTGCATAAATTCACTATAATTGAACGGGAAGAATAAATATTCAAAACCTAGAGAGAATTTTCTGAATATGCTCTCAGAAATTTGATCCCTGTTTCTTTCTTTTTTTTTCACGTTTTTTTTAAAATTTATTTGACAGAGAGAAAGATCACAAACAGACAAAGGCAGGCAGAGGGAGAGGGAGAAGCCGGATCTCTGCTGAGCAGAGAACACAATGCGGGGCTTGATCCCAGGACCCTGGGATCATGACCCAAGCCTAAGGCAGATGCTTACCCGACTGAACCACCCAGGTGCCCTGATCCCTGTTTCTTTTATTTTATTGTTTCTCTTCAGTAGAAAGGATATAACCAATCTTGACCAATTATTCTAGCAGTGCATAAATATCAGTTCCAAAAATTTTAATGCATATTAAAAAAGAACTTTACATAAAAACCTACTTTTTTACTACTTTTTTCATTTTATATTATGCTCAGTTAGCCAGCATATGGTACATCATAAACGTACTTTTAACAAATAATTGAAAAATGAGACCTCAGACATTCAGGGTTACAAATATGTACAAATTTAATTACCCACTTAGCTGCAAGAGACAAAAAAGAAAAGAAAGGGAAAAAACCTCATGGTTTTGGGGTGACTTAGTCCTTATTGAACATTGGAAATCTCATCATTTCTCTCTTTCAAAGCATTGTAAATGAGAAGCTAACATTGGAGTCACTGTATTTGGGAAATGGAAGGAATCGTAGAGGAAAGCATCAGGTTCTAGCCAAAAAACAGGGAACTCACATTTGTAGTTTAATAGAAAAAAATTAATATGTACAACTGGTTCTATAGGTATATAAAGAGCTGAACAAACCAACAGGAGGAAGGTAAGAAAATCATGAGCAGAGGTAATAGTTTCTTTACCATCGAGACTAAAGAGCCGAGGAAAGGAGATAGGGTCAAGTCTAGGAAGTGACCGGTAGAAACCAGCTTGGCGGAGTGGGGTTAGAGCAATTGAGACATACCAACTCTGGCTAAGAGCCACACAAAGTAGAAATAAAGGGGAAAACACATGCTGATCTCTCTCTCTTCCTGGTCTCCAGTTTTTCACTGGCATTTCTTCTCCATCAAGCCTAATGAAAAGTTAGCTGGCGAAGGAGTTGGGGATATGTAATTTTTACAGACCAGTCTCCTCCAATACAGCGCAGAGCAAGGGAAGCACAGAGGATGAATCTGAGGATGAAGAAGTAAATAACCAGTAGAGATGCCAAATAGCTTGAATTCACATCCAGGCTGTAGTGCTGCCCCTACGGTGTAGGGTGAATTATTGAACTTCACCAAGTCTCATTTTTCTGAACTGTAAGATGGAGACAATAATAACTTTACATATCTCTCCGAGTTCCAGTGAGAATTAAACGGTAAAAGTAAGTAAAAATCCTAGTTGACATATAAGATCAATGACAGTGAGCACGGGTCATGTCTTGCTAGTTCAGTGCTCTTCATTCCGACACAATAGTTGAGTGAATGAGGGATTGTACAAATTAGATTGTAGACCAGGTAACAGGAAGCTATTTTTTTTTTAAAGATTTTATTTATTTATTTGACATAGAGAGAGAACACAAGTAGGCAGAGAGGCAGGCAGAGAGAGAGGGGAAACCAGGCTCCCTGCTGAGCAGAGAGCCCCGATGTGGGATTCGATCTCAGGATCCTGAGATCATGACCTGAGCTGAAGGCAGAGGCTTTAACCCACTGAGCCACCCAGGCGCCCTAGGAAGCTGTTTTAGATAACTGAATCTCAACTCCAACTTGGCCATCCGAAGAACGGCCATCTGAAGAATGGCCGTCCGAAGAATCTACAGTTTTCACTGATAACAGATAGTTGTAGTGTAGGGATTCAGCCAGGCAATCTATGCCATTGAAAAGAAGACATTTCACAAGAAGCTTAGGTTTCCAAAGGGGTAAAAATCTCAGTGTTGTTTTTTTCCAGATCTGAAAGAGAAAATGCAGTTTACACTTCTTTACCAAAAGTGGCACGCATTTGAACATTGTGAATAATCATCAAGGATTTTATTTTCAGGGAAAGAAAATTATCAGAAAAGTATCCTGATACATAACTACCTACTTCCTGATTAGAAGGCCCTTATGAATGAGAAAACACTTAAAACGGAATTTCAATTTTATTTAAAAGAAAAGTGCCATTTCTAGGTGGCAGATTAAAAAGTATGTGTTTGTGTTCCCTCTTACCCCAAACACCACTCAAATAACAGGAACATTCCAGTTCTTTTTTAAATTTTATTCGTTATTTATTGGAGACAGAGCACAAGCTGGGGAGGGGGAAGGGCAGAGTGAGAAGCAGATTCCCTGCCACAGAACAGGGGGCTCCACACAGGGTGGGGCTCCAGGCTCCATCCCAAGACCTCAAGATCACGACCTGAGCTGAAGGCAGACGCTTAACCCACTGAGCCGCCCAGGTGCCCCCAAACATTCCAGTTCTAAAATGGAAAAGTTGATAAACCAATCGCCTGTGCCTACCCCCACCCCCAGCAGAGAGATAGAGACTGAGATAGAGAGATTGAAGAGAAAGAGAGAGAGGGAGAGAGAGAGAGGGAGAGAGATTGAGGGAGAAAGAATGAAAAGCAGAAATGCATATTCCATTTAAATGACACTGGATCTGTAACTCCAAATGACAATATACAAGGAATCAGTGACAAATTCAGTAAAGGAGAAACTCGGATGTGGGAAGATGTCAAAAAAAGACAAGACAACTGTGCTGCAGATCTCAGACAAAGCTGACAGCAAAATTACCTAAAGTGTTATCAGCGGTCCTGGAGTGGCAAATACTATAGGTTGGCTCACTTAGCAATGGTGCCAACCTCCTCTGCTATCCTCCAATGTAGAGGACAGAAAGCAAGGGACGCAATCCCTCACCTCTCAGAATAAATGGAAAACAATAGAAAGAAGGGGATAAGAGTATCAATCAATAAGGGCTATCGATAAGGTTTAGAAGTCTGAAGTATACTGAAGTGGTTGATGCTGAAAAAGGAGGAACTATACACAAGAGAGACTGGGAGGTGGTTACTGCTCTGTGCTGGGGAAAGAGATAAAATTTAACAGATGGGAGTGGGAGTAAGGACGGGCCTGAACACCTGGCCGTTCGTGCCTGAAGTCTGCCTACTGAATGGCTTCCCCTAGTGACCCACTTCCACTTCCCCCAAAGGCAGGAAACGAGGCTGTCCCTGTGGCTTTGTTTCCCCAGGGGGAGTCCTCGGCTCAACGTGCAGCTCTCCTCTTCCTCAAAGAGAGCAAATCCTAATTGTCAAGAAGACCCACCCCTGTTTAGAGTTCAGAATCAGCCTATGGAACACAGATCTACCTACACCAAAGCAAAGGTTACCCAGACTGGCCACTGAGACATTCGACATTAAATACAGAAGGACAAACGATGATCCACAGCAGACATATGAAGAAAGCCAGAAACCGGAAAGGAGGAGCCCAAGGTAAATAAATAAATAAGCCTAAGGGAAATAGATGAATCAGGGAATAGAATAAATCAATTAGAAAATTATGAAAACAAACTCCAGTTACTGGAATATGAAGTTAAATATACCTAACATATATGCATTTTACTATACATAATTGATGTATATTTAATAGATTTCACTATATTTAATGTAATACAAAGTAAATATAAATAGATAGATATGCTTTTTTTCTCATGAAATTTTAAGGACATGGCCTCTGTGACCAGGCTGCCTGGATTTTGAATCCTAGCTCTACTCCTTACAAAGTACATTTAAAACGATTTAGTGATTTAAAATGCTAACCTCCTATAGTTGTTGCAAGGATTAAGGAGCTCCTCTGTGTACCCATTTATGCCTCCGCATCTTCAGCATTTATGGCAACTGCCAGGACAAAAACAAAATGGCAGAGAATGGGAGAACAGGTCAATTACATAAAGGCTTGTATCTGAAGATCTGACCTCCAATTAATAAGATTTCTTGTTCGTTGTGAAATATTTTGAATGTTCCCCTGCCCCAAGCAGAGTGACAGAATTTAGGAGACAGAAATGAAAACAAAGACGGAAGAGAGGGTAAGAGTACTGATACCTTCAGCTTCCTTGGTAAGGTGACAAATGTCAGTCGAACAAGGCATCTAGGTTAAATATTCTATTTTAAAATAAACAGGTAACCAATAGAGAGCCTGCAAATATTAGAATTATAGGAAATTGGCAGGGAGGAAGAAAGGGAGAGTGATGGGTAGTAAAACCCCAACTTTCATTTGGAGGAGTTGAAAGCCCAAGAAGTTATAGTGTAAACACAATCAGTGTGAAGGGAGTAACCTCCCAAGAAAATAAAAATTGGAATGATAAAAATGGTTCGTCTCTGATTAATGGAGAGAGGTGGGAAAAGTTGAGGTGTGAAACTGGTGTTTTGTTACTAGTTCCTCTGTATTCTTTGCTTATTTTTCCTTGTGTCTCTATTATTTTATATAAAGTGTTATAAAAGAGAAACATCCTTTTTACTATAAACTTTTGATGGCAGAGTGTGGGTCTTATTCTTTTTCTTTTCCATCATAATTTTCTTTCTAATCTTAAAAATGCATCTTTAAATGGTTGTTTTCCATTTTCCCCCCAATGCTATCATTAAAATAATAAGCAATTCTGTGGGTAAAGAATAAATCATTCAAGGGTTGAGACACTGGAATTAAATGATTAAATCACCAGGGAAAAACTAAGGCTCTAATTTAGCTGCTATAATATGCAAGAATATTCAAACTTTAAAACCATATGAATTTTTAAAAATTATTTATGGATTTCACTGAATTAATTACAAAGTATTGGTCTTGATATGAGAAGTGAGTCTATGTTATTTTTGTCTTATTTTTTCATCTCATCTTAAGTGTAAATTTTGAGGGATTAATATTTGAGCAGCTACAAATAAGACTATTCAAAATCCACAGAATAACATGTTTATGTTGAAATAACACATAGATATTCCTTCTCCTTAATAGGTAGCTTTCTAAAAACTGATCTCTCTACCTTCCTCCATTTCTTCTTCAGATACACAATCCCCCAACGTTCTTTAATTCTCAAGGCTTCTACTGAGCTATTATTTGTCCGGTTCTTTGTACTCTCGTAGCTCCCAGCATGGGACACAATTGGCCAGCCCCCACTTCTCCATCCTTGTCTCAAGACATCCAGCATGATTCAATGCTTTAAACAGAATGACTCACAGGGCACATACACAGTGATTCACCCATTTCCTCAACTTCCAGATTCCTGCTTGACCAGACCACAATTCCATAGTTCCAGATCTTTCCAGATTTTAAGTTCCTCAAATATTCAACTTTGTTTCCCTTCCACATGGTGACTTGAACCGTACTGGGTAAATAATAGATATCCATAAGATATTACTTTTTATTTTAAACTTTATTTTATTTTAAACAGAATCCTGATACCTGTATTCTAGATCAGTATTACAGTCCTGGCCAACCTAAAGCAAATGTGATAACCTCTGTTTTTGTGCAATTGTTTTCTCCTATTTTGATTTGTTTTAGTTTACCTGTAACTTTTCCCAGTAACCCAAACATTTTCAAAAATATATTTTTGTGGTGCATATAATGTATATTGATTTTCTGTTTCAAAACATCACCTAGGGGCACCTGGGTGGCTCAGTGGGTTAAAGCCTCTGCCTTCAGCTCAGGTCATGATCTCAAGGTCCTGGGATCGAGCCCCGCATCGGGCTCTCTGCTCAGCGAGGAGCCTGCTTCCCCCCCTCTCTCTGCCTGCCTCTCTGCCTATTTGTAATCTCTCTCTCTCTGTCAAAAAATAAAAAAATTAAAAAAAAAAAAACACCTAAAGCAATATGCAAATGCAAGTCCAAAACACCACCATATAAATTATTTTATAATATTCCAAACTTTTAAAATTTATAATATATATCCTCATCATATCTTCAAAAGTCTCTGAGTTCACTTGCAATAAAAGACTGGTATCTAGTTATGTTATTTAAAATGAAATAGGTTTCAGAAATCCTTACATTTCACACCAAATATCTAATTTGTATTCTTCTGGCAAAGACAAGCTTTGGCTTTTCTTCTTTAGCTTGGAAAGAATGTGACAAAATCATCATTTAAGAAAACCAATCTTTTGGTGTTAAAATATCTGTCTCTCTATCTCTAGTGTAACGAGGACTTTCAACTTGGGGTCTAAACCGGAAAAGATTTCATTTTTTTTCAGTAACTGTTCTCAAATTGTGCTAATATTCATTCCGCCTTTCCCACTGTGTGCTTTAATGACATTTTGGCAAGATTCAGTCATTTTCCACTCAATTTCGCTTATTTGAAAAACCTCATTTTCAGCAATAAAGAGTCAGGACTCCAGCAGCTTGTGGGTAGGGCTGGTGGAGGAGCAACTGGGAGGACAGCTACAGGTAAAAGGAAGGACTTCTTTGGACCTACCTCTCTCTCTGCCCTGTTCCAGGCACAAACTAGTCCCTCATGCTGGGGTGATAAGGAGGCAATGGTGAAAAGGTAAGCTTCCCTCTCCTGACTGAACAGAGAGCAGTCCTCTCCTTTGGTTGATTGACCCCAAAGTCCTTCATGTCACTGTCTCCTAAATGTTGCCACTCTTACATGGAGGGAACTTTGTAGAGGCTTCTACACTAAAATAGGTAGTTCCAGCTCTGGATAGCCCTCCTCCGTTTAACACCTCTTACCCCCCCACCGAAAAAAATCTACCCACTGCTTCTGCATGGTGGGCTTTTCCTTATCCAGCAAAGGACCTCTTGCATGGGGTACCAGAGTAAAGACTTAATTAAGCCCAGCCATCTGTAGTGTCCGCTTGACTTACAGTGAGCTTATGTTTTCTTATCACGCCCCTCCCAAATTTCTCCTTTACAACCTCACTCTTTCCCTGTGTTCTGAGGACACAAAGAAAAGTCAAGTCTCCTTGCTAAGCAACAAGGACCATACCTGAACCCAAGTAACCGACAACTTGCTAGTGAGCTGGAAGGAAGAGGACAGGTTTTTGACATTAATGGACTATGTTTTCAAAGTTTGCAGTCTAGCTAGAGCGTAGAGAAAAAATTAATGAATGGGGATAGACAAAAGAGGAAGTGAGTTCAATCAGAGTACCAAGAAGTCGCCATCCTATGGGGATATGATGAAAATAGTCATCCTAACAGGATACAATGAGCAAATAATGAGGCAGATAAGACAATAATAAGTCATGATGAGGAAAGCCACACTTACGGCAGAACATGAAAGCACAGCTTGCAGATGAGAACCCAAACCAGAGAGGTGAGTGATTTGAAGCTCAGGACATGAGGGATTTCTCCAGAAAAAGAACCGAGCAGGAATCCAAGCTGGGGGAAAATTGAAAGTGTGAGATTAACAGAAAAAAAAATACCTTTAAGAAATCAGAACATGTCTATAATACGAAGGCTATGATACTGGGCAAGAGAGCCTGCCTCAAGTAACAGTCTCCCACATGATTCTAGCTGGAAAAGGAACCACATCGAGGATGTGGCTAACTCAGGAAGCACAGAGAGACAACCTGCCGTGCCTGCTGGTCCTGATAGCATGCATGGTATCGTCAAAGTTTCCAAGGTCATTAACAGAAACAAGGTGAAAAAGAGAACTCTGCATTGTTATCGTTCATAATTACACATTTGAGATGTTTCAAACTATCAGTGCATTACAGCAAGGAAATTATGAGCCTAAATTAAGGGTTTCTCCTGAGGAGAATGAAGATAATGAAGTCTATGTTGAATATAAACCAAAACCAATTAGCTCTCCAACATTGCTACACAGATTATAAATTCTACTGATGCAGTTTGAACCAGCAAAATATAAAACTCTATAAACTTATTTATTAACACTAAAACAAGTCAGTCATAGGACAAACAAGCTCTCTTAACATTTAATGGCACATCAAATAATAAATCTTTTATTTACTTTTGTGTTCTGATGATAAAAGAAGCAAACCACTAATAATCAGATCTCCAGTGACCACTCCAAAGTTTCATAATGATCCCCCTTCCCCTAATATAAGTCTATCACAAAAGGGAAGTAAGAGTCTCTGAATTTTTATAAGAGGTAATTGTGGCTTCCCTGACAAACTTAGGAGACACCTCCTGATTTATTGGAACTACTTTCCTCACCTCTTACTTTGCAAGGTTTTCTTGGGGCCCTACTACAGGATGCAAGGGCAAAGCAAATGACCTTGGACTAGACCAGTCAGTATATTTCTTTATGCTGGTTGGCTCAGGGATGGAAATGTGACCCAGCATGGCCAGAGGAGGAGTGAATACTTGGACTTCTATGGGAACTATCCAAAAAGACTGTTCAACTGCACTTCCAGTTGGAGGAGTGAAGTTAAGGCAACTGTAGTCTCCTCGCGACACCAGGTTCCAAACCCTATTGCTAATGGAGCCAATATGGAAAAAGAGCTGAGAGAGGAGAGAAACATAGTCTGAAGCTATGGACTTTTCAGTTACACAATTTTCCTTTTTGCTTGATTCAGTTTAAACTGGTTATTCTGATACTTGTCTGAGGAAAGTATCCTAACTGATATGGTATTCAATTCTAGTGAAAATGCCTAGCAGACATTACTCTCACTTATCCCATTTGCACAGTACCTATTATCCATGGACATGGTTTTTGATCATGAGGTCTCACACCCCAGTTAGGGAAAGGGCATATGTCATATGAACTAAACAACAACACAAGCCAATATGGGGTAAACGCCAAATGAAACCCACCAGCAGTGTGGTGAGCACCAAAGTAACGAGAGAGTGCAACATGGTGCCTGTGATATAGTACTGCCCTTTGCCGTCAGAGCTGTTAAAGTTAGCAAGCCTGACTGTAATGTGTATCTTTATTATCCATGGGATTTTGTGTTTGCTGTATTTGGGGGTAAAAATAGACCAACTATTAACTCCCACACCGTGTATGCATAAACATCTGACAATATCACAACTTATAATCTAAATCCTCTCAACTCAACTCAACGCCTCTTAAAACTTCTAAAAATAACCTAAAGCAAAACAGAAAGCAAAAGGAAAACGACATATAGTAAGGGACTTGGGTTTCACTTCCTTAATTTCCACTAAAATTTTAACTATCACAAATGGGAAAATTATTTCTTATAACTTTTTATTCTGAAATAATCATAGATTCAGAAAAAGTTGCAAAAAAAATAGTGTACAGAGAGATCCCATGTATCTGAGCCTCCCACAGTGACAATATCCTGTACAACTAGAGTACGATGTCAAAACCAGGTAATTGATACCATCACAATCCACAGAGCTCATTCAGATTTCATCAACATTTCATGCATGTGCTTGTGTGGAGGGGGTGGGGGGGTGTAGCTCTATGCTGTTTCATCATCTGTGTGGATACAAGATACAGAACCATTCTATCACCATCCTCTAAGGCCACAACCACACCTACTTCCATCTTCAGTCCCTGGCAACCACCAATCTGTTCTTCATTTTCCAATTCTGTCATTTTAAGAATTCCATACAAATGGAATCATACAACACACAACCCCCTGAAACGGACTTTGTTCATTCAGTATAACTCCCAGAGATTCATCCACGCTGCCACAGTCACCTTTGGTTGCTTCCTCCCTGTGAGCCATATTCCCTGGTATTGAGGCACCTCAGTCTCTTTGGTCATTCACCCACTGAAGGACACCCACCCTTTCAGTTTGGGGCCATTATGAACAAAGCTGCTATGAACTTTCATACGTATTTTGTACGTAATTTTGTGAGAAAAGGAATCTTCGTTTCTCTGAGATAAATGCCCAAGAACACAAGTGGGGAAAGAATTTTGACAGATTAAATCTTTTAATCATCCCAAAGATCTCCCTGCTCCTGCCTCTGACATTCTTTGGCTGCAAAAGACAATGTGAGTGCTGGCCTCTTTAAGTTCTACCAGATGCAACATCTAAACCTTGGCTGAGCTGAGGGGGGACAGCCTGTTTTTTCTGATTTTGAACTCAGTATACTGAACATTTGCTGAACCTACTGCCTAGTAACAAACAGCTGAGAGTGGAATGATCAGATCTTTGCACACAGAAAAGCTTGAGGTGCCAGCTAGGCCCACTTTAGTGGCTAGAAACAGCCACCAAGCTGGGATTCTTGCTTCACGGGCTGGTAAATAGCTCATAACATCACAGGTGGGTAAGGTATTTTTGAGGCCTCATAACCAAACCACCATCTACTATTTGAATTCCCAACATAGTACAAGGCTGGTACCTGGTAAACCCAGTTCCTTCTTTGTCTTGGGTTACATCTCCCAAAAACCATATTCATGAGAAAAGGAGCAAGTCACTGACACATGACTGTTGTTCAATTGCCAATGAATTTCCATTCTATTCCCATAATGATACCGTTTGTTGTTTCACTAAGAGACAACAAATTTCACTTGCATTCCAGGGAAAACACATTCAATAGGTAAAGGAGGAAGAAAATGCATTTCCTGAAGTGCGTACTGAGTTTCCACTTACTTTATTAACAAGGCAAAGATGGTCTCTCTCAGTCCTTGTTTTCTGTGCTCATGTCTGATCATAAGCACATCCACCGTGGGACCCTGGGCAAGGACCCATGTGGGGAACTCTCCACATTCAGCTACATGTGCCCAAAGTCCCAAATCATGCAATATCCCCAGTGAAAAAGGAGGAAACACGGATTCGATCACTTCTTCCACGAGTGATGATTGAACGCTTATGATGTACGGGCCCCATGATACAGGAGGGTGATTCATAGCAGTGAACATGACAGATAAAACCTGCCCATCTGCAGATTAGACAGGGCTCCATGTCCAGTGTTCAGATATCCAGAAACAGAAGGACCGAGTGCTTTGGCTCCGTAGAGAAGAGACACAAACTTGAGTTAGGCAGGTGAGGGCATCCTGGAGGCCCTGAAGGGTCAGCTGACTCCTGGGAGATGAGCAGGGAATTGCTAGGTGAAAGGAAAAAAATGGGGCAGGGAGGAGAAACATTTCAGGCAGAGGGTGTAGAAGGCTGGAGGGAGGGGCTTTTTCAGCTATTACCAGAGCAGCTGCTGCGGCACAGGGAGCAGCGTGATCTGGGAGGTGAGGCGGGTGAGAACAGATTAAAATCTATCACCCAAGGAAGGGTTTTGTTTTGTTTTGTTTTCTGTTTCTTTTTTTATGGTTGCAATTTTTCGTAAACCATTTTCCTTAAATACATCTTTAGTATTCTATGAAAATAAAACATATTTACTGAAAAAATCCAAACAATTTGAAATATTGTTCGATTGTCAGTTTACATTAAAAACCAAAGATGTAAAGGACAGAAAAAAATCCACTGGTTAAATCCTTTCAAGGCAAACTCTCTTGGGACTCCGTGAGCATCCTGAACTCTGCATGCCCTTCTACATCCCCGGATGCACACTTCCCTTCCCACCCCCATTTGCCTTCCACAGCACCAGTTCCCCTCCCCCTCAGCATCAACTGCCCCTTTCTGTGCACTCCCAAAGCACCTGGCATATTCTTATTAGTTAATATAATATGATAATAATAAGTATGATACTAATAATTATTTGCACAATCCAATTATTAATAATGATGGTGATTATGTTAATATAATAATTAAATGTTTTAATTAATAAATTAATGGTAGTCATATTAGTATTGCACACATTATCAGGAAATAATACAATGACTTCTTGGTGTATCAGCCTTTACTGATAGCTGAGCTCCTTAAAGAAAGACTAGATATGTATAAGTTCTGGATCTCTGTCCAATGATTCCTTCATTTATTCATTTAATAAATATTTATTGAGAACCTACTATGTGCCCAACAATGGTCTCAGTTCAGGGCACGTATCAGTGAACATGTGTCAACACTCCCTGCCCTCTTGGAGTCTACAAGAAGCACACAGTTCATAGCAGGAAGCTTCAAAATATGTCTGTTTCCAGGAAAAGAACCAAGAGAGCCTTCCAGTTGTCCACCATTTCTGGGAGGAGTTTCTTTGAAGAAGTTTGAGTCTACAC
Source organism: Potos flavus (assembly GCA_028534135.1). Classification (NCBI taxonomy): domain Eukaryota; kingdom Metazoa; phylum Chordata; class Mammalia; order Carnivora; family Procyonidae; genus Potos; species Potos flavus. The sequence goes on along the minus strand of CM052883.1, from coordinate 161,983,386 downwards.
ACCAGTATTCTCTTCAGTCTCTACAAAGGACTTTTAAAAACTGACGGGCTCAGAGGTGCCTGGGTGGTGGAGTCAGATAAGCTCCCGACTCTTGGTTTCAGCTCAGGTCCTGATCCCAGGGTCCTGGGATTGAGCCCAGCATTGGGTTCTGTGTTCAGCGAGGAGCCCACTTGAGATTGTCTCTCCCTCTCCCTCTGCCACTCCTGCTCGTGCGCTCTCTCTCTCTCTAAAATAAGTAAATCTTAAAAAAAAAAGCTGATGGGCTCCCTCATTAGGGAATAGATCTCTAATCCCCATCAAAAACCCTTTCCCCTCCTGTTCTTCCCCTGTGAGAAATGAGGGTCACACTCTCTAGGGCGCTTGTGGAGTTTGCTTGGTCTGGGGCTAAACTGGGCAGTGGGAGATACTAGCACACATTTCTCCTCAGCTGTAAACTGCCCTCGCCCCTGGTGAAAAGTCTGTGCCCCCACCTAAGTCTTTAAAACTGCATGCCAAATTGATCAAAGTTCTTCGGATTCTTTTGAGCAGCCATTTTGCTAGTGAGCTTGTCTACCCCTTGGGATGCCTGGAACAAAAGGAGTTTCAGTGTCCATGAATTTAGAGCTTTGACATTCTTTCCCATTTTAGTCTTTAGATTGGTGTGTGGACCAGCACATGATCACTTTAAAACAGATTCCCAAACCCTTCTGTATTTAGAATACGGCTTGCTGAGTTTGCATGGGATCAAAGAACCCAAACTTTTTAACAGGCCTCTAAGTGATTATTACCACCATGCCAGTTTGGGAAACTATCTTAACTAGTCATGTGTTGATTTACAGTATTGATTTAAAGTTTCTAATGAGGATGGAAATGAAGAATGTTTATATAGAGTTCATTTGAGTTTAAAACATTTAATAGTTCAGATTTCTCTTCAAGATAATGATTTTGTGTATACACCCAGAGGTGGGATTGTTGGATCATATGATAGTTCTCTCTTTAGTTTCTTGAGGCATCTCCATACTGTTTTACATAGTAGCCTTACAATGTACATTCCCCCCAACCACGTACAAGGGTTCCCTTTTCTCTTTCAATGTTCATCTTTTGTCTTTTTAATTACAGCCATTCTTGCAGGTGTGAGCTGTACCTCCTTGTGGTTTTAATTTGCATTTCCCTGATGATTAGTCATGTTGAGTATTTCTTCAAATATCTGTTAGCTATTTGTATGTATTATTTTGAGAAATGTCTATTCAGGTCGTTTGCTTATTTTTAAATTCAGTTATTTGTTCTCTTGCTATTTTCTTAAATATTCTGGATATTAACCCCTTATCAGATGTGTGTTTTGTAAATACTTCCTTTGATTCTGTAGCTTGTATCATCACTGTGTTGATTGTCTCCTTTATGATGTGGAAGCTTTTTCGTTTGATGCAATCTCATGTGTCTATTGAGGAGAAATTTCATAACATGTTTCCCAAGTCTTCAACTTTTGAAGTGGAGGTACGATAGAAAGTGCAGGGAATTTATATTTAGGAAAACCTCAATTGCTGTTGTATGACTTTAACACCAAACACTAGCCTCCAAGAGTTCATGGTTCAGTAGGAAAGCAGAAAGTAAGCAGCTATCACTATAAGATGTGCTAGGTACTGGAATGAAAGTATGCAATGGTTTCAAAGTGCTCACAGGGCAATTTACTTGGTTGTGAAGATCAAGGAAGACTTCTGGGAAAAGGTAATGTCTCATTTGATTTACTGGATCTCCTGAATCTCCTTTTTCTCATTCTGTAAAATGGAAATAAAAGCTTTATTGCGCAAGCTCATTATGTAGATTTAATAAGTTAACCTAGCACGTTATGGGCACTCAACAGGTATTAAACAAACTCCCCTTTTTCTTTTGGTTAAAAAATCCTAAAAACTGTCAATGAAAAGGATTACAGAGAACATAACATAGAGAGAAGTTTCTCCAAGTATAAAGCAATAATAACCAATGTACCTTAACCTTCCATTCTAAATATAAAACAAAATCTCCCCAGGTGCTGGTTTCTCCATTTGGTCTTCATTTAATTGTACATTATTTCAGAGCAAGAATTGTCTCCTCTATGCTCTGTGCAGTGCCTTGCCCTGTAGCCAATATGCAGTTGGATGGGACTAAGTACATTTTATTTAAATTAAATTGACACACATGCACAGCCTCTATTTTGCAAGTCATGTATAATCATTAGTCCAATCAAGAACCCTGTGTGGAGGTTATATTCCTCCCATTTAATTATCCTGGGTTTATAATCCACGGTCGAGGAAATCCGGAGATTGAAGCCTTCTTGTTGGCCTAATCAGTAGCTAATGAAGATTTAAACGAAGGCTTCCTGATTTCTTTTCCTTTAACAGAGATGCCAGACCATTTTTCCAGTGGATGACTAATTTATTAAGAAAAATCATTTAAAGGACTTAACAATTCCTAGTTTCCTCCGACAGATACATGTTATATTTCAGAAGTAGATCTTAGATTGCTTTATATAATAACAATAGATTATTTCAAAATTTGCATACTGAAAAACAAGAATAGATTTTAAAGTTGCAAAAAAACCCTAGTAACATGAAGTATGTTCCTATTGTTTATAATTAGGTGATTTGTTATTATTTTTTTAAAGATTTTATTTATTTATTTGACACAGAGAGAGAGATCACAAGTAGGCAGAGAGGCAGGCAGAGAGAGAGGGGGAAGCAGGCTCCCCGCCAAGGAGAGAGCCCGATGTGGGGCTTGATCCCAGGACCCTGAGATTATGACCTGAGCCGAAGGCAGATGCTTTAACCCACTGAACCACCCAGGCGCCCCGATTTGTTATTTTGAAGCTTTTGAAGTAGCTAAAGATTTTAGGTAGTTGGGGATTTTTGTTGTCTGGAGTTTTGTTTGTTATTTTTAGCTTTTATGTGTGACCATAGTTGTAAAAGATTCCATTGGGGATAAAAGAAATAAGTTTTTGGATATTTTTAAATCAAAATTTGCCAAGTTTTTTAATAAAGCAAACACACCTTGGATGAGCTGAAGCACATAGACTTGCAATGCATTGAGTACAATGATCACTGAACATTAGGGCTGATAAAAACCTACAGACTCCTCCAGAAACCTCCAGGGTTACCTTGGGATAGATACATCCTGCCAATATGGAGTTCTACAAATACTTAATTGGTTCTGAAACTTAAGCTTTGGAGATTCCACATCTAAGAACTCCAGATTTCTAACTTCTCCTGAAAAGTAGCTGGATCTGGCAACACGACGCTCCATTTGTGCACAATCACTGTTAACTGCAGCCGAGTGACAGTTACCTTCTTTAGGAGGGGTATATGATATGGCATCAAAACACTATCTTCCTTCCCTCATTTACTTTTCCTTGCTGCCCTGATAGAGATTGGATTTTGGAACACCAGCCCTATCTTAACACCCTCATGTCGTAGAAGAGGAAATTCATCCAGGGTAAACAGAGCAAATTAATTCTATGGCCCTAATAGCGCTGCATAATAAACAACCCAAAAGCTCAGCAGCATAAAACAATAAGCATCTGTTTTGCTCACGTGTCCAGGGATCAGCTGGGCTCAAGTTATGTAGGCTGGGTTTGGCCGGGGTGGTTTGGCTCTGCTCCAGATGTCACTCATTCCCTTCCACCACCAGTAGAGAAACTGGGGCAGCTTCTTCTCATGAAAATGACAGATATGGAAAAGGGCAAGGGGAACACACAAGCCCTTTTAATGTCCAGAGTCATAACTAGCAAGGCTTCATGTCCGTCTCTCTCAAGTGGGCAAAGCAAGTCACGCACTGAACTACGTTGAGGAATGGGGGAATGCAGACTGCCCCTTTAATGGGGGAAGACTTCAAAATCACAGCATGGATGGGAGCAGGGACAAGGTTAAATAATCCAAGCCAGCAACCCGATGGGGTGTTGAAGTCTTCAATCACACATTGCACAGTTTCCATCAAGCCTGACTTCACTCATTCACCTTTCATTTCTGCCCAGGAACCAGCTGATTTGGAGACAGCCGGTCTAATCTCACTATAGGACAAGGAAACTGGTGCAGAATCCCAAGGAGAACCTGCCTTCTAACCCACTGTTCTTTGCATTTCAGTTTGATGATGAATCGCTATGATCTTACCTGAGTGAAATGACATGATCACTCTTAGGTTTGCCAATAAAATTTCAGATTTTGAAAGTTTATATTAAAGCTCGAAAGGCAATACAGAACTTAACTACACATCCCTCATTAGGATGAGTTCTAAGTTCTCAAAGCAATCTGTTCCTTAAGAATTCTCAGACTCTGATTTCACCTTATAAAATAATATAGAAATATGGCACTAGAGACCTCCGTTAGGGAAGCACAAGCTTCCAACAAATTAGACAGTATTATTTACTTTAGGTTGGAAAATCTCAACAGGCTCTCCTTTACTTTCAGAACTGTATTTTACTTTCAGAACTGTATTTCTCTGCTTCTAAGACTTGATACTTTTTAAAAACACTATACTCAGAAAGCCAATAAACCACTGAATCTCAGATGAATGGAGAAGGGAGAAACAAAGCTTAGTAAATGAATTTTAAAATGCTAATTTAGACTATCATCCAAAAATTACCATTGGGATTGTTTAATTCCTTGCAAGGGAAGCTCCAGTCAAACACAGGCTCATTTTCTTCTGGACCAAGGATTCCCCAAAGGCCTGCAAAGCTGGGTAAGCAGCACACCAAATGCCCCAATCTGAAGGATTGCCCTGGAGCTTCGTTGGCTGAGCCTAGAGCCAATCCCATTGCCAGCTCCCAGTGTCTTCCTAGCCCCCACCTGTATAGTGTTAGCTCTCTAGAGGTACTGTTGTCATCCAGCCAAAAGTCTAACTTCCACCTTGCAAAATGAAGAGGTACAAATGTGGAAATCAGAAACCCCAAAGGTGCCAGCAGTTCAAAAGTTCCAAAACTTCCGGAACCACTTCCAGTCTAAAAGTTCACAATACAATCTCCCTCCCTACAACACACATGTCACAGTGTTCAAATCCTTTCCATCCTTTGACCCAGGACCCCTCCTCCTTAGGCTGATGTTATTTCTGTGGGGGAAGGAAGACTGCGGAGGAGAAAAAAAAAAAACAGGTGGGAGTTTTCATGTCTCTTTCCCCTCCTTCCAAGTCCAGAGTAAATGATTTTTCTCTCTCTAAAAACTTTCCTATCTATAATACACTTATTTTGATGACAACTTTGCTGGTTCAAGTCTTTCCCATTAGCCAACCAGCTGGGTGATGGCTGGGTGCCTCCACGGCCCCTGGTCACGTCTTCATCTACGATGAGAGCTTTGTGTTTATCATGACTGTCCCCCAAAGGAAGTGAAGTGAATAGAGATACAATGTTTATGTAAAAGCTGGATATTAAAGAATTTCATAAAGAGCATGGACCTCCATGTATTTTAACATATCCAGCAGGGATGAGAAACAGAATTTACAGATAAGGCACTTTATTATATGTTTTCATGGTTTTAAAATCACTGAAGTCCACATAAGCACAGCCATACTGAAAGTTTGTGTTTTCATTTTGTGAATGGGGTGAAGGGAGCTAGCTGTTGAGAGACATGACATCACTTTCTCAAGGTCACACTTAGGAGCTAGCAGACCTATTGTCGTGGGGGTGGAGCCGTGGGGCATGGGAAGACCTTGGACACACTAAGGCCTCTTTGTCCTTGATTGAGTACTACAGTCCTAACTATTTTCAGTTCTCTTTCCAGTGCCTGTCAATAACACATAAATACAACCAAAGTCATCTTCCTCACAAAATAGTTGATTTCGCCATTACAAGCTTATAGTGGTGCTTGTTTGTGTCTCTGTGATGGTTTCTGAACATATTTTAAAGATATTTGGGAAAGCATTAATACTGCCAGGCTTCACTTTCCTTCAAGAATTCTTTAGAACAAATTGACTGGTGCCAAGAACCATAGAATCCAAGACCAGGATCAGTTTCCAATGTCTTGGTTTTGGATAATTCCAGAAGTTGTGCCAAGGAGTATAAAACCTGCCTTCCTCATCCAACTGTGAGAAAGATAGACAGAGGGAGAGGTTGAGAATGTGTGTGTGCAATAGACAGGCTTCAGAAAGTCTTGCCACACATGCTTTAGATTTCCACTTCTTCAGCGGCCAGGGTGACCAGGGAAACTGATGACCAAGCTCTCCTGGGCATAGTTGCAGTAAAACTTTCACCACTGCCTTTCCTACTTTTTTCTCTTCCATTAAAGATTAAAAATATGC
>CM052883.1:161951593-161976649 GCA_028534135.1 Potos flavus | reverse complement strand
TTCCATGATTACCTAACATAAGATAGTGATTTCTACCTTGCTTGCAGACTCTCTCCCTTTTTGACTTTGACAACGCAAGAAGTCGTATTGGAGAGGCCTGTGTAGCAAGGAACCAATGATTATGAGGGAACTGGGGCCCTCAGTACAACATCCTGCAAGAAACTGAACCCTGCCAATAATCATGTGAGCTTAGAAGTAGATATTTCCACAGGACGGCTTTGCAGTGAGGTCCCAGTCCTCATAACATCTGGATCGCAGCTTTATAAGAGATTCTGAGTCTGAGGAACCCAGCTAAGCTACAGCTGGATCCCTGGCTCACAGAAACTGAAAGATAATAAATGTGCGCTATTTTAATCCAGTAAATTTGGGGGTAATCTACTAACACAGCAATAAATAACACCTAGTCTTAAATACAAGGGACATAGCAACTATCTTTTGAACCATTTAATAGTTTATAGTTTTCCTATACTGGAGTTTCTCTAACACTCCTGAGAGGAAAAACAAAACTAGTGGAATTGAGTAATAAATGGAAAAAATGGAGACACCTGGGTGAGGCAGAAATGTTTTCGAACACTGACAGCAGTAATAATTGGCTGCAAAACTTTGGTTTAAATCTACTCTCTGGACATTGAGATGCACTTCAGCAATATAATGTGAATTTTAGGACCAACTCCCTGCTAATTTAAAGTGATATTAGTCTCTGATGTAAATTTTTTTCTGTCAATAATGTAGTTGAAAAATAATCCTGACCCTGATACTCCTTGAGAAAAAAAATAGAAAAAAAAAAATTTCCCTCAATCTTGTTCAGTCACAACCTAGAAATTCTACTCCTCCTCAAAGTTAAAATAAAAGTATAGATAAAAATATCTTGTTGGCTAGTGACCTATATAAATGAGGATGAATAAATCCAAAGATGTTTGGATTCTTAGCTATGGATTCAATAGATGGTGTGCTGGGCTGGTTCTGGACCAGCTTGTGAGAGAAAATTATACGCACCTATTCTCAACTTCGTGGTTAGTGTCCTCATGGTAGCTTGAATTTGGCCATAAAAGGAGGATATGCAGAAGGCACAGCAGAGAGGCAGAAAGAAACTGGATCCTAGATAACACCTTTGAGCCACGAATTTACATCAAGCCTGGAACCTGCTTTATATCTGGACCTACAACCAATTGCTGAAAAAATTTTTGCAAATTTGAGTTGGATTTTCTATGTCTTGAACTGAATATGTCTCAACTGGTACCTATCTGGAAGGAAAAATTGAAGATGCACTCCGCTTCTTGGATAAGTTCCAAACCACTGCCTGCTCTGTGCAGCCTGCCTTATTAATTGCCTATTCCAGAATAACAATGTCATTCTAGTTCACAGTTTTGATGAAAAACATTAAGGATACTTAGAAAATCATTGAATCAGAGTTGTTTCCAAAAAAATAGACATATTTTCTTAGTATTGGAAAGTAATAGAGTATTGGTTTGGCACGGATATTTTCACATTTTTTCTTCATTCATGATACTTCAGTACTCTCAAAGAAATGAGTAAACAAAATTCAGGACTAGACAGAAAGAGCAAATCTTTCCCTGTAAGAAGAGAAACTATAGAGTTTGGCCTTGCCATGACTTACGGAAGGAGTTTATGAAAATGATAGTTGTCAGTCCCATATTCTAAATGACAGCATGATTAGTGACTTTCACTGTTATGCAGCTGGCAAAAAAGCAAATAGACTGATCCTCCTCCAAGTGGAGACAAACGGAAGAAATTTCTTACTAGGAAGTTAAATTAAGCAAGAGAAAATTTTGAAAAATAATTAAGAATACGTTCTGAAATGACAAAATAAAACCTAAATGTTTGGGTTCCTCCCAAAGCCGTAAGCATACACAGGGGAATAAAGGGATATGTGGAGGTAGGTAGGCTGAAAATGTCCTCCCCCCATCCCCACTCTTCGCCAAAAGATACCCATATTCTAATCCCCAGGACCTGTGAATATTACCTTATTATAGCAAAAGTGTCTTTGCAGATATGATTCCATAAGGGATTTGTGAGACGGGGAGATTATGCTGGGTTATCTGGATGGGCCCTACATGCCATTGCATGTTCTTGTAAGAGAGAGGCAGAAGATTCCAGACAGGGGATAGGAGAAAATGAAGAGCAAATGGACCAGAGAGAGCTTCGAGGATGCTCCACCGCTGGTCCTGAAGATGGATAAAGAGGACTGGAACAAAGGAAAGCAAGAAATGCTGTTCTAGAAACTGGAATAGGCAAGAAAGTGGAGCCCTGCCAAACCATAAGTTCAGCCCAGAGAAACTGACTTTGGACGTCTGACCTCCCCCAAACCAAAAGAGGATAAAGGTGTGTTGTTTCAGCTAGAACTAGAAACCACATTAAGTTTGTGGCACAACGGCCACAGGAAACTTAGAGATACATAAAAATAAGTTTCCAAATGATTTTTTTTCTAAAGGCATTTTTACTACACCTTGAGATTGACAGCACATTACTCTTCAGGATCCCATCAAGTGACTTGACCTTACCAGAAGAGGTCACTAATCCCCTGGTTGCGCAGAGAAGTAATAAAATGTTTGCCATATGTCATTCTAAATCCTTGAAAATATTTCTTCATGTGATAGCACTATCTGTCTTTCTGGATTTAAAGTAATGGATCAGAAAAGATGATTTCTTTAAAAACATCTTTCCATATATTCATCCTTGATTTTTGGTTCCTGATAATGAGATGCAGGAACTATCCATTTTAGAGTGTGGTTGATGTTTACTCCTTTTTTTTTTAAAGATTTTTTTTAAAGATTTATTTCTTTATTTGAGAGAGAGAAGGCACAGTTTCAGTTTCCACTACAACACTCTTTTAATACTAGAAGGTAAGTGAGATATACTCTGTATACCTAGAGAAGATAAGTGAGATATACTCTATATACCTAGAAGGTAAGTGTATCTCAGTTGCCTTCTAGCTCTAATGCCTACCATTGCCTTGCTCCTAAGAAATCTGTTGAATGAATGGATACATTAAATATATGATACTGTTTTTATTGTGCTAAGTTATATGACTATTATTTTTATATTAATTATTGCATAAATAAGGATGAGAAATTTACATCATATAGCATGTACCCCACTGAAAATTATGTCAATCTTAGTAATAATACATTTTAAAATAGTTTATTTACATTCCTTGAGTATTATAAGGAGGATAAAGTCAAATATATTGGGAGTAGATATTAAACACATTATTGGGTACCTGGGTGGCTCAGTTGGTTAAGTGTTTGCCTTTGGCTCAGGTCCTGATCCTGGAGTCCCAGGATCCAGTCCCCCATTGGGCTCCCTGCTCGGCAGGGAGTCTACTTCTCGTCAGGGACCCTCCTTTCCTTCCCTTCCCTTCTGCTTCCCTTCTGCACCCTGGCACCCTCTTTGAAGTAAACTAAAATTACTCTAGTTGGAAGTGGTTCCAAAAATCAGCCCTGAGGGTACTAGTCTGCTCCCCTAACCTCCTCCCCATCTCCTTTGCCCCTCACCCTGTCCCTATCCTGCCACCTCCCACCAACCCGCCACTGCTAGATAATAAGCAGGGTCTGTTGGTTTGTTCAGAGAAAGTACCAAAGGAAATGATTGGCTTGTGCTGTGATTTGAATGATGGTTGGAAGTAAGATAAGCAGAGAGGAAATTCCAAGCCAAGGAGATGAGTTTGAAATAAGCTGCAGAAATGAGTAAAAATCACAAAGCATATTGAAAAATAAATAGGCTTCAGGGACCATATATCTTAGTAAGGATGTGTGGCATAATCTATTCAGATAACTTCTATCCTGTACTAGCTGTTTAAAGACCTATTTCCCCTTCCTGCCCCAAGGAGTACATAAAATACTTTTAGCCTTTCAGAACTGGCCGTGAAGAATAGCCCCACTCCTGCTATTGAGGGACGGGGCTGGAATTGCTCCGCATTGAAAAACTTGGACTAGAAACAGCACTCTGTGCTGCAGAAATGACGTGAGATTTTGCGGGAGTCCAGTCCTGTGAGGTAACGAGCTCAGTAACCTGCTCGGGTGCCTCCTCTAGAGCCTGACCACTTCTGCCTCCTTTTCAGTCCTGCCATGTACCTACCTCCTTTGTACCGTGGCTGCCCTTCTCCCTCCCCTACCAGCTCCAATTCTCATCGTGGTTAAACCATCTTTGGAAGACCTTGTATAATTTTAGAATTATTTCTTCTTTGAATGTTAGAAATGCTCAGTGAAGTCAATTAGACCTGAAATATTTTTTCTTTCTTTTCTTTTCTTTCCTTCTTTCTTTCTTTCTTCCTTCCTTCCTTCCTTTCTTTCTCTCTTTCTTTCTTTCTTTCTTTCTTTCTTTCTTTCTTTCTTTCTTTCTTTCTTTCTTTCTTTCTTTCTTTCTTTCTTTCTTCCTTCCTTCCTTCCTTCCTTCCTTCCTTCCTTCCTTCCTTCCTTCCTTTCTTTCTTTCTTTCTTTCTTTCTTTCTTTCTTTCTTTCTTTCTTTCTTTCTTCCTTTCTTTCAAGGTTTATTTATTTATTTGAGAGAGAGAGAGCAGGAGCAGGGGGAGGAGCACAGGAAAAGGGAGAGAAATCCTCAAGCCGACTCCTGATGAGCATGGATCCCAACATGGGGCTGGATCCCAGGACCTGAGATCATGACCTGAGCTGAAATCAACAGCCACTTAACCAAATGAGCCAACCAAGTGCTCCAAGACCTGGAATATTTTTTCAAGATTCATTCAAATAACTTACCTTAATGACCATAGGACTATTGTGATTTTCTATTGCTTATTGAATAAGTTTCAATAAGCTATATTTTTCCAGAAATTTTTCCATTTTATCTAAATTTTCCAGTTTTTGCCACAAGTTTACCTATTTAGTTTTTAGTTTCTGTTGGGTCATTAGTAATTTTCTATTTTCTGCATCTTCTAATAATCTACCACAGACTTTTATTACAATCCTAATGTTGGTACAGGTTTCTTCTCTTTGCTTGATCAATCTCCTCAGAAGTTTATCAATTTAGTTTTTTTCTCTTTAAGAAACTCTTTTTTGCTTTGTTGAGCTTTTCATTGTATGTCTGTATTCTATTTCATTAATTTGTATTGACATTTTTATTATTGCCTACCCTGAATTTCTTTGGGTTTATCTTGTTATTAGTTTTCTAATTTCTTATAAAGGGTATTTAGCTTGTTAATTTTTAATTTTTTAAATTAACATAAGTATGTAAGGATAGAAGTTTCCTTCAAAGGGCCGATCTAGACACATCTCCCAGGATTATATATATAGCATTGGTGTTATAGATCACTGCAGTCTGTTTTCTAATTTCCATTATGACTTTTTAATATCTAGACTATTTAGAAGTTTATTTCTTAATTCTGAAACATATGAGAACTTTAAAGTTATATCTTTGCCATTGATTTGTATCATTTTTACAATATGAAGGGGAATAAATGTAGGATTCCTATTTTATTTAATTTGTGTATTCCCTTTTGTCCAAATATCTGCTAATTTATATGTGTTTTTAAAACTGCACAAAATACACTTTGTCAAAATTCACAGGATGCAGCAAAAGCAGTACTTAGAAGGAAATGTATAGCATTGGATGCACATATTAGAAAAGAAGGAAGATCTAAAATCAATAATCTAAGGTTCCACCTTAGGAAAGTAGAAAATGAAGAGCAAATTAAATCCAAAGTAAGCAGAAGAAAATAAATAATAATTAGAGAAATAGAAATCATAAAATTGAAAACAGAAAATCAATAGAGAAAATCAATGAAAGCAAAAGCAGTTTCTTTGTAATGATCAACAAAGTTAATAAGGCTCTAACCAGGCTAGCCAATAAAAAAAAAAGGAAGACACGAATTACTAATAACAGAAATGGAACAGGAGATGTCACTACAGAGCACACAGACTTTAAAAGAAGAATGAAGGATTATTATGAAAAATTCTCTGCTGACAAATCTGATAACCTAGATGAAATGGACCGATTTCTTGAAAGACACAACCTGCCAAAACTCACACAGGAAACAGACAACCTGAACAGGCCTATATATAAATAAATTCAATAATCAATAATCTTCCAGAATAGAAAGCTCAGATGATTTAACTGGCGAATTCTACAGAACAATCAAGAAAGAAATTTTGCCAATTCTCTACTGTTTTTTTTCAGAAGATAGAAACAAAAGGGATATATCTTTATTCATTCTATAAGGCCAGCATTACCTTAATATCAAAATCAGGCAAAGACATTATAAGAAAAGAAAACTCAGACCAATATCTCTCATGAACGTAGATGTAAAAATCTTCAACAAAATATTAGCAACTATACAGGAAAAAGGAAAAACTATGGAGACAATAAAAAAGGTCACTGGGTACCAGGGATTAATGGAGAGGAAGGGATAAATAGCAGAGCACGGAGGATACTTAGGGCAGTAAAACTATTCTGTATGATAGTATACTTGTGGATACATGTCATTATACATTTGTCAAAACCCATACAACACCAAGTGTGAACCTTAATGGCAACTGTGGTCTTGGAGTAATAACTATGTGTTAATGGAGGCTCATCAACTGTAACAAACTTATTATTGTGGCTCAGGATACTGACACAGTGGGGGAAGCTATGAGCTGATGGGACAGCAGATATACAGGAACTCTCCATTCTTCTCACTCAATTTTGGTGTGAATGTAAAACTGCTTTAAAAATAAGTCGAGGGGCCCCTGGGTGGTTCAGCCCATTAAGCATCTGACTCTTGATTTTGGCTCAGGTCATGATCTCAGGGCCGTGAGATCGAGCCAGCTCAAGTCTCAGCATGGAGTCTGCTTGAGATTCATTCTCCCTCTCCCTCTGCCCCTCCCTGCCGCTTGTGCTATAAATAAATAAATAGATAGATAAATAAGTAAATAGGTAAATAAATAAATAAATAAATAAAATCTTTAAAAATGAAAAATAAGCCTATAAAAAACATATATTTCAACCACTTCAAGTGTGTAGGTCTTCTGTTAATTATGTTGTTCAAAACTATATCTTCGTTGACTTTGTGTTTGTATATTACAAAATAACACACACACTCACAATCACATAGTTCAACTTGATTTTCCAGTTATCCTCACTCTCGATTGTGCATCCCACCACCATTGGAAGCAGAGGTTTGTGCTGTGACACTTTCTTCAAATTTTATGCTATTCCCCTTTTCCTTCAAACAAATATATTCATCCTATCAAATTCCTATTAAGTCTTCAAAACCTTCCTTTAGGGTGACTTTTCTTAGACTGCTTTCCTGAGGGCCTAGTAGAGATAGTGACTTCCTCTATGGGGATTATTATATGTGCTATATAGTATTATTTATCTCCTCAAGGGCAGAACTTTTCTACAGTAAGCACCAGGAATGTCTACCTTAAATAATATATACGAAACAAATGTTAGTAGCATACATGGATGCTAAAATCCATTTTGCAGAATTATAATGGGAAAAGAGACATTTCGCCTATCTCATACCTCAATCCTTTCTCTTCTTGATGTTGATCTCAGATTTTTCTGTTTTCTGCCACTTGTATTTCTCCTACTTAAATACAGAATTATGTCATTTCTAACTTGGGTAACTAATAGCAGTTCTTGCTTCCTGCTCAGGTTAGTAATAAAAGCCCCTGTGGAGAGAGGAGCCACAGGGCAAAGTACCGGAGTGCCTCAGCAGACATGTGAGGCTGTCTCAGATGTTCCAGCTTCAACAGAGCTCCTAGCTGAATACAGCCACATGAGTGTCCCCAGTCAACCACGCGAAGGCAGAAGATTCTAACCAACCCCAGAATCATGATAAATAATAAATCATTGTGTTTTCAGTCCACAGCTATAGCGATAGATACAGGAAATACCGCTATGTCACTCTAGGTATTTGAAGCCAAGAGAAATGTCATAAAAAATGTAGTTTTACAAAAGCACTGGGAAGGGCAAGGGGAGCCCCCAACTGAGGGGCCCCTCTTGGACTCTCAAGTCCAAGGGTATGGGTAGACCTCAAAATCATGATCCAGATGCCAGGAAGCTTTGGAGGCTATTACCACAACTGACCCTTCAAGCTCAAAGCTGGTGACTGGCCCTGGATCCTTGAGTCTGGCCACCCTGACTGCCTCTACTCACTTGCATTCCCACCATCTTGGTTTCCAGTCACCACAACATCTGGAAAATGGCCAACAATGTTGCCACTGCCTCCAAATCTCACACTAGTGTTTCTAACTGCAAGCCTTGTGTCATCTCCAGGATCCTGAGCTCAAGGGAGTTCTAAAAATGTAGGTTTTAAGGATGCCTGGGTGGCTCAGTCAGTTAAGCATCTGCCTTCAGCTCAGGTCATGATCTCGAGGTCCTGTGAGGGTCCTGGGATAGAGTCCTGTGTGGGGCTCCCTGCTCAGCAGGGAGACTGCTTTTCCTTCTCCCTCTGCCCCTTCCGACCCACCACTCATGTGCACTCTCTCTCTCAAATGAATAAATAAATTCTCTTTAAGATGTAGGTTTGGCTTTTCAAACTCAGAGGCCAGCAGAGAAGTATAATGGATGATGAGAGAAGTCTAGTATCTATGGTCACAGCCCTCTGACCCTGAATATAATCAGTATGACATGTAGGAATGACATAGGATTGGGAACCTGATAAATAGGATTTCCTATCCTAGTAGATGTCTGCCCTTGGTCAAACTACTTAACCTGTCTGAATGTCAGTGTCCCCAACCGTAAAAATGGGAATACTCACAACGGATTCAGAAGGTTTTTAAAGAACTCACCACAGCTTTCACAAAGTTCCTGGTAAGATGCCTGGCACATTGTAGGTACTCAGTGATTGATGCCAATTATTAATGGAGAAAGAATAAGTGAACAAAAAACTGTAGGATGCAGGGAATATTATTTGATTTTGCTGAAGGGACAGCTAACAGACTGTGAAGGGAGAAAAGACCTCCTTAAGAAGGTGATTTCTGATCTGAATCTTGAAATATGAGCAAGGCCAAGCAAAAAAATGGGGGAAAAGGTAATTCTAGATATTGATGTTTCTCTCTGGTCCCACTGCTGTCGAAAATTGACCTCTGTGCTTCAGAGCCAAAATATAACTTGAAGACAGAGTTTGGGATAAAGAGGGAAAAGAATAGCGTTATTGCTTTGCTGGGTTAAAGAGGCTGCTGCAGGATGTGGCTTTTAAAGACTGCAAGCCACCCAGAGGAAGGGGCTGGAGGTGGGGGGTTATAGGGAAATACAGGATCTAGCCAGTTCTGACAGGAATTGTGTATATGGTACCAGCCTCCTTTGTCATGTCTGTAGGGTGGTACCAGGTTCTTGAAACAAAAAGCTAAGAAAGGAGGAGAAAAGTTTTGCAGAAGTGAGGAAAAATGTTACATAGTTTAAAATCGAGATTCCCTGAAGCATGAGTGCAGCCATTTTGATTTTTGTCCAACTTTATGCTTTTAGGTCGTTTCACCACCCATGATCCTATAGGTAAGACCAGGATTCCAGTGGTTCTATAAATCTAGAACACTTCATCAGAATGGTATTTAATTTAATGTCACTAGCCTCTGACTTTTCTCCCTTTTGTCTTCCTTCAACATGATACACTAGAATAGAGGTTGAACTAGCAGTATATCTGGGTAGCATTCTTAGCTTTGCCACCAAGTAGATTTCACTAACTAGCTGATCTGAGATACAACACTCAGTTTCTGGGGGTCCCCATCCCCTTCTGTAAACAACACTAACGGAACAACAACAAAAAAGCAAAACAAACAAACATGACTTGGATAATTTCCGTGACCATTTCCAGCTTTGGCAGTCTCTGAAATGACTCAATCCACTTATACCCAAGTGTGGCCCAGCAGCCGTTACCAGTTGATTAATCTTCTGTACATCAGACACTCTACCCCTGTGCAGAATGGGAATCCAACAAGAGAATACATATTCGACAACTGAAATAAAGCCTATTAAGGAGATTTACATACTAACCAGTAGGTTTGGCCTTCACAGATAAACTTTAAACTGGCCAACATTGGTCACAGAAATCTTGGAACCAAGGAAAACAGAAAAGGGTGGTAAAAACCTGGTGCCTTTATGGAATATTTTATGGAACTTTAAGAATCATCCTCATATGCTTTCGAGCAGTTCCCATCTAAGCATTTCTTTAACAGAAGACAGGCTATGTGGCAGGTTAGAAAGGCCTCTTGCTAATGTGGGCTTGGAGCTTTGTGCACGTGATAATGCCAGTTGTACCCTTGAAAAATATACAAAAAGTACTTTGATCATATTAGGATTTTTTAGACTAGTTGCATAATAACTCTCCTATTGCTTTTAACAGTTCTATAAAAGCAGCGATTTTACTTCTTTTTGTCCCTCTAGCAAATAAACAAATAAGGAGAAAGGGGACAATATTCATTATTATCTTACAACAGCAACACATTTTAAAGCCTCTACATGAGAAATTGCTAGAAGATAAAGCTATGAAAAATCCTACTCTAGTCTCATATTAATGAATTCTTTTTTTTTTCAGTATTAATAAATTCTAATGATCATTCTGGGAAGAACAAAAGCCCACTAGCTTTCGTTTGAATAGACTAGTCTATTGAAAACACTAGTCAATCTGCCATTTTTGTTTTGGGCTTCAGAAACGCATGTGCAGTTTGTATTGCTTTCCTTTCTCTGCCTTATCCCTTTTCAGAAAGGGAGCTCTGTGCCATGCTATTATATTTCTATTTCATTTCTTTTTACAGCAGCAAGAGCAGAGGCGAACAGAGAATATACAGAGGAAATGGTGAGCGCAGAAGCAAACTCACACCAAAACCACAGGCCTGAGAAAGGGCTGGGACTACAAAGACAGATTTTCTCAAAAGAAAAATTTCCTGAAAATAAAATCGTTTCTTTTTATCAATTAGATCTGCCAAAGACATTTTTCTCCAACTATCTCCTGCCCACTTAATCAAGGTATCGAATTAACTCTTTGAAAAGCTATACGCATAGATTTGAGTATTAATATGCTTCTTTTGATGTTGCCTATTAGGAAAAAACACACTTAATATCTCTTTTGGAAAATAAACAATCGCTTGATATTTGTTAAGTATATATCTGGTATACCATTCTGTTCACTAATGCCATGACGTCTGATTACTGTTAGGAAGGTGCAGTAGTAAAAACAACAAATTATATAGACATACATATTTCACAAAGAATTCTCCCCAATTATATAATTTGCCTAATGGCTTTTTTTATTATATATTTTGCCATAATGAAGATTTAAGTTTATACGTATTAAAATATTACTATTTTTTCTTCTTTAATATCTAGGATTTCTGTATTAAGAGGCTATCACCCTATCAAGGAAAAAATTCCCAGTAAGACCTAAGCAAACTAATAAAACCCAAAACCAGTTCCTTGAAGAGACTAATACAACAGATCATCCCCCTTGAGAACCCAATTAAGGAAAAAAAAGAAGAAGAAGTAAAAAAATCCCAATTAAGAACAAGAAAAATCTTTAGATAAAAAGGAACAAATTAAATGTCAGTAGGAAAAACAAAACCTGTGGAACCCTGGGTCTCTAACCAAATCCACTACCAAATGGGAGGAGGGGAAGGGCTTTAAATTAAAGGCTTAAGAGACATGACAACCAAAACAATGTGTCTTCAGTGATTCAATTCTGGATTAATGAATCAGCTATCAATAAAAGGTATTTGGGGAAACAGTTGGAGAAATTTGAATGAATTGGGTGATAGAAGTATTAAAAGAGTTTTGTTAATTAAGTTCAGTATATTAAATGATACTGTAGTTATGTAAAGAATGGCCTTACTCCTTAGAGATAAATGCTGAATTATTTAGAATTCAAGGGTCATGACTTGTCCAATTTAAAATGATTAAATATCTCTAGGTATTATACGGGCATTCACTGTATTCTTTTTGATACTTTTAAGGAATGTTTAAAATCTTTTTATAATAAAATTAGAAAGAACACATACTAGGGGAAAATAAAGAAATCGATGCTACACACAATTCTAAGGGAAATGTTTCTAAAACCTGTGAAAAATGGGTGATATTCTCCCTAGTATATAAATTATGAAGAATTAAAAGAAGATGCATAAATCTTGAGGAGGCCAATTACAGTAGAAGGGATTTGAAAGTGATTATGGATCTCCCATTAAAAAATGCTCCAGGACCAGATGGTTCCACAGCTGGATTCTATTTCAACCTTTGGAGAGCAAATGATCCCAGTGTTATTTAAATTATTAAAGGCCATGGAAAGGGACAGGAATTGCACCAATCCACTTTAGGAAGCTAGCAAACCTTCTCGGCAATACGTAATAAAGTTCATTCCAAAAAAGAAAGAGTGGCCAATCTCACTCATGCATATAGATAGAAAACTCTCAATGAAATGCTAGAAAACAGATTTGTTTTTATGTGGCTCCCTTTAAAAAATAAAAGAAATAATTATAGTTTGTTATATACCAAGGTGCATTTTTGTGAAAATAGTGGATGTCTGGTCTGGAGTTATTACTACCTGGGAGAAGAGGAGGAGAAAATCGAAATGCCTAGAAGAGTAAAGTAAGTACAGGGTTTAATTACGCATGTAAGAGATTGAAAAGTTTCCATTCTATATTTACTAATCATTTTCTTCTTCCTCATATCAAGCTAAAATCTGCCTCTGAAAAATTTTTACAGATGGAGAAATAAAGGTCCCAGGACATTCATTCCCTAAGGCTGGGCTATGAATTAAAGCCAAAGCAGGAAGGAAAATCCAGAGTTCCAACTGATCTTTTCTTTCAACTGTGTGCCTCTCCTCTACATATATGCCCTCCTACCACCAAGTATTCCAATGGATTAACAGTGCTAGAATGCCCTACTGCATGTAGATTGTGGGCAAAATACACGGCCAGGCAGAGAGCTTCACATTCACATTAAAATCATTACCTTCAGTGTAATTTTCTCCCACAGAGTGCTCTGTCTTGTAAACACAGTAACAAATCCATATCAAATTTAATACCGTTGCCCATAAACAACATGGAGGCACTCAGCTTTGTCAAATGGCTCTGGCAAGGACTAATGGATTCCTACATATATCACACTTTTCAAATCATGTTTTTCTTGTTTCTTTATAATATTCCCTTGACAAGGTGAAAAAAAATTATACCTTATGAAATAGTATCTAACCAAAAAGCCACTCTATGTAAATTGAATTGTTTTATTTTTTCTTAATAGTAAAGAAGAAAGAAGTGTTTACAGCAAAGTATCTTCTATCTTGCTGGATAAGACAAGTTGTATCCTTTTAATAGCCAAATTCAATTATTTTAATTTACTCATCCTAATTACAGTAACTACAGTGTCAGGGTCAGTCACCTGCTTCTTTCGACTTCTTTTCCTAGTATAAAAAAGTAGGATAAATATACTTTTCCTTCAATAGGGAATCATGAAGGAAGGCTTGATACCATATCAGAAAATCATTTTAACTTGAACATTTGTATTCTTATACCTTTGTCCTTTTATTAATAGCAAAATACTCCTCCTTCTTATTTCCATGTTATTAAATTCTCTCTCAACTTTCTCTCTGTACAGTGGAGGAAATATTACCTGCACATAACTGTCTTTTAGGATGAATGATTTGAGAATCAAATGATATTATGGGTGTACTTTGTCAATTGTGTGAATTAAACAAACTTGAAATAGCCAAGCCTCCAGATATGCTGATGTCCAGGACTTGGTATCACATTGGAAAGGAGGCTTAATGCCACGGAATTAGTGCAAGGGATATTTGTTTCTACAAACAGCGAGTATCAAGACTTGAACTGACACCCAGGTCTTCAGACTCCTAAACTAATCACTAAATTTTCACACCATTACACCACAAATAAGTTTACACTTATTTGGTTATGAAAATTTTCCTTTCTTTACTCATAATACCAGTGTAATCAGCCTTGGGCAAAGTCATAGGATGTCATAGGATGACAGGTGAGAGTTATGGACAAGTTCATTTTAAAGAATTGAGGGAAGGAAGGAAGGAAGGAAGGAAGGGGGGGAGGAAGGGAGGGAGGAAAGGAGGAGGAAAGGAGGAAAGGGAGGGAGGAGGAAGAAAAAAGGAGGGATGGAGGAGGAAGGAAAGAAGGAAAGGAGGAAGGAAGAGAGGAAGAAGAAGAAAATTCCATGTTATTTTGGCCATTTTTTTTCAATATTAGAGACTAAGAATATAAAACGTAAAATGCGAACACAGGTCCTATCTGATAGATTCCATCTCTCAAAACTTATCCCCCTGGCCCACTAATGTTTCTTTTTTTTTTTTTTCACTAATGTTTCATAAGTCAGTTTCTCTATTTAAAATTAAGCCATTTGGAGGTATAGATCATGCATTTTAGCTCTAGGCTTCCATGGTTTGGGGTGAGATCCTGTCCATAGTTGATATTCCATAAATGTCTGTTGAGCAGGTTTATTTTTTTCTGATTGAATGGCTTAGTCCATGTCAACCCAAATAAAGAGAAGAATGAGAACTAGATAATACTTGATAGCAGGCTATACATTCTAAATACTAGAAAATAAAGAATGTAAAAGCTTAAATTTGAGGTCATGAAACAAATTTGCTGCCACTGTCCCTAAAATGCCTCTTCTGTGAACTTTGAGAGCTTCCTTAGTGATCCATCTAGAATTATAGACAATGAGGCATGAGATCAGTAGGCTGAACAATCCCATTTTACAATATCTTAAAATGCAGAGACACATGGGTGGCTCAGTCAGTTAAGCATCCGACTCTTGACTTCAGCTCATGTCATGATCTCACTGTCCTGGAATCAAGACTCATGTCAGGCTGCAGGCTCAGCTGGGAGTCTGCTTGAGGATTCTTTCTCTCTCTCTGTCTCTCTCTCCCCCTCTGTCCCTCCCCCTCTCACTCATTCTCTCTCTCTTTCTCCCCTTCTCTCTCTCTCTAAAATAAATAAATCTTAATAAAACAATATATTAAAACACAAGTTAAATAATATATTGTAAAACTGTATTCCAAGCTGCAGCACACTATGTTATTATTGGATGTTATTAGTGGACATTTTTACATGGTAGTGGATGAATATTATAACATACGGATTATATTATTGTTCATGAAATTCCAGAGTCGTTGATTTGATTGTCTTCAGAATACCTGGATGTCCACAATCTTGCCTGTACAATGGCATTCTCCTCACTGCAGAGGTTCTTACGAGAATGAAAGTATTCATGTATGATTAAATGTATTAAATAAACATATCAAATTGTTACATGAAAGATTTAAAAATTCCTAACTCCTCTACAACTCTAGTAACAAAACTATTCACTGTAGTCTCCGTGCTAGGTACTTTTTAAGAAATTTGAACTCACCTCCATAAGCCTTGCTACACAGGTACCCACCGTTATCCCTACTTTCCAAATAGGGAAACTGGGGGTTAGAGAGTTTCTGTAACTTGCTGAAGGAAAAAGTAAAATTGGGATGTGAATCCAGGCAGTTGGAGTCCATAGCTGTGCTTGCAACCACTACTCTCAATATTAGACATCACTGAAGATTTTCACTTGTTTCATTAACTGATTGTTCTCTGAAGAAATGGGAATCAGGATGGGTATGTTTCTGCATTGGTATCTCTTAAAATGAAACGGTGCAGGTACAGAAAGCAGAATGCACCCAAGCGAGATGACTGGACTAAGGTGGGGGTAGGGAAGATGAAGTCCAAGCAGAAATATGAGCCAAGAAATCTAACAGACTTCATGACATTTTTTTTTAGTTTTCACTTTTTATTGAATCTGTAGCTATGACCCTTTTCTCACTCCTAATTTAATTTCTTTATAACATATTATTCTGTTTGTTTGTAAATAAGTTATTGTATGTATGATACAAAATTCAATAAGCACGCAGGGTGTATAGTATAATACAGAGTGTATAATATGTTACAATAAATGCACACAGTTCTGTCTCCCAGCCATCAAGTTCCCTTTACCAGAAGTTACAACTATAATCTGTTGCTTGTGCAACCTCCACCACAATTAATTTTGGAACATTTTCATCACCCCCAAAAGAAACTTTGTACCCATTAGCCATCACTCCTCATTTTTTTCCAAGCCAATGTAGCCTTAGGCAACCACAAATCTACTTTTCTGTTTCTAGATTTGCCTATTCTGGATGTTTTGTAAAACAAGGTGTCTGAAATATGTGGTCTTTTGTGGCTAGCTTCTGTCCCTCAGCAAAATGTTTTCAAGGTTCATCCAGGCTGTACCACATAACAATACTTCATTTTTTTTTAATGTCAAAAAATATCCCATTGATGGGCACACCACATTTTATTTATCCGTTCATCAGTTGATGGATATTTGGATTTTCTCTGCTTTTTAGCTGTCAGGAATAATGCTGCCATGAATGTTGTACAACTCTTTGCGTGAATAGATATTTTCATTTTTCTGGGAGTGGAATCACTGGGTCATAAGGTTACTCCACGTTTAACATTTTGAGGAACTGACCAAGTGTTTTCCAAAGCAGCTTCACCATTTTACATTCCTACCCCCGATGTACTAGGGTTCCAATTTCTCCACATCTCCCAACACCTTTCCCCCCCCTTATTTTTCATTATGGCCATCTTCATTGGTGTATCATCTCACTATGACTTGGATTTCCATCTCCCCAGTGACTAACGATGTTAAGCACTGGCCATTTGCATATTTACTTTGCAGAAATGTATGTTCACATCCTTTGCCCATCCTCCCAAAAGGTGATTTGTCTTTTCCTTGTTGTGTTACATTGACTCTCCCCCACCCCTTGTCCATAGCTTTCCCCATTATCAACGTTCCCCACCAGAGCAGTAAGCTTGTTACAACTGATAAACCTACAACGACACATCAAAACCACCTCAAATCTATAGTTTACTTTAGGGTCTTCATGGTGTTTTCATAGATTTGCCTTTACAAAACGTCTTAGCCAAATCTCTCCAGGGAACTGAGAGATAGGTGACCAGCAGAGAGTCAGAGAGTTCCAAATGAGCAGACCTGTAAGTCCTGTTTCTGCAGCAAAGAATGCGTGTGTCCATGCTGTGGCCAGGGGGAGACGTTCAGCTCTCTGTTTTAGGATAACCAAAACCTGGATGACTGTCACAGGCTGAGGAATGACCCAGTGATCACTGTTATCGATATGTCCTGAGTTTAAAGGCCACTTATAGCTACCTTCCTTCTAGTGTGACTCATGGAATGGACATCATACAGGGTATGGAGACAGCAAATAGACGCTTGTTCCTCAACTTTATCAAACCTCATACCCATGCTCCGGGTGCCCCCTTGAAGCTGGAGAAAGTAAAATTCGTAGTAATAAAGCACGAGTGATTTTTCTGGTGCTTAATACGGTTGTGGTTGAAGAATGGGTCATGTGGGTTGTTACTGACATGAATAACATTGCTTTGAATCAGTTCAGTGAGTTGTTATATGTAGGACACATTCTGGGGTATTTTTGATACTATGGCCTTCCTTTCCAGCATACCTTTCTCTCCTTCTTTCTCCGTCTTCCCAGGCCTCAAGCACTCTGAGGTCTGGGACAGCACCAACCCAGCGAGGGCCTCGGGAAAGTCATCCCTAAACCAGTATTTATTGTCTGCTATGTGCCAGGCAGTGCTCTGAAATCAGGGACAAAGACTAGATATGTCCACTTGGAAAGTTCATGTTTATTTAAAAATGCTTGACACATTATCTCTCTAGAGAGAAGGGGCATTTACGGGGATCAACGGGGAGCACCCTTGTCAGGGAAGGGCGTGGTTTAAGGAGTAACTCCCACAGAGATCTTCATTTGTCACCGCAGAGGCAACCACCTACTTTGCTTACCCTTAAAGGTGACCCTGCTCCCATGTTGCCTAGCAATGTGAAAGCATATAATGTTAAGACCAGTACTTTGTTACGAAGGGTACTGTAGAACCAACTGGTATTTCAGATGGCTCTTCCCAAATCTGACCAAGCCTCTGCCCATCTTGATTTCTAGAATGTGCTGAAATGATGCCCAATCAGTACCTCTGATGAACTGAATCCCAGATAGCAGAGAGCCGACTCAAGCACATTTTTTTCATTTTTTAATTTATTTTTACTTTTTTAAATTAACATATAATGTCTTATTTGCTTCAGAGGTACAGGTCTGTGAATCATCAGTCTTACACAATTCACAGCACTCACCATAGCAATACCCCCTCCCCCAATGTCTATGACCCAGCCACCCTATCCCTCCTCCCCAACCCCCCAAGCAACCCTCAGGACTCAAGCACATTTATCAGCTGCTGCAGAAGTTTTTATACCCAAGGGCAACCCTGTGTTAAAGCTATATATTGGTTTTGGAAAAAATGTCAGGGTCACAGATCTATAAAAAGCAGTTAAGAAAAACCTAGAATACTTAGGAATGGTTGTCCTGGGTCTCTCCAGACTAGTATCCTAGCGGGGCCAAATTGCTTTTCTCCCCAGCCAGCTCCCAAAACCACCCTGGGTGTGACTCAGGAGAATTCTTAGTAGACTTTCATCAGCTGTCTGGAGACAATGTGCAGACCAAAGGGATGTGTGGTAAGAGCAGGAGCAGAAAAACAACTCAAGTTTAAGTCTTCCCCATAACTGACTCCCCCTACCTGGTAAACCCACAAGTCAGTTCTAGCCCCCTTACTCTATCAGATACACCGCCCAAGCCTCTTACACCACTTTACCCTGGTTTACTATTCTTTAGCTTTTATTATGAGAAATGTCCTCGTTCACATATTTGAATTCGTTTGTTTAACTTGGTAATTTGTTGCCTCCCACCCCTAACCCAAAAAAACGTACCAGCCCTACACAGCCTTAAGGCAGGCCTGGTAACTTCCCCTCCTTATCTGCGGTTTCCAGAACAATGTGAACTGGTGAGGGTGGGCGCTTAATGAATGAATACCGGTTGAAAGCCAAGTATGACTTTGGAAGCCTAAGAAGACTTCTAAAGGCTGGCTCTAGCGATTCAGGAGAGATCCCAGGCACCGGACCCATAATTAGCCTCTGATCTCTTCCTAAGGATGGAAAGACCGATTAAGCTGCGCCCGCGCCCATTCGCCTGCCTCGGAAGGTAGGGGGCTAAACCTGCAAAAGCGGCCAGAGCGCCAGCCCTGCGAGGAGCCTCCAAATGGGGGCGAGAGGCGTGGGCAGGCCCCGCCCGGAGCCCCGAGGCTGCTGCCCCGAGCCCTCCCCCGCGGCCTGTCGGTCCCCGGGGCGACGGGGACAGCCCCGGCCGGCCAGCTGGAGCCGCCCCACGCGCGCCCCGCGGCCCCCGCTGCCGAGACGCCTCCGCCGCCACCGCCGCCGCCGCGCCGGGGCCGCTCGCCGAGTTGGCTGCGCGCGCCCGGGGAGCGCAGAGTTTGCAAAGTCGTCGCGAAGCTTCGGTGGAGGGAAGGGGGTGGGGGAGTGGGGGTGCGCGCGAGAAAAACCCGCCTCTTGCGAGTAGAGCGAGGAAGAGGGGGGGAGAGGCTCCGAGTTCCGCTTCCTGAACGGCGGTGGGTAGAGAAGGTTGGCGCGGGGAAGGCCGGCGGGACGCGCGCTCCGGGCCCCCGCGCGAGCGGCGCGGCAGGCGATGGCCGGCGAGCGGACCCGCAGGTTCACCCGGAGCCTGCTGAGACCCGGGCAGGCGGCCGAGCTCCGGCACAGCGCCGCGTCCGCCGCCGCGGTGGCCGTCAGCAGCCGGCAGCAGCAGCGGGTGAGTGTGGCGCGTTCTCCGCGCCTTCCCGCGCGCCTGGGGCGCCCCGGGGCCCCGAGCCCGGCCTCCCCGAGCGCCCAGCGCGTCCCTCCCGCCCCTTCCCGCGTCCCCTCCGCGAGGCAGCGCGACCGACGCTTCCCGGCCCGGGGCGCGCGGGGGGACCGGGACACTCAGAAGCGCAGAGCGTGGGAGACGATGTGTGTGGGTTTGGGGGCTGAGGAGGTGGCAGGAATGCCTCGCGAGTCACTTCGGTGCTAGGTTGTGGGGTGCCAGTGACCCGAAGGGTGGGGGCTCTACGGGAGGGAAGCCCGCGGTCCCCAAGTCTGCGCGTCTCCCTCACCACTGGCGCCTGGTGCGCAGCATTGAGGAGAGGATGTGACCCTGAGGTCCTCGCTCCGGCTGAAGCTGGGAGCGCCGCGTTAACGCTATCGCGGAAATAAAGGTCCTTCGCACCACCCTCCATCCACGCGGTAAAAAGCCACAAACCACTCTATGCTCCTCCAGAAAGGGCCTGGGGAACTGTCTGGAGGAGACGTGGGTCATTAAGTATCCAGTGGTTTCTGCTTTTTTTCTAAGATGTTCGCGGGGTTCTCCCGCCAAGATCGCTTTACTGGTTACTTCCTCGTTGTAACGCCTTCTAAGTTCTGGGTGATTTCCGCGGGAAATCCCTGGGGCAGCAGCCAGCCATTCCGTCTGATGCCCAAATCCTATCCCTGTGTCTCCAGATGCTCATAAGTTCCAGTAGGTGTCACACTCCGGGGTGGAAGTGTCAAGAGAAAAAAAAAAATCAACTCTGGTGGGAATGGGGAGCGAGTGGGAAGAGCGCTACAGTCAGACGTGGGCTCAACAGCCTCTCTCTTGGCCTGCCTCTGCTGGACCGGAATCCCACGCTGTGGGTTTCATTTTCCTTATTGCCAGGAAATATCATTAGGAATTAAACGGCTTCTTTTAAGAGTGTCAAAGAAAGTGTTACTCTTGCCAGTCACCCATGAAGAGGGAGCCAGGAGCTGCCCAGAGCCAGTTCCCACAGCCAGGACTTTTCTCTAAAGCCAGAGGTCGGAAAGTTGAACAGAACGGAAGCTAACTGCGTGGCAGAGGGAAGAGGCATCAGATGCCCAAAAGGGTGGGGGTGATTGGAGTGTGGCCAGGGTTGGTGGCCAGGGTGCCTTCTCTTTTACTTACCACTGGCTGCACTCTTCAGTTACCCAGAGGTGATTTCAACTGTTCGCCAACCCTGTGCCAAGGGCTGCCGGTGGTTGGGATGTCAGCATGCACAATTTCAGGGCAGGAAGGATAAACTGTCAGAAAGGACATTTGGGAGGGGGGAAAAAAGGTTCAATTCGAGTAAAAGTAGAGATAATAAGAAAATCTTCAAGCATACATAGAAAATAATTTTTACTTTGAAAGGATCAGTCAGTTGGGTTTGTAAATTTGTTATTCTCTGCCATTTACTTTACAGTAACTTTATTTTGCATTCGATTCATTTTATTGAATCTCTGGACTGATCTGTTAGAGAAGTGCAGGGAAATAAATAGCATGCATTTGGAATAAACAGCTCTCAATGTTGTTTTTGATTTTTGTTTTGTTTTTAAGGGGATTCTCCTGAGTTTTGTAGTGCTAGAATTTCTATAAAGAATTTGGATTCTAGATACGCACCCGTTACTTTCTCCGAATTTATGTCAGGCTTGAGATCCTAGGGTATCTTGTCAAAATGAATAAGCTCAATGTATTAAAAAGAGCCTGGGAGGGGGTGACTCACTGGCAAAGGTGTCCCTGCCTCCCTCCCCTCACTTCAGCACCTTGGCCAACACTCCTGAATTAGCTTTTGCCAAGACATTTCACTGGATCTTACACATCTAGTCAGGCAGTTTGGGCAGCGATTTTGGCAGCAAGAAGACACGTGCTTTGAATTTCATTCTATCAGAGAACTCTTAAAGGGAAACAGGAAGGTGACCAGTTCTCTGAGTTGGCACCCACACTCAGTAGGATTCTGTGGGGCAGAGCATCCCTTTTGAACCTAAAACCTTCTAATTGGACTATGTGTGGAGACTAATCCTGGCTTACGTGATCCAATCCCTTAAGATCCTTTATGTTTGTTGCTTCGAGTCCTCAAATCCTGGTTGTCAAGGGAGAATATTAATAGGATAGGGGAAGAAGATTATGGGTAGCCCACTTCAATACAGTCAAGTGGAATTGTGTGTATTGGAGCAAGCTGTCATATATTGAAGAACATTTGAGAGACACTAGAAGGTTCTATGGAGAAAAACTGTCTCGTTGCTAGATTCGCACAATGCCCTTTCTAAAAACCCTGTTTGGGGGACCAAAATTCTCCAGAATGCTACAGAGAGATTATTGTAGGGTTGGAACCTGCTCTATCCAATAAGAATAGACAAGATTGTCAGATTAACAAGGTTGCGGACTCTGAGAATGGGATATGTGTATATATACACACTCTTACACACACATACACATAGGACAGGAAGGCTTCAAAATGTGTGTCGTTTATGGAGAACACAGGGCAAAGAGATGCTGAGTGAGAGCAATTGACTAGGGGGCCAACTTTGAAGTAAATAGAGCTATAATCCAGAGCAAACTTGATTTCAGTTTTAACCTAAGGCACTGTGGTAGGCTCATGTGCAGGCAGACACCTCGCCAGGGCCAACCTTATTTTGCATCCCTCTTATGAGGAAGAGATCTCCGCATTCCCATGTTCACTGCAACATTTTCACAATAGCCAGGATACAGAAACATGCGTAAATGTCTGTGGAAGGATGACTGGAGAAAGAAAATGTGGTCTATATCCCAACCTTAAGAAAGAAAGAAATCCCACCATTTGAGACACTGTGGATAAACCTAGAGGACGTTATGCTGAGTGAACAAGTCAGACACAGAAAGACGAATACTGCATGAACTTACTTATATGTGGAATCCAAAATAGTAGATCTCATAGAAGGAAAGAGTAGAATGGGGGTGACAGGGGCAGGAGGTAGGGAAGTGAGGGGATGAAGAGATGGTGGTCAAAGACTACAAAGTTTCAGTTACACAAGATGAATGATTTCTGGAGATCCAATGTGGAGCATCATTAATAATACTGGATTGAATAGTTGAAAGTTGCTAAGAGGATAGATTTTTAGTAAAATCTTCTCAACACACACACACATACACACACACAGCGGTAACCATGTAGATGTGATGGTTAAGTTATTTAACTTCATCCTGCTGATCTTTTCACAATGTAGCCATGTATCAAAACATCAAATTGTACTCCTTAAATGTATACAATTTTTATATGTCACCACATCTCAATGAAGTTCTTAAAAAGGAAAAAAAATCCTAATAATACATAACGGTTATGAACAAAAGCCATATATTTTAAAAAGAGAAATATTTGCTCCTTAGTTATTCTAAATTTTTTTCATGGAAAACAAATGAATCAGAACTCAGGCCAAGGCCCATCTCAGGATCGAGTAGAGTTTAAGTAATCTCCAGACACCCCGTTCATGGTCGACTCACAAAGCAAGCTTTTTTAGAGCAGAATCTCAGTTGAAAAATGATTGGAAACATTTCTTCCATGTCAGTGGGGGAGTTTTATTGAGTGTTTTACTACTTTGGTTGAATATACATGCGATGTTGGCTTCAAAGTTGTAATGCCACTAATTAGAAATTCTTTACAGGAAGCTGTTCTTTTAGAATGTATGAAGTGCATTTGTATTTTTGTGTGAATTATTTCACTTAGAGAGGTTTCTATAATTCATTAAGCTATAAACCTAGGATTTGTACACTTTTCTGCATTTATGTTTGATAGCATTTCAAAAGAAAAATACTTTTAGAGAAAGTAGAGATGACTTTTCTGCCAACACCACATTAGGTCTGTCACTTTGGGAGAAATAGATCTTTATTTATGGAACGTGATGGCGTGAGTCAGAGAAATGGAAGACTCTGAGGAACAAACAATCATCTGGTCAATTTTTGCCTAAAGCCTCTTATATATTTCCCAGATGGGAACCACTTTATTTACATGCAGTCTTGAATGCATTTATGACATTTACTCTGTTGTTAACACAAAAATTCCTCTGCAAGTCATTGTTGCATTGTAACTAACTTTATTAGCTTCTTTTATTTATTTTTATTTATGATTGAAGTATAATTGGCACACAATGTTATATTCATTTCAGGTGTACAATACAGTAATTCTACAATTCCACATGTTACTCAGTGCTTACCATGACAAGTGTAGTTACCATCAGTCACCATACACAATTACAATATTATTGACTATGTTCCCTATACTATACTTTTCATCTCTGTAACTTACTTCCTTTATAACTGGAAGTTTGTGCCTCTTATTCCTCCTTCATCTATTTCATCCATACAATAATCCAACATCCATACAACAACCCAGCAACCCAACAACCACAACTCTGGCAACCACGAGTTCATTCTTTGTATTTAAGAGGCTTTTGTCTTTTTGTTTGCACTTTTGTTTTGTTCTTTAAATTCCACATGTAAGAAATCATAAGGTATATTTGTCTTTTTCTGACTTATTTCACTTAGCATAACACCTGCTGGTCTATTCCTATTGCTGCAAATGACAAGATTGCTTCCTTCATTTTATGACTGAGTAATATTCCACCATATATATATAGATAGATATATAGATATATATCTCACATCTTTATCCATTCATCTGTGGATGGTTGTTTGGATTGCTTCCATATCTTGGATATTGTAAATAATGCTTCAATATACATTGGGGTGCCTATGTCTCTTTGAATTTGTGTTTTCATTTTCATTGGGTAAATACCCAGTAGTGGAATTACTGAATCATGTGGTATTTCTGTTTATTAACTTCTTTTAAAGAGGAAACATCCTCCCAGAAGTGATTGTACTTACCCTGTATGGGCGTACGCAGAAAGCATAAAGGGTAAGTGGTTGAGAAAGGACACTACTGACTTCAGTAATCACAAAAATTCCATACCCTCACTTTCTTTTGACATTTTGTAACTTCTTCTGTCCTCCAGTGGTACTACTTTTGATATTGTAGGGAGCTTTGAATAAGAAGCAGAACCTCTGATAGACCAAAGATCTTCGGTTGAGAAGTAATGTCTGTAAACATGTTTACAGGAGCAGAAGGAAGAATTTCCTCTCCTCTGAACTTTACGATATGTAAATGGTTAGGAGTAGGAGGGGCTTCAGACACATGAGTGGGAGATACTAGAATTTCCAAAAAGTAGTATGCTGGGAATGAGAGTGAGTGATAGATGCAAAAAGCGATACTGAATGGAAATAGAACAGTTGTCTCACTGTGCACAGCTCGGGTTCAAGCAGGATGTGGAGGGAAGGCTTATTTGTTTGGCGCCCACAGCACAGTCTGGTTTGGTTTGGTTTGGTTT
>CM052883.1:161858214-161951093 GCA_028534135.1 Potos flavus | reverse complement strand
AAAACATGATGTCTCTCCTTCATGTAGGAATGTTCTGAGGATGGAATTCTCCGGAGTTAAAGGTCTAGATTTCCCCACATGTTGTGACATGGCCCAGGATCTCTTTGACTGGCTGTCTTTCAGCCTGTTATGGGATCCTCTTTCCTCTTCTCCACTCTCCACGAACACTTTGAACAATCTGGCCAATTCGGGAGTTGGTGTAGGAAATCTCAGAGCCTGTGAGTCTGGAGAGCAGAATTCCAATCCTGGCTCTGTGATTCTTTGCCAAGTCGTGCCTCCTCTTGCAATCTCCGTTTTCTCATCTGTGAAATTAGGGGATTACGTGATTGGGTCCTTGCATTTGCCATTCCTCGGCCCCAGAGTTCTCACGGCTTCTCCTCCTCCTCTGTCAGGTTCTCAGATGTCGCCTTCTCAGGGAGATCATCCTGGGTCACCAAGTGGAAGTATGTTCCTCAGCCTTCCCTCCGCTGCAGTCTTCTGTGTTCCATTACTGTCCTTCATTTTCCTCGTGGCTCCAACCACCACCTGAAGTAGATCTTTTCACTTATTTAATTTCTCGTTTCTCTTTTCCAGACTTCCTCCTTTCAAATATATGTGCCATCGAGAAAAGGAAAGGCGCCTGTTTCACTACTTTTATACTTTATTTACTATATGAAAGTGAGGGGAGGAGTCTCCCTTTTCACTGCAAATGAGGTGCTAAAAAGCAGCATCAGGAGAGTGGGCTGGTTGCACATCAGCGGGCGATCGTAATGCAATTATGACTTAGAAACGGCCAGTTTGTCGGCCTCTGCTCATGATGTTCCTTGACTCATCTTCACAGTGTACTGGGAAAGAGAGTGAGCTCGTCCTATGTGCCAGTGACTTGACTCATACAATCTCTCTCAATCCTCATGACAAGCGCACAATAAAGGATTTTCATTCCTCTTCTAGAGACGTGGAGGGAGATGCGTTGAGGTCGGGTTTGCTTGCCCCTGATCAAATGACTAGTCACGGGTGGATCCCAGAGTCACAGGCAGGTAGCCCAGTTCCAGAGCCAGTGTTCTCCACAGCTGCTCTGTCCTGCAGACCAGCTCCCCCAGGCAGGCAGGCAGGCAGGCAGGCAAGCCTCATTACACATGCAGTTAGCATCCAGGCGCGAGAGAGCTAGGACAGAAAAGGAAACCCCAGAGTACTTGCCGTAGGAAGAGGCTTTGAAAAGGAGCTTCTTAACAAGAGAAGACCTGTGGCTACTTCTGCTCTGCTCAGCCATTCCTCATTCCTGACATCTCGGCAATGCAGTATTCAGGAGAGATTCCAGCATTGGACGCCGTATCTGTACTCAGTCGTTTCCCTGGGACAGGACCGGCACACAGTGGGTTAAGCTTTGCAAACAAAGCCTTCTTCAACTCTGAAAGGGGCATCATTTGATTCTTCTTCTTCTATAGAAATACATTTCTGGCACCATAAGCATGGAGTAATTGGGTTGCAGCATTACATCTGCTACATTGTCTTCTGTAGTCTTGATTTTGATGCTCATGTTTACAAATGAGAGGAGTTTTTTCCACTGAAGTGAGATTTGTTTGCCCTTATCTTTCATTGCAACATCAGTCAGCTGGAAAGAAAATGCTTGTGTTTGCTGGACGCGACATGTTGACCTACATTAAATGATGTAGAAATAATAAAATTTAATGAATGTGACTGAGTTAGTGGCAATAGAGAAAAATACTTGCTCTTGAAAATGTTAATATTTTGCAATTGGCTTGAAGTGGAAACGCCTCTGAGACTAGAAGAATTAATGGACCCAAATTAGGCAAAGTTCCTTTAATTGTGCTGCTAAATGTGAAAATAGTCAGTTTTTCTAATTCAGTTTCAACATACCACCTCTCCTGACATGGAATTGGGGAAGCTTGGCAGCTCTTTAAGCTAAACACCAAAATGGCACAGAGTTTAACAATAGGATCTGGGGGGCGGTCTGTTTAAAAAGATGACACCACTTATGATGGCACAATGAGCTTTTCTTTATATAAATTATTCTAGTAATTACCAATTTAAGTGACTAATTAAGCTTGTCAAAATGGCCAATGACTTTGGCCTTTCAAATCACACATTCTATATAAAGAACACAGGCATGAACATTTGATGTGACAAACAAGCAAACAAAAAACTTAAACAAAATTTACTGCTCGATGAAATGTGATAATTAAATTATTTTTCAACATCCATTGTTTATTCGATTAGCTCTTAAAATCGAATTCTCACTGTTCTTTAGAACGAGAAAATGGAAATTGTTTACAGCTGAGTAACTTTCATAAAAATGAAGAGTGATGTGAGAGCCCAGTGACGTTTTTGAAGAAGAAAATTCAAATATGGATATCTACTATTTAAAGTTATTTATGTTTATTCTTTTATGTTATTTATTTAAAAATCAGGCACTGAAGGGCAGCTCAGTCGGTTACGCTTCTGACTCTTGATTTCAGCTCAGGTCGTGATCTCAGGGTTGTGGGATTGAGACCCACATTGGGCTCTGTGCTCCACACGGAGTCTGCTTGAGATTCTCTCTCTCCTGCCCCTCCCCCCTGCTCTCGCTTTCTCTCTCTCAAACACATAAATCTTTAAAAAAATAAAAATAAAAATCTGACATTTATTCAAAAGAGGATTTCATTTCCAAATGAAAAGTATTCCAGTTTGCTTTAAAGCACATCTATATACATAGTTATAAGGTCTCTGTATGTGAAAATACTAGTAATAAAATTTATCGGCATACTGACACAGAGAGGTTCTTTCAGGAGTTTTCTGAGTGCTAACACGAAAGGTCCATTTATCAACTTCAATTTTTTGAAGTCAAACCATTATGTGGCTGCTATCCAATCAATTTGAAAAAAAAAAATCTTTGTTTTTAGGAAGCAGTGGCTTCTAGACTGTGTAACCTTGACCAAGGCTTTAAGCCTCTTTGGGTTTCAGTTTCTGTGTCTTTAAAACAAGAAGGTTGGACTAAAGATGCTTTAGTCTTAAAAATCTAGGAAGTTCTTCTTTTAAAGAGTTTTTCATACAGAATTAAAATATACTTTTTTTTCATCTTAATAACACCATTATTGATTAAGATCTGATTTTAGCAGCTGGAGGAACTGGCTCAAATACGCTACAAGCAAATTTGTTTTTCACCAAGTGACTGTCGGAGGATGTAATGGGGGGAGTGGCTCTTCATAGACCCAAAGGACGGGCCAAGGGGATGAGAATTGGTAAAAGAACAGTCAGCAGTGACAAAAATGTGCGAGATACGTTCTTCCTCCAACCTGGGGCGGTGGGGGGCTCCAGTGCAAGGTTTCAGTCTCATTTCCCTCTTTGCCTTCCTGCTGAGAATAGAATGACCTACCATCTGCGTTAGGAGAGGGAGCTCTCCAGTTCTCAGGCCCTAGTCTTTGGCTTACAGACCCGGCCAGGCTCCTCCCAGCTCCCCACATGTCCACAATGTGGGTGAGTGGTGGGGAGAGTTTGAACTCTCCTCCAAGCTCCACACCTTCTCCCTGCCATCAAAAAAGCAGTAACTCTCTTGCTAGTTCTCTCTGTCTCTGTGTTTTGTCTCTGCCTCTATCACCCCTTCTTACATCTGAGAAAGGTAGTATTTTATCTGTCTCTGCCCTCGTATGATTTCATAGGCATTAGAAAGACAGCGGAGTCTTCTTTTCCAGATTGTTCACCCAGCAGCCTGATCCAAAGCAAGGTCCAGGGTATTTCATTCAGCAGTTGGAGATCAACCTTAAATACACAAGATCACCATTGACTTAAATCCAGGCCAAAGGGAAAATCCATTCCCCAGCAGGTGTACCTTGGAAAGGGCCCGGATCCCTTGGGACAAAAGGGCATAGAAATGGGAGACTAGTGGTCTCAGGAATCATGTTTCATCACTTTACTGGTAGCTAGTCTGATCTCTCGCACAGTTAACCACAGCTTACATGATCCTGGTCCTTATTGCCTCTCCTGGCACAGGAGGATCTAGTGTGGTTTTGCCTGCCCATTTCCAGTACCCAAGAGGCCTTCAAGGATAGGCAGTATGATTATTGTTTCCATGTTCCTGGGGCAGCAAAATGTCTGGCACATAATAGATGTTAACTAAATGCTTGTTACACGTAAGAAGGCATGTCCCCCTTGGACATGGCAGAAGTACAGGTTGGGCGTGCAAAGGGAAGTCTAAGTACCTGGTTTGCAGTAAAGAAAGCCCTGGGTACTTTAGAGAAGAAACCCTTAGGTGATCAAGTATCAGCATACAGTATCTGTTCCGTAGGCATACATCAAATTGAAGTAAACTGAATGGAATCAAATTTAAGATTCCCAAAAAAGGCTATTCAAAGACCGAAAAAAAAAAAAAATTAAGTGTTGATTGGCATGAATGTGTACTCTTGAATAAATAAGATTCAGCCAAGCAGGTGTTACCATTGTTCCAATGCCAGCTCCTTCCCTTGTGGGCGCCTCGCTGGCACACACAGGCCTCACTGTTTGGCCAGGGACGTTACTGTCATTCCCCCTGATGCTGTGAACAGTCACAAGTCTGGGGCAGAATACAGCTCTGTGCTGGGTGCAGAAAATGATGGATTAAAATTCAGGAAACGCGAGTAACAGAATTTTGACAGCAGTCCATTCACAGTCACATGATGGACAGTGGGTTATATTTTCAAGAAACCCTTCCTTTATCACCAAAGCTAAATGATCTTATCAGCGAATGTTCATGCTGTTAAAAACTCTGTATTTTCCCTTAGATCAGGGAGCTTTCCTGACACTGTTTTAAGATACTTTAATAACTGTTCCATGTGTGTGTGTTTTTTTAATTCCAATTTTCACTTACTAGTCTCTTTTTACATCTGTACTTTTTAAACTCTCATGGCTTTTATTAAGTTAATAACTCAAAACCTAGAAAATAATGAAGAAAAAACTCATAACAGCTAGTAACAACTTTATTTGAAACATTTTTCTATTGGCAAAAATATTCTTTGACACACATTTAAGCTAATACCGAACATTTAAATGTTTAATGTGCATTAAATGATTCAAGCTCCATTTTGTCCTGAGGATTCTTTCTTCTGGAATTCACATCTACCAACACCATATGAAATCCATGTTCTGAGTGAGGGAAGAGAATTGGTACTACATTTCTTGGTTTCCTACAATTATAAACATTTAGACCTGAAGGATAAGTTAGTCTAAAACAGAAAAGGAAACTGAATCACAGAGAGGTTTTGGTGGATATGGTCAGGGTTACAGAGCAAGGCCATGGATGATCTCAAACCCATTGACTTTTGTCCTTCAGCTCAGTGCACCATCTGCAGCCATCAGTATAATTTACTATCATTAAATGAAAGTCCAGAATTTTGCTTGTATCTCCATTGGCCTCTCCAGTAAAAGTGAATAAGCCTTCGACCCAAATACAGCACTGCTTTCAAAGAACTTTAAATAGTACACGTGTAGTTTTCTTCTTGAACGTGTGAGGTCAGTATTACCTGTTGTTTGTCAAGACTCTGACTTATGTTTGGCGGCAGGTTGAAACTGTGTGCCTCTGGTTTGCAAGTTTTGGGAAGGGTGCAGTTGTGTCCTTGGGCTTGTGTCATTTCTGTGAGCTGGCACAATGACTTTTGTTCCTGCCTCTAGTGGCCTGAATGATGGCACGTGATCTCTGGTGTCCTAAAAAGTGATCAGAACTTGACTCAGTCTGGGTCTCTGTGACTTTGTAGAGATACAAACATGGTCACTAGATTTCCATAACAAGGTTATGCCATAACAAGGTTACCACATATTTCACACAGATATATTATCTTACCATAATGCAGGTGAGAGGTCTGGTAGAGCTCTCGCTAGACTAAAATCATGGTGTGTTGGCAGGGCTTTATCCCCTTTTTGCAGTCTCAAGGGGGAAAATCTGTTGCCTGTTCATTTGGGTTGTTGGCAGAATTCACTTCCTTGCAACTGTAGGGCCAAAGCTCTGATTTCCTTGCTGGATGTAAACTGAGGGCTATTTCCAGCTTGTAGAGGTCACCGCCTTCCCTCTATGTCCAAGGCCAGCAGTGGTGGTTCAAGCTCTTCATGGGTCGCATCTGTCTGCCTTTCTCCTCCACTGTTAAGGACTCATGTAACTAGATTGAGCTACTTGGATAATCCAAGATAGTCTCCCCATCTTGGTGTCTTTAACCTTAATCCCAGTTGCAAAGTCCCCTTTCCCATGAGAGTTATCATATTCCCAAATTCTGAGGATTTCAATGTGAGCATCTCGGAGGAGTCTACCAAAAACACACTCAGAAGGATTATTAAAAGGAGCATATCCTCCCCAAGCACTCTTTTCTGATCCTACTATGAAGTGGAGGAAACAGTCTATTGTAGGAGATCAGAATTCAGTTCCAAAACCCTTTCTATTTGCGTGACCTTGATCAAGCTAAAAAACCTTAGCTTTTCTCCTTGTAAAATAAGAAGACATACAGTTCTCATGAGGGTACAAGTTTCTTAAGCTACATTCATGTTCATTGTCATAGGTACCACCCATCTCAGGAGAATGTTGCACATTGGTTTCTGTGCCCACGTGCCTAGGAATGGGCATCCCTGTAACTCAGTAGACAAGACACTATCATCAGATATGACTGTAATGGGGCCTGCTCTGGACATTCAGGGGAATCTGAACTCTGACTGAAACCTGCTGCATCTCTTCCCAAGCCTCATTGTTTTGTTGATATGAGAGTAGCTTGATCTGTGGGAGATCTCAAACCTAGCAGACCCTGAACTTCCTTCTCCATATTCTCTCTAGCGTCGTGTACTGAGGAGCCTGGTAGGTGGGGCCACATACTCTGCAGGTCAGAGCCAGACAAGCTGCCTACAATTTGGGTACATTGGCTCAATGACTATGACTTGGAAAGATAGGCTGAAACTATCCTTTATCGTTTATCATTTAACCTAATCATTAAATGAGCCATTTAACACATGCAATTTTATTCAAAATGGCATCTTTGATTTACTAATAAGGAGAGACATTCAGACTCAGTACATTTTTGGTCACAGAGAGTAGATCAATTATTCCTCAGTATATTGTGAGTTCTTGAAATATCTTAAAGGAGAATGGACCACTTACTGTTGGAGTTCACCAGGGATCTAGCCTTAGACCTTCTTCTCTCTGCGTTTCCTGAAAAACCTCCCTACAGGATTCAGGCACTCACACAGGTTCATCTCTCCCTTGTGCACAGACACGCCCCACTCCGTCTCCACCTGGTGCTTTGCACCTAAGCTCTGCCTCTTGGTGGCTCAGCAGTCCCTCAATGACTTCAAACTCAATGGGATCCATGGCTAACACATTTTCTTGCCTCATAAATCTTTTTTTAAATCTGTTTATCTTTTTTCCCTGAGTTTCATATCTTAGTTGATCCAGTTAATCTCACACTGAAACCATGCTTAATCCCGCCCCCTCCCTCCCACCCCACATCTGATCATACTCCCTGCGCAGGCAATGCCACCTCCTAAATAATTCAGACATCTCCCTGACTTCAGTGATCTATGATATTCGTTCATGATTTCTTTCCCAGGTTGTCGTTGGGCAATATCTTTCAGGGTTTTATTCCAGTCTTCTAACTAGTCTCTGATCTACTCACACTAGCTATAATCCACCTTCCACACTTTGCCTCTCTTAACTCATGAGCACACAGCTTGGATCATGATTCATTTCTTCCTGAGTGCTGCTAATGCGCATGATTACTGCCCCAAGGGATCAGATCTCACCAGGTTCCAACTTACCTTTCCAGCTTCACTTCCTATTAGATTCTATCTTCAACTTTTCCCATGCTACGGCTGCTCAAGGTTGTGGGCATTTCTCCACGTAAGCATCGTTACGTTACCAGCTGCTCAGAGCACGCTGCCTTTCTTTCTTGTCTTGTTCAGCTCCTACTTGCCTTCCAGATCCAACTCATGTCTTCCTTCACCTCTTACCCTCCCCTGAGGCCATTGACAAACAGTCCCTTCCTCTTCTGCATTTCCATAGCACTTCTTGAACTTGTTGATTACTTTTTGTTATAGTTATTTAGTTCTTGTCTCACCTCATCAGACAGTTACAGCATTTTATTATAATACAGTAAATGACTCTTGGTTGGATGGATGGAGAGATGCAGGTGCATTTTTACAGTTCTCTGAAGTGTGCTTACCACTCCATGTCATTTTTGAAAGGGAAATGCCTGGCAGATATTGTATGCAAGAGGAACAATATGGCATTATCTTTTTCTTCCTTACATAGATGCCTAAATATTACTTAGCTTTGGAAATAATAGCCCAGCATTCAGGTCCAGTGCTTTTGAGATAATGGAACAGGTTCAGAGATTTTTTTTTAAAGGACCCATTTTAATTATTGCCTTTCAATGACACGATGTGACTCTAAGGAAACATTGCATTTCAATCTGATTTCTTTATATTCTGAAGTACACACCCTATCATTGTTCACTGGAATTTTTAGCTCCTGAACATTTCTGCCGTTTCTAAACATTTTTCTTAGTTGCACATTACATTGTACATTAAATTTTTATGAATTATCCAGTTGCCGGGAGAAATACAGAGACGTTAAATTGCACCATTGCTAACACTGAAAATCTTTGATTTAATAGCTCCAAACCCCAGCATCCCCTTCCTGCCCAGGGGTCATTTTGGAGCACCTGGCATGCGACATGCACCTGTGAGCTTTTGTGTTTGTTCTTCCCCAGCCTAGAAAGCTCTTTTCACCATTCTTCCTCAGCTGCTCACTTCCTCAGCTCCTCACTCATCTTTTCCTCAAGGAATCCTTCCCTGATCACCCACCAGACCCTGGTCACTCTGCTTCTCCTCATCCCAAGCTCCTCCGTCCCCTGCAGGGAACCCCTGAACACTATGTGTTTATCAGTTCCCCACTTATTTTTACCTTTTACTTTTTTTATTTTGAAGAACATTCAGATTTACAAAAAAGTTTGTAAATATATTTTTATGTGTAAAACAATATAAAGAATCTCATATACCCTTCCCCCAGATTCCTCAAATGTTACCATTTTATCACAATTAAAATTAATCATTTCTTTCTCACTATTCTCATTGTCTCTCTCTCTGTCTCTCTAACACAAACACATGTACTATTGTTTTTCTGAAACATTTGAGAAAAATTGCATACATACTGCCCTTTTAGCTCAAAGTAGTTCAGGTATATTTTCTGAAAGCAGTTCTCTTGCATACCTATAATAAAATGATCGAAATCAAGACATTGGCATTGACACAATAATATCTGATTCATAAACCTTACTTAGATTTTGCCAATTGACCCACTATATTTTTTCCTGGTCCAGGATCCAAGAATTACATTGCGTTTAGATGTCATATCCCTTTGGTCTTCTCTGACCTAGAACAGTTTTTCAGTCTTTCTGTGTCTTTCTTGAACTCGACATTTTGAAAAACGTAGGCTCCTTGCTTTGTAGAATGACCCTCAGTCTGGTTTTAGACTGATGCATTTTCTTGGTGACACTCCAGCTATGCTGTTAGGGGCGAGTATGTCATAGAAGTCACAGTGTATCCTCAGTGCAGCCTATTGGGGGGATATGATGTCAGTTTGTCCCACTACTGGTCACTTAGTTATGATGGTGTCTGCTAGGTTGATCTTCTAAAAAGTTACTGGGTTCCTGTCTTAGTCAGCTGGCGCTGCTAGAACAAAATACCATAAGTCAGGTAGCTTAAATAAACATTCATTTGTCTTAGTTCTGGAAGCTGGAAGTCGAAAAGGAAGGTGGACGCAGATCCAGGATCTGGTGAGGACCTCTTCATCTTCAGCAGGCGGACATCTTTGTATATGCTCACAGAGCATAAAGCGGAGAGAGAAGCAAGCTCTCCGGCATCCCTTATAACGACATTAACCCCATTTGTGAGGGCTCTACCTTCTCTAATTATTTCCCAAAGGCCCCATCTCTGAATACCAACGCATTGATGGATTTGGTGTTCAACCAATGAATCTGAGGGACACAGTATTCCATCCATCCAGCTCCCTCTGCAGCTAACCAGTAACTTGTGGGGAGATCGTCTGAGACTCCCCTGCTTCTCCTCAGACTTTTGCCACTAATTTTAGCATCTGGAGATACTTTCCTGAAACAGCTAATGCTGTGGCTGGACTTTTAGGTTTTTTCCATTTTGTTTTGTTTCCTTATTGGCTCTTACAAATCTCCTGGTGCCCAAGTGGAGAGGATTCTGGAGGGCATGCCCTCCCACAACTTTAGCGATGCTGCCAGACTTACCAAAACACTGCGCCCTCTTCCTCTGCACACACATTTCCTTGACACTACACATATTGTCAGACTTTTTAATTTTTGTTGGTTTTCTGGGTGTAAGATAGTAACATTGTATTGCTGTTTTCAGCTGCATTTCCCTTTTTGAAAGTAGAGCATCTTTTTATATGTTTATGAGCTATTTTTGTTTCCCTTTCACACTGAAAATTTAGCATACATTTGGGAGATTTGAGGTCATGTCACCAAGGGTTTCAAAAATTAACAGTAGAATGATGACTAGAAGGGTTTTTTTGTAGAAGGAAATTTGTTGAATTTATTTAAGTTGCATTTTGAAGTTCCCTCAGCGTTTTCTTAACACCACATTGGTAATTAGGAACAGTGCCCTCCCATCATCCAGCTTCTGGCCTTCATTACTCACTATGTGAGTGTCCTGTATAATATTCTTATAATGAGATTCACAACAATAAATGCAAGCAGGTGTCTCCGTATAGGAAAATTCCAAGCATTTGAACTTTGCCCAAATGTAGGCACAAAAGGGTTTTTTGGGCCACAGAGTGTTCTGGCCCCAAGCACTCCTTCCGCAAGTGTTTCATTTAAATCACACTGAATTATACAGCATGAAAACGTCTAGTTCATCCCATTTTAGTTGTAGGAAACACCCAGCCTGGAAGGCAGAGAGAAATTTCGAAGTCTCTACTTTTTCCAGGCACAAATTCTTGTGGCAGCATGTAGTTTTTAGAAGATTCTTTTTGACTTTAGGTTAACAGTTGAAGTCTACACTTGTAAGAAACTATGTGTTTGGGCAAGTGAGTTCGACATAGAAGAATAACTCATTTTTACTGCCACAGGGTTGCTACCGCTCAGGGTTGTGACTCGGAACTGGGTGTGGGAATGCAATTGTACGGGTTCTGGTGGGCAGGTGTAAACCATCAAGGATTTACCAACAGACACCTGGGGAAGTGGAGCAGGCAGCTCAGTGTGACCCATCAGGAGAGACAGGTGAAGCATGGCCAGGTGACTTGCTCAAGGTAAACTTCCGACTGACTCAAGTGTCCCGAAGGAACGGCATTGGCTTTGTTATACTGACATGACTGTTTATCTTGAGGAGCGGCCTTGAGGAGACTGAAGAACAAACACACTCAAGTTTGTGTTGGAGAAGAGCTGGGCGAGAAATCGAACAAACAAAACCCCCACAACAAACCCTTATGACTCTTTCTTCTACCCTCTGTCCCGAGTGAATTAGCCAAATCACACTGCAAATTCAAAAACACTAAAGCGGACCAATATGCGGGATTGTGCAGGAACTTGCTGCAGGCATTTGCAGTGTCCCCCTGGGCCCAACACAGGATGAAGCTCCACCCCCGAGGGTGCGTGGTCTGTCTTCATGGACAAGTCCCTCCCCGAGTGGATCTTTTCCCTGCATCTCTGCCACTTCATAGACAGATTGGTTAAAATACACAACTAAAGACGGTTTTGAACGGGGAAATAATCATAAATGGGCATCCTGGAGTGAGGATATAGGGCCCTAGATTGGTGCAGGGAAACATTAGGATCTGCTTAGCTTTGGTAGAAATGAAATATTGAGGAACTGATGATTTACTCTACTGCCTAGTACTGCTGTCGGGCTCTCCGATGCCTGGAGGATATGCTGTGGAACAGGACACTCATGGCCCCACCACAATGGTTGTTCAACATGAGGCAAAGCTCTCCAGCTCTCCTCCCCTTCAGCAAACTGCCTTGATTTTTGCCCAGCTGTCCCCAAGGTGCAGTTCCGGAAACAAAATGCTGATTGTTACTTCTTTGCAGATGTGTTTAGAACCAATAAATAGGAGTGTTGGGTGGCTGAGTTGGTTAAGCGTCTAACTCTTGATTTTTGGCTCAGGTCATG
Organism: Potos flavus; assembly: GCA_028534135.1. NCBI lineage: Eukaryota > Metazoa > Chordata > Mammalia > Carnivora > Procyonidae > Potos > Potos flavus. Next base: position 161,938,976 of record CM052883.1, on the reverse strand, counting down.
ATCTCAGGGTCTTGAGATCCAGTCCTGAGTTAGGTTCCACACTCAGCAGGGAGTCTGCTTGAAGATTCTCTCTTTCTCTCCCTCTTCCCCTCCCCACACTCGGTGCGTGCGCTCTCTCTCTCTAAAATAAATAAATCTTAAAAGATAAAATAAAACCAATGACTATAAATAATATATTTCTATATCACACTATGCATTCCATCACATTTATGGAATTATTTTCATACACGTGCAAGAAGGGTGTGTGTGTATGCGTCTGAAGCCCAAGGTTCTTGGGAGTCTAAACCAATTTCATTTTCCTTACTAGGAAGAAATACTCTAGTGTGTGACAGAAATTGGATTTCTGAGGGTAGAGATTGTCCTAAATGATAGCAAGTGTTGCCTCATTCCTCTCCTGTTGAGATGTTTGCCATACATTTTCAGAAAATTACATCAACTCATGATTGCCATTAAGTTGATAAATTGTCTTTTAGAGTCTTAAAATAGCTACCTCTACTCAGAGGAGAGAAGCCCCCCAGAATATATCCCAGCAGTCAAAGTCAACTTTTGTTCACCCGGAGAATGTCATAAAGTATGATTTTTTGGAGACCATTCAGAATAAACAAAATGTAAGTGAAAGAAGCTTTTAAAATATTCTGTGTTGCTGGGTTAAGTTGTTTGGCAGAAAGTAGATTTTTGCTTCAGGATTAGCTCATTTAACCTCCCCTGTTTCGCCAATGTGCTCACCATATTTTATCATGGTCTTTGCTGTGACTCATTGGTTCTGCTCTATAGGCTATATTGACAACAGACGAACACAAATGTGTGTCTTATTCTCAACAAAATACCAATGGCATATGGTTACAATTTTTATGACTCTCCTTTAAAAATATTATATACTTTGATATCGATTCAAGACTATTCACTTATGAATCGTTATTAATGTGACTATTCTAGAATGAGAGAGAAAAATAACATGAAATTGTTGGCAGTTTCAAATTATGAAAAGCCATAAAGGGAAGTGCTCTGTCTATCTGGGCAAAGCGTTATGTGTATGTTGAGTCGGTATCTGTGACTGAGCTAGATCCACAAGGAATTAGGTCCAAGAACAACATATGGATGCAGATATGCTTGTAATTGACACCCGTGTCTTCGGGCTCTAGCTTGTTGGTTTAGCTTTGTCCACTGGTCGCATAGCTTGACTGAAAGCATGGGAACTTGCCTAACTTATACTCAGATTTTGGCTGCCGATCCTGAGCTTAATAGTAATGAAATCAGTAGACCGTGCCTTGCAGAATAATAACTGAACATTAAAAACTTCTAATCTTTTTGTTCAACCCTCACATTCCAGCCTTATACCAATGCCAGAGCCAAGGGCTGTGTCTGCAAAGGAGCTTCCAGCAATGAGAGGATAAACCCTCTGCTTCGAAATGGAAAATCTGGTGTCAGATAAATGTGCAGCAGGCCACTGTGTCTGACAGAAAATAGTAGGCATTGGACAGCTGGAACCAAATGGGAGCCAGGAGGGAGGAGATGCCAGGACTATCAAAAATGGGTACAAAGAAGAAAACCAGGCAGGAGCATGGGACACTGAAGTGGGTTGGCCTGAGGATTTGTATCTTAGCCAGGAAAAAAAAAAATTAAACCACGATCTCTTGAGCTTTGAAGTTGCCAACCCCCAAATTCACAGTTGTCTTCTCTTTAGTTAACCATGAGAGTCTGTTTCAGATCTTAGAAACCCAGAGCTTGTATTAGTTGGGGAGTGCGGTATTTCTCCATATCTGTTCAGGAAACGATCACATCATGTGGTCAGAGTGACAGTCTTTACTGGTTCAAATCCCACATGTAACAGCAGGGACCCCGAGGCTCTGGAGGGCCATGCAAGAGGACAACCTGAGGGGCAAAATGTGAGACAACTGGTCTGCACTGGGGCCCAACCCATCAGGCTGTTTTCTTAACTCTTAGGTAATCACCCACATGTTCTTAACAATTCAGAAAGAAAGGTTTAGAAAATGTACAGCCATTCAAAAATAGATTGTTGCTAATTGGTAACAGAACTTTACATACATTTACATGACGTCTTGGAAAGGCCCAGAGCTCCCCCAGCTTTAGCATCTGCTGGAGGTTGCCCTTCTATGAAACCAGCTAAGAGCTCTGTCCCAGAGAGAGAGCCGTGGTTAAGATGGGGTGCACACTGCTCATTTCCCTCAGACCCTAATTCAGTCTTACAAGGATCCGAGGCTCCCTCCACCCCAATCCCTGGGTCCTTCTTTCTCCTGCCAGTTCTTCAGAAGCAGAGATAGACAAATTAGTCCCAATGATTGATATGATACACAGAATAGAATAAAGGAGACAAATACTTTGTTAAAAATAACGCTTATGAAAAATGTCTCTTCGTGCACTGTATTTTTCTTTGAAAACAATGAATGCTACATTTGGAAAGAAGGTGTCACATTGGTATCGTATTCCTTAAAGCTCACTTTTCTGTTATGAAAAATCCAGTCAAACAGGAGTTGTGGGGCAGCTCTAAACTAGGAGCCACCCCCTCCCATGACTGTGAATTCATGTTATTCCAACAGAGAAACTGACACTGAGAGGCAGGGAATGGGGGCTGGCAACCAGACGTTGGCCTCTGTTCTCTGCTGGCAGAGAGAAGGAAGAACAGATGTAATTATAAATAGAATTATAGCCCAAACCAGGATTACTTGGATAACTCAGTCAACACAGGGTTTTGTTTGATTCAATTTTCTAGATGATTTCATCAATGATTAACCTAACTTTGTTAGTGGAGATCTAAAAGGAGAACCAGCTTAAATATATTCAGCAAGGCCAGCATTTACTTTTTGTTGTTTTTTTTTTTTTAACAATAGGAATATCTCCAGTTATTGGCTTCTTTGGCCACACAGTACTATCCACATTTTTTTTTTTTTTTTTTGACAAAGCAGAAAAAATTACTAAGAGACTCTGTTTAGAAATCTAAAAGAAAATGGACAAACTGGAAAAGTATTCATGCTGAATAATTAACTTAGCCGTCTACCCCAAATGGCATGCCAGGTCAAGCCGCCGGATCAGTCAGTCAGTCTGTGTCTGTCTCTCTGTCTTTCTTTCCACAATATCATTTTATTTCTATTTCCTTCCATATAACATATAATTCTTTGCATGAATAGTGAGATTTTTTTTTCCTTGTGTCTCAGTTAGCTTCAAAAATAAAAGTTGGATGGGGGCGCCTGGGTGGCTCAGTGGGTTAAAGCCTCTGCCTTCGGCTCAGGTCATGATCTCAGGGTTCTGGGATCGAGCCCCGCATCGGGCTCTCTGCTCAGCAGGGAGCCTGCTTCCCCCTCTCTCTCTGCCTGCCTCTCTGCCTACTTGTGATCTCTCTCTCTCTGTCGAATAAATAAATAAAATCTTTAAAAAAAAAAGTTGGATGGTTGATTGCATTCTAAATGGACCTCTTTGACTTATCAGAATGCACGGCATTTGGCAATGCATATCAGGGGCCCAAAGCTGGACTGAATGACCTATCCACTCTTGTCATTTCTTAAAAATGAAATTACTGGATCGCAGATTTGATTAGGAAATTCTTTCAAAGGTTTGTCTTAGTTTTAGTCTTCTTTGGGCTTGGGCTTGTAAACTTAGAAATGTCAGTAGAGGATTTCTCATTTGGGAAACTGTACATTTAGATTATGCCACCTTCTAGATTTCTAATAAAATATTTGCCTTCTCATATCAATCAAAACATGAAAATTGCTTTTTTTTTATCAAAAACTTCTAAACAGATACAAATTATAATCTATTAATAAAAGTGGATCTTGTTGGAGCATTAAATCTAAGAAGTTTCCTATATGTCATAGAAGTTCAGATAAAAACAGAATATCTTGATATGTAGCCCACTATTTTAATTTTAATTTTTACTTACATATTTTAAATCAAAAAGGTCATAGTAAGACATTTAGAAGGCAGGAGTGCCTGGTGGCTCAGTCAGTTAATCGTCCAAATCTTGATTTTGGCTCAGGTCATGATCTCAGGGTCCTGAGATGGAGTCCCCCGCATTGGGCTCCATACTGGGCGTGGAGTCTGCTTGAGATTCTCTCTCTTCCTCTCCCTCTGTCCCTCCCCCCCCCCCCCCGCTTGCATTATCTCATGCAAAAAAAAAAGCAAATATATGCTAGGGAGAAACCTTTTAGCAGACCTGTTCAAGCTACCTGACTCTAATGAAGCAGCCATGATAGACAAGATTATAAACATAAACAGAAAATGATATTTTGTGTCTTCATAGTTTGCAAAGAAATTTAAGATGGGATTATTTTAAAATAATCCTATCTCATTTAAGCCACACAAAACCTCTATGATGAGGACACTGAAACTTAAAGAGTTTGAGTGAAATTTCTGGCCAAAATGTTCTTATGTTAGCTGATTATCTTCCTTTCTAGTGAGTGACATTTTGTTGCATTTAGTAGACATTTCAAGGTTTCCCCTCCACCTTTCCTACTGCTATCAAGTGTAAAGATTTTAAAAATCTTTCAAATAAAAATAGAAATGAAACAGAAACAAAAAGCAGTAAAGGGGATTGGAAACAAGAAATAGTTAGGTGTCAGGGATATTGCTTCTGAGCAATGGATACCAAATGTACCTTGCTCAAGGCAGGCATCGGAGACCAGGCTCAACACTAGAAACCAGGGATTGGAATGGAGAGCCTCTGCCCCTAAAAAGGCCTGGGAAGAACTGCCACCCCATCCCACTCCTGAGAGCCATATTCCCAAAACACAGTCTCCCAGCCTTGGCCGAGCCGCCAGATGGCCTGGTGGTCTTGGGTCTGTCCAGTTACCTCGTGATGGAGTCACCAGGCCAGGAAGGAAAGTGGGATGGCCCCATCCTCTGACTCAAGATTCATCTGCAGACTAAAATTTTAGCACATACGAGGAAGATGAATACTGAGAGAAGTGCCCCCTTCAGTCAAAAATCAGAAGGTGAATGTGATTCTGATTACGCTTAAATAATAATGCAATCCAGAGGAGCTTTGAAAATACACTAAAACACTGCCATCATTGAAGAGCAGTGATCTAATAAAAGTTCAATCAAATAAACTGCCACCTTGCATTATTGTGAAAATAATGAAATAAATTTTGGCCATCTTCCAGGTCCTGTTCAAAAACTGTTTCTATTTTTGTATCTTTATCTATCGAATATATTAGTAAGCTTTTTTTTTTAAAGCTGATCATTATCAAACAATGAATCTTGGAACACTGAAAAAATAAAATAAAAAGTGAAAAAAATAAACAAAAACAAACAAAAAACCCCAAATTTTGTATTGTACAGTAAATGAAGAAAATTTCAAATAATTATAAAGTGCTCACTTCCAAACAACACCTTCCCCTGGACTCCCTTCTCCCCAAGAGCCAATGCTTCTTATTCATCTATCAGATGAGAACAGGCAGATGATAGAGATCAATCGCCAGTTAAATTAAGACCACATTGAAGTATTTTGCACCCCCTTATAATGGCGTTTACTTCAGAATCTTCAAGAAGTAAGGGAAGTAGTGCTGTTTAAAGAATAAAAAGACCAGAGGAAATGCACCAATTGGAAATCAGAAACGAAAGTGATGTCCCCTGAAATTAAGGAATAAACTTCAGACTAGACCCAGTTCAAGAGAAAATTAATGTATTAAAAAGACTGAATTTCCACAAAACAAAATTCAGAGAAATCAGGAGATTAAAAATATGAAAGAGAGGGGTACCTAGGTGGCTCAGTCGATGAAGCGGCTGCCTTCGGCTCAGGTCTGATCCCAGGGTCCTGGGATCGAGTTTTGCTTTGGATTCCTTGCTCAGTAGGGAGCCTGCTTTGCCCTCTGGCTGCTTCTCCTTCTGCTCGTGCTCTTTTTCTTTGATAAATAAATAAAATCTTTGAAATATAAAAATTTAAAAATATGAAAGAGAAAAAACAATGAATTCAGATACAGTAAAATGAAGAGGAGAAATAAAATGGTAAACTTCTAAACCAGTGGAGAAGAAAAAAACTTAAAACATCATTTCAACTGAATATGTAATAGAAAAAATAAAAAGCATCATTAGTAGATATCTTAAAATAAAATTACAGATATTAATCTAAATACATCAATAATCAATTACAATAAATAGGAGCCGATTAATCTCACCCTCTACAAAGAAGAATATACTTAGTAATTTTACCAATATGATAATGTACTATAATGTCATATAATATTATGACTTTTTTTAATTTTAAAAAATGCTTACTATTTTTTGTAAGGAAATTTTCTCCCACTTACTTAGAATTTTTCAGCAACTAAGCTTTTTCCAATACAGAAATACCCAAAATATCATCTCAAAAATGTTCATTGTCTCCAAAAGATATGTAAGAAAATCACTGTGGCTCCCATAATATTTAGTTAGCTTGGGAAGTAGGTGATATCATTTAAAAGATTCCCAGAGGCAAAATGTGGGTTTAAAAATCTACATTTTGATGTAAAGATATTTTATGTTCCCATAGGCATTTGTTTCTGATGAGTTTTTAAGTTCTATTTTTAAAAATAACTTTTATATGTTGACTTTCTTCAATTTTTAAATGATATTATCTACTTCTTAGGGTTATGAAATATCATAGTTACCCTAAAAATGCTTTTCTCATATATCTTTTGGAGACATTGAGAAATTTTCAAAATGATATTTTGGGTGTCCCTGGGTTGAGAACAGCTTAGCTGCTAAAAATCCTAATTAAGTGAAAAGAAATGTCCCTACAAAAAAATAGAAAAGGAGTTTATCCAAAAACGTGAAGATGGAGAGGTGATGCCCAAATATAGTTTAATCCTGTTTAATCCTGCAGAGTTTAATTATGCCCAAATATAGTTTAATGCCATATAAATCATATTTAAGGAGGAAAGAGTCCCAAGTATATCTAAAATTCTGAAATGATGATTTCTCAGTGACAGATGTCTTTAAAATCACATCATTATTACCTTGGAAGATTCTCACTAAAAGAAAAACTTTTTCTGCAAGGAACCGCAAGGTCTTGGAAGAAAAAGGGGGCATTCAGTTCCATTGGGAAATCAAACCGTGATTTCTGTGCAATTTGGGGAACCTCAGGCCTGGCTCCCTGCCAAGCCTAGCGGTCTCCTGCAGGGCAAGGCTGCACCAGTGTGCTACAGAGCTCCCTGTGGTTCTGTCATTGGGCACCGGTGGCCTGTCACACCCTAGGCTTGCACAACCAGCATATGAGTAGACTTTAGGCAGCAGGGATGAGTCTAAGAAAGGACATTTGCACAACGTGCTGGTAAGAGGAACTAGATGGGGGTCTTCCCTAAAGATTTTTAAATTATGGCTGTTTTGTAAGTGGCAGTTTGCTAAAGGACACGGAAAGGAGAAGGGAGAAAAATATGTAAGGTCTTAAATGTTTAGAAAACTCAATATCAGATGCCTGAGTAGCTCAGTCGCTTAAGCGTCGACTCTTGATTTTTCAGCTTGAGTCATGATCTCAGAGTCGTGAGATGGAGTCCCAGGTTGGGCTCCCCGCTGGGTGTGGATCCTGCTTGGGATTCTCTCTCTCTCTTCTCTCTCTCTCAATAAGTAAATAAACTTTAGAAAACTCAGTATTTCTTGAGCTACCTCACCTGCTCTTTTCCTCACCTGCTAATTGCCTCCTCCTCCCTTTCTCTCTTCCTCTTTCACCCTCTCCATCTCTTCCCCCTCCCTCTCTCCCTTGTTCTCCCTCTCTTTCCTCTCTTTCCTCTCTTCCTCCCTCCCTCCCTCTCTCTCTCCCCTCTCCCCCCTTCACCCTCTTTCTATCATCTCCCTCCCTCTCTCCCTCTCTTTCCCTCTTCTTCCTCTTTTCTCTTTCCCTCCCTCCCTCCTTCCTCTCTCTCTCTCTCATGTGTGTGTACACACACACACACACACAGAGCCTTGCAGCCTGTGCTGAATTTCCTATCTCAGTTCTATGACATCATCGGTGGTCCTGCGGAGTCAGTGATTGAACTGAAGAGCACCCCGGGAAACAGTAAGTTCCTCTTTCAAACACTAGCAATAAACACCTGTAGGATGCCATCCTTTTTTTTTTTTTAAAGATTTTATTTATTTGAGAGAGAGCAAGCAAGTTAAGAGAGAGCACGACTGGGATGGAGAGGCAGTGGGGAGAGGAAGAAGCAAGCTCCCCTCTGAGCAGGGAGCCTGACCCAGAGCTCAATTCCAGGGTCCTGGGATCATGACCTGACCTGAGTTTAACCGACTGAGCCACCCAGGTACCCCCAGGATGCCATCCTTGATGCCTGTTGTTTAATAATGCCAGACACAGATAGATTAGGTTGCCCTAAACCAAGCACACTGAAACACTGGCGGGTTTATTCTAAGCAATTTGAGACTCTAGCTTGATTCATGCACATGTCCCAACTCTCCACTTTGGCTGCAATGATGTGACTTACATAATTTTATTCATATCAGAATCATGAACCTTCTCTGTTCATTATCTGGCCAGTTAGAAATACAGATTGATGAATGGGGCTTTACTATATTCCTCCTGGAGCAGTTTCTCAGAGGTAATACTTTAAAATACACTAAGCCTCAGGGGTGTCTGGGTGGCTCAGTCTATTAAGCACTAAGTTGCTGACTTTTAATTTCAGGTCAGGTCATGATCTCAGGGTTGTGAGATTGAGCCCCACGTCCGGCTCCGCGCTCAGTGGGGAGTCTACTTAAGATCCTCTCCATCCCTCCCCCTGCTCACTCTCTAAATAAATAAATAAATAAATAAATAAAATCTCTCCAAAAAACTAAAAAATAAAAAGGTAAAATACACTAAGCCTCACCACACTTTTCATATCAGTATACCTAACTTTTCAAGCACCAATAGATGTACTTTTGAGTGAGTGATCAGAGGTTCAGATATTGCTGGTTATCCCAAATGTAAATGATTATGTCTCTTATTTTTCTTTAGGATACTGAAAATTCCGTGTATTTGCAGTAAAAGGGAATGCACTTTGACTTTAACAAAGAAATTATCTGCATACTTTCCTTGCTGTGAATGAACTCAGAGTATTCATCAAGAATGAATCATTATTTAACTCTGATGTAGCTAGTAGGAAAATGAGTGTCTGAATGTTTTGACACGCAGTGAAGGCTGAGGAACGGTTGAGTCTGTGTGACCCAAGATAACTGACAGAACCTTTTTCTGAGTTTCAATTTTCTCTTCTGTCAAAATGGGGACAATATCACACTTGCCTTCTAGAGTTTTTGTAAATATTAATTGTGTTTAAAGGCAAGTATTTGTAACAGTTTATCTTTTATACAGCGTTCATAATTTGTAAGCATTATTATTATTTTGTTGTTAGTATTAGTTATGAGCATTCAGTGAAATAAAGGCTTTGTGAATGGGAAGCGCCTTGTCACCTCCAAGGGGTTGTACATTTGGATTTCCGGTTTCGTTGCTCTTGTCTCCTTCTGAGATCTAATGGGAAAGCCAACTTCTCTTGGCTCTACAATTGTGTGAAAGCTGAGTATAAAACTGAGAAAACAGATGTTGTTACACAAGTAGATGAAAGGATTTGGGAATTTTCTTCCTCTGTTTTATTTCAAAAATAAAGCAGATGTAGAGAGAATTTAGCAGGAAATTAGTACTGAAATAAAATGAACTTGGAAATTTATTTTGGATGAATTATATCATTCACGCATCCAACTGTTTTCCAGAGCTCCTCATTTCACAAAGAGATAATCGTGAATACTTTTAGCCTTGAGGTCGTGTGAAAGGATCATGGCTGATTACTGGCCATTGCTGTCTGGTCCGGAGCAGTCAAGCAACCCAGAAGGAGAGCCTTGGGCTTTGAGTATAACCTGTGTGGGTTGAGCGGACCTCACGGTGCTTTTGGTGAATTCATAGGTGACACTCTCACCCCGCTACCGTGGATTTCAGATTCTGAATCAGTGGGGCCTCACTTTGAGAAATCTGGGGACGTGTCATATATTGAATTGTTACTGATAGTGATAGTACTATGTAAATCATTTTCGAGTCCTCCTTCCTCCTGAATGAATTTGCAAGGCAGTTGATTTTTCTTCTCTCAGGTAGTGCAGGGGAGCTACTTTTCATTGCGATGCATGTCTGCACTGAGCTTCCTCCAGTGGGCTATTCTCAGTGGGGCTCGTCTCAAAAGCAGCTTAGGCTATATTGACTCTGGTTACGAAAGCTCACACAGTAGTTGAAAGCAGCTAGACTTTTCTTTGAAAGCCTGACATTTTGGGTGCCTTTTTATAATGCCTGTGCCAATTTGCATATTGACATGGCCTCCCTGCCAGTAACCAGATGTCCCTGCGAGCCCCGAAGTCTTTTCTCTCGCTCAACTCCACCCTGCTCTGGCCTTGACTTGGCTGATCATCTCTGCTAAAGGGCAGGGAGCCTTCTGTCTTCTCTACTCTTTAAAGATCAGGATTAAATGAGTGCATTACATTTTAAAAACTATGTCATAACAATTTATTATATGGGAAATCCATAGATATACCGGAGTCCTCGCTGTGGACCTCTGTTTATTCTCCTGTTGGCCGGTGACCTTAATCGCAGGGTTTGACACACTTTAAGAGCTATGTTAGATTAATTTTCAGTTGTACTTGAAGCTAACTTGATTTTCCAACCTCTTTCTTCTCTGGCTAATGAAAGGGAATCACTTTAAGAAGCTGGAAGTTCTGGGGACCCTGAGTAGCTCAGTTGGTTAAGCGACTGCCTGCAGCTCAGGTCATGATCCCAGAGTCCTGGGATCAAGCCCTGTGTAGGGCTCCTTGCTCAGCGGGGAGCCTGCTTTTCCCTCTACCTCTACGGCCTCTCAAGTAAATAAATAAAATCTTAAAAAAAATAAAAAAGACCGGAAGTTCTGGTGTGAATACCTTTAGCAGGTTCGTTCGTGTGGCAGATAGGATACTTTTATTTAAATTTCTTCCCAGAAGCAAAGTAGGAATATGTTACCTGTGACTTCCCTACTTCCCATATAAACCCCAAGTCCTTTCTGGCAGCTAGTGCAGCATCGTCTTTTTTTGTTTCGGTGCTGATCTTCCTTAGCACAAACCCTTCTTTAAACCCAGTCATTTGACAAGACTTGCTTGTCGTGCAAGAATCTGGACTATACACGCACATGTTCTATGACTGATATCATATCAGTATTTTTCATCACTACTTGACTTTATCAGAAAAAGCATGTCCTGCTGTTAGGCAGAGTGAGTCATGGTCAGGCTTGCTTCTAAAACTTGAAATATTTCACTATGTTTTCCTTCAAAGTATGTGACTCGTCAACTGAGAAGATAAAGGGCTCTCTCCTCGTGTTGGGTTTGATTTAGACCCGTGAGGATGCTGGGGTCCATGTGAGCCTGCTGTGTTGTATCGCTTACTAGCTGGTCTATTTAATACAAGCTCGATGCTTCTTTGCAAGAAAAGCCTCACAGGATGTAGTACTATGCACTTACTGTTCCTGAGCCTGGCATCGTTGATATCTCTCCTATAAAACACTTCTGTCTCCTTTTCATTATCTATGTGTCAAGACTGAGTCATTATTCCCAACTCCATTCCATTCTTTAAAAATGTTGACTCCTGCTCCCAAAATTTAAAAAGTAGAAATAAATAAAAAACTTAAATGGGGACTCCCCAAACTGTTAGAACGGTCTGACTCAAACCAAAAGGCAAAGTGCCTGAACTGATGTTGGAACAAGTAAGTACTCAAAGCCTCTTTCTGGGCATCCCCTAGGCTCTCTGTAGCAGTGGTTCCCAAAGCGTGTGCCCCACTACCCCTTCCCACGGCAGCAAGGGCGTCACCTGGGGACTTGCTAGAAGTGCTGATTAGCAGGTCCCACCCATCACCTCCTAATTCAGGAATGTGTTTTTCAGCAAGCCCTCTGGGCAATCCTGGTGAGCAGGAAAGTTGAGAGCAGTCGACTTGATTATACCCTCCCTGGATTCCCCTTCTGGAACTTTCTTTTGCTTTCCTGGTCCTCCTTCCCTTTCTCAAATTCCACTCTTCAAAAGAAACTGCTGTGTAGCATGTATAGCAGTGATTGGTACCTTTGTCTGAAGCATTGGCTGTGTGTGCCTTACTTCTAGTTGGACCCTAGAAGATCCTGTTCCCTGTCTTGGTAAATTGCATTTACCTCCCTTGTTCTTAGCGCTTCCCTCTATCCAGGGTTTTTGGGGGAGCCCTCCTCTACTGACTCTGGGCTTGGTGTTCTGATTCACTTTGGCCTCTGAGACCCACATGCAGAGGCTGAACAAACTCTAGAGTACCTCTGCTTCCTATTTTGTTCCTCTGTTTTTGTCTTGTGAAAATGCCTGGGCTAGCTTCTGGAGGATGAGGCTTGTGGAAAAGGGGGGAGTCTGCCAGAGATTCTCACAGCTGCCTGGCTGACCTGTGCCTGACTGCAGACACATGAGTGAATCCCCAGCCAGCTCAGAGGCTCCTTAGTAATCAAAAAAATAAAAATAAAAAATTGGTCGCTTTGTTTGGGAAGCCACTGAGTTTTAGGGTGGTTTGCCATTCAGCAAGAGCTAACTAACAACTACACCTGTTAAAGGAATCTTACTGTCTCAGCTAAGAGGGGGAGGGGCAATAGAGAGGCCTTCTCAGGCTCTTAGAAAGCATATCTATCCAGTCGAGGGACTTGACCACATCATTAAGTGTGTAGAACCCGAGCATACTGTTGAGTCAAAATGAACATTCGTGGGTGGGTCTTTTAAACGGCCAGTTTGAATTAGTTGCTGTTGGAGAGTTTTCTCTTTTAAGCGAACTCTGAATATAGTTTTCCGGACTTTTTTAAAACCCCAGAAGCTACCATTGTCCCTAGGTCCTTCACACCCTTTCATCTGTATTTCTTTTCTGCAGACGTTCTGCTAACTTTGCCAAAAGCCACCCAGGTGAAATGAGATTTGCAGAGAGACACCGGGGTAGATTAAACAGATCTTTCATAGGAAGGAGAATTGCAAAAGTAATCTCTTATTTGGTTGAAGCAAATAAATGGATGTAGTGGATATTTTACACTCCTGCTTTTGAAATCTTAAAGAGGGAAATTCCCTAAGCATACTCACTTAGAAGTTCAGCTGAGACGATTTCATTCTTCAGACCGCTCCCCTGCCTAGGTTTCTCCCTTTATATGGCTTAATATCCACTATTTTTAATATTTTCATTCAGCAACTGGTGTTTTATATTTGGCTCACAAAATTGTATTCCTTAGCTAAAAATCTAATACTTATTTTAGTGGAAAACTCTATGGTGACATGAAATTAGAGCTGGACTGTTTGAAACTCTCTGTGACCCCTTACATAGGAATGGACTTGGTTTTTCAAGCAGTTCTCCCTAGAGGGCGCCATATCCTCACTTCCCCACTTGGTCCTTCTAAGGTTGGCTGCTGGCCCCACAGCATCATGTGAGGCTGAAGTCATTTAGATTAACACATTGAAATCTTTTAGCAATTCTATCCACAGTGGAGCCTTCATTTTAGCATGCTACATGCATACCTTCCGGCATGCATTTTGTTTAAGCATTATGGCGAGGGAAGCATGGTTTATGCATGGAGACAATGGTGTTTACTTGGCATGGTTATAGTTGACTTCAGCTTAGTCCATCTCTCTGTCAACACACAGTGGCCTGAGGAACATTCTGGACATCTGGTGGAGTATCAGATAGAACCCTAAGGATGGACTCAGGAGATCTATGCTTTCCTGTTGTGTATCTCGCCACAGAAGTTACTTACCTTTGCACCTCTGTTTCTTTATTTGTAGGATTGGAGAGCTGGGTTTTTTTTTGTTTGTTTGTTTGTTTTTGTTTTCATGATCCCACCAGCTCTATGATACAATCTTGGATACATAATAATAGTTCTGTACAGTTTGATAGAGGAAGTGATACCAGTGCTCCTAACTGCTAATTCTAGGGAAATATAGGTAGTTACCCAGTGAAATTTTGGTCACCCTGAAGAAGAGATCTTACATTTTGAGAAAAAAAAAAAAAATTATAGCTGATTATTGAAAACCATAAATCCTAATAGGTACATTTTAATGTATCTTTTAAAAACATGAATATTTGCATAAAATCGGCATAAGGTATTGGCTTAAAATACTGGCTCAGAGGGGCAAGCATCAGTTACCCAAGATCTATCATTGTGCCTAACAAAGAGTCTCCACTGAAGAAATAGTTGTTGAAGGCATGGCAAGATGGCTAATTCCATTTTCGGTATAAATTTTATTTCTAGAATATTCTTTATTATGTGGAGTTAGAATTTATCTCTCTGGGCTTCAAGCAGTGGCTTTAAATATGCTCCTTTGGGTTATATCGAGCGTATTGTTTTTGCTGTACATAGAGAGTTATTTTTATTTTCCCATCCCACTACTAAAATAGATGGTAAGAATTTCTCAAAACATGAGATGCGTATCACTGGCATGCTCTTAATTAGGCATAATTCTTTTTACATGGCCATTTTTAAGTTTTTTATAAGAATGCTCGTGCCTGATATAGTCTTATCTCTCCAAATCTAATCACCACTCTTTAGAACTTCCTTATGCGCGTTGTGCAATGTCCTCATTACTCTCTTCTGAATGGGTCGTGGTTTGTCTATATCCTTCCTACTCTGTCACAAAGAACTGAACACCATTTTTAGAGTTTTATCAATGCCCAGAAAACCGGGATTACCATCACCTTTATGCTAAATACCGTTTTTGTGCCAATACAACTTAACTACATATTAGTTTATACTAATACCCGAGTCTTTGTCATGAAGGCGCAGGTAAATCACATCTCTATATCATCACGATTTTTTAAAAACTTAAATCAAGATCTACTTTAATCTTCACTGAAGTTATCTTCTTAGACTTAGCCTGTGTGTTGGAACATTCTGGATTCTGGATATGTCAACCGATTAATTACTTCTGCTTCTACCTTTACGTCAGCTACAACAAACCAGCCCCATGACCTTGTCACATGTTCCATTCATGCATAGGTCTAATTCAACAGAGGCAAGAAAAAGCATTTAAGACTCACTGCTAGAAACCACCCTCCAATGTGTCTACAAAAACATCTCTGGGGTCTCGTCAGATGCCTTTATAAAATTCATACAGTCATCCTAGCTCCGGCCTAGGTAAAGGGAAACAAGATTATTGTGACCTAATTCGATGTCCGTGATCTGTAGTGTCTCTTCATGACCAAAATTTCCTTTCCCAAGAGCCGACAGACCATCCTGTTAATGTGCATTCTAGAAATTCACTGGAAATAAACATAAAGCAAGATGAGGGACTGCGGAATCTACTTCACGTTCTTTTTATAAATTCTGTGATGCATTTGTGCATCTCAAGTCTTCAGCCCGTCCGTATACCCTAGGATCCCCAATTGCAGGCGAATGAGTCTTGCAGTATACCACGATGTGTAATTTCATGGGCTTGGAGTTTGAATCCTCAGGGAAGCAAGTCTTCTGTTAAAACTGGGGGCTTTATTTTCCCCTTTCCGAGGTTTGCTTTACACTTTTTAAGCACAGGTCATTGACGTTGAAAAGATACAAACAATGAGATGCCAATTTTTGTATCCATCACTATTTTTCTCCAACTCCAAGTGGCCGGTCTATAGCTTCCTTGCTGCTTTTCTTTCTCTGAACGAAAATTAAAACTATCAATACAAGAACAAGCGCACCCAAACAACTCATGTCAGACAGTGTGTGATGGGTATAGTAGGGAAAATAGGAAGGAATGCAGAACAGAGGGACGACTGTGATCATAGGGCCTCGGCAAATACGGTTTTTGAGCTGGTCTTTGAGAAACGAGTGACATTTTGATTGGAAGCATTGATAGGGACTCTAAGTGCAAGAAGTGGTAGGAGCAAAAACACAAATGACTGAGTGCTTAAATATTTAAGACACGGCAAGGAAATGATTAGCTTACCTAGTAGATAAGAGTTGGGTTAACCAAGGCTTTACTCCGCGTTTGAATCATCTGATAAACTTAAGGAAGGTTTGTAAGTGTTCAACTAAAATTGTGATATAAGTGAATTTGTAAACTTAACCTAAAAGAGGAATATTGCAGCGAGAAAGGCCGTTAGGGGATTTTACAGTGAAACATTCCGCTCAAGCAAAGATTGCAATAAATGGAAGGTGTAGAAACAGTCCATACAGTCCAAAGGTGGGGAGAAAAAAGGAAGATGGATTTTATAGTAATCACATTTTTAAAGTATACATAGATTGCATGTGCTCTGTTTTGGAAATTACTTTACCTTCCTCCCTAACCGTGCTACCCCCCCGCCCCAAATTAGAACTCTTTCCCAAAGTGTGAACTGCATACTGCTGATCATACCCAAGATTATTTCGGTGGTTTCACACACAGCTTTAAATAACATGGACTCCTCCCTCACCCCCCCCCAAAAAAAAACCAAAAAAGCCATTGACTCACATTGTGAAAAGATGCTTTCTTTTTGACTCTTTTTCAATACTCTTGATTACACCAATGATAAAGTCTCAGTTTAGATTCAGTTTGGCTTGTCCACCTGCCTAACATTTGCTTTACTCCCCCTTCTTACAAAAAGAGCGTGGGTTTGGGCTTAGACTTCGGTAGGTAGAATTAGTGGCATGGGGGCATGGGTATAATTTGGTAGGTGCCATCAAATGGCAGCATTGGCTTAGTTTCGTCCTTCTATTTTTAAGTTACTTTTCATGCTACTTTTGGCAACTGACACTACATCACCTATGGCCAAGGCATACAGTTTTAATTTAAATTTTTATAGAAAAAAATTAAGACACTGATCCAAAGGATTTTAGGTATATCCCAGCAGGGGATGGAGCAATTCGGCAAAAATCAAGGTGCCAAAACCTGAGTAAGTAACATTCAGTCAACACTGTTGTACTGAAGGTCTGATTAGAATTGCCAGAACTTTACATGTTAAAGATCTTTTCCCCTCCACTGAATTTACCAGCGATTGAAATCCAGTCCTTGTGACCCTGAGAGTCTGCCTGGTGGCCGATGCAGAATCACATGGTGTTTGCTTCCTCTCCACGAGGGGGAGTGGGCAGCCAGGGCCCATTCTCCTCGGACATAAAACTGCTACTTTGACTACTAGAGACTTATCGTTCTCCTGTGGCAACTAACTGTATACCTCTGATGTAAGGTAATAAAAATTCTATCTCATGACAGAAGGTTTTTTCTAAAGAGAACACAAAGTCCCATTTCTCTGTTCACTTCCAAATCGACTCTAATATATCTAATGACCTCTTTTCTAAAATTAGTCTCATGGAGGGCGTGATTGATTTCAAGCTCTTTATAGATTTAATTTAATGTTCATTCCCTCCTGTATTATTGCCCAGCTTGAGTAAAGATGATCATCTGTACGATTAGAGAAATAAAGCAAGGCCAGGACTGCCCCTTTGAGGGCCAAGTGCACAACTACCTTATCCCTGAGTTGGGAAGCAAAGCCACGTGAGGCATGAACTGCTGATGGATAGATCCTAATGGCTTTTTTAATGCAAACAATTGATTCTGGAGGCAGGAAGTTGCTGGAAGGGTCCGCCCTGAAACTCTGCATCAGCATACCAGGCCTTCTTGTTTTTCACTTAGGAAAATAAATGCTCTCTGGCCTTTTAAGCCAGACCGGTAGCTTTATGCTTAGAGCCCATATTCCTGAGTCAGAAAGATGAGTTCAAACATGGCTCTACTATATATTAATACCAGCTTTGTGGCCCTGGGAAGTTATTTACCCTCTCTGAGCTTGAGGTTTCTTAGCTTTAAAATAGGGATGCATCTGATTCCTAGGGCTACCATAAATAATTACCACAAACTAGGTGGCTTACAACAGAAATTTATTCTTTCACGCACCAGAAGACTTAAATCAAGAAGGCAGCAGGTCTGCACTCCTAATGAACATTTTAGGGGTGAATCCTTCCTTACCTTTTGCAGTTTCCAGTAGCTCCAGGAATTCCTTGGCTTGTGGCTGCCTCACTCTAATCTCTGACCCATCTTCACATGGCCTCTCCTCCTCTCTCTGTGTCTCCCACCCTGCTTTTCTAAGAACACTTGTCTTTGGATTTAGGTCCCATGCAGATCATGTAGAATGGTCTCATCTTAAAACCCTTAACTTAATTACATCTGCAAAGATTCTTCCCAAATAAGGTCACATTCACCAGTTCCAGGGATGGGGAGGTGGACATGAGTTTTTGAGGGGCACCATTTGACACACTACAAAGAATCATCATACATGTACATCACAGGTTAAATGAGAAAATGCTGGGCATGCTCAAGCAATGCTAGTCATCATCATTTTTATGATTATTAAATAGTTCCTTGGTTTTGTTATTCTGTTTGCACTTAGTAGACTGAACTGAACTTAACAACGAGTGCTATTATAATTAGATCTGAGGAGAAGATACAATACTCCAGTGGCCTATGAGCATTTCATGCAAGAAAACATGGCTTCTTTCCCAGAGGTGGCTTTGGAGTCATTGACCTTATATTATCACAATAAATGTGCATTATAAAACTTTAAAGGGATGATTTTTTCCCCTGGTTTTAGCAGACAATGAAGGCCACTGAGGATCAAAAACGCTAACGATATAGCTACAACTCCAGTCCATACAATTTGGAAAAAGGACTATTAGTAGCTAAAACTTTTCATCTGAAACTAAAATAAGTGAAAACTTTTTCTGTGGCTTTGGACGTGCCACTTTTGAATAAAAGTCAACAAAATCAATAAAGCCTGACTTCAGGATTGTGGGTCTTTTCTCTGATTCTAATGGAGAAAGTTGCCCTTCCAGACGTAGTTCTTCTCCTAAGATCCATATCCTGGTGGAATGGTAAAGTAAAAGCCAACCTCCCACCAACAGGGAGTTCAAACTCTTCCTGGACGAGGGAGACCGCAAACTCTACCTTGAAACTCTACCCTCCTGAAACCCTTTACCATTCTTACATAGAGATGACATTTTCATTTTCTCAGATTTTTCACTCGTTGTTCATTTGTTCTTACCTGTCCACACCAAGGCAGGCCATACGGATACGGTTCATACAAATTCTTTGGTGTGTACTGAGCATCTAACAATACTCTAGGCCCTTTCTGGAAGGCGTGCGTAACAAGATGCCATCTGCTGGTTTCTTTCCTTCTTCATAGGATGTTTATGTCCTTCTGCCTGAGCTTATAACCAACTCTTTGAAATGGGCTGGTGTGGCTATTGTCGTATTGTGATAAGGAGTCACTAAAAACCTTTCTATATCCCAGTACACTCCTAAGTTAAGGACCACTAAATAGTTAACCAAATCTCAGCCTCTTAGGGCCAAGATATGAATGGAAATAGCTCTCTTTATTATCTGTCATCAGAGGACTCCTAAGAAGAAGCTGGTTTACTTTCGTTTGAACTCATGGAAGAAGCCTCATGTTGTTGTTATTTGCTCTTATACACTATGCCATTTAGAAACAAAAATCTGGAGTACTGATGCTATGATTAAATGATACTGAGGATGACAGTGGTCATGTTTATAAAACCATATGACAAAGAGGCTGAATGTTTGCACTTGACACCTCTTTTCACAATAAACACCAGGGGGCGACACTTACGCAGGCATATCTCTGAGATCATGTGGGTTTGGTTCCAGATCTCCGCAACTAAATGAATATTGCAGTAAAGTGAGTCAAATGAATTTTTTGGTTTCCAATGCATATAAAAAATTATTTTTGCATTAAAGTGCAGTCCATTAAGTGTGTAATATCATTATGCCTAAAAAAAACAACATATATACCTTATGTAAAATTGTTAAAAAAAATGCTAACCGTCATCCGAACTTTGGGTGAGTTGTTAATCACTGATCACAGATCACCATAACAAAATAATGAAAAAGTTTGAAATAGTGCAACAATTATCAGGATGTGACACAGAGATGAAGCGAGCAAATGTTGGAAAAACAGCACCAGTAGACTTGCTCAGGGCAAGGTTGCTACAAACATTTCATTTGTAAAATCAAACAACAACGACGACAAAAACCAGTATCTGCGAAGTGCAGTAAAGCAAGGTGTGCCTGTATTCAGAGATTTCAACATTCAGCAGAGACGTGGCATCTGCCTCCAAACGTGGGATGCTGTCATGAGGGACATAGCTTTGTATGTTTGAGACACTTTTCCTCACTTCACTTCCCAGGTGTCATTTATTCATCTTTTCATGACCCAGCTCAAATACTTCAGCCTCTGAGAAATCATAACTAAGTCACCTCGCCGAATTAACTACCCCTGCCTGTCCTGCCGTAGACTGTTTTTGTTTTTGTTTTTTTTTAAAGATTTTATTTATTTATTTGACAGAGAGAGAGATCACAGGTAGGCACAGAGGCAGGAGAGAGAGAAGGGGAAGGAGGCTCCCTGCTGAGCAGAGAGCCCGATCCCAGGTTTGATCCCAGGACCCTGAGATCATGACCTGAGCTGAAGTCAGAGGCTTTAACCCCGTGAGCCACCCAGGCGCCCGCCGCCATAGACTTTGAATATAGCTGTATTGTAGGAACTGTGCTATATACTGTTGCAAGCCTCTGTAAGCCCCACCCAGGACTCACCAAAGTTTCTGGCGCTTATTACCGTTTCCTCTATACTTGTTGGTAAATACACATCCCGGGAAAGACTGCTGAGTCTACTACTATTACTTCTGTTACTAGCTAATCAATTCCTTTAGTGCTAATGACTTTAAAATACTGATATCACTGATAAGATATCGCTGCCCATAATAATCCTTGGTTGCCCATTGTTGACCCAAAACAGCATTAAATCATTTTGATAGGTTAACTCCTTCGGTGCCAAATTAACACAACAGTTTCTAGTGATGGATCTTTCTAGTAGCTAGAGCGTTCTTTTGGCAGCCTTTTATCTGAAGGAAAGACAGAAGCCGTGGCTGGCTCATAGAGTCACCATACTTAACCCCTTCATCCTACCCTGCTGCTGACGCCCGCAAAACTTTGGGAACATGTTGAAATTCTGGTGGCCTTCTAGGGGGATTGGCACTATTCCTCTCCACGGGCTGTGTACAGGAAGTACTCAATCAATACAGTTTAAAAGTGGCCTGGCTTGTTCTAAAAAATTAAGTCAATTTAAGAAAACAAAAAGTAGGCTGGGAGAGGGTAAGAGGGGGAGTTGTTAATCAGTGGGTATCGTTTCAGTTCTGCAAGGTGAATGAGCTCTAGAAATCCACTGTACCAAATCATGCTGTAGATAACAATGCTGCAGTATACACTTAATAATGTATTAAAAGAGTACATCTCATGTTAAATGTTATTATCACAGTGAACAAAAAAAGAAAAAGAAGAGAGAGGAGGGAAAATGTGGGTTGTTTCTTCCTTTGTGAAATCACTTACTTAAGTTTTGGTCCTCCAGAGGTGGAAAGCACAAATTCATTAATAACTGTAATAAACAGAATACTTATCTCTGGACACTAGGAGTTCCCCAAAGATCATGGGTTTTTCCTTGTGTTTTTAAGAAACTAGCCACACAAACCTGTAGAAACTGTAGTAACTTGCAAGTAGTTGTGTGTGTGTGTGTGTGTGTGTGTGTGTGACTTGAGTGATCCTAGGGCTTTATTATAAATGATAGGACATAACTTTTGTGGTCTCAGAAAACTCACCACGAATCTGTTGCTTGGGGCCAGCTGTATTTATGCATAAAAGGTGAATGAAAGGAAAAGTCACTTTCTCTTATCCTTTCATATATCATTATCTTCTAATTTGAGGTCACTTACCAATTCCACAGGGACTGTTTCAGTGCCTGGTGACATCAGTCAAGAAAAATGATCAGGGGGAACCTGTTACATCACACACAGTAAAGCTTTCAATCCATCCTGGAGCTTTTCCGAGGCTCGGCATGCAGTAAGGTAACTTGCAATGTTTCCTGTTGCATGCTTTTAGGTTGCAACTCTCCGGTTGGGGACCTTAGGAAAAGTTGCATCTTTGGGCTTAATTTTTCTTATCTGAAATTACCGGTGTCAAACCAGACAATGCTCATTGTAGGCTAAAGAATCCACCAAAAATACCTTTAGGGTGTTTATAGATCATAGTTTTTAAGAGGGGATCATATTTTATTTGCAATTTACAACAGAACGCAAGCTCCAAAGGGCTAGATCTTTGGTCTTTGTGTTCATTCCTCTGTCCCTAGGGCCTGGGGTAGAGGCTGACACAGGCTAGCCTCTAGCAAATATTTATTACATGGAGAAATATTCATTAAATGGAGAAAAAAATCTTCCTTTCCTTCTCGTCCTCCCTCCAATCCTCCCTTCCTTCTTTCCTCCGTTCCTTCATCTCATGTTTACTAGGAAGGAAAAGAAGGCGAGAGGAAGGAAAGTTGACATATTAACACCTCATTAAGCTGAACCTCATTTCCTAGAATAACCATGCTGAAGCCACCCTGGGGAAGGTTTTCACACAAAACTTCATACTCTGAATGAGATGTCAAGAGTAACACTTTGTAAGAGAACGAAATACATCAAAGAACTTCAGCCATCTTTTTTCCTTATAAAAATCATGCCATGGGGCTGTTTGGTGACCCTTGGGTGGAAGGGTGCAGTGGAGTGAGTGCCAACAGACACTCACCCTGGGTCAAGAGCAAGTGAGAGAAGAGGAAGGAGAGAAATCAGGTCTTTAGATTATTCTTTCCAGTTGTTTGTTGGCCTGTGAGAGCAGGCGAGACAGCGCTGTGGCTATGGGGATTTCAGGGCTGAAGGAGGTTTTATTCTTGTTTGTTTATTTAATATGTGGGAGAAGTGTTCATGTTGCTGAAGGGAAGGAGCCAGCGGAGGGGAGAGGAATGGTCCATGAAGCAAGAGGCTGGAAGAGAAGGTCTGACGAGGGGAAGCTTCCTTTGCTGACACCACAGAGAGCGTTAGGAAGATGTTGAGTAAATGTTTAAAAAGAACAACAATAATACAAACAACACAAAGGTGCTGAGCCAAGAAAAAACAGATGCTTCTGAATCACTTTAGTAAGTTCGTTGGCTACTTATTCATTCGTTTTTATTCATCTGCTTGAGCTGACTCAGACAAACAGTGAAAGAGGCAAATGTTAAGAAAATATATGGAAAACCTAACAATCGGCAGAACTCTAAGGAGATTGGCATTTTTCAGATCATTTCTGTCTGGCTCTTGGAATACCATGAGATCGAAAGTGCTAGGAAGGATCATCGGGTGGGGTGACACTAGGAACTGAAACACGGGAATGTGTTTACGAGTCACTGGGAGATCCGAGGGTACAGAGTGTCACAGCTTTCTGAATCCACATGAGGGACACAGAGACAAGAGACAGCTGGAGCGACGTGTTTGTTGAGCAGAACGTTGTCCCTGTTCCTCGCCTACACACTCGTTTCCTGCTCACTCTTCTGGAGCCTTTTCGGGATCTCCATTCTCTTTTGGACATCAGTCTTCCCTCTGGGAATCCGTCTTCAGATCCAAAATCCCCTCTGTGGCTAGGGACCACATTGCATGTCTGGAGATGACTCTCTCTCTGGCTTCTACTCTGGCTCTCCCTGGCTTGCCAGCAGCTCTGAACTTCACGTCTTGGGCTCACCATTCCTGAGATTAGCTTCCTATGGCATCAAGCCCTGGGTCGCACGTGTGTTCCCAATACGGGCTGCACTCTGACTCCTGTCTGCCATCAGCAGGTGCATGTGAGCTGTGCTTGTGCATTGTTGCCCATTGCACATGGATGGTGATGAAAAGGGAAGCAGCAGAGGTCACCCCACTGTCAAAGGGGGAAAATGGTGCAGTAACTAAAAGCAAAAGGACAGTAGAAAGGCAGAGTTGGTTCAGAAACAAAAGCCCAAGGGCAGTGTGGCATTAGGGAGACCAGACTCTCTAGAGGGAAATGTGGGCATTGGTATTTGGGGTTGGAGTAGATTTTGAAGCTGGAGATGAGGATTTAGGGATCCCAGGTATAGAGCAAACCAAGTTCATGGGAAGCCACATGAACACTGAGGGGGAACTCTCCTTTGCTTTCCATCTGCCCCTAATCTGAAGTCAGTGTGGCTGGTGAAGCTTCAGATCCTATTCCTGTCCCTCACTCCAGCTTCTCTACGGGAGTGCAGCCCGATCTCCTTCTGCTTCTGCCTGCTCCACCCCATCTATCCTGGAAAGTCACATCAATACCTCCGCTGATGTCTGCGGCCTGCCTCCCCTCCCATCCTGAAATGTGATCTACCCACAAGCCAGCCAACCTCCATGCAGAGCCAAGTTTGAAAGCTGTTCAGTGTTTCTTATTTTTGCATTGTTCAGATTGGGCCCCTTGACAAGTAGCTCCGCTCACATTGCTAACACTGACACTACTATGCCCAAATTTTGGCTAACTAATTTCACGCGGATTGGCTTATTTGACTTCCCAGCAACCATAGACGTTAGAAAATATTATCAAAGTCACCATGCATCAATATTGTCTGTGCATGGCCCCTATTTATGTCTGTCATCTTACCATAATTCTTAATAGCACCCTCTTTCACCTTCAGAGGGTCCTGGTTTGGACAATTATATGATCAGCCTAACTTGCGGCACTGACTGTCCTCAGTTGACAGATGAGGCACAGAGAAGTTAAGCCCCTCCTCCATTGTCACATAGCTGATAAGTGTCTGAGCCAGGACTGGGACACAGGTATCAAACTCCACAATGCCAGCATGGAAATCACTGTGTTTGGATCCATGTTTACAACTAGTCCCTTGGAAGTTTTAATGGATGTCTGGGCCTTAAGGTTCATTTCTACTGCTAATTTAGTTCTGCTGTTTAGTTTTGATATTTCTGATATTCTGTAGCTTATCATCTCTCATATCCATCCCCACCCCCGGTGGCCACCAGGCCCCAGGGTGTCCGATTCGAGACACCAGATAGAAGGGGAGCTTTGAACACATGGGCTGTAATAGAGAGGTGAGGTGTTTGCTCAAGTGGATAGGAGACATATGATAAATTTATTTTTAGGAATGGAAGATGTGGGCAGCTTGGTGCAAAAGACTTGAGCAAGATTTTATTAAAAACAAGAAACAGTTGAGCCAAGTCATGACCTAGCCATTTATTTTGGACAACTTACCAGTTGATTCAAATTATGCCACAATCGATTCCAAAGAAGAAAATGGTATCGATTACATAACTGGCTAAAATGCTTAAGAACAGCTGTGCCATGTACAAGTTCATCTGATATCAACAGACTTGGTGTTTGTAAAAATTGAAGTTTGAAAAATCAATGGTGTCCTTTTCATGCTGAAGCAAGTTTATGGCCAAGCGTGTAAGCAATACATATTTAAAAACCTTCAAGCTGATGCAACACCTTTATCTCAAAAAAAAAAAAAAAAAAAGGTCAAAAACGCAGCCACGGTGACTTTTCACATCTTGCAAACAATGAATTAACTGAGAGTTACACAGTTTACTTTGCATTCCTCACCCACGTATCAATATCTGCTTCCTCTCATAACTAAAAGTAGCATGCCAGCGGACTCCCCTGATTGCACACCGTCTTGTCCGGAGTTTGTCAAAGTGTGTAGGTCAGCCTTTAAACAGAAAGAGTAGTAACCTGAGACCATGGCTTTCCAACAATACCAGGTGATCTCACCTTATGGCAGAGTACCAGAGTAGCTATTGACGTAACAGGTATGTACTTTTCTCTTTTAAGTTTTTATTGGAATTCCGGTGAGCTAACATACAGTGCTGTATTAGTTTCAGGTGCACAATATAGTGATCCAACACTTCCCTACATCACCCCGTGCTCATTACGACAAGTGCCCTCCTTCATCCCCATCCCCTATTCCCCCCTCCCCCCACCCACCTCCCCTCTTTATAGTCTCAGGTCTTGGTTTGCCTCTCTTGCTCTCTCTCTTTTGTCCCCTTTGTTCATTTGCTTTTCTTCCAAAATTCCACATATGAATGAAATCGTATGGTATTTGTCTTTTTTTGACTTATTTCGCTCAGCATGGTACTCTCTCGTTCCATCCATGTTGTAAATGGCAGGAGTTCATTCTTTTTTATGGCCGATCAGTATTCCATTGCATATATACACCACATCTTCTTTATCCATTCATCAGTCAGTGGGTACTTGGACTGCTTCCATAATTTGTCTGTCATAGATAATGCTGCTAGAAACATCGGGGGGCATGTATATTTTTGAATTAGTATTTTTGTATTCTTGAGGTAAATACCTAGTAGTGCATATATACTTTTATGTGTATTGTCTCACTTAATTCTGACAACAGTCCTTTGTGGTGGGTTTGAAATCAGGGGATTAAATAAGTTGCTGAACATTATCAAGCTAGTAAGAGACATACCTGGCTCATAACAAGGCTGAAGTTTTGCCTAGTTCTACTAAACCAATACATTACATGTACTGCCTCTAATGACCAAGTTAAACTTGATTAGGCTTTCGTCATCATGAGCTCCTACGAAGGTGGTCATAGTATAAATTGATAACTCTTAAAAATAAATTTTACGTAGTAAATGAATTACAAACTGATCTGAAATGTCAGTATCTTTATTCATAGATGTGTAGCAATAAGTTGTGCTTTAAAAACCGAAGTATATTCATAGGAAATTCCTTCTCTTCATCCCTCTGTCGGGTAGGAGTTAGACCTTTATTAAGATCGCATTAGGATATTTTGTGTTCCCTCTGAAGAATATAATAGAATCTTATCCTGATCACACATGTATTTGTGAAGATCTAAGGGCACATGAGGTTGAATTTGGGAAATTTCGTGTATGGCCAGGTGTAAGAGCTTTTCAAAGCTCTTAAACACCACACAACACCAACATGATGGCTGGGGATCTCAGCCATAACCCAGCTGCCCTAAGGAAAATCACCATTCAGACTGCATGTGTGCCTGCCGGGGGCTCACAGGCTCCTGAGCTGGCTACTTCTTGCTCCAGTAAGGAACGTGTGGTCTGGACTGGTGGGAAGATGGCCACAGGCGGGCTGGGCGTTTGTAGCCCGGCCCTGAGTGCAGGGCAGGGCTCTGGCGTCCTTGTGTCGGGGTCAGAGTGGGCTCACGGGAGGGAGGGCTACATTCTGTAGTCAAAATTCAGTTCCTTTCATTATGAAATGTGAGTCCCCTTCCTGTTGCTTTCTGCTCTTGAATAGAAACCAGGATGACAATACTTTGCCTGAAGGGTAAACATGAATATCCTGTATTCTGTCGTGCATTCTTCTGTTCTAAAATGCTGGGAGTTCAGAGATTTCTTTTTCTACAGGAGGTTTGCTGCCTTGCCATGACTGCTAATGCCACCCAGCAGTGAAAAGCACATTTGGCTCACTTGGCGTATAGCTGTCAACTATGGAGGTTCCTGAGTTGAGTTCATAAACAATAGAGCTTTGCTATTTATTGGGTCCTGATTATGTCCCAGGCACAAAGTTAAATGCTTCATTCATAGTATCTCATTTACTCCATCATTATATAAGGTAGGAATAAATTTTAGCATCCCCGTTTCACTGAAATGGAGACAAAGCTCGAAAGGTCATTTGCTTAGGGTCACAAATCCAGGTATTGACAAATTCAAATTCAGGTCTGTTACACAACAAAATGATCATACCTCCAAAGAACTACCAAATGAGTACTGTGGTTACCCTCCCAGCAATCTGCTCCTACTCCATAGGGCATTGCTTTGTACCCGTTAGAGCTCACTGCGGTGATGATGCTGCCGATTGGTTGGATCAGGGCAGAGAGCCTGCGGGATAAAGTCCTCCTGGCTTCTTTGGCAATGACTTGATCTCCAAGAAAAGGAAATGAGTTTGGTTGGACTTCTTTCCCCTGCCTCGTTTCCAGTATTTTCCTTGCCCTTCTAACTCTTCAGAGTGTTTCTACCTCTTTTTCATCACTGCTTATCATGTGCAGTATGTAGCCTTTAAAAAAAATAATAATGATGGGAGGGGTGAATCTGAAACAGCAACAACCCTTCCTATCTTCCCCTTCATTCCAAAGTCCAGATATCAGTTAATAGTCTTCTCTCTGAATCTTGTGGTTAGATAAAGCCATTGGACCTAGACCTAGAAGGAGCCTGGGGTCGTCTGTCCTAACTCTCGAATTTTATGGACAGGCGCACTCAGATCCAGAGTAAGAGAGGTGACAAGACTTGTCTGAAGTTGTAATTCGTGTCGGATCAGAGCTACCAACACCAACCACTGCTTTGCCCATCAACATCAGGCTGGAATGCGGGTTATAAGGGTCCTCTAGCAGAACTGCAGTAGCCTCATTTGTCAGGAGTGGAAACTGGAGCTAATAGGAACGCAGATTTAAGAATCCACATCGTGCAGTTTAGGGTTTAAAGAGAAGCTGAACATTATCTTATCAAGTTAATCCTTTGACTATAGCCCTCCTCCTTCTGCTGGGTTTAAACCTTGCTTTGTCCTCGTTCCTTGCAAAACACTGAGTGGTGTTTTGTAGGGTGCTTTGTAGCGACCCTAAGACGCCATTCCCCTGAGTCCTGGTGAAGAATGTGGAGTTGAGATTTGCTCAGGTTGACAGCACCCTTTTCATCTTTCTAAATGATTTGGAGGCACATTTGCAAATGACTTAAAACACTGCCATTTTCGTGTTTGGAAAGCAGTTCGTGATTATTGTAAACTAGATTTAACTTGGAATGTTTAGGATGTGGGTGGCTAATTCCTGTCACAATTCAAAGGGAAAAAAATGAACATAGAAAACAAAATAGAACAAGTACTGAACGTACAGTTAATGGCTCATTTATTCAGCCTCTGCTGAGAATATTTTTTACATATTAACTTTTGAAGATAACCACATTTATACCATTTAATCATAAACTTTCAAAAATTGAAAGTAGTCAGTGGAAATGTACCTAGCGTGTTTCTTAGCGTCCTCTTCCATCTGAAACTGTGGCCACCGGGCATCATTTGACTTTCTCTGATGCATGAGCATCCTTGCTGTGATCACTCATTATTGTTGGAGCTTGAACATCATGCAATTTACGTCCTTTATGGTATTAGAGCCCCCAACATGGTTGCCCCAGATATTGTGGATATTGATTTCTTCTCTTTATTTTTGTCAGACTGTCTTTCATGTGTCCCTTTCTTTTGTGGGGGGCTCATAACCTAAATTAATCTGGCCCGACCACGTACCCCAGACTCGTTGGTTGGTAAAGAAGAGCCCGTAATACTTCCTTCCTCACCTGGCTCTTGACCTTGCCATTTCATTCTAGTGCCAAGGCTGTCTTCTTTGTTTGAGTTACTGTTTACATGTGACTGTATTAACCTCAGACTGTATTAACCTCAGACCTGTATTAACCTCAGACCTCAGACCTTGATTTGTATGACTGTTACGTACCCTCATTGGTACTTTCTTAGAATAACGACGTTTATACTAGTTTTATTAATAATGGTGGCAAAAGAATAACTAAATGCCATTTATGCCAATATTTTATTTTATTTTTTTTTAAGATTGATTGATTGATTTGACAGAGAGTGAGAGAGTACAAGCAGGAGGAATAGCAGGGTGAAGGAGAAGCAGGCTCCCCCACTGAACAGGGAGCCAAAACTCTGGGATCATGACCTGAGTCAAAGGCAAACACTTAACCAACTGAGCCACCCAGGCACCCGGCCAATATTTTATACATAGTGTATTTTGTTACACTAACTCTGCAAAAGAGGTCATCTTAGTTCCACTGGGCAATTGAGAAAAATAAGACTCGGAGAATTCAGACTCCATTCTCCTCAGCTCCAAAGCTCACGGCCATTGCTCTGAATCACTTTCTAGAAGCCAGACTAGAATAATACACCCTCATTCCTGTCCCGCAACACAAGCCCCCATCCCCATCTGGCGGCTGAGTCATGGTGGGCTGGTTTACTGGCTGAGCCCACCACAATCCTTTGAAGAAGTCAGACCGCTGTCTATACTCCTGACTTCAGCAGGGACAGCCTTCCGGTTCTAAGTGGCTACTCCCTATTCCCACTGGACCAGGGCAGGTCAGAATTATATTGCCTCCGCTCAAAGGCCACTGCAAGCTTCATTCAGCGAGCTCTTTAGAGGCCTGCATAAGGTGGCTGTAAATGGTGAATGTATGAGGACCCCTTCTCCAGGCTGCCCCCCTAAGCTTCATGGATTCATGAATTGGGTGCATCTCTTTCTGGCCCTGCAAAAATTTTGTTGCTGTTGTTGTTGCTTCTCAAGACTTGATTGTGAGCAGAATAGTTGAGGTTGTAAAATATACGGCCTCTGAGTAAGAGAGGTATTATTATATTATTTCAAATTTGTTTATTCAATGAAAGGGACGGAGAAGGGGTTATGGGAATTGTCTCATGTTCTCATGGGAACGAACTTCAAAGCACAGAGGAGACAGATGTACCACCCCCGATCCCTCCATCACCCAGGGAACATGGTGTGTCCCTGAGCAAGAAGGAGTCAGGAGATTTCCTTAAAAATACAATTTGTGGAAAGGGTAGGGACAAAAGCAAGCAATGTCTGAAAATCTATTTTTTTTCTAGTGATAGCTAACTGACATGCACTGAAGACTTACCATGTGTCTCTTACTGTGACAAGCACTGACACAGACATTAGATCCTCATAGATACTCATTCATTTCACAGAAGAGAAAACTGAGGCTTCGCATTTTGCTTAGAGCCACAAAGGTCGTAAGTGGCTCAACAGGGATTTGAACTTGGTCGACTGCTTTCTGAGCCTTTGCCTACCTGCTGCCCTACTCTACCTTCTGTTAAGGATACGAACAGTTTATTGTGACCCTAGGAGAGTTCTATCAAATATAAAAGCCCGAGAAATGTGAGCTATGATATTAATGGAACATTTAAACTATCCACGCGGGCTGTAGAAGGCTGCTGATGGGGAAGCTGCCTTAGACAGCACTGAAGGATCATTTCCCGATGTGTCTAAATGTACCAACAAAAGTCATCTGCTTTGGGCTGCACCAGTGCCCAAGGTAGGAAAGGGAGGATAAAGGGGGACTTGGCAACAGCTCCTGGATTTTTAAAATGGAAGAACAGTCTGCTTGTTTCCAAAGTGATTAATTGTACAGCTCAATAAATGTCATCATGTGGGAAAGATGCCTCCTGTGAAGAGGGGGCCACTCTAGTTAAGTGAGAATGAAGAGCGAGACACTGAAAGAAGTGAACCCTACAAATCACGGATGTGGGGAAAAGAGGGCAAGGGTCACTATCCACATAGATTTATGCCCCAAGTTCTTGAGAAGAGGCACCAGGGGAGGCAGAGACACAAGCTGATAAATAGGCCTCAGGGAGAATCACATCACTGGGTTGTATTTGCCACTTTTTAAGCTAAGATTAAGTCTCTCCTAACCATTGGAGTATACATGCCTGAGGGGACTTACCCATCTGGAAATGATGCCAAAAAAAAAGATTCTCACTAATCCCTGCCCTGGAAAATGGCCAAGCCCGCTGACTGGGTTTTCCTCAGCCTAGGTGGGGTCCCTCTGCAGTACCCTTTAATCTATGGGGGTTCTTCTCCTTTGGGGTCACTTTCACTTGGGAACAATTTGTGAGCCTCTGGGAAATTTATAGAGAAGCCCAACAGGATTCAGACTTGATGATGATGTTGATGATGGGCAGGAGGAGTCAGAGGCAGAGCTGATTTTTGTCACCTGTTGACCGATTCCTTCCTTCTGCGAATCACTGAATTCCCATGGAAAAGGTGCGTTACCGCCTGAGTGTCACATGGGGCTTTCTACCCCCTGTCTTGGCCTCTAGGCTCTCTCCATGATTCTGCAGAGACGACCGGTGGGGAAGGTTTGACAAAGCTCTTGAGGTAGCTGCGGTCCCACCAGCTTGTTAGTCACCCCCCAACGCTCATGCTAGCCCAGAACAGCAGGTGGCCGGTTCCCAGTGCCACAGCGATGTGTCCAGGCTGTCAGCCTCCAGCGGACTCGAGAATGAGTGGCCGCCATCTTCCTCTCTGACATGTCCAGGCACACAGGACATCCTGGGATGATGGCTTCATTCTTGTTGGACCTCAAGTAGCACCTTTGCTGGGGGGGGGGGGGGCGCATTTCGGTGCTAACCAACATCTTACATCAGGTAAGGATAGATGTTGCACGAAGGCATTACAAAGGGACCCAGTCACGTTTCCATATCCCAACTATTGGCTTTTACAGCCAATTGGGATAGATGAGTCACTGCTGCCAATGAATACTTCACACAATAAATAAGTTTTTAAATTTTTTTCTTATCAAAATCATTACATTTATAAATGTTTTAAATTCCCATCCAAATGCGATTTAAACAATCACCCAAAACAGTCTTCTAAGACTACTAGCTTTCTGAAAGTCGCATGCAAGAAAACATCACAGATTTTCCTGTGAGAGACATACTGATCCTCAAAGGGATTTTCCAAGGTTGCCTCACTACACCCTGCCATGTGCTAAAGATTTTTCTGGTATTTTCCATCTTTGGAAAACACAAGGTTTACTTGGCATAAATAGGACATTTGGACTGGTTAAAAATTCAGACTCTGGAGGGGCACCTGCGTGGCTCAGAGGGTGAAGCATCTTCCTTCAGCTGAGGTCATGATCCCAAGGTTCTGGGATTGAGCCCCACGTCAGGCTGCCTGCTCAGCGGGAAGTCTGCTTCTCCCTCTCCCTCTGCCCCTCCCCCACACTCATGTGCATGTGCACACGCTCTCTCTTGCTCTCTCTTGCTCTCTCAAATAAATAAATAAAATCTTTTGGAGATGAACCATGAGAGACTGTGGACTCTGAGAAACAAACTGAGGGTTTTAGAGGGGAGGGGGTGGAGGAAGGGGTGAGCCTGGCGGTGGGTATTAAGGAGGGCATGCATTGCATGGAGCGCTTGGTGTTGTACATAAACAATGAATCTTAGAACACTGCATCAAACACTAATGATGTATTTTATAGTGACTAACATAACACAGTAGAAAAATAAAAGAAAAATTTTTTATTACATAAAAAAATTTTTAAAAATAAAAATAAATTAAAAAGTCTACTTAAAAGAAAAAAATCTTAAAAAAAAAATTCGGACTCTGGAGCCAGACTGATTCTAGTTCTGCCACTTACTGTGATTCTCTGAGCAAGTCACTTAACTTGCCTGTGCCTCAGTTTCCTCAGCTGTAAAATGCAGATGATCAGAGCACTACCTTGTAGAGTGAAGTGTAAATAAAACAATACATGTAAATTGCCTGGCACATAATAAGTGCTCTGGAAGGGCTTGCTTTATTAGTAGTATTATCATCATCATCATCATCATTCACTTCATGGTAGGCACCAGGCATAAAGTGAATCAAATAAGTACAGCCCCCGCTCTTACAGAGAGGGACAGACATCACTTAAAAATTAAACCCACCAGGGGGCACCTGGGGGCTCAGTTGGTTAAGCATCTGACTCTTGGTTTCCGCAAAGCTCATGATCTCAGGGTCATGGGATCAAGCCCCATGCTGGGCTCCCCACTCAGTGGGGAGTCTGTTTCTCTCCCTTGGTCCCTCCCCCTGCTCACATTCTTTCTTCCTCTCTTTCTCTCTCAAATAAATAAATAAATCTTTTTAAAAAATTAAACCCATCGGAATATAATGTTGGCTTGTGCATTAGGAAGGAAACCCGCAGGGTGCAGTGATAAAGACCGAGGTTCAGGGCTGTCAGGTAAGGCCTGTCAGGTGAGGCTTCTCCAAGGCAGTGCCACTTGTAAGCTGAGCCTAGAGGCTGAGAGGGAGAAGACCCGGCCTCTGCTATTCCCATTAGCGAAGGCAGCATCCATCATACCTGACCCCTTAATAATTACTACGGGTCAAGCTCTGCACTGATCTTCTCAGTTAAGTGTAAGCATACAGGATTAGCTCCATTTTGTAGTGAATACTCTTGAGGCTCAGAGAGGTTAAGTGGCTTGCTCAAGGTCACACAGCTTACACGTGGCAGAGCCTTGACCACAGCACTCACCATAGCACATACCCTCCCCGATGTCCATCACCCAGACATTCACTTTTAATCTTTCAGAAATATTTCCAGAAAACTCTCATCTCCTGAAAATGTCCCCTAGCCTCACCTTTTTCTCGCTCTTGTAATCAATATATTCCCTCTTATACGGCCTTGTAATGTCATTTCACTTGGACTTGGGGAAGAAGAGAAGGACACAAACATACTTCATTCAGCCTCTTGAATTTGAAGTCAGGCCACCTACACTCCAAATATGGCGGAAACCATGTTCTACTGGCCCGGGACATGCAGGTGCAATGAGAAACAGGTCCTAAGTGGCTTCTGAACCTTTGTGTTTGGATGCAGGCAGAAAGGTAGATTTAATTTAACCTGGGGTGGGGAGATGATGATTCATTTGAGATGTGATCGTTGGAATATGGTTTTTGTAGCAAAGGCCTTCTACTCTCAAAATCCCAACCATACATTTCTCTTCGTAAGTGAGATCTAGTCATGGCCCTATTCACCTCTTTAAATAGTGACCAGAAACTCACGGCAGCTTAAACACGAAGCTAGGCAGCATCAGGGGTATCCAAGAAGCAGCAAGACTGATCTTCACTTCTCAACTAAAGTATTTTCATCTGAGCTTCTGTTTGTTTTTATAAGACAACATATTAGCAGCAAGAGCTTTCAGTGAACTTGACACAGGACGATGACAGAAGACCTCACCCCTTCCAAACAGATCTATCGCTGAGCGTGAGGAGATTCAGAGGCCTCAGGGCACATTTTGGGTGGGAGAGGAGTGTGCACTTCACCTCCACGGTGCCTAAACACAGTCCAGTTCAACCCGGTCTATATCTCAAGCCACATTTAGACATATAGCTCTTGCATAATTTAACAAAGCTGGGACAGTCCAACACTCTTAATAGGCATCATTTATTTAAATTAAATATGGATTTTCCTTTCTTATTGTCAAGAGATCTTTGGATTGTTTTTCTTCCAACAGCAGAAATATCAACATCTAGAATCAGATGATTCTTGGTCTAAAAGATTTTCGAAAACAGCTCTAAAAGTGAAATTCATTTGTCAGGACTTTCTATTTTTTTATTTTTTTAAAGATTTCATTTATTTATTTGACAGAGAGATCACAAGCAGGCAGAGAGAGAGGAGGAAGCAGACTCCCCGCTGAGCAGAGAGCCCGATGCGGGGCTCGATCCCAGGACCCTGAGATCAGGACCTGAGCCGAAGGCAGAGGCTTAAGCCACTGAGCCACCCAGGCGCCCCTGTCAGGACTTTTTAAAGAGATGTGTGGCTGGGTGAACAGCTCTCCCAGACAAGAGCAAGAGTGACTCTAGTGTTCAGGGATATTCTGGAAATGTTTTCACTTCTGCTCCTTCATTCATTCTTCCTTTTGGTTCTCTCTTCTCCCTCTCTCTCTCTCTCTCACATACACATCCTTTACTCTCCAAAGCTACTTACTTTTTCTTCCTACATTTAACTTTCTGTCAGGTGTATATAACCTTACCTTACCACTCCCTTCCCCTTCCTATCTGCACTAAGGCTATTTCATAGATAAGCTACATGACCATCTTTGCTTTGAAGCAAGAAAGCTTTTTACTGTACATGCATTTAATATTTCATGAGTGCTGAATGAATGAACACATATATAAAACGTGTGTGTGTGTATGTGTATGTGTATATGTATATATATATATATAGATAGATAGATATGATGTTTTATGTGTGTGTGCATTTACTAACTCAGTGAAATCTAGTTCCTACCACTTATTTGGAAAATTTAGTCTTACAGACGTTAGTGACTTTATGTCCTTATCTATGACAATAAGTTAAAAAATCTTGCTTTCTGCATTTTATATATTTTTTTTAAGATTTATTTATTTATTTATTTGACAGAGAGAGAGAGATCACAAGCAGGCAGAGTGGCAGGCAGAGGCAGAGGGAGAAGCAGGCTCCCCATCGAGCAAGGAGCCCGATGCGGGACTCGATTCCAGGACCCCAGGATCATGAACTGAGCCAAAGGCAGCCGCTTAACCAACTGAGCCACCCAGGCATCCCTGCATTTTATATTTAATAAACATCTTGGTGAATCGTAAAATAAAACCCAGTTAGGAGAAGGAGGTGGACGAGCCCAAAGAGAGCCTCTAAAAGTTACCGACTAGTGAGGCTATGCACATTTGATGCTTGAAAGCCAAATTAATGATTTGGCTTATTAATACTTCAAATGAAAATAACAGACATCTGTAAAGGATTTCCACCTTGTTTTTAAATATTTCCTGTGTATAGGGGCGCCTGGGAGTCTCAGTTGGTTAAATGTCAGACTCTTGATTTTGGCACAGGTCATGACCTCAGGGTCATGAGATGGAGTCTTTCTCTGGTCTCCCACTCAGCACGGAGTAAGCTTGTCCCTCCCCTTCGGCCCCTCCCCCCACTCACAGGCATGGGTGCATGCTGTCTCTCTCAAATAAATAAATCTTTAAAAATATATATTTCCTGTGTATAGACATGAATGCTAAATATGAGAAGGAAAGTGTCCAGTCTTCAGGTTCATTTTCATCTCCTCCCGATGCACCCCATCCCCAACTTAATTTACTATATAAAACTTAGAACTCAGAATTCAACCCCTTTCTGGCAACTTTGCTATACGTTTAAAATGTTTCATAAGATAAGTTGGGCTTATATGTCTGTTATTCCTCATTTTTTGTCCTGATGGTCCCTTGTCCATTGGGTAACTGCAGTGTGTATTGAATTCCCAAGAAACTAATTTTTGGAGGCTCCCTTTCCTTGATGATGGAAGTTGAAAGACAAAGCGAGACAGAGAAGATTGAAAGCCCCACAGCAGTGCATCAATAACAGGGGTGAATCCCTCAGAGGCAACAAGGGGATCGATGAAAACAGGACTCTAATAGCTAGAAAGCATCTCATTTGTTTCCCCAAGGACTTCATCATCTGCCAAAACATCTGACTCCAAAAGCCACCCCCGAGGTGAGCCAGATTTAGAGAGAGGATTTAGGAGTCTGGGATGTGGACTGTCCCGTCCCTTCCAAGCCCATGGTGTCCTGCAGAGGATCCCATTCCTACTGCCGACCGAAGCTAGTGGAAAGTTTAAGGAACTCCAGTCAGTACCTTGCTGCCTCCAACCTGTTCGTTTCTGAACAGATGACCGGAACCTAACGGAACAACTAACTGGAGAGTCCCGTGTCTTGCGTGTGGTAGTGGGGGCACAAGCACACTAGGAACCTGGAGAAGCAATTGTCTCCTATTGGAAACGGCACTTTCCCTGGGTGGCTCCGTCGTTAAGTGTCTGCCTTTAGCTCAGGTCATGATCCCAGGGTCCTGGGATCGAGCCCCGGATCAGGCTCCCTGCTCAGTGGGGAGCCTGCTTCTCCCTCTCTCACTCCCCCTGCTTGTGTTCCTACTCTCACTGTGTCTCTCTCTGTCAAATAAATAAATAAAATCTTTGGGGAAATAAAAAAAGAAAAGACACTTTCATAATCATGGAAGCCCACTTCCTGCTTTGTCTCTGGTGGACACTATATACATATTTTTTTTTTTTATCCAGTGCACACAAGCAAGACAGGCTACATTGTAGGCTCTCTTCAATAAATGTCCCAGTTGTTTGGAGTAAGAATGGTTTAGATTAGCACCCGGGCACTCTGACAAAGGTCCAGAGGGTTTAGCGGACTTGCCAGCACCATTAGCATTTTTTTCTTCTTTTTCCAACAGCACTAAAATATGTTTGCTCAAAACAGAGGGAGATGAAAAACTACTGGCAGCCAGTACCTC
Organism: Potos flavus; assembly: GCA_028534135.1. Taxonomy (NCBI): domain Eukaryota; kingdom Metazoa; phylum Chordata; class Mammalia; order Carnivora; family Procyonidae; genus Potos; species Potos flavus. Next base: position 161,901,395 of record CM052883.1, on the reverse strand, counting down.
TTAAAAGAAAAAAAATGTTTTACTTCTCTGGCAAACATACCAATTAAATAATGCTGTGTTGTGACAGATTACTGAGCAATTAATGCCTAATTGAGCATCATGCAAGACACTTCTGTAAGAGCGACTTTGCTGGAGCTGGAGTGGCCACGCCTCATAGCAAAACAAACCTACTGCAAACTTCCTGCAAGCACCCTTTGCACCGAGGAGCCCAGAAACCCAAGAAAACATTTCTACTTTGAATCCCTGAGAGTTACACTGAAAGGATTAGCTTGACAGAAAGATCCCGACATTGAAAATCCTACTGGGGATTTCATACTTTCCTCATTTGTAAGCAAAATCCATTTGCTGTGAGATATTTTTAGTGCAAGCATCCCCTGTTGTCCTATTCTCTTACAGTATACCATTAGACCTTGAAGCCATTCCAAGCAGGTCACGTGATTTCTAAGCATCTCTTTGGTTCCCTCCTAAGTGACTAGTCTCGCAGGAGTCAGGGAATACTAGACTCTTAACTACCGAAGACCTCCAAGTCCTTCCTGAGGACTTGAATTCTTATTGATAGGATGTGAAAATGCTTTACAGCTGCCCTTTCTAAGAGGTCAGCTTGGCAGAACTCGCCAAGTGACCTCAGTGATAGAGATATTTTCAGCCCCACAAGCCGCCTGTGTAAATATAAAAATGTATTAGGGCTGCAGAACTGCGTGTGTGGGAACAGAACAACCATACTATTGAAAGGGACTCACAGGGGTAACTCTGGTGTCACTCATGTGGGCTTGGTTAATGCGTGCATGCTTTTGGTAAGTCGTTTTGATTCGGCGGGCTCCGCATTTTGGATGAGCCAATTTCATTTCTGGAACTTAGGAACTATGAAAAGTAAAACCCCAATCACTTCGTGAGGTGTCTAGCAAAATTTCCTTGGAGAAGCGCTTACGGTTAAAAAGAAAACAATCCTTCTCACTTTTTATGGGGCCCTCATTTGCCTTGGAAAAATGTCAATGTGGAGTTAGATTTTCAGTTGTTTAGTCTGAAAAAGAGTGATTTGTTTGAGTGTCTGAGGGAAAAAGATATATTTATTCAGACCTCTGAAACTGGAATCGGAGAGAATCATTGTAATGAACAGGAAACATGTTCTTGAAATGAATTGGGAAATAACTCTCTGGGCAAAATGCTCTACTATTCCTGAGTGTGTTCAGTTTCAGTGGATCAAATCTTTCCCATCTCTGCATCCAAGCTATTTGGCGGCGATCAGATGATCAGAGCTCCAGGAAGTGATTGGAGAGTGAGCTGGCTGCAGCTGCAATGTAGGCTGTTTTCAGGGACAAGGAGCCACTGTTTCTCAAACATAGCATCAACATAGAAGTTATTTTGTGGCTCCAAGATGCAGCAATGGGCTGCTCTGCCAGCATTGTTCTGCTTCAAGCTTTTCGTTCTGTGGTCCAGAGGAGCTGTCCACACATTTGTAGACGACGCCAAGAGGAACCATCCCACGAAATTTTGCCTCTGGAAAGTGACGATGAAATGAGTAGACCCAGAACCCTCATCATCATGGTATGGTATTTGTGGCAAAGCAGCCTCGGTGGATGGAACTGTTGTTATAGCATGGATGAGGTTACAATTTAGGGTTTGGGGTGTTCGGCTTGAGATAAAGAAATGTGTGACCTAGAGTTTGCTACTGTGCTTTACAATGTGGGGGAAATCTTTAAAACTACTTCTATCGTTCAGAGCTGATTATCTTTCTCTTAGATCTGTCATGAAATGTGCAGTTTATCGGTCTGTTAGAAGTTCTCTTCTGCCTCACATTTTGTGTGCTGTTATTCGCTTCTGTGCAGAGAAAAAAAGAAAACTTGGGGAGTTTGGTCTAACTCAGTGGATTTTATTTTGTATCTCTAATTTGAAAGAAGAGCCCCAAACATAGTTTTAGATCACATGTAACCAATCCAGTTGTATAGGCATTAGTAGCTAAATGCTTAATTTCAAGGTATTCGGAGCTTTCATTTCTGACCCAACAATAGAAATGCCTTTACGAAATGCTTAACTTAGGCATAAAATCAGAATAATGTTTCGAGAATTTTGTGGAATGCATGGTGTTTTAATTAGAAGGCTATCTCTTGCCATGTGTCAAATTACATTTCTGTCTGTGCTTTAGTTATAAGAGACAATGTTACTCCTTCTTTGTGCACCTATTTTATCAGCGAGAATAAAGTAGAGGGTAGCATCTTTTCTTACTTGATGTTCAGGGAGAGCTCTGCTTAGTCACTGAAATCCCACGTTTGGATGGACATGGTGTGCTAAAGTTTCCAAAATTGGGGAGATGTTGCATGGTTTCAGCACAATCGACTTTTTCCTCTTAGATTTCAGCATTCAGCTATCAAGGATGTAGTAAATAATGAATGGAAAGTACCTGTTACACTAAAAGTTTTTAAATGAAAGTCATTTGGTTTGGGCTGTGCCTCTCTGAGTGACAGAATACTAAGCTATACTATTCTATGGCAGCTTCTCCAACAAATCACTATTTGATTTTCAGAAGGCAATATTGTTCTTGAACCATTGGGGTATGATTTTTCTCTAGGAGGAAAGACTATGTGGGAATAACTTCATACTTATTAGTCCCATAAGTTTTTCACAAATTAAGTTTAAAAGAATTTGAGAGTTTTTCCCCCCACATTTAACTCTTATTAATGGCAGTAAGATTTAATATTTATGTGTATTGCTTATGCCATCTCAATCATTCAACACCCCCCCCCAATTTTACCACTTAGACTATAAAATTTGACAGGAAGAAATTTGAAAGAAAAAAAAAGATAACTGCTTTATTTTTCTAAGGATCCCTTTAATTTATATAATAAGTTTATGGACATTAAATGGAATTAGGATGAACTTACTGGTGAAGAAAACAGCTTCAGAAAGATTGAATATCTTATTCACCTCACACAGCTACTAAATGCCAGACCCTTAAGTAACACATAGATCAAGGATTACAAAAGGCAGTATAATTTCCACTTTGTTCATACCTCTAAGGAAATAAGGATAAAACTGAATTTTTATGAGAAGTCTGATGGAAATCTCTGACCACTCAGAGTAAAATGTGCTCATACAGAATCATTGTGCATCTTAAGAGTTTCCTCTGGGCCACTCCAAATTCATGCATTCAACAGCTGTTTCTTGGTGGCCGACTATGGGCCAGCCACTGTTCTAGGCATTTGGAATCCGCCCATGGACAAACCTACCAAAGATCCCTGTCCTGAGTTGCAAAATTTTACACTGACAGTACATTTTCTAAATGTTGTTGTTATGGAAATGCCATATTAGCGTTGTAATGTTTAGTGTACAGATTTTAAGTCAATGAAATGATTCCTTATCTTTCAAGATAGCAGTTCAAAAACTTTAATGTGTTTTAAAATCACCTAGGAATTCTTATGGCTCTTGGATCCAAAGACTCTATATACAAAGTGTGTGGAGTGCAGCCTGGACATCTGCATTAACAAATACCTCCAAGTTCTTCTGATGGAGGAGCCCCATGGATGACACCCAGAGAACCAGGGCTCTGGAAACTGATTATCTACACTCTTCATCTCCTGTCCTTCTTTACACTGATAGGCTAATCATCTTCTTACTCTGGCTCTAAGCTTCTGAACAAAATTATTTTTTTTTCTCTCTCATTTCTCTACCACCTGTTAGACACCAAATTTGTATGTTGCGTGTGTGTGTGCGCACACGTGTGGCATGTGTGAGGGGTGGGTGGGGAGAGGGAGGGAGGGAGAGAGAAAGAGAAAGATTACAGACTTGGGAGCCAGAGCCTTTAGGTTGGAATCTTAGCTTCATCACTTATCAGCTGTGTGAGCTTCCCCACACTATTTAACATTTCTCTTTTTCTCATCTGTAAGATGAGGGTGATAGTCCCATCAACCCAGAGCTGTTTTGAGGGTTTAATGAAGTAAAATATATGTTGAGTGTTTAGAATCACATCTAGGTGTATTAGTTAAGATGTTCATTAAGGGGGATATTCAATAACTGAAAAAGTGACATTTGGGGAAAGACCCAAAGTGGGTAAGGAAGTGAATCATGCCACTGTCTGTGGGGAAATGTCTCAAGCAGAAGGACCAGGCGGGATGGAAGTTGCTAATCTGGGAAGAAGCTAGGGGTGTCTGGAGCACAGTGAAGAGGCCAGTGGAGCCAAGTGCGCCAAAGAGAGGTAGTAGAAGGTGAGGTCATTGAGGTAATGGGGACAGAGCGTGAAGGCCATCATGAAGACTTGGAAGAAGCTTTCTCAAGAGTGAGAAGGGAAGCCATTGGAGGGAGGTAGGCCAGAAGCCAAGACCCTGGGCCAGAATGTCAGGATTTGAGCCCTGTCTCTCTGATGTGCCAGCTGTGTGATCTTGACAAATGACTTGTCCTCCCTGTGACTTTGTTTCTCCACTGATAAAACACAGTGAGTAATAGTACGTACAGTACTGTAAAGTTCTGTAAGCCTGTTAATTTGGACAGCCTTGATCGGGAGAGTGACAGGATCTATGGCTGCAGAGGGTCCAGGGCTGAACCAGGGCGACCATTAATCCTGAAGCTATCACAATGATCCCAACAGAGGCCTGAATGGTAGTTGTTGAGGTTGTGAGAAGTGGTCGGAGTCAAATACATTTCAAAAGTAGGGCCAATAGGGTTTGTTTACAAATTCAACATAAAGTGTGAGAAAAAGAGAGGACTCAGGGATGAATGTGGTATTTTGGTTTGGGTTTAGGTTTGTTTGTTTTTTGGCCTTAACCACCAGAGGACTGAGTTGCCTTTCAGATGGGGAAGACTGCAGGAGAAGATTTGACGAGAGAATCTAAGTTCATTGTAAGACATGCTAAGTTTGAAATGCCTATCAGGTCCCTATATGGAGATTTCAGAGTTAGGGTTAGGGTTACCTGTCTGAGTTCTGAGGAACAATCTACAGAGGAGATAAAATGTCTGACACAACATAAATACCAATTAAATGATTGATGAATGAATAAATGATCTCTTTCCTAGTTTTCTGTAATACAGTGTGTATTTGCAGTTAATCATATCTTGAGCTATTCATTGAACTTTTTATATACTGTTCATACATTTTTTTTTATCATGCTAGTAGACAGGAAACCCCATATAGGTAGGAATTCTGTCTGCTTTATGCTTCAGTGGTGCCCAACTCAATTCCTTTTATAGACTGAAAGCTGAATATAAGAATTGTTGATTCTTTGAAATTTTTAAGTAATTGATATCAAAAGCTCCATTGATAAAGCTATCTACTTAACTCTTCATTGAAGTGTCCAGGAATAAGTTAAGGATGGAGAAAGCTACTACAATAAATACAAGGTTGTGAATGTTGATACTCTTAAGAAGGCTTTGGCACTCAAGACATCATTATACAAAAGAATCTCACTCCTATAGTCCAGGTTCTGAATTCATACAGAGATAAGCTTTGGGCTGGCAGTGGCTGTAGTTTGGCTATGTGGTCCAAAGTGGAAAGGGAAAGCCTTGGGAAACATCAAAATAAACTATTGTAGGCCCTTGGCATTTACAAGGAACACATGAATCTTAACCTCTGAGACTATTACAATGGTCTATTAAAATGCAGTCAAGTTTAACTGGGGAAAAAAGAAGAAATTCTTTCAAAGCTGATGTATCTCTCACTCAAAAATTTTTGCTTTAATGGGAGAAGTAACAAATCATGTTGTCAATTACTTTTTTAACTTCCTTTGTAACATATTTCATTAAAGGTCTCAGACACTAATGTAGTTGATGTAGATCTGCTGTTTCTTGGGCAGTTGGCCTCCATTTTAAGTCTGTTCCTCTCTTGCCCACTCTGTCCCCCTCCCCTGCAAAAGAGTAACTATCCATTCACATACTGGAGGGTAGACTTGACACCAGAGGAGGGCAAGAAGGTAGTGCCAGGCAGGCTGCTGGTCTCTCTCTCTCTCTCTGGCTGTATAACCAGCTCCCACACACAAGATTCAGGGTCTCAACTTAAAAGTGAAAGACTTTTAAAATCCATGAGAATTTTAAATAGTAGAAACCATTGCATTTAAATTTGGGAACGCCAAAGATCTAGTGTATAGAGCAAGTCAGACATGGCTTTATCTTTAATTTTGGTTAAAGACAGGGGGAATGACATAGCCTAAGCTTGTGGTGCGTCGAGGAGGTGAAATCTCTTCTATGAGCCAAGGACGTGCCCTTATATGATAAACATTTCAGAGCCTTGGAATTTCAGTTACTGCACGGAGATCTGCACTACCAGAGTCGGTGCTCCGAAATGCCAGGTCCAGGGCCCCCCTGATCGACTATGGTGCCTGGGTTAGATCCTGCTCTCATTCTGTTTTTGTATGGCTTGTGAACTAAGAATGCTTCTTACAGTTGTAAAATTTTATGAAACAAAAAAGAAAGAAGACGGTGCAGGAGAGACCTTAAATGGCTCAGAAAGCCTGAAGTAGTTACGCTCTACAGGAAAAGTTTGCTCTGGTGGAGGATGTGGGTTCAACCCGAAAGGAAACTCGCTGGTTTGTACCTTTGGTTTCTGCAGTGTATTTGCTCTTCTGGCTAACTACATACAAAGGAACTCAGGTTTTTCCAGGGCACTTTCCGTTCAGTCGAATGTCTGAAAACTGCTGTGGTTCAATGATGAATTCGAGATTTGGACTCAGAAGCCCAGTGTCAGTCTTAAGTCTCTCCGGATGTGCTGATTCATTGAGCTAGGTTTGTTAAGTGGGGGATACTATCTAGCCTGCCTGTTAGAAGCACTGGGATGTTTATTTTTTATTATTATTATTTTTTAATGGAAGGTTTTTTTTTTTTTAAAGATTTTATTTATTTATTTGACAGACAGAGAGAGAGAGAACACAAATAGGCAGGCAGAGAGAGGGGCTGGGGAAGCAGGCTCCCCTCTGAGCAGGACTCTGAGATCATGACCTGAGCCAAAGGCAGAGGCTTAACCCACTGAGCCACCCAGGTGCCCCTGGAATGTTTATTTTTATGGAATTCTGTAAACTAGTGAGTGTTATATCGAAGCCAGAGGCTTATAGATAGGCTGGCTAACTTAGAGCATCCAAGATCCACTCTAGGTAGCTGTGCTGATGAGAGTTCTTTATCCTCTGGGTGACTCACTCAGCAGTGGGACTATTTTAAATCAGGGTTTTACTGGGGCGCCTGGGTGGCTCAGTTGATTAAGCCTCCCATTCTTGCTTTTGGCTCAGGCCATGATCTTGATGTCATGAGATCTAGCCCCTCATCAGGTTCCATGCTCAGCTTGAAGCCTGCTTAAGATTTTCCCCCTCCCTCTCCCTCTGCTCCTCCCACTTGTGTGTGCTCTCTGTCTCTCAAATCAATCAATCAGCGTTTTACCTTATTTGTTCCCGACCCACCCCAAAAGGGTGGTCCATTGGCCAGAAGAGCGTGGGTAGGTGTGGCCAGAAGAGAGACACCAGTGAGGGTCCTATGAATAAAGTCAGGACCAGAGAGAAATATACTATGGGAACTATTTCCAAGGAAATAAAGTGATCTCTTTTCTTATTCTATAATAAATATACTAGTTTAATAAAACTTTATTACTGAAGGGATTTTAACGTTTGCCCTGTGCCATCTTTTTGAAAGGAAGAAACAACTTTCAAACACTTTAAATCTTAAATTAATGTTCTTATTTCATTTCAGTGGAGTTGAATCTTGAATCTACTAATATAAGATTCCCCAGGGAAAGGAAGCTTGTGTGATGAGTGTGATTTTAAAAGGTCTGCATGGATGGTATAATGTGGAGCTTAAAAGCACAGAGAATCTTTAGCAGTTATTTTTCTTCGTGACCTAGTTTTGAGTTGAATTTCAAAGGCGCAGAAGATGGACAAATGAATTGAATGGCTTCTCCATGGGTATAAGAATTAACTGAATGTGATCAGAGGCTTACCAATTAGCAACACGGATCTTTGAGGCCAAGGCTTACCAAATTCAGATTACATCTGGTAGCAGCTCATCCAAAGGATCTTGCATCTTTCTAGTTCTCTGAATGTGATACAAATTTAGGAATAATAAGGAACAAAGAAAAAAATGTATGGGATCTAAAAAGTAATGTTTAAAATTTAAAGCCACCACAATGGTAAAGAAAAGCAGAAAATCAGGTGTGGCAGGGTATGCAAAAACTTTCACCAAAACACAATTAGCAAATTCTACTATATAGAGATAGGTATAAATATATATTAAAAATATAGAAAACATTATACGCTTAGTGGATCTGAATGTTTTGGGAGAGGCCATAGCTTGAAGATCAAAAAGAGTATATTACCAAGGAGGAATACATAGGTATATGACCAGAAAAAGCATGGACTCAACAAATCAGCAGTCATAAAAAGTCCCTTAACTTTTAAAAATAATCAAATATATAAAAGCCTGGTTATACTTGTTTTTGTTTGTTTCTTTGCTTTCCGGAAGAGTACATTTAAAGCTTATCTCCAAGGACCAGGCTTTGATACGATGAAGTCTTGTGAAAACTTGTGTAACACAGTTAAGGACAAAATGCATCTTTTGGCAAACCGATGACGAATACCAGCACTTTCCCATGCTTCAACAAATTTCTTCTGGATCGTTGTTGTAGTCTCTCAGATTTTATTTCCATGGAGCTGATTTTTTTTACTTAAATAGGGGCAGAAGTTTAGGATTTTGAAGTTCCTTTCCAATAATCTACTTTATCCTGCTGGAATATATTTCATTCTTTAATACCATGTTCAACAAATTCAGTATGCTCAAGTGAATTCGTCATGGTTACATGGCCTGAACATCAGAAACTCAGTAGACAACTGAGGGACAGCTGGCCCTCGTGTCTGACAGGTGTAAATCACAGCAGACAGCCACTGCTCTACTCTCATGGAGCTTACAGTTTGCTGGCAGAGACAGAAAGGACTGGAACAAATATTAAACTGTAACCATAATAAGGGCTTCAGAGAGAGTTGGGTTCTGCCTTACCACTGTATCCTTTGAGCATCCAACCTCATCAACACAGTAAAGGAAGGTTTCGCACAGGAAGTGGCAATGGAGTGAACAGATGCTAAGAAGAGAGAGAGGATGCCATGTGTAACCCTGACTTGTATTTACTTGTCGGGGGTCAAGAGCCAGAGAACATTTGCTTGCTGTGTGATCTCCGGATTAATTATTTAAAATTCTCTATGCCTGGGATGCCGAGCTGGCTCAGTTGGTTAAGTGTCTGTCTTCAGCTCAGGTCATGATCCCAGGGTCCTGGGATCGAGTCCTGCATCAGGCTCCTTGCTCAGCGAGGAGTCTGCTTCTCCCTCTCCCTCTGCCTGCCAGTCCCTCGCTTGTGCTCTCTCTCTCTCTCTGACAAGTAAATAAATAAAATCTTTTAAAATAATGAATAAATTCTCTGTGCCTTGGCTTTCCATAAAATGGAAACAAAGAGGGTACCTATCTCCGTGAGTTTCCTATTCCTTCTGTAACAAATTACCACAAACTTAGTAGTTCAAAGCAATACACATTCATATCTTACAGTGCTGGAAGTCAGAAATCCAATATGGGTCTCATAGGGCTGAAATTGGCAGGGTTGCATGCCTTTCTGGAGACTCTAGGGGAGAATCTGTTTGGGGTTTTATTGTTTATGGTTTTTTGCCTTTTGTTTTCTGGCCCTATTCCATCTTCAAAGCTAGCAACAGCATGGTACCTTCAGACATCTCTCTGACTCTGACCCCGGACTCTCCTACCTCCCTCTTCCACTTCCAGAGGATTCCAGAATTACACTGGACCCACCTGGACGATCCAGGATACTCTGTCCATCTCAAAGCCAGCCGATTAGCACCCTTAATTCCATCTGCAGCCTTACTTCCCTCCTTGCCATGTAAATAACAAACTCCTAGGTTCTGGGGCTTTGGACATGGACACTCTTGGCCGGGGAGGGGGTTGGGGGGTTGTTATTCTGCTTATCATAGTATCTCATAGGATTATTTTAAGAATCCCATGAGTGACTATAAGTAAAGGACCTGTAATAGCTCCTAGAAACTTGTAAGAAGTCACTTTTTTAGCTGTTATGATTTCCTTTATTGTCTTGTAACAAAGAAAAGTTCACAAATGTAATATACTCCAAGGAGTTATTTTAGGAAAAAGCATTAAACTGCTCGAAGGAAACCTAATTTGTGCTTCATAGAATGTAGGGAAATGGAAATTTAAGGTTCGCTTATTTCCTGGAGCACTGCAAAATTTACTGAATAGACTATTCACACAAATAGATGGTTCAAAGAATGTTTGTGTGTGTTTGAGATTTTCTTCTGTGTTATCCACCAATGGCTACTCTTCTGACATTTAACTTTGAGTTTTTTCTTGTTTCTCCTTTCATCATTTATAAAGGAATATTGCATCTTTCCCATTCTCCAAATTATGCCACATTTAAAAATGCTAAGGAACAAAAAAAATACAAGATTTTAAAAGAAATGATTAGAATTTAAAACCACTACAATAATAAAGAAAAGGAGAAGACGAGGTGTTACAGAGAGTAAGAAAATGAATTTTAAGTTCAGTAGGGAGAATTGAAGTTATTAACTAAGAGATGCAGAAGCTTGCATCTTTTTTGTCAATTTTCTTTCGAGATTTTATTTAAATTCAAGTTAGTTCACATCTAGTGTAGTATTAGTTTTCTTATTTGTCATTTTAAAGTTATTTCAACATTTTTAGATGTCAGTAGATTTTTTTTACAGATTTATAACAGTTAAGAAACTGAATAATTGAGTAATTCCAAATTCTGGAAGCTCAATTCTTCTAGAAATAGATACTCAGGGAAAGGTTTGGTGAATGAATGAATGAATGCTTGTAGGCCATATCTTATGGGTCATAAAGCTTACAAAGTAGAAATCCAGCAAGTGAAACCAAAATATGGATTTATTTGGTAAGTTATCAGCAACCCTATCATTGGTACCTCTGTGTTATCAGTGACCTTCTTTGCTTTCATGCACTTGAGGGGTTCAGATTGACTATCCCACAGAATATCATCAAATTCTCCTTTTTATGTCAAAGAAAGTAGGAACGGAAATAGTGTTCACAAAATAATAGCTATTTAGTGAGTACTTCTAGCTATTTGTCAGACACTTCACTAAGAACTTCGCACAGTTATCTTTTCTTGTTGCCACAACAACCACTGGAGGAAATTGTTTTTATTCCTGTATCATTGAAGAAGATATTAAAGATGTACAACAAATATAATGCAAGCCACATAATATAAAAATTCCTAGGAGCTGTATTTTAAAAAAATTTTTAAATGAAGTTAATAATACATTTTATTTAACTCAATATGTCCAAACTATTATTATTTTGACATAGAATCAATTTAAAATTATCAGTGAGATATTTCATATTGTTTTTTATAGTAAGTCTTCAAAATTCAATATGTATCATTGATTGTAACACATTTCCATTTGGATGCTAAATATTTATCCCAAGTACTTGTTCGGTATTTCGATTTCATAAAATTTACTAGTTGAAAGAGTAAATTCACATATCTCAGTTATTTCAAAGTCAGTTGGACATTTTCAAATAACTGGATAGAGAACAACAGTTCTTAGAGTTAAATGAAAATTAATTAAAATGAACTGTCATTAAAAATCCACTTCCTCAGTCACACTAACCACATTTCAAGCACCCAGTAGCCACCTATGGCTAGTGGCTGCTGCCTTGTATGGTGCGGGTAAAGCTATTACTGACCTTGCCCAAGATCACCCATTCAGTAAGGACTTTAATTGGGATTTGAACTCAGAGCCATTGCTTGTAGCCATTACACCACCTGCCTCTCTTGAAACACCAGAGTGATGAGTGGTGCAAGATTCTGCTCGGATTTATCAGTGTATGCTCTATTGCCTTTGCATGGGTGTTTGTTTCCTTGATTAAAACAAAACTAAACTACACAAAACAAATCATTTAATTTCTTTAAAGCATGTAGGGAGGGGCAGTGGAAACCAAGGTATCCATTAATATGAAGATTTGAGGTGAATTAAAAATGTATGTGCAAAAATGTCATCCTTATCAAATTGGCAAATGAGTCAAACAAACAAAAATACAAAAAATAAAAGTGAAAAGGCTACCCAGGCTAGAGATGGAGTCAGGGACCAGCCCAGTGGGGCTCTTGTCAAACCTATAACTTCCCTGCAGCCCAGACATGCCCACCTCTTCATCCCAACCCTCCTCTCCTCTCCAGCAGCCTGGACTTGCTCCCCTTTCCCACTGGACCTGCCTGCCCTCCCCTCCTGTCTCTGTTGACTCAGGTCTGAGATCACGTGCCCGGACATTCTTCTGCTCAATGTCCAATATTGCAAACTGTTTGGGTCTTTTAAATTTCCAGGGTTTTCCGTATAGATTATATAGAGAAATGAAATATTAGAAATTGGCGATCATTGAATTCTTGCATCACTTGAAAGGTGAGACTCAGGGCCAAAGGGACAAATTGACATCTGTGATTTTTATAAGAGGTGGTGGCAGAACAAGGCCATTGCCTGGGTCTCAAAATGAGAGACACACACTCTTTTTAACTACCTACTTTTCCCTCCTCCTAATCCAAAGATGACGTAGTTCCAGAGTATATACTCGATTTCAGGTGAAACCACATATATGCTGACTGCAAAATACTAATGTCAGTAGTAAAGCCCATCTTACCCAGTTTCTGATTTTTTTTTTTCTGATTATTTTAGAGGAATAAATCTCTGCACGGATGAAGGCCGATTCTGCCATTCTATAAATAAGGGACTCTTGCTCTAAACTGGTCTCTTGATCTTTCTTTAAGAATTAAATACAAAGAGAAGGAGTTCCAGTTAATCTGTAGAGTTAAAAAAAATAGGCAAATCACTTTCTTATAATCTCTTCAGATTAAAGAGTTAACAGAGTTCTGTGTCGGGAACAGAAGTATATTTCTGACTCCCAAATGCTATGTTGTAACAGAATTGTTAACGTGGGTTTCGGTGTCAGACTTGTGTCATTTGAAAAACTTGGGACTATTGGAGAATTCCTTGCATTCTTTGCTTCAGTGTCCTGCCTTATAGCATCGTAATGACTGCCCACAGGGCTGGTGACCTAAACAAACGGTAAGGAAAAGCACTCGGCATAATGTCCGCTACACTAAGGCACAGTGTCTCTTTCTCATGTGTAAAATGAGCAAAATACCTACTGCCCACCTGCCTCGTAGAAATTAATGACTTCTGTACATGAAAACATGCCCTGTTTATTATTTTGTGTTCATTCTAAGGAGACGTTTTGGTATGCATGACGGTTCTTCACTTCTCCACCCTATAAGGAAGCTAGAATATTAAGAGACTCATCAAGTGAAAAAAAAAAGTTATTCAAAAAGGGGACTCAGTGAAAAAAGCCTGTGAACCAAGACATTCTCCAAATGAAAGCCCCTGGAAGAAATAAGTGAACCAAAATGTAGAGATCGGGATCAAGGCCAAAGAGAGATGTAAGTGAGGAAAAGGCTTACTGAGCAGGGAGAGAAATGAAGTGTGAAATGCGTTTTTTTTCTCTTTCAAACAGAAGTAGCGCTGGGTTGTTAAGAGGCCTTTTTGTCAGGACTGCTTTAAAATGAGTCTGTTTTTGTACTCTAAAACAAGGGGGCATTTCCATCTGTGTCACTTTTGTACTCTAGTTTTTATTTCCTTAAATCTCTCTGTTCCTCATAGGTACCATATTTTGTCCCATTTTTGCCCATGCTGTTGAAAAAGAATGCCGATGGGTTTTGAGTTAAAGATTGTATATAACCATGACATTTTTTTAGCTCTGAGATTATTGAATAGAGAGTGGCAGATCTATAACTGATGGAACTGGGGCGTAATCATCCTCAGGGTCTGACGTGAGAGGCAGGGGAGGCTTTCGTTGGGACAGACAGACAAATGAACCAATGAACCTTTCTATAAATGTGATCTCGACCAACGGCCCTGGAGACTCATTTGCAAAGAAGTGGGGAAGAGAGAGTCTGATTACAAGTATGTCTTTTTTGGCACAGCTAACACGAAAAGAAATTATAAACTGTTCATGGATTCATCACAAAACAGTAAGCACCTTTGGAATCACCTAAGCTATCCTTCAGGTGCTTTTCCGATCTATTATTGGGGAAAGTATATTTCACTACAGATGTGTTTAAAATTACTACAAAAATCATCAAGACTTTAGATGACTTCTTCGAAGATGGAAGGATTGAAAGGAGAAATAGGATTGTGGAGATTATCACTATGTAAGTTAAAAAGTACCAGAAGTCTGTGCCCTCAGTTTGGGAAAACTGCTACTTCTTCAGGCAATTGCTCACTGAGAAAACTCCCCCGGGAAAGCAGACAGCACAATCTCAAACGGAGACCAGGAGAAGTAAAGAAATGGCAGCTGGAAAGTTTTGTCCTGGGGTTCTGCAAAAGACACTGGGCCTCTCTGAAGGCCTTACCACCTGCATCTGGCAAGCCCTGCTTTCATTTTACCCTCCCAACCTTCTGCCTCAGTATGGTTGAAGTTTGTGTGGGTAGATCTAGAGGTACATGTGCGTCTCTGACTCTGTTTGTCCTGCAGTCAAAGAAACTTTGTAACCTCGTGTTGCCTTTAGGCACACCGAGCCATTGTATCCATACAAGAATAGTTCATAATTACATGGATGCAAGCCTTATAGGCATGAAGTTGGGTATGGATTCAGTTATGATGGTATATCCATTAGCCTGGTAACCAAAGTTTTATTTATTTATTTTTTATTTTATTTATTTATTTTTTTAAATTTATTTGACAGAGAGAGATCACAAGTAGGCAGAGAGGCAGGCAGAGAGAGAAGGGGAAGCAGGTTTCCCGCTGAGCAGAGAGCCCGATGCGGGGCTCGATCCCAGGACCCTGAGATCATGACCTGAGCCGAAGGCAGAGGCTTTAACCCACTGAGCCACCCAGGTGCCCCATAACCAAAGTTTTAAACGGATCCCTGTGTGTATGGAAAAAGTAATCTACTATCTTATTTAGCCACCTAGCACTGAATCTGTTATTTTATTTAGAATCTTGTGAGGATAAAGTCAGTGGGGACAATTTTTTTGTGGTAGAATTCATAAATCTTGGCAGATAGATTTTCATTTAATCTCTTACCTTCTAACAATAAATGTCGATTTATCACCATTTCACAAAGAATACCAAATACTCAGTACCAAGTAAATTTCTCAAAACCAAGTGGATTAAAAGAAGTGATGTGCTCAAGACCACAGAGGAAGCAAGAAATTGAGAATGGGGGTTGGGTAGGTTACAGGAGGTGAGGAAATTTGGATGGCGGTGAGCCCCAGGCTTCACACTTTGATAGCAAAGCGCTTTCTGGCAGAGAAGGGCTTACTTACCTAGTCCCAGAACCCACCCTGCCTTGGAATCTTTAGGCTCAGACTCATATTCTTGCGGTTTAACGAATCCAAAGCTTAAACTATTCTTAGTTCCTAGAGGTTATTTTCTGGTGCTCTTCCTGAAATACCACATGGGAATTATTTCAGTCAGTAAAAATACTAAACATATCATTTTCTGTTAGCTTTGTCCTTGCCATTTTTGTTTCACACATGCTTGATTTCCTAGCAAATACTCTCTTTAGGTACATGGTCATGGTCATAATTTAACCCTGTTTTACTTTCTTGGTAGCTACCTGACTCCATGTTCAATGGTGTAGATTTAGGTGAATCCATTCAAAATTCAGCCGGTGGTTCCTATTCAGATCTTTCCCCCAAATTGATAATGAATAGGTATTAGAAAACGGCAGTTGCAGAAGAGGAAAAACCAAGACTGAATAAAGCTTCTTGGTTCTTCTTTTTTGTATTTTTTAAATTGTAAAAGAAGTATACGCTATGACAACAGTGTTAAGCACTGCATATAAACAGTGAAAATGTTTGAGGGGTTTTATTCAGACTTCCACACATTCCCTCACTCCTGCTGCAACCCTACAATCATTAGTAACACCTATTTACAGTTTTCTTTTTTTTTATCAAAATGTGAGGTTTTGGTATTATATAATACTGATGAACCACTCTACTCTGTCTCTGAAACTAATATACTATATGTTAATATACTATATGCTAATTAATTAAATGTAAATTTTAAAATTGATTAATTAAAAAATAAAAATAAAAAATTTTCCACCCCTCCCAAAAAAAGGGAGAGATCTTCTTAATCACAAAGTTAAACATGATCATGACCCAGAATGTGTAGGCACAGAACCAATTTTTTATTTAATTCCCTATTATAATTTGATAAGGAGACCTATTAAAGTTACCGATATAATCTACTTTCTGTCATTGTCACCAAATAAAATGACAATTTCAGATAACTCATTATAAAATCATATTTGGGGTACATCTTAGCTGATGCCAAGTCACTGGGCAAACACTGAAATTTTTACTTATTATGTAGCTCATCAAGTCATATAAAGGCAGAGTTTCTAATATTAGAGATTAGACGATAGATGGAACTTTATCTGTTTGACTTTGATGATTCATGTCCAATGGACTGGATCATTTCATGAGCTCCTACTTGTTTAAGCACCTACAAGATTTTAGACATAACAGAGTTTCCAAATATAATGATGATTCCTGCCTCGTTCATCACAGGTTTGGTTAAATGTGAGCCTCTATTTTTTACTTGAATATTTGCTTTAGGATGATATTTAACTTTATAGCCATGAGCTAGTTGGCATTGAAGGGTTTATTCATGTATTTTTCATAGTCTCAATAAAATATAATGGGCCATAAATCCACCAAGTGTTAAGGTCTTAGTCCAAAGAAACTTGTTATAGAGTCCATTACATTCTTTGTCACATTAGCATTCTTCTGCATCTTTTCAATGAGAGTTATTCTGCTTTGTGTCAGGAATGCTGTGTGATAACTTCTCAGATTTAAAGCCTGTATGATCAGGGGGTGCCTGGGTGGCTCAGTCGGTTAAGTATTGAACTCTTTTTATTTTTTAAGATTTTATTTATTTATTTAACAGAGAGAGAGGGAGGGCGCACGTGACCTGAGCCGAAGGCAGACAATTAGCTGACTAAGCCACCCAGCCATCCCAAGTGTTGGACTCTTGATTGCGACTCAGGTCATGATCTCAGGGTCCTGGGATCGAGCGCCAAGTCAGGCTCCACACTCAGCAGGGAGTCTGCATGAGATTCTCTCTCTCCTTCTCTCTCTGCCTCTCGCCCTGCTCACACACTCTCTCTCTCATAAACAAACAAACAAATAAATAAGTCTTAAAAAATTTAAAGCCTATATGATCAGTTTTATGATAACCAATTAGAGGCAGTAGTCTTACTGATGTCCAGAAGGAGGAAAGAAACACCTAAGATTTCTAGAAAGTAGGAGCAAAGCCACATTTCCCTTTTGTTGCCCCAAGAGCTACATTTGGGAACTTACAGTTGCAGAAAAATAGAAATTCAGTGTTACACAAATCTTAAAGGACCATGTAATAGTTACTTTGTATTTTCAAGACAGCATGTGTAGTATGGGGCCAAGGCAAAGAGGCCATACCTCCGTATCTATCTATAGTGAATCCCAAGCAGAGAGCTGGAGACATGACCCAGCATCATCCATCTGTGTTTCCCTGGTTGCCCCCATAATTTTTACGACTCAGGAATATGCAGGCTCTTCAGAAATGTCTTTTAAAAGAATTTGGAGGGAAAGAGCACGCTGAGAGTGGGTGGTGTATAGGCTCAGCCCTCCGTGTTTGCCAACTATCAGAAGGCGTCAGAGAGTCTGTTGTGCCCACTGGTGTTTTTACAGGATAACGTTAATCAATTAGCTCAATTCTGCTATAGATAGTAAGTAATTACATTCACTGGAAGCCACAACGACGTGATTAATAATACATTCCAATTTCCAAAATTAGCATTTCATTCGGCACTTAAAGATGGCTTTGAAAAGTACTTTTTTTTTTTTTTTATATAAGAAACGTGGTTGGATCAAAAATTATTTCTCTGAAAATAATCCTGCGAGAAGGAGAATAGTCTAGTTTTATATGATGCGTGGGGCCCTTCCTGTATATATGAGTACAGTTCAAGTTTCTCCTTTAAGCCCTTTGAAATAAATTATTGAGAAATGACACTTTAGACTTCAGACTTAAACATATTATATGGAAGTTTTAGAGCAGATAGTTAAATTCTTAATAATCATGGAGCCCCTGCTGTATGAGAGTTCTGATACTATGCTCTCTCAAGGATAGGAAGGTAATTAAGAAACTGTGGATCTAAGAAGATAGCCCCAGCAATGGGACAGGTGGTTTGTACTAAGTGAATACAACCTAAAGAGAAATAGGTAATTGCCACAAGGGAAGCACGAAGCAAGTGCCGTGAGATTTCATCAGAGGGAAATGGAAGAACAGAATCCACCCAAGAAGGGTTGCATTATGGACTATATAAGGATCATATTGGGAGATGAGGGCAGAAAAGCAAATTGAGACTTGAGTCTGAACAGTGACCTTGCCATGGAAAAGTGCTTAGCAGTACCTGTTGTTAGGCATGCAATCAGCAAACATGTACTTTCATATCTCCTATATGCCAAGTTCGGCTCCATATTCTATAAAGCACAAAATTTGAGCACTTTTAGGATTCTAGCTAGGTCTCAAACTCTATACACTGTGAAGTTAAAGAACTTGGCATTGAATAGGCCATTTATTCCAAACACTTAGGAGGTTGAATGATTATATTTTGAGGAAAATGCACATCATCAGATCCGAATCTGATTATTTTTTTAAAAAATCAACCTAATAATTATTAATATTGTTCTAAACAATTAAAGAGTTGATTAGTAAAAGTTCTTGTCTTGTTTCCCTTTATCTGATGCAGTAGGATTGACATGACCCATCAGGGAGAAGTACCTTTGCTGTGGACATTCACACTAGAAATAACTTGGCAATAAAAGTGGACAGCCTTATGTCCATCCACTTAATTCTCTCCCTCTCCCTCTCCTAGTCCTATGTCCATGAGGTATGGGTTTTTATAACATTCCTATTCTACCCTTTTAAGAGAGAAGAAAAAAGAAAGAAAAAAATAAAAGGCAGGGATTTCTGCTTTCTTGAGGGCATATTTCTGAAAGGGGAAATTTAAATGTTAATTTGTTGATGATATTCACAACCAGTAATCACCTTTCTTAGAAATATTTGAAGGCCAATATTTAAACCTATGGAAAAATCATGTTTTATTCCTGGCTCCTCGGTTCCTATGTTCCTAGAAGGCTTCAAGAAAGAATTATTGATGAATCAGGTGGTATCTATTTCAAAAAGATTTTAAGTTTAAAGATCAAGCTATCTTAAAGAATCATTTACATTTAGAAAGTGAATGATGAATCTTGGAACACTGAAGAAATAAAATTAAATTAAAACAAGAAAATGAATGACACCTTAAATTTTGACTGTTTATCAAATATCTTTTGTATTTGTAGCAACTTATCATTTAAACAGTTTTTCTAATTTATTTGAAATTCAATGATGTATTTTTAATTACATCTTCTGAATATAGGTAGTCTTCTCAGTTTTAGCACACCCACAAGAGGCTTTGCATCTAACCTTCAGCACTCTGCATTTTAGTCCTTTCAAGTATAAACTCGAAATAGATACTTTGAAAATGTAATATGGAGGAAATAGCTCTTTGAATTTCACACCAAATTGTAAAAGCATGTTGATTCTGAACCAAATAATCTTTAGGTCCCTGAGACCCATCCAGTTGGGTTTCACACCAGCCATATGCACACATCCCAAGTGCCTCCTTGTCTTCTTGAACATCCCTGTCCCGTTTCCTCAGCTACGCAATGGGTGTGAATATTATATTATCTCCCAACATTATTTAGACATTAAACCTTGCTTCCCAAGCATTATGAAGTAATAAGTTTTGGATTAAGAGTGTTAGATACCTTCCAGAGCTAAATAGTTCTTTCCTGAAAGAAACCCTATAGGAATGACCTGTGCCCCCAATGTGTAAGCCCAACCTTATTAAATTTTATAGTAAGAGGATCAAATCCAAGCCAGGCAGTTGCTAATTTTGTTCATTGTTAATCATATATCAAAATAATTCAGGAAAAAATGGGCTTGCACATACATTGGAGAATTTCAGAAATTCATTATAACTTTGTCTTTCTCCCTTCTCAACCCCTCTTGTTGTTATTGTTGTTGTTTTTGAAATAAAAGTACCCCATTCAATAGTTACACTATTTCAAACTTTTTAATTGCTCGTCTCTCGCAGTTTAAGAAAAGCTGGGAGTAATGCCATATTCCTCCTGATATTCTTCATCTTTTCCCTGATTCTCTACATTTTTTTCATTCTTCTCTTTTTCAGAGGGCAGAATTTGGTGTATGGTCCAGCTGACTATTGGAACAGTGAGGCTAAGCTATAAGCATTTGTCATTTAATACAAAAGATGTCAGCAAACAAAGTCTTGGCATCATATTTGGACTACACTCCTAGGACAGTTTAACAGTTGTATGGTTTACTGTTGAGATCAGAGGCCAGAAAGGTAGTTGACTGAGATAGATGGGCACATTAGGGGTGATTCTCTGTCCGACTTCAACCATTCTAGCAGGGAAACCCTGACTGGAAATGATGGAAAAGCCAAGAAAACAGTGAAATGGTGTTGGTACTTTGGAGGGAGGAATCCGGGAATAAGTCCATTCCTAAATAATCTTCTCTGACACTAGTAAGAAAAGTGTCACTACAACTACATGTTGCTAAAAAGTGTGAAGTATGGCAGAATCCTCTCTTGACCATCTTTCAAAGTGTAAGAAAAATGCAATCATAGCATATCTGGAAATAGTACTATGAAATTGCTAAATTATTTGAAAGACTCCTGCAGTTTAATCATGACTTAGGTGATTACCAGTACAGGGAGCTTGTATGAAGAAAAAGCAATGATATTCTCATAATTTTCCAAGAATAAATGGAGAGAAGAAATGGAAACATTCATCAATCTTTCATAGCTATATTCCTCTAACATAATAGAGTTTTGGAGTTATCAAGTGTCTTCAAGATTATTTATAATCTGCCATCCTTATTTTATTGGACGAGGTGCTGACTTTCTCATCCAGATCTGTGATATGTTCTAAAAATGCATGGTGGGGATAATTTTAAATGTATAGATAAATAACTTAGTAATATCACGATGACTCTTATATAAAGGCTTTTATGATCTTTCATCATTAATATAAAATTGCTACTTGAAGAATGTTCATTTCCTCTTTAATTTTTTTTAAAGATTTTATTTATTTAAGAGAGAGAGAGAGAGCGAGCATGCACGTGCAAGCAGGAGAGAAGAGCAGAGGGAGAAGCAAATCCCCTACTGAGCAGGGAACCCTGCACAGGGCGCAGGGCTCCATTCCAGGACCGTGAGATCATGACCTGAGCTGAAGGCAGATGCTTAATGGACTGAGCCACCCACATGCCTCTGTTTCTTCTTTTTTCTTGGTGTCATGTTCCCATAACTTACATGAAGAGGTGTTGAGCCATGCCATTAGCTGCCACACCAGTTTTTCCCACAAGCGCCAAAATGGTTCTGATTTCGAAAAGTTAAAGAAGAAATGTAGTGTACTCTCATCCTTGCCATGGCTTAGCTAATGCCAGAAATACTCTCTTGTCAAATCACTCAGGGAGGGCGTGTTCTGGTAGGAATGTGAGAACAGAAACACAATTTTATTACTACATGGTATTAGTAAGATATTGGTGCGTATTCACATTTGGGGAATTCTCAGGAGTAAAGAGTTGATCTCATAGAGGCCTGGATTAACTGCAAATATACTGGCCATAGAAATCTTCAGGCTTACTTGTTAAATGTAGAGAGATCAAGTAAGGCTTAGATCAGATTCCCAGTTACAACAGCCTTACTGAAAGATAGGATGTTGAATGTGACTTCGAGTCAAGGGCTTCCAACCCAAACACTTTCAGGACACACAGGCTAGACAAGGAGACAAATAGGAGCAGTGGGGAGCATGGCAAATTAAAGAAGGCAGGCCCACACAAAGGGTGTGGCCGCTATTCCATTTGGGCTGTTGTTCCCATGTCCAAAAGTAGGATCGGTATCATCAGATCTTGAATTTTTTAAAGAGAAGCCAGTAGCCAGGGCTTTTATGTAAAATCTTCTTATTTTTAAATGCTATCAACTAATTCCAATATTTTAAAACACGAGTGGCTGAAAAAAACCCCAGAAAACATTAGTGACAGGAAAACGTCATTGGGGAACCAAGTTGAGTCATTGGCTGTCCGATCGTCATTCTCCTGTAAGTTTTTATGAGAGCTTCCCTTTAACTCACCATTCCAGCTCAAGCCAGTGAGGACTACACTGCCTGTAACACATGACAGCGTGTTTGACTGATACGAGTGGCAAACGAGTCTGACGTTAATGTAAGTGTATGGCTAAAGATCATACTTAGACTTCAAAAAACGTGTACTCTGACTCTTCATTCGGAAAGATTTCCACGGGTATAATTAAATAATACTAAGTCAGACTATCCTTTCTTGGCTATAAAAACATCAAAGGGGAATGTGGTAATAAATATCCGACCCTTAACTTAATTTTCAGTAATATAATGCAAGTCGAAGATACGGAAACTAATGCATCGAAAGCAATAAATCCCTTTAGAACTCTGCTTACAAACCGGAGTAGAGTCTTGCCAGCTACTGCAGGGAAGAGGCGGAGGGCAGGGATGGAGGGAGGATTCAGATGTCCCATATTTTCACCATAACTGGGTCATGAATTATTTTCCATGCCGAGGACAGTGCTTATTCTGTGCTTTCTACACAACCATGAAAATCTGTCCCTGCCTCATTCTATTAGGCTGAGATTTCACAGAGGCCCAAGAAACCCAAAGCCATGTACATAAATAGATATTACCTTTTGTCCAGTGTAAGCAAATTATGTCAATTATTTAAGTTATGTGTCTCCCTTGCAGCTATGCGCAAGTATCTTGGTTATGCTGCTCTGAATTGTCATTGCTGGTCTCCCAGGTGGATGATGCCTGGCGCTCCCTCTGGGGCAGGAGCAGGGCCCAAACTGGCAGAGGTCCAAAGATCTTACCCCCCAAGCCCACAGTCGTCCTGGGAACCAGCCACCATGCTGCCTTCCCTTCGTTTTAGCACCAGTACAACCTGGCATCTGCCCCGATTCAGACCTCTTCACGTAAACTCCTGCAGTTTCCATCTATCCTGGAAAAGATGCCACTGTCATTTTCTTTTTTGAAAATATTTTAGAAAAAAAAAGAAAAAAAGGAAAATATTTTAGATTCTGTCTCCCTGGGTGTCTCACTGTATCTGCAGCATTGCGGAGACCATTCCCCAGACCATGTGACAGGGAATATAAGGCGTTCTGTAAGAAAACGCTTCCGTGCAAAAATCCATGTGAGAAATATTGGCCAGTACATGCGCCGCAAGAGATTCACATTGCATGTTGGAAATGGGAAACCCTGGGCAGTTCTTCAGGGAGGACGCCAGCTTAGCTTTGCTCAATCTACTGTTTGTCAAGTTTATTTGATATTGGACGTCTCTTTAAAAGAAGCACTGACTCGCACCTCAGGAAGCTCTAGGGCACAGCGTGGGAAATAATGTTGTCAAGGGGGTAGCCACGTAAGACTTCTGAGCCCAGGAATAACATGGGCAAACCTGGAGTTAGGTAGGAAAATTACTGTGATGATAGGAATGCTCAAGAGAAAATATATATAATCATTAGAACGTAGGGATGGGCTGGTTATGCAGATGAGGAGTAAGGGAAGTTGAAAATGAGTATCCTGTCCCTGATTTTATCACCCAGGTAGAAGGCGATATAAAGTCATGTGGAATGGTGTGTGGAAAGAAAGGTAATGAGCTCATTTTTTTATGTGTTGGCTTGTTTGATTTTAGTGCTTAAAAGGGTACTTGGGAGGGGCGCCTGGGTGGCTCAGTGGGTTAAGCGCCTAACTTTGGGTCGTGTCATGATCTCAGGGTCCTGGGATCGAGCACTGCTTCAGGCTTCCTTCAACAGGGAGTCTGCTGTCCCTTTCCCTCTGCCCGCCCCCATTCTTTCTCTCTCTCAAATAAATAAATAAAAATCTTAAAAAAAAAAGATACTTGGGGGGAAAAATGAGATTTCTATCTGTTTGATTTTTAGTACTTTCTAATGCAAACCTCCCATTACAACACTTGCCACACCCTCTCTTCTAAGCTCTGTAAAGAAAAAGAAATTATTTTATTTTTCCAATTATCCTAAACACTTAGCACAATATTTTTACATATTTTCAGAGTAAATAAACAAATAGTTGCAAATGGAACATGGCTGCAAAGAGAGAAGGGCTTTGCCTCAGTCAAGGGGAATAAAGTATGAAGGTGAGGAACGCCCATCAGACCGAAGGCAGAACTCAATGGCAGGCCTTAATCATCACAGGAGGGAGAAGGGCCTGGGAACCACAGTGTGCAGGACTCGGGGCAGTATTTGATATAAATCACAATTTTGCCTCCGGGTTCTTCTTCTCAAGGATCCGGCCCATGCAGAGCCAGAGCCACTGTTTGACGTGTTCTGGAAGGTGAGGGGGTAGATGAGATGTCCCCCATAGGAAAATCAAGGAATATCAGTAAAATAAGTGGGTGTGAAAACAGTGCCAAAACTCTTTCAATGCTCCGTGTGTGAAAGATGTCAAGAACAGTATCATCGAGCGAGAAGGTATAGCTATTTATTTCTGAAATGAGATCTAGCTGGGGACAGGGAGCAAGGGACAGGTAACATCTCTCTGGGTTTGCCATCTGGACGGGATATGAAGAAAGGCGTCTGATTGCAGCTTATCTTTCTTTTCCAAGTGGCACTTGAGGTTAAAAAAAAAAAGAAAGAAAAAAAAAGCGTATTTTCTCAGCCCAGTCGTTAGTCTATCTGAAAATGGATGATATAAATTGTTTTATTTAAAAAAACACAAAAACATAGAATTTTAGAGATCCAAAAAAGCTTTAGGACAATGAGGTCTAGGGAGGTCTTGCCCAAGGTCACTCGGGCTCTCAGTAAATGGACTGACTCTGGAATATAGGCCTCCTGTCTACCATCCACGCTCTTCTCACTGTGAGCACATATGCACTTGGCCAGAACAAAAGGAATGACTTAAAAACGACACTCTCCACTCGGTAGTTCTGGGCACCGAAAGATAAGAAGTAAACACAAATTCAGAACTGCTTACTGGAAATATAACCCTGAAGGCCAATCAAAGCAAGAGAGATGCCAATCTTCAGTGCCACCAAAGGTCTTTTAGGTAATGGATCTCCTTCCCAATCTGTGACACCCTTGCAAAAGAGGGCAAAGTCAGATTAAATGTCTCCTCGTCAGTGTACTGCAATACTTTGCTGTGGCCTTGGACAAGCTTGGAAAGAGAGAGGCGAAGACAGAGAAAAAGAAAGTGCAGTGCCCTTTTCTCCTGTTCACAACATCAAATTGGTAATTATAATGTTGGTATTTGCCGCATGCCAGTAGGGGACCCGGCACAGTGCGGACATAAAGACGATACTGTTTATTGCTCTGGGAATTTACAGTCCTGCTTGGACAGAAAAGTAACCATGAAAAGATAAAAAAGCATATGATATTGGTTAAATCTTGGCTTTCTTAACTTCCTCGGCATTTGGGTCTTTTGTGTGGGATGAAGGGAGATGACAGAAATAGGATAATTGGAAGCTTTTGTAGTTGTGCACAGTGGGGATTCAAAAATGGAATGTGCAGTGTTGCCAGGCACAGCGAGCACAGAGGGATCAGTTGTGGAAGGATCCAGTGTGCATTGGAGGAGGGGCCATTCAGCCGAATTGTCCACATCCAGGCCGACGGGGTCTTCTGGCCACTCCTTTCATTTCGGAATGGCTTTTTCCCTTTCACTGCCACTTTTAAAGCTCGTACCCTTCTCATCCGCCTCCCGCCCTGCTGTTCAGTAGACAAACATCTGCAAACATCTGCTCCCTGAGCACGGTGGCAGCCCGGCTATGACACGCACCCCCTCAACGCAACTGCCTCCTCATCAAACTTGTAGCTAACATCCACCGAGCATTTTATTCTATTCCAGGTACTGTGCTAAACTCTTTACAAATATTCTTTCATTAAGCTTCACAGCACCCAGTGGGGTAGGTGCTGTGGTTATCCTCATTTTACAGATGAGGAAACTCAAGTTCAGAGAAGTTGGGTAACTTGTCCAGAGGCCCCCAACAAGCGCGTGGGGAGGCCAGGAACCACACAGCCGCCCACAGACTCCAGCCCAGTGATCATACCCACAAGCGCAAGTACGGCACTCCCAACCTTATCCTTCACGATGCTGAAATGTGCTTGCCTTTTGGGCTCTATGAACTCCAAGTTAGTGAAGAGGATAATGGCTTTAGATCTTTTCCCAGCAAGTGAGAGCTGTGCTTGGATAAGGACCGCCCAGAACAGAAACAGAAACCCAGACCCAGACTAATTCCAGGAATGGGATTTCGGGGTATGGGAAAGTGAGAGAGGGGACTGACTGGAAGGCCAGCAGCCCTGAGGTTCTTCCAAGCAACGGACTGTCAACTTGGCTTTCAAGAGGAGCTAGCCCTGATCTGGAGAGCGACCTCCGTTATCTGCCAGAAGGTCACGGGGCCTGAAAGCCATCATCAAGGAAATATTCAGGTGGAATAATCTGCATTAGGATTTGGACGAGAGATTTTTCAAGCAGGAGTAATTTTTCCCTTCTCCCCTCACCCTCCATAGGACGTTTAGCAATGTCTGAAGACATTGGTGGCTGTCACAGCAGGGTGGAGTGGGGGATTTACTGGTATCTAGTGGGTAGAGGTCAGGGTGTTGCTAAGCATCCTGCAGGGCCCAGGACAGCCCTCTACAGAATGATCTGGCCCGAAATGTCAGTATTGCTGAGTTAGAGAAAACCTTTTTTGGACGATAACTGAGGGACAAGTATGACCAGACTTACAAAAGTCCAAGAGATGTCCAATGAAGAGGAAGTGAAATGAAAGGGGCCCATCTCAGGCCCCGTTTTCAATGGCTGGTTTCAGTCCAGGGTTTTCCCCTCGGTCCCTGAAACATGTAGCTGATTAGTTAATTCTGCCTGACTGAGTAAACATAAGGGAAAGAAAATATTTGATTTTCTGCATACGACTTTAGCCTAGTGTAAACAACATTGCACTGGGAAGTGGGGCCCCAGGGGGCACTATTATATGATTTTCTACCTAAGAAAACTATTTAGGTGGACCAGCTTCGAAGTCATGGTTTCTCAAAGTGTAGTCTGCGTAGCATCTTCAAACGAATCACCTGGCTATTAGTTACAAAGCCAGATTACTGGGGCCCCACCAGGCCTCCTGAGGTCCTAGAGAGGGTCCAGGAATCCGTATTTTTAGCAACCTTCCCATGTGATTCTTGGAAACACAAGAGAGCCTCTCTTTGGGTTCTTATAGTGGTGATTTTCAAAGTCCTACCATTGCCCAGGCCTGACTCACGTCCCCATGCCTGTGTGGCCTCATGTTCTGGCCTCTTATTCTTCACTTGATACCTCGTTTCTGTCTTCTTGTATTTCCATAGATTGTTTGATGTGTTCCACCATTTCTCACGGGGCTGTGGATGGGCATTCTGTCTTAATTGTCTATCCCTCATACCTGGCATGGACCAGGACCTAGAAATGTTTGACAAAGAATCGGAGCCTCTCTGTATTTGCTCCCATCTCATGAACCAGATTAAATATTTACCGGCGCCACTGTCAGAGCCATCCAATGCTTGTTTGTTTGTTGTTTCAGTCCTTTCTGGGCATCTGACAAGAACAGAGAGAGGAAGGTTAATTTGTCCTTTAATTGACCTATCACACATCCAAAGGTCAACAATTTACCACAGTGCATGCAGCTAAATAAGGAAAGCCCAAGAATTAATTCTCTGCAAAACAGAAAGAAGCTCTTGATTGAAAAAGCCAGGACCTTTCCATTATTCTCCAATTTCTACTATGCAAGGCATTAAGTGCTTAAATCAGTCTGCTATTAGCTTTGCCTACTCCTGGCAGAGGCTCTAGGAGCTAAGAATGCATGGTGACACCATTAAAGAAATGGTTGATGGGCAAACTGGTTGCAGAGAGGTCACTTAGGCTATCGGTCAGATGGCCCAGCAAACAGTGTTGGTCTGAATAGTTGGTGGTATGTATGCTCTGGTTTGGCATTTATGTGACAATTTGTCTCCTTATCAAAATTGCTTAGGGAAGAATGCTTCATTGCCTTCTCTTTGTAAAGGCGCATCCATCTGCAGTAAAATGACCGCCCCAAGAATAAAATACGTGTGATGCTCATGTTATATAAATTAGCCAATTTTTCCATTAGAGAGTCACAGATTTGAAAGACCTTGGCTCTTCCCATAAAACTTGTGTACAATGTGATTTTCAGGGTAATTATTAAACAGTGGGTGACAGTCATCGTGAAAGCAAGGTAATTAGCAATTGGAATGACGATAGGAGGCCAATTTTGGGTGCTTGTTTTATTTTAAAAGAAATGACTCTAGTGTGTAGTTAACTTTGCCAGCAGTGGGAAGCCGGCATGGGATCCAAGCCAGCCAGCAGAGAGAATGCTTGTCTCTGGGGGAAATGGCTGTTGGGCAGTAGTCTCTACAATCAAAGACAATAGCATTGATTCAGAGTCCCTCAACTCCCATCTTCTGGGAGGCTGTGTTTGAATGTCTTCATCCGATCATTTGTGAAAGAAATTACCTACCTCAATCCAGAATACCCTGCAGTCTTCTTTAAAAGACAGAAGAAAAATTGTCCAGTAGAAAATATGTTAATTTGGGGTTGATTATTTTTTTTAATTTATTTTTATTTTTATTTTTTAATTATTTTTTTTGGGGGGGTTGATTATTTTTTAAAAGGAAAAGAACATTACGTGAAGAATTAGCCACATGACTTTTTAAAGAGCATTAAGATTCCAGATACATATATATATATACATATATATATATATATATATATATATATATATGAAACATAAGCCTAGAACATAATATAATATGTTTGCTGTTGTTATTGTACAGAGCTTTGGCTCTGAGCATGGTGGCAAGAGAGTGTGAGTTAAGGCATGGTCTCCATAAGAATGAATGCTTTCCTCTTAGGAGCTACCCACTTTGTAACAGACCAAGAGAAAGCTGGTATTGAGGCTAGAGGCCCCCTCCCTGGGCCCCAGCCCTCCTTCCTGCCCCCCCGCGTTCCTTTTGCCTTGGCAGAGGAATGATCAAATGACTGGCTGTCCCGTTTGACTACAGAAAGAAAACAAACCTCCCCTTTAGATTTAATGCTCTCCTGAGATGTACCTCCCTTTAGATTTAATGCTCCCAGAGATTAGCACTCTCCTGGGAAGTTCCCGTATAGACTATACTCCCACGTGTAGTGGAGCTGAAATGACCGTGAAAATTTCCTGATACCATTCCCCCCTATCACCTGTGTCCATAAAAGCTCGCCCCTAACCCTGTTCGGGGCTCAGTCTTTTGGGAATTATCCCACTGAGTCCGCCGGTGTAATAAAACTGGATTTCCCTGGTCTTCGTGTGTGCTGTTTGGATTTCCTTGGTCGCTTCATTTTCCGCTACAGTATCTTGAGGGTGGCTGAGTGTCTTTAGCATAAAGCAGGAAAAACTTTGGGATGAGTGGTAAATACCTAAATACCCAATGGGACATTGAGAACAGGGCAAACATTAAGCCAGTGTTCCTCATTTCCTATATAATGTATTAAGATAGTTATTGGTGAGGAGTACGAATACCTCTAGCCTACAGTGTTTTTCCTGGTAGAAATTTGTGAGCCAATAATAAAGTCCACAACTGAGAAGAAAAAGCTATTGCCCCTTCACTGATTGCTATTAGATTCTAATATGGGCTCACGAGAGTCTGTTAGAAATGAGTTTTTTTACCCCCATTCACTCCCACATTAAATCCTGATTAAGAGGGAAACTTTACCCTCTGAGACTTATTTAAATTCAACAATATAAACAATATCATTACAACCTGATACATGATTGAAGGGCTATGAACTGAATACTATAAATTATTTCAACGCAGTAAAGATCATTTATGCCTACATACATGCGCATACACACAACGAACACACATCATGCACACAGTATCACACACACACACAAACACACACACACAACTGCTGTCTGTTTCTATTTTTGCCATGTCTACATTCTCCCTCAGTGAGGTTCACATTGCATGGCACTCTTTGTTTCCATGAAGTTTCTCAGTATTTTGTACTAAAACAAATGCTATTTGAAGTAGAAATTAGGGGACAGGAAGAACTGTTGTATTCCACAGACATTGCCCACTGAAAGATTTACGTTAGAAATAGGAGGTTTTGTTGTGTTCATTTTTTTTTAAGATTTTGTTTATTTGTTTGAGAGAGAGAGACCATGGGTGAGAGAGAGCACAAGCAGGGGGAGTGGCAGAGGGAGAGAGAGAAGCAGACTCCCCGCTGAGCAGGGACCCGCCCCCGCCATGCAGGGCTTGACCCTGGGACTCCAGGATCGTGACCTGAGCCAAAGGCAGACGCTTAAGGGACTGAGCCACCCAGGCGCCCCTGTTGTGTTCGTTTAAACCCCTCAAGGCTCTCTCAGGGTAACTCTGAGCTGTTCAGCAGGAAGAAGTGAACCTCAGTAAAGAGCACTGCTTGCCTGGGGCCAGGCTCAGGAGAGACCACAATGAAGGAGGAAGTAGCTACTTGTGCTTTACTTCCTTTAAACAAGGCGGATGGTGGCGAGCTGAACCCAGAGACACAGTCTTGCTTTGTCCTATGTGACCAAAGCCATGCAGCACACAAACCTGCAGGCAATGGGGAAATCGATCAGAAAGGGAAGAGAAAAAATAAAATGAGTTATCTAAATACCCTCTAACAATGAAGGAGTAAATGCCGAATGTGCCGAAAAACTTAGCAGGGAGAATAAATTGAAATAAAGATAAGATGGAATCAAAAAGCAGCATGAAAGCGGGTGGAAATACACAGGAAACTGCTCGACTGGTTGCTCGAATTAGGCTCTGCGGATTCGAGCATGACATCATGTGTAGCTGTCTAAGACTTAACCACCAAGGTTTCAGTTACCCTGCATTCCCAACGGTACTTTTTGGATCATTTTTATCAAATTGGTTCAGATGCAGTGTCAGTGAAACCCAAGTTTCTGTCCTCTGGTTTCTTAGGTTCAGTGAGGATATCATTTGCCCATCATACAGCCTATTCAAATATTGTGCAAGTAGAATTAAACATTTTATTTTATTTATTTATTTATTTTTTAAAAGATTTTATTTATTTATTTGACAGAGAGAGAGAGAGAGATCACAAGTAGGCAGAGGCAGGCACAGGGAGAGGGGGAAGCAGGCTCCCCGCAGAGCAGAGAGTGGGATGCGGGGGTCGATCCCAGAACCCTGAGATTATGACCTGAGCCAAAGGCAGAGGCTTTAACCCACTGAGCCACCCAGGCGCCCCAGAATTAAACATTTTAAAGGTGACCTCCTGGGGGTGCCTGGGTGGCACAGTTGGCTAACTGTCTGATTCTTGGTTTTGGCAGGTTGTGATCTCAGGGTTGTGAGACTGAGCCCTGCATCCAGCTCCATGCTCAGTGCAGAATCTTCTTGAGATTCTCTCTCCCTCTGCCCTTCCCACGCATGCTCTCTCTCTCTCTAAAATAAATAAATAAGTTTTTTAAAAAATGACCTTATGGCTTGTTGCCTTAGCTTATTGCTTTTGTTTTCTGTGTTTATGTATCTGATTACTTGCCCACCACCATTCGTCTTCCAAATTTGTCTCTTTGGTTCTGCTGCCCCTCCTCAGAACTATAATTGTTTTTCTTGTTGCGGAAAATGAAGCGACCGAGGAAATCCAAACGGCACACAGGATGACCAGGGAAATCCAGTTTTTTATTACGCCGGCGGACTCAGTGGGATAATTCCCAAAAGACTGAGCCCCGAACAGGGTTAGGGGCGAGCTTTTATGGACACAGGTGATGGGGGGGAATGGTATCAGGAAATTTTCACGGTCATTTCAGCTCCACTACACGTGGGAGTATAGTCTATACGGGAACTTCCCAGGAGAGTGCTAATCTCTGGGAGCATGAAATCTAAAGGGAGGTACATCTCAGGAGAGCATTAAATCTAAAGGGAGGTACATCTCAGGAGAGCATTAAATCTAAAGGGAAGTACATCTCAGGAGAGCATTAAATCTAAAGGGAAGGTTTGTTTTCTTTCTGTATTCAAGCGGGACGGCCGGTCGTTAGATCATTCCTCTGCCAAGGCAAAAGGAACGCAGCAGGCAGGAAGGAGGGCTGGGGCCCAAGGGGGGGCTTCTATCCGCCTCATTCTCACCCATATCTCACTGCTGGTTTTTTCCCAGGAAGGGATCTATAAGGCAATTTTCTATCTCCTCTCACTCATTTCTTAGCTCCGCTGCAACCAGCATCTTCATTGCTCAGTGGAAATGACACTCAAAGGTCAAGTACTGTCCCCACATAAACCTTTTTTCTTGGTACATTCATGATGTTAAACTTGTTTTTTTTTTTTATTTTATTTATTTATTTTTTTAAAGATTTTATTTATTTATTTGTCAGAGAGAGAGTACAAGCAGGCAGAGTGACAGGCAGAGGCAGAGGGAGAAGCAGGCTCCCTGCTGAGCAAGGAGCCTGATGTGGGACTCGATCCCAGGACGCTGGGATCATGACCTGAGCCAAAGGCAGCCACTTAACCAACTGAGCCATCCAGGCATCCCATAAACTTGTTTTTTAAAAGATTAAGCACAAAAACCAAGCCGTAATCCAGAATAGGACTCTGTGGAGACGGTTTTCTAAGAATGTTGTCCCAAGACTCTCTGGTTGTTCAATCAACCCCTTGTTGCTAGCTCAGAAAGAGACCATGAGCCAGAGAATGCAGGCAGTATCTAGACACTGACAGTGACCGCTGGTTGCCAGGAAGGAGATGGGGACTTCAGTCCTGCAACTACAGGGAACTGAATTCTATCAATAACCTGAATAAGCCTGGAACCAGGTTCTTCCCGAGCATCTCCAGAAAAGGGCACAGCCCTGCTGACACCCATTGAAGCCCCAAGCAGAGAATCACATTATACCACATTGTACCCAGATTTCTGACCCATGACAGCTGTGAGATAACAAATGCATGTTGATTTAAGCCTCCAAATGTGTAGTAAGCTGGTCCAGGAGCAAGAGAAAATTAATACAAACAGAACTTTTCTCAAATATCTATCATCCTAGCATTCAAATTCTCATTTTTTCTATAATATGGTTAATATTTCCCATCTTAACTAAGTTCCAAATATCCAGCCTCTTATCTATTGAAAATTGCAAACTTACTTTCTTTGTCTGGGCACTATGGAGCCAGACTTGAAATACTATGTATATATATAAAAAAATACTATATATATACAAGTATTCATATATTTTCTATGTGTATGTATATGCATATATAGGTGTGTGTATATGTAAATATAACCTATGTAGACCTAATAAAAACTCACCATATTTAATAAATGTTTATATATATATAGGAATTATGTGCATATATGTAAAATATATTTTTTTTTCTCAATGCCAGGTACTAACATTTATTATTTCATGACAACCTTATAAGCTATATACTGACTGCTCCATTGAATATATAAAAAAGCAGGCAGATAGAGGCCAAGTAACTTGCCAGAGATCATTTAATAGATAGGTGAAAAGAATTCAAATATAGATCTGTCTAGATCCAAGACTGCAAGGTCTTTATTTTTCATCTTGCTTATCTTTCACGCTGAATCTTTTTGGACATTCTAGGTCTTACATTCATCTCTGCTCAGATACCGTGTAGCACCTTCCTTGAACTCCTCGCCCAGTGCATCTGGATGCCACACTGCCCTGGTCCTTTTCCCCTTTGATCTCTGTGCCTTCTCAACGTCCTAAATGGCCTTCCATTTATCATATGTAAAAGAACCTCAAGACTGTGTTCTCAATTCTGTGCTACTCTGCTCTCCAAAAATTCAATTTACTTTTAGACTTTTCGATTTTAACTCTTCTGGTGACTTTCAGCTTCAAAGCACTGACTCTTTCATCAGTTCTAAGCACACATACAACAATGTTGCTGGACATGTCTGTTTTCCTATCTTCTTTTTTTTTTTTTAAAGATTTTATTTATTTATTTGACAGAGAGAGAGAGATCACAAGCAGGCAGAGAGACAGGCAGAGGGAGAGGGGGAAGCAGGCTCCCTTCTGAGCAGAGAGCCCGATGTGGGGCTCGATCCCAGGACCCTGAGATCATGACCTGAGCCAAAGGCAGAGGTTTTAACCCACTGAGCCACCCAGGTACCCCTGTTTTCCTATCTTCTTGACCCAAATTTCAACATGTCTATATCAGCATTAATAGGAAAAGAAGTCCTCTCTCTTTACTACCCTATGTCCCTCAGTCATATCATCCATCTCCTTGATGGCAAACTCAGAAACCTGCAGCAACTTCAAACCTCCCTTCTGGTTAAAAGCTTGGGCTCTGGAGTTGGAGTGCCTTGGCTGAAATCCCATCTGTGCCACTTACTTGCTTCAGACTTTGGACGAATTGCTTAACTTCTCAGGACCCAAATATCTTCCTCTGTAAAACTGGGGTGGTGATAACAATAATAACAATGCCTAGCTCACAGTGTCACAGGTTTGAAGAAGGTACTCTAAACGTGGATCAGCACCCAGCACCCAGTACTTGCTCAGTAAGTTTCAACTACCATTCATTTTCCATTTAATAGCCAGATCTTCATTTATAATCTCAGTGAAATCTATGATTATGTTTCTATTGCCATGTTTTCTACCCTCCAACATTCTATGTTATTACCTGGGTTAATACTGCTACCAAATGAATCTTCCAAAGACACTATTTTAATTGTAATTCAAAAATCATGTTTCTCATGGCTTTCAGGATACAGTGGAAACCTCCTTATCTTGGCATTCAAAGCCTTTCACTGGCCCCAGGCTTCTATTTTCAGTTGTTTCTACCACTCCTCTCCTTCTCAACCCTGTCTATAGACAGGATGGACTTCCTACTTTTTCTTAAACACTCTGTTTTGACCTGCTTCTTAGCTTTTGTAATAAGCGGTCATTATGCTTTCTATCTACTAGACAATATGTTGAAATTTTTAAGTGTCATCTCATTTATCTCCACAAAAACTCTGAGGCGGCTACTGTGCTATCCTTAGTTTATGAGGGATGGGAAAACGGAGCTGAAAATTTTCAGTGAGGAAGAAATGGACCCAGAGTTTGAATCCAAGCTGATTCCAGATCCCATGATTTTAACCATTCTATCTTGTGCCTTCATGCTACATTCTTCTTTCCTGGAGTCTCCTTTACCCTTCTCCCACCTATTTGAATCCCACCTATTAATCAAAGCCTGCCTTAGGCTCTGTCTTTACTATAAAGCTTTCCTGGGTTCCTTCAACTCTAGTGAACTCCTTTGTCAGGTACAAGCTTCTTGAGGCTAGCTCCATTTCTCATGAAGCCAGGAATGCCTTGAATATAGTAGTTAATAAATTCTACATGTACTGGTACCAGATCTCTACTAATGAGCTTGACAATGACTCCTCATGGTTGAGCCAACTAATCTCTAATTTCTGTTTATCTCTATGCTTGCCCATTGTCCTAAGTAGGATTTTTTTTTTTTTTTAATTTCTAACACTTCAGCAGAAAAGGAATTCTGAACTTAAGCAGAAAAGGAATTTATTGGGATGGTGTGAAATATTACAGAATGCTGGAGAAACAAACTTGATCTGAAATTAAGGAAGGCACAGCCCAGTGGAGGTCCCCAGTGGAGCCATCCCATGCAACAGCATATTCCATGCTACAGGATTTCCTCCTCCTTTGCAGTCACCCCAAGTTATGCCTATCTGACATCCCCATATGTGGCCTGGCAATGCCTCCTTCTTCCAGTATTTAAGGGAGCTGCAATCAGCAGCTAAGCAAGAGGACAGATGAGTCATTCTCACATTGCAGAAGTCAAGGAGTGGGAGGGACTCCAGGATAAAGAACTGTGGCGCCTAAAGAGGAATAGAGGAGAGACTAGATGCAAATTTTAGAAAGAGAGGAAGTCACACAAGAGTTGCTCAATATTACTAAATGCTTCATTACAAGACAACATGCCTATCTCCTAAAATCATGAGTTAGGGATTTAGGCTACCATGGATAAGAAGGTCCATGGATGGATTTCCGAGATTTGTGACCTCCAACTATGCATGCACATTTTCTGAATACTTACATCTTTCTGCCAGTGAGTCTGCAGATTTTATTGGATTCTCAAATGGGTCCATAATCTAAAAATGGTCGCAAAACACTATTTTCACCTCTTAAAATAGAAACATAATCTTACCCAAGGAAATCAGGTGACCCAGAGGCAGACTCTGATAATGTCCTAAAAGAAACAAGTTAAATCTGAAAATTCTGCACATGCTATGATGTGTCTGCTCATCTCACAGATGCCAAAGAGTTACTTAGAGGGTAAAATCTTTTCAGAGCTAAGGACATACAGTGGAATTGCTAAATATTCAGTGACCATGGAACAAAAGGGCTTTCTGCTGTACGGAATCCTTGTTTGCCTAAGGTAATTTCAAAATGATGATACAATTTACCTCCCCACTTCTTATTTTTATAGTATCTTGTTATTTTTCTCATAGTTCTTGAAAGAAGCTTCCTCAGTGTCCACATTTTGACAAGGAACAATCACTATCTGTCTTTCTCCATCTTACGCAAATCACTACCTGACAAAGTAAAGATAGATGATGAGTGCCTCAAGTCTGGGGTGTATGGAGGTGCTTCAACTAAGTCTGGTTATTACTGGGGCAAAGGGAATGGCCTGTGTCAGTAAAAAGCAACTGTGATGAAGGGGGAAGCTTATTAAATAAGCAGATGGCATCTACTTAGGCCACTGTGGTTTGGATAAGCCGGTTAAGTGAGAGTTTTCCTGAAGATCACCATCTTCAGTACAGAATCGAGGACTGTGTTTGCAAAAATGGCTTCTCACTTTCCTGAGAAGTGGCTTTCCTTCTCTCAGGAAAAATGTCTTATTCCATTTTCTCTGTGGCCCAAAAACTAAAAAATCAAAATAAAGGGTTAGGGGAGAAGGCCACAGTTTTAAACTGATGGTCAAAGGAGGCTTTCTGAGGAACAGACACTTGCTGGAAGACCCGAAGGGAGTTAGGGGAAAGCCACAGGATATCTAGGAGCACTCACTTCTGAGTTGCTCATTGCATCATTCAAGGTGGCCACCGTGCGCCTGCACCATTCAATGTGTTGAGCAAAGGAACGAGAAGACAGGGCTCTGGAACAAAAGTCTCCACAAAAACCACACTGTATTTGCGCATGGTCCCCCGTTGCCCTAACACTGCCCCTTTCTGGCTGTAGCTGAATCCTACTTCCAGCTAGGGCATGAGCAAAATGTGTGAGCTAGTGAACAGCCTTGTTATTTTTCTTTCTTAAAGGTCAA
This sequence comes from Potos flavus, assembly GCA_028534135.1. NCBI lineage: Eukaryota > Metazoa > Chordata > Mammalia > Carnivora > Procyonidae > Potos > Potos flavus. Next base: position 161,863,999 of record CM052883.1, on the reverse strand, counting down.
AACTCCCAGAATATTGAGAACCCTTTGCAAAGAAATTGCTCTCCTGGTTAAGTGTCTTGTCTGTATTCATAATGTACCCCATATGATGCTTTGCACAGGGGTGCCTCTGACAAATGCCTTAGGAACTGACCCTCCCTGATATAAAAACAGGCATAATTACTCTCTTCATATTACTGCTTCCTTAGGACTCACCTCCTAGGAGAGTTGGCAGGGCTTTCTCCTATCTGGAGGGTCATGGAGATCAGTCCTCAGGAGAAATATTCCTTCAGTCATCTTCATAACCCACATAGTGCTTCCTGGACAAGCAGTGGTTCCTTTAGCACCTTCATCAAACTGGTGGGCAACACTGTTGACTAGGTCCCTCCTGCAGGTGAAGAAACAAAACCTTCAATTGAATAGCTATCTCACACAATCTTTTTGGAATCAATCTTTCAAATGTTTCATCTAATCGATGAATTCCTAGTCCTGTGGCCTTCAAATAATTCTTATCTCATACACCTAATAGAAAAAGTTTGACTACACTCCCATAGTCTATGTTTATTTATACAAATTAATATAGTTCTTATCAATAGCTAATATTTCAAAACAATATAAATAGGGGACAAGTTTCATTGTTCAGCATAATAAATGTAAGTCCCTCATTCATTTTTTTAATAAAGATTTTATTTAATTTTTTGAGAGACAGAGACAGTGAGATGGCATGAGCAGGTAGTATGGGGAGCGGCAGAGGGAGAGGGAGAAGCGGACTCCCCATCAAGCAGGGAGCCTGACACGGGGCTCCATCCCAGGATCCTGAAATCATGACCTGAGCTGAAGGCAGATGCTTAACTGACTGAGCCATCCAGGCACTCCAGTCCCTCATTTATTCTTTCATTAAACTTAATAGTTATATATTGAGAAACTTTGGATGCCAAGCACCGTTTTCACCACAGAAGACATGGTACATGAAACAGACAAAATTCCCACTCTTGTGGAGCATAGAGTCGAGTGCAGGAAGACAAACCATAAGTAACATAAATAAATAAAATGTATAGTAGAGTCACATGCTAGTAAGTGTCATGGAGAAGAATAAAACAGGAAGGAGAATTAAGGTAGGTTTGAAAGGAGAGCTGTAGCTCTACAGAGCTCCAGAAAAAGTAGGTACAGATTAGGGAATTACCTATTTGAGTGTTTGTAACCATTTGGCATAGGGAATGAAGGTGTCCATGTCCATATTTATTATATTAAATAGTAGAGTACAATTTATTTAGATAACCAATATGAATAGAATTCTAATTTCTCCTTGTGCCCTAAGTGACCATCTTGGAAGACCACTAACTTAATCTACCCTTGTATGAGCAACTGCTTGAAACAGTTTCCCTTTGGGATCCGCTCAGAATGATGAGGTCTGGTGGCTGTTTTCAGTGGCATTCCTGGAAACCTATAGTAAATCAGCTCTTTAATTCAGTCTTGGTTCCACGGGTGACTTTATATCCCATGATTTATTTAGCTATGAGCAATCCTCTTAAATGTCCACAGCCATTTTGTGTTTTTGTCTTACTCTAAAGCAGGTGACTGGGGAGAATACGCGCACAGAAGCGTGTCAGAGCAGCTGGTAGTGACAGGAAGCGGTAACTTGCTGGTTTTCTTTTCCTTTCTGTTGAGTTATGGTAATATAGCGTGAGCATTTCCCTTTTCGCCAGAGAAGGAGGATTTGTTCGGCCTGGTGAAGCTTCAGAAAGAAGGTGTTTGGCAAAATTGGTATTTTTAAATATTTTGCGACTCAGATAACAGGATACGATGAGCTTCAGAGGAAAGGTTTTTAAACGGGAGGCCAGTGAATTTCGGAAGAAGAGAAGAACAGTGAGGAGAATAAATCAAGAAGAAATCCACAGATTAGGCTCTGTAGGTATCCAGATATCAATGTTTGTTTTTCATCTTTTCTTCAATACTTAAAAAACAGAGAAAGATTAGCCATGGGTGGTGTTCTAACATAGGTGCTGGACAAGGTCATAGATGGAACAGAATATTCTATTTGGCTCATAAATATCCTCTTTTATTTACATCATTAGTTTTGAATTACTTACATCATTATTTTAAAACGTATTGAGAGAGAATTTAAATAGTTTAACTATTACTAGAATATTACTAGACTATTTTCATTTTTAAAGAAAGCCTACAATTATGACCTCAATTGATGATTTATATGTAATTGTAGGCTTTTTCTTAAATTACTGCTCTATTTTGATCATGTATCACTCATTTGTTTTAAAATTCTTAGAAAGAATGGTCCAAATTATGAAAGAAAGTGTACATAAATATTTGATTAAATGAGCCAAGTAAGAAAGTGAAAAATAGTAAGTTTTAAAGCTTAAAAAGATTTGGTTTGTTTATGGTTAAAACTGTCTCTGCCCTATTATTGTTTGCAAACAAAATGAGTGCTCTGGAAATGCGTACTTACTATAGAATTCTAGATATCTGTGTGTAGGAACTGCCATGGCTGAATATCAGAGCCTCTTGCTGGAGTGCCTCAGGGACTCACATGTAACATGGAAGGTCCACGTTATATGGTACATGGCTGCAACAACATCATTCAGGCTCTTCTTACAGGAACGTTCATTTTACAGAGCGGTTTAGGGTTTGCTTGCTTTCTTCAGGGCAGGAGTTCTCAACCTCAGCACTATTGCCATTTTGGATCCAAGCTGTCCTGGGCATTGTGAGATGTTTAACAACATCCTTGGCCTCTACGCACTACATGCAAACACTCGCTCCCCAGTTGTGACAATCAAAAATGTTTTCAAATGTTGTCACATGGCCCCTGGGATACGGAGGGTGATCGCCTTGGTTGAGAACCCCTGCCCTAGGGATAAAGAATCTTTTTTTGTTCATATGAACACCTTTAATCTAGAAACAGAACAGCTTTTTTAAAATTACATATATGATAATGATTATTTATGGTCATTTAATGAATATGAATAATCAAAAATTAATGAATAGTCACTCAGCCCCCTGATGGGCCAAAGTCAGGTACAAGAATATTCTTTCTTAAGTGATAGTGATTCTGTTTACAATGACAATGTATTTGGTGATAATTTAACGAGAAAAGAATTTATCAGAGGTCTGGCTCACAGGACTGGTGCCGTGTTGTTGTTTGGTAGGTTTCTGTCTCAGTGGTATGTCTCCCATTGGGAAACAGAGGTAAGTGAACCCTTCAATCTTGTTCCCCTATCACTCCACCCAGCATTTCATAAATTGAATACACAAAGTCCTAAAACTAACCTCTTGGTCCCAATGCACCCACTGTGGGTCCCTCGTTGTGTCTTGTCTACTGGCTTGCAAGCCCCTCATCCATTGTTTACTATGAGCCTGTTAAAGAGGAAAAGTGTTTGAAATGGTTGGTTGGTTTGGGATGATTTTAACCTTTAGAACAGTCCAAAAAAAAAAAATATAATTTCCCAGTTGGCTTTCTCTCGGTGGAATTTAGAAGTTCCATGGATGACATCACTGTGAGATTGACTTCTTCTAGTGACCACTAAGAGAGATAACAGGCAGGAGAAAACCTGCCTATCTCAAAGGGACCGTCCATACAGCTTGGCAATAGGACAGTCCCCAGTGTCTCACCATATAATGAAGCTAATCATTCTAGGAATTATCTTAATTGAATTTGAAGGTATCGCTACTGAGCACTATGGGACAAGCAGCCGGTAAAGAGGGAGTTTTCCCACAGCATTCAGTAGGTATGCATTCACATTTAATTAAGATCATTCATACTGTGATTAGCTTTCTTCTGTGGAAGGCACTGGGGACTTCCTGCCACTGCGGCCTGCCTTGTTCTTCCTGAGATAGGCGTATCTTCTTTCCCAGGTTGTCTCTTCTGTAGAGCAGGGGATTGCTCAATCCATCCCAAGTATTATCCGGAGATGTGAGTTTTATTTTTGAAAAGAGAGAATCCAAAGAAGTGAAACACATCATTAGAATGCGAGGGGGTCATTCTATCTGACCGTCTCACCTACCCTCTGTATGACCTTGGGTCGATTACTGAAATCACTCTGACCTTAGTTTACTCTTCCATAAAAATGTTCACAGCAAAACCGGTCTGTCTTAAGAGACGGTTTATTGAAATTCAGTTTGATCATGGTCACCACGAAGATGATTTGAACACTGTAAGAAGTGGGCAGTAACAAATGGGATGTCGTATTAGTAAAACCAAGTAAAGTATTTCCATTTCCAAGGGCAAGGGCAAGGGCAGAGGGATATAATTGTAGTGAGATTGCCTTTTCAGTGATGGTGACTGAAGCCTCTGGACTATAGAGGTATCACCTTCCTCCTGGGAGCCTTGCAAAAAGCTGGAGTGACAGAGTCACTCAAGAGACGAAATTCTGAACTGCATCAAGATGGCACTCAGGGGGGTCCCGGCTGGCTCTATGTGTTCATGAGGTTGCCTTACCCCCACACCTTAGCTAAAGCACCCAAAGCTAGACTGGACTTCCCACAGCACGATTATCTAAGCTGTCTAAAAACTAAACCAGTATCTCTAGACAAGCTTCGGAGACGACTTGATAGGAGATCAGAAAGAAGCAATTCGAATGACAAAATACCCAACACATGAAGACAAGGCTTAAGGTTATCTCAGAGAATGTAAAATACTTTCTTTTGAATTTTGGGGTATACTCATAGTATAGTGAGAGGAGAAATAATGACTGGGCCAGATAATTATGATGGATTATCTGTTTTTGTTGTGATCATGTGGATTTTGAATTCAACAAACCATTTATTGTCCTAAGGCAAATTTAGAAATGGTTTCATTCCACAGTAATCTGGAATGCTTAACCAGAACACAGTGATTTCCTAAAAGGCATACAACCCAAACTTGAGACTCTCATGACACACAGACCCACAATTTTGTTTATTCCATTTCTTTCAGATGCTGTTTGAAGCTGTTTATTTAATTCTGTTGGAATTTTTAATTGTTTTGGAATTTTATTGATCCAATTTTTAAGGGTACTGTCTAGAAATTCCTTCATATATTTAAATCCACCTGTCACAGTCAATATACTGTAAGAGAGAGAAACTGCATTATAAGAGAAGTTCAAGGAAAATGAAACTTACTTATTAGATCATCAAGTAGAGCTACTTAATGTTTGAAGTGTGTATGGTACTCTGTGGTTGGCTTTTTAAAAACTGCTTGTCTATTTTTATTTTTATTTTTTTAACCAATCATTCTGTATGATCTCTGGTGCATAGGAAGTCAGTAAAAAAATAGTTTCCTCTCTAAGTTGCATGTCCTAATTTGGAAAGATTAAATACACGATTAAGTTGAATTATTGTATCAATCATCGGTACAATCAGGAAAAAGATGCAAAATTCACTTACATAAATGTAAGTTGTTATTTTCAAGTTGTTACTGGCTTATGGATCATTAATCTGCAGGATTCTAAAGTATTTGGAAAACTTTGGATACACATGAAAATTCTTGCTCTCGTCTTTCATAATAGCCTTCTAGACCTTCAGTAGAAAAGTGAAAACTATAGAAAGAGAATCTAATCTGAACATCTTTAACATATCTCTCACACGTCATTTTATAAAATATGTTGTGCTCTTGTCTTTTAAGTCCATTTTTAGTCTATTCTTTCACATTTGTGAACAGCCTTTCTCCCTGGTCATCTATGCTACCTTCTTACTGTTACTCTTCATTTTATACAAACATTCACAATTACTTTTTTGAGCTATTTCATAATGACCCAGTTAGCTGCAAGGAACCACAGGCAAGGGTCCCAGGATTATGCGTGCAGGTAGCAATGAAATG
>CM052883.1:161842119-161857714 GCA_028534135.1 Potos flavus | reverse complement strand
TTTAAAGATTTTATTTATTTATTTGACAGAGATCACAAGTAGGCAGAGAGGCAGGCAGAGAGAGAGGGGGAAACAGGCTCCCCGCTGAACAGAGAGCTCGATGCGGGGCTCGATCCCAGGACCCTGAGATCACAACCTGAGCCAAAGGCAGAGGCTTTAACCCACTGAGCCGCCCAGGTGCTCCCTCTGTTTTGTTTCTTAAATTCCACATATGAATGAAATCATACGGTATTTGTCTTTCTCTGACTGACTTATTTTGCTTAGTGTAAAACCCTCTAGTTCCATCCATGTCATTGCAAATGGCAAGATTTCATTCTTTTTGATGGGTGAGTAATATTCCATTGTGTGTGTGTGTATATATATATATACACACCACATCTTTATCCATTCATCTATCTGTGGACATCTGGGCTCTTTCCGTAGTTTGGCTGTTGTGGATATTGCTGCTATGAACATTGGGGTACATTGCCCCTTTAGATCTCTATATTTGTGTCCTTTGGATAAATACCTAATAGTGAAATTGCTGAGTCATTAGATAGTTCTGTTTTTAACTTTCTGAGGAACCATTGTTATTTAGCAACAGCTCTAGTGTCTTCACATTTGGGGTATGACCTCCACCATCCTGCCTGCCTTTCTTATCCCTCTTGGATTAAGGTTATTATTTTTTCTCCATCTTGTTCCAAAGATAATATTTCAAAGACATCCATTTATACATCTTGGCTTATATGTGTAGTTACTTCTTTAAAATAGAGTCTCAAAAAAGGAATTCCTGGGTGAAAAGATGTAAACTTTTTTACTCAATAAATATTTATTGAGTGCTTCCTCTTTGCTCTTTATACACATTAAATTTACAATTCAAGTGCTTTAAATTAATGACTAGGAAATTTAAACTCACAGACTTTACTTAACACTTATGAAATTAGTACTATGGGTTTGGTGCTATTCTAAAAGCATAACATATATTACCTCATTTAATCCTATAACATAGCTCTTACTAAGATGTCCATTTTACAGGTTAGAAACTAAGGCACAGAGATTCTAATTAACATGTCCAACATTCCATAGCCCTTAAGCAGCAATTCCAGAGCTAGACCCCCAGGAATTCTGGTTCCAGAGTAAATGTTACACTCTATTCATCTCAACATAAAACACCTATAATCACACTCTGCTTTTTACTTTGTAATCCCCTAAAATAAGGCTGGGTAGTCTAGTTTATTTCTTAGTTAGATTGTACTTCTATTCTGGAGAAAAGTCTAGGTTGGTAATTTAGTTATTTAACTTGTCATTTTACAGAGTTTCAAATGCTGAGATCTTTGGTTGTCATTTCTTCACCCATTTGATTTTGAATTATAATTATGAAATTAATTCAGATCCTTGCAACGGTCCTTGAAATTTGGGTCTTTAGCTAAGGCACAATCTGCTCCTTCAAACCAAATTAAATGACTCTCGACAGCCTGGGTTATTACTAAGATGGCAGGTTTACCAACTCTAGGGGTTAGATACTGTGTTGGCATTCCCTGAGAAGTTGTAGAATAAGAAGAAGGAAAGAAAGCCTTTGTTTTTGTGACAGGAGCCCATTCTTCTGCTGTGAAGTTGAACTGGAGGAGAACTGTGGATTTGGGGAAGTAGATCAAACAAATATCTCAATATTTATGAGAAGAACAGGGCTGATTACCACTGAGGTGCAACACAGCTCCGCTGAGTAATAACCGGTACTGGTGGGTGCCTTTCCCCATGCCTGGAGCAATTTTAGAACAGCTAATGAAATTCATTAGTCATCTGAGAGAGAGCAAGAGTAAAAAGCACTATAAAAAACCAATCCAATTCAGGGTAATCTTGGCACACGCCTTAGCCCAGTTGGTGTATTTCCAAGAGAAAGAGGCACATTAAATTCAGGAGGGACAACCCAACTGTTCTAAAGCTATAAATCAATGCCACTTAGCTCTCATTTTTGCTCAATATCGCTGCAAGGAGCCATAGTGAGAAATTAACTGATTCCACCGTGCTCATATACATCTGTCTCTTTGACCGAAACACTGAGCAGACAGCTCTCTTGCTCCAGAGAGAACTACTGGTCCAATGACCTGGATCCTCACCATCACAGATGCATAAAGCCTTCGTGCCAAGCGTTGCCAAATCCCAGGCCCTAGGTGCTATAGAATGTATCGTTGTGATTTTCATTTTTAAACTTCATATCCACAAAAATATGAAACACCGGATGTCTTGAATGCTGCACCTTGACTAACACATTCCTTGGAAAGGTAGAACTTTACTAATCTACCCCTCAGAAGTCAAAAAATTAATGCATTATTTGAAGCAGCTCTGCTAGGTTTTGCAGCCCTACGTCAAAATAACTTCAGCGCAACCTTTAAACAGGAAGGGCTTAATAAATGTCATCTGTTAATTGGCTAATATGTCCTAGCCTTAAATGAATTAATAAAAATATACCTTCCAACAGATGTTTTTAAGCTATGCCTTTTGTTAGGTGCATCAAGGAGAGGTGGGGATTTAATTTCTCTATGGTTTTATTAACACTCTGTGACTTGAGAGCTCTGATTTTCCTATTGTACTAATGGAGGTGGGGCTAATTCTAAGTGGAGTGTGGGCCTCCCTGAAACATCTTCTTTGAAGGTCTTCTTGTCTCCAGCTTGATATTAATGGTCACATTGCAACTAAGGGAGATAAAATTAAAAGGATGGTGAGAACAGGATGGTAAAAGGCCCCCGAAAACATATTCTGTCATTTGCTTTTAAACTCATAAATTGCAACACATACTAATAACAAGCCACACTCTCACAGTCCTGTTCATGTGGATATGAGGACAGCGAGAAGAAAGTATTGGTAGTTACATTATGGGCTATTGGTATATGAGTGCTGAAGGGTGACAGCGTCCGTAAACTGGAGAACCAGAGAGGGAAACGGACATAACCAACTAAATCTATGGTTCATTTGCTATGTTTCATGCACAAACACAATATTAAAAGGAGGGGGGAAAAAGAGGTTCCCAAATAAGCCACATGTTTCAGACTTGAAGGTCTGAGGGAGGAGCATGTGATGTCACAGGGTATGAGATCCTAGAGACAGAGCACTGTCAATGGCTGCACTCCACTGGGTTCCCACCACTTGAAGACATTCAAAGCCAACTAAAAAATAAACTAAAATAAAGCCAAATCTAACATCTGGAGCCTACATTTGCCTCACGAGCCATAGGTTTGCGGTCCTTGAGATCAACCTTGGCCTGGGAAAATAGGGAATTAGAACTTAAATAAGTCTACATAAATAATCAAGTCAAAAGGCAGGGATTCTAGGACTTTTTTTTTATTACCTGATTCGTGCCATAGCGTCTCTGTGTCTCGTGCTGCAAAATAGTAAACATTTCACACGGCTCTTTCCCTAAAGAGGTTGTGTAGGACAACTGAATGGCTTTTCTCCAAATATTACATGGAGTCCTGTGTTTTTATTTGCTAAATCTGGCAGTCTTACTCGACGGGCCCCTCCAGTGAGAATATTCACCTTATATCATCTTTAGTTTACTTAAGCCATTTGTAAAATGGGATTGTTCTGTTTTTGTTTTAATGCTGAAAGTACGTGGAAATTCTTGTTAGCGGTCCACGATGTCACATCTTGTTTTTGGTTTTGTTTATATTTAGAAAAAACATTGACTGCTACTTTGAGGAGCCACTTAGCAATTATTAAAATGTTCGTGGAAGTTTCTGCGGCCTCACCAGCAGAGATCTTCCAAAGAAGGCCATAGAAATCGAAACCAAACCTCTGTGCTTTGCAGACTGGGGAGGGGTGAGGTCGACAGGAAACTGTTGATGTCACTGACATGCTAGAGAAAAAAAGAAGCTTTTTCCATTTATGAGATTCCCCGTTAGCATCCAAAGTTCATGGTGACCACTCCAGCTTTTGACAGCCCCCAAATAATCTCAAAGACCATCCCTTGTCACTTAAGTTGCACAAATATTTCATCGAAGGGCTAGGGAGCTCCAGACTGTCCTTGATTTTCTGTTTTTTATGTTTTATTCTTTATTTGGGGACCCATTTTTCTCACATGTTTGGAATAAACACATCAACCCTCTAAAGCGACCATCACAGCTCTTTCCCCACTGGCATTGATCATTTGGTGCTATAGGCCGTTTCTTTGAGGGAAGTGCCTCTCCTCTTGGCTTCCAGATTTTAAAGCCATGTGATCATCTGGCTAATTTTTCAGACTCTTCGTGTTCACCACACTACGTCCATAATAGTTGCATTGTTCAGTTCTGTTAGAAAATTACCCAGCTTCTCTCTGTGTGGCAAAGAGGCTGAGAGCCAAGCAATTAATCCTGACACAGGATCCCTGCTTCAGTGACAACGAAGACAGCCCGTGATACTTTGCTTGCTAATAGGGAGCCAGCGTTTTAAAATAGATCCAAGTAAACCTCACAAGCAAGGACCTAATTCAGCAAAACTGATGATGATCGGAATACTATGGGCGAGCAAGCAGAGGACCTTTCTTCAAACCGACAAATATAAAGTTCACATAATTCAGTGGGTGTGTTTGGCTGAATAGCGTGAGCTTTGGGAGCTCAGTAAGAACAGCTTGAATTACTGAGCAAGAAGTCAAGTATTTCAGGATCTTCTCATATTATTTCAGATCTGGAAATAATAGTTATGCGGCTTTGCCCTAAATGCCTGGAGTCTCTCTGACTCTAATGGAAGGTCTGCATCATGTCAAAGCCTTGGTAACGCTAAGAAGTGGAATCCAACCAAGTGTTGAGAAGAAGCAAAATTATGTGTGTCAGTGGTTGATATCATATTTTCTTTTTCCACAGCAGGAAAAGCCCAGGCTCCTCGAGCCTTTGGATTATGAAACTGTCATTGAGGAACTTGAAAAGACCTATCGGAATGATCCCCTTCAAGATCTTCTGTTCTTCCCCAGTGGTGACTTTTCAGTAAGTGTTATTTTTCCAAGCCATCTAAGTTTGGGAGGGCCCCACAGATGATAGAAGATTCTCCCCAGTTGGGTCCCTGTCTTCCCTTACAGATTCGGGTTGGTACTCTTTTCTGTGGCCACCCTTCGTCATAGTCACTGCAGTTGAAAGCCACATCCTCTAATAGAGAATGCCCAAGGTCCTGTGACAGCTGAAAGTTCCACAGTGGCCTTTGGGGCAGCAGATGCGCAGGGTGCTGCTGGTGGCAGGTGGAACCAGTGTCCCCACCAACGTCTAGGTTTCTAACAGCTGCCTTACCTAGCCTCACAGAGCATTTCTTCTCTCACCCATTTCTAACTGAAAGCTTCCGAGCTAGTAAAAACCAAAGGCAGAGGCAGGAATCTCTTGGCACAGAACATGCAATTCTTAAAAATCACCCTTAATCTTGGCTGTCCTTTTGTAAGGAACTGTTGAGGCTTGTGGGCAAAGAAAGATAGGCCAACACATCTTCGTGGAAAGATTTATGATCTGAAGATAGTGCTCTGGCACGCGGAATGCTCCTGAAGGTCATAGAGAGAATGAATAAAAAGGCAATTCATTGTGGAATTGGAAACAAACACAGTAAAATTATGGCTGATGAGCACCCGCATGTCTCCAGCATTCCATCTGTGGTCATCTCAAACATTGTTACATTGTTAGGAAATATCTGTGTAAACAGAGATCTCAATGAGCAGATGGTGACCTTTCATGTCTTTTCCTAAAAGAATGGTAGTTCAGATATCACAAATAAATATCTTAAAGCCAATGAAAAAGCAGCTCCAGGGTAACCCCAGGAGGTAGCTACTGTCCATGGAAACCTCTGCTGAGTTGCTGGGGCCTCATGCTCACGCTTCTTCAAACAGCCTCACACTCCCATTCTTCTCTCTTACCTTTGGGGCAGATCTGCCTTCTGATTTTTAAGGTTAATTATTTTCACCTTCTTCCATGGATTATTAAGAAAGAAGATAGACTGGGACTCCTGGGTGGCTCAGTTGGTTCAACGACTGCCTTCGGCTCAGGTCATGATCTCAAGGTCCTGGGATCGAGTCCCGCATCGGGCTCCCTGCTCAGCGGGGAGCTTGCTTCTCCCTCTCCCTCTGCCTGCCACTCTGCCTACGTGTGATCTCTCTCTATGTCAAATAAATAAATAAAATCTTTGTAAGAAAGAAAGAAAGAAGGTAGATGGAAGTTCACCATTTTCTGTTCCAAGTATAGAGAATGATGGAAGAAAGGAGATAGATCCGTAGGAAGGAAAAAAGAAACTCTCCCAATTTGTTTTTCAGATTTTTACACGGCTCCTACTTTACTGGTTGACACACTTTAAGAGAGGCTTATCTCATGCCGAAATGTCATTTCTGTGGTTTAGACCACCAGGGCTTGAACTGCAAGCACAAAGTTGAGCCACATTTTATTTTATTTTTTTACTTCCACACCCTCACTTTCTTTCAGACTGAAGATAAAACTTTATGAACAGACTCTTTCTGTCAGACAATACAAAAATCCTTGAAACTTGGAGACCTTTTCTTCTAGCTCTGTCATCCAGATATATGACAAAAGCTACTCCAAATTCCACCAGCTCCGGAAGAGAGTGGAGGCATGCAGATGGGATGTGACAATTGCACTGAATTTGAATTAATTTTTTGGCATCTTTCCACAATCATTTAAGTTAAAAATTGTCTGATTACTCTAGGACCTTTGTCTTCCTTAATGGTGTGACCAGAGCCTAATAGCATACACACTTCCTTATTTTCCAGAAGTGAATATTCCAGTAAATACACTGAACTCTTTCCTCCTCCTGTGCTTTGCTTAAAACCCTCTGTGGCCACCCCCATTGTCTTCAAAATGAAGGGCAAACACCTTAGCATTGCTCCAGAGTCTTTCCAGAATCTACTCCTTGTCCATCTCAGGGTCATAGTCTTCCTCCCCTACCCAACCCCTGACACTGTCATCACAGGCACCTTCATTCTCAATGGGTGAAATACTAGTACAAGCCTCAATATAACATTCTCTCATCCCTCAGACCATTTCCTCCCTTTATTCATTCACCAAATTTGTAACGTATGATACTGAATGTTAGACATTAGTCTCAGACTGGGGAAGGAAGGAGCAGTGATTAGACAGAAATTGCCTGGTTTTAATGGAGCTTACCTTTCAGTCAGATGAATCAGGCAAAAATAAGTAAACAAGTTAATTAACCAGATAATTGAGATAAAGACCAGTTCTAGGAAGAAGATCAAACAGGGCCAGGTCATAGAAAAGAGATGACATGTGAACTGAGTTTGGAATTCCCAAGGAAGACCAACCATGCTAAAACCTGAGGAAAGATGGAGTGTTTCGGGCTGAAGGAAGCTGCCACAAAGGCTCTGGACAGTTCTAGATAGAGAGAGTGGTCAGAGACGAGACGAGGTCTGGAAAAGGCAAGATGAGGCACTTGCGTCTTACTCCAAATGCAAGTGGCAAGTCACTGGACTGTTTCAAGAAGGAGAAAAACTAACTTGGTGTATGTTATTAAAAGCTCATCTGGCCTCTGCTTAGAGAATATAAAACAGGGTGTGGAGGAAGCCAGGAGACCAGCTGTGGGAGAGTAGTTCCCAATTAGCAAGTGCTCAAGAGATACTGGATGCCACCTCGTCCTTATTACGAGAAAATGTCATATCATACAGATGTATGTATCAAACATCTGACAAACAAAAGGAGTTTTCAATATTATTACCACATGAAGTTGTCAGTTTTTGAACAAAATCCGGATAGATTGTTTTCCCTCATTTTTCCTCTAAAGTTGGTAAGTCATGGCCCATGGGTGGCCTGCAGCCTATTTTTGTCTGTCCCATGAACCAAGAATGGTTTTTTTGTTGTTGGTTTTTTTTTTTACACTACCTTATTTTCTACACAGAACTGGGTAAATCATTGGAGGAAAAAAAATATTTTGTAACCCATGAAAATTATATGAAATTAGGTTTTGTTATCTATAAATAAAGTTTTATTTGAACACAGTGATGCCCATTCTTCTACCTATTGTCAGTGGCTGCTTTCATGACATACCACAGGATTGTAGCAGAGAAAGAAGGCCTTAAAAGATTTATGATCTGACCCTTTACAGAAAGAGTTGGGGCAGCTCTGCCATCACGAACAAAACTGGGTTCTTTTGGGGGGTTTTTCATCCCCCTCTGTATGGAGTAAAGACCTTTCCTTAAACACCCTCTGCCACATGTGGATGTCTGCTACATCCACAGCCCATGTCTCGTGTCAAGAGTGTTGCTCACCAACAGGAAGCTCCCTGTCGAGTACCATTTCCCAGGCTTGTTTTTGAGCAATGGGTAAGGATTCTCTGGGATGTGTGTGGACAGTCTCTGCTCACCCAGTGGAAAGTGGTAATAGATTGATCACCCCCATTCCTGGGGCGTCACAGAATGAAAGGAGGGGTGCAACTCCAAACTTCCCACCCTCCCTCCAAACGCCCCAAGCCCGAGATCTTTGGAGAGGTAGCATTTGAATTGAATCATTAGGTTGTGCTCTACATGTGAGATAATCCAGCTCACTTCCGTGTTTCCATGTTACCAAGCACCCCCACTCGAGGCAGACATGATTCATTACTGGGTTTGTTTAATCAATATTTATTCAGCACCCACGAAGCGCTGAAAATAGAACTGCACTTCCCAGACAAGTGAGGCAGACAAGAAAAGCAAAAGCCCTGTATTTAAGGAGTGTGTGCCCTAATATGGATGAAAAATAAAGTCGATTAAGAATCCTGCCTTCTTATGGTTAAGACATACCAAGAAACAGGGGCTTCCACTATTATTTGATACACCTTACGGGAAACTATTTTCTACCAAGACAGGATTCCTGCAGTGTTTCTCCTTATTCACCCGGCTGACCCAAACCACCACATCCTTTTTTGCCTAGATCCCCAAAAGTAGCTTTTAACCAGTCTTCCTGCCCTCCTCCTTTGCCCTCATTTAAAGGAAGCTTTAGAAATACAAGTCAGGCAATGAATGCCACAGCTCTAGTTAAAAATTTCCAGTGGTTTCCCGTTGCATTTGGTGTGAAAACCAGCATCTCACCGTTGTCCCTGTCACCGGTTCTGCATGACCTCGGAGGCTTTATCTCCCCCACCCTGTTACCCTTGGTCACTGCATGGATATCTAGCATTGTCTCTGGTTCCCTGAACTTGCTAAGCTCGTCCCCTGTGTCAGGGCCAGTCTGCCCTCTTGCACAACAGGTCCCTGTTTTTCATTCATAATTCAGTTCAAATGCTACCTCTCCAAAGAAGCATCCATGACTCCAACCATGTAGTGTCCCTTTATGACCCCACCCTGTCTTCTTCTCTTTCTAGCCCTAGAAAGATCTCAGTTTGCTTTTTCTCTCCTCTGTCACTCATTCCTTACCATGACAGTGTACCCTCGAGCAGGAAAGGGATGTGTTCTGTTTTGTCATTGGGAGACTCTCCCCCGCCCCCCCCGCTAGAGTGGCACTTGGCACAAAGCAGGTGGAAAATGAACATTTATTTCCTGAATTATCTTTCAGAAACATGTGGGTTATTTTAGAATATACCTTTAATCCTTTGAGTACTTTTAGGAACCAAAAGTCCATTCCAAAGTGAAATTTGAGTATAAAGAGAATGAAGTAATTGGTTTTGCTTGATAAGAAGGAAAGTGATCATTAATGTGATACTTTCTTCTTCAACACAACCCAACTTATCACCTTAAGAAAACAGCACTATGATCATGATCCCCTTCTCCAGAAGTCCATTCGGCTGGTACGGTGCCTGCCACATAGCCACTATCAACAAAGGCTGATTTCCTCTCTGTACCCCTTAATGTACCTGCTTTCTGTTACTAGGCGTGGGAGAAATCAGTTTGTATCTGTATTTCAAGTACCCAAGGCAATGTCAGGCTTGTGGGCTTTCACTGAAGATTATGGAACATTGAGCTAAAATCGTCTTCTTCCTGGTTAAGGAGCTGAAGTAAAAGCATTTTCCATTGTCTTGGCACATCCAGTGCGTGGGTCCTGGGAGCAGGCATTGCGATCTTTGGGACTAGTTGCATCATAATGAATCACTAAGAATAAACAGTCTAGGTGCATTTCTTAACTCCTTCATTTCAAAAACATGCGCTACTTCACTTATTGTATTTGCGACTCTTGCTTTCCTCATCTTTCTTTTTGAAGCAGTTAGTAATAGAAACTTAGGACCAAAAAATAAGGAACTTAGTCACCAAATTGTGGCTTCGTATAATAGGCAAGGAGAGTAAGAAAGGAAAAACGAGAACTAAAGAACAGTTTCAAGGACACGTTGAATCATAGTGTTGAGTGATTCAGTTTGAGGAGAGACTGATTAAAAAAGAAAAAATCGCAGAACAAAAATGAGAAAGCCAGGAATGAGTTTCCTGCTGAATAACAGATACAGAAAGCCTGATGTGGAATCACCTCCGGACTTACAAAACCTTAAATAAGAAAGTTCAGAGGTCTGCAAGCTAGCACACCGTGGAAGGCCACCAGATCACCGGCATTTCAAGACTGCCCATGCCAGCAAAACTGCTCTATTTCAACTCAGCTCCGTGGCTTACCTTTTGTGAGTTAAGCTGCATGTCTTAAGGGCAGCAATATGAACAAGAAATAGTGCTTACACTTGAAAGGTTATGCTTTTGACACTGTGGCGGTGCCACATTCAAAGTCAAAAGTCTTATGTTGCGCGTGGGAAATGGCCTGCCTGAAGAGTTACACGATCTTCTCAAATCCCCTCTTCATCTCAGTAGTTCAGAATTAGTTTCTCTGGGTTCCCCAGTGTATCCTGCAGTTTTCATTGGCTTATTATTATTACTGAGTGAATCGTGAATTCTTAACATACCAATGGCTTTTTCTTTCCACAGTATGTTTTTAGCTATAAAAAGCAACTGGTATATGGGGATTTCCAGACTCAACCACATAGGTCATTTTGGTGAGAGGAAGTAGAAAGACCCCAACATATTTTAAATTGAAAAGCAGAAAGATCCTGAGTCATTAGTCTTTTGTTCTTTTTTTTTTCTTCTTCTTGCTTTACTGAGACACAGCTTAACATTTTATAGGACTTTCAACCTCTTTTTAGTCCTTGGCTTCAGACTAAAAAGTAGGCTTTAAATGGCTCACAGTGTTCATGAAAGAACATTGTAATTGCAATTTAAAAGCTAAGTGATGGTCTTTGTCAAACTAGGTTATTTCTAAGTTCTAATATTCCTCTCATTTATAAGCTAATGAGGCTGAGATTTGCAAAGGCTCTTGTTCAAGGATGTAGAGTATCTGTGAGGACAGAAATTAAACATGAGCACCTTGACTTGTTATTTGCATTTCTGTCTACACAGCATGCTTATGGGCAGCAGCTTCTTAGAAAAATAAGATGCACGATTAGGTATTAACTCCCTGAATCCCACAATGGGTACCATCAGAAAATTGGTGTGCTAGTGAAGAATTCTAGAGGGCTTATTTCAGTTGAGTAGGAATATCTGGAGACTTCTCTAGGCTTGATCAAACTAAGAACATAGACATAAAAAGTGTACATGAATGTTCATAGAGGCATTATTCATAAGAGTCCAAAGTGAAAACAGTGCAAATGTCCATCAACTGATGAATGATTAAATATAGTGTGGTCTATCCACACAATGGAATATTATTCAGTCATAAAAAAGGAATGAAATACTGATTCATACTATAACATGGGTGAAACTTGAAACCATTATGCTAAGCGCAAGAAGCCAGTTACAGAAGACCACATATGGTAGGATTCCAACTGAAATGTCCAGAATAGGCAAATCCATAGAGACAGGAAGTTAGCAGTTGCCAAGGCCTCAGAAGAAAGAACAGGAAGTAACTGCTAGGAAATATGGAGTTTCTTTTGGGCATGATGAAAATATTCTAAAGTCAAAAAATGATGATGGTTGCACTACCCTGTGAGTATATATATAAAAACCACTGAATTCTGTACTTTAAAAGGGTGAACTTTATGGCATGCCAATTATGTCCTAATAGCACTGTTATTTCATACGAAGGGATTTTTCTAGACATTAAGATAAGGGTGATATAGGTGGTCAGAGATAGGGTGCAAAAAAAATCATAATACGTGTCTATATTCAAGTAGTTCACTCTTTAAAAGGAATAAACAAGTATACCAAAGAAATAATAAAGAACATGGGAAAGCATTTCATTTATTGTTATCTTTTATTCTCAATGCAGATTTAACATAGCTTGTTTATATACCAGCAATATATATATATATACATATACAAGCTGAATTAATCACTAGCAGAGATTTTGGATCTAAAATATTCCAGAATGAAGCTGCAGACTTCATGTATGACACAGACGGTAAATTTTATAGTTCAGAACAGAGAAAATATATGTTGGATAAATTAGAGAAGATTTTCAGAAGGAGCTGGCACTTATACTAAGCCTGAGGTTAGGAAAGAACAAGGAAAAGCAAGGACTTTTCTGAGAGGAGGAGGAGCATGGACAAGCGTTGTCCGAGAATGAGTCCAGCGTGGAAGAAGGAATGTGAGCAGCCATATGGAAAGATGCATGGTGGGTTGGCTGTAAGCAGGTGGGCTGGTGTCAGGCCATTGCTCGTCATGGGGCCATGTCCACAGGCTTCACACCAAGCAGGCTCCTTCTCTGTGCCTCCCTGGAAAGAGAGCTCAGACCACAACCTCTGAGTACTTGCCAAGGGAAAGTACAATAAGTATATTGTTGGAGCACTGTGCTCTATGAATGTTCGCATTTTCCCATATGTAAAATGTATCATCCCTACCTCTTTAGAGGAGGCAAGACACGTTTTGGAGCCTGGAAAATGAATCACACACACACACACACACACACACACACACACACACACACAAGAAATGAAATGACTTGCTCAGTGGTTTACCAATCTAAGAGTAAAAAACTTGAACCAGGTCCCCAAACTTCCCTACTTCCCTACTTATAAATTATTATTATTTGAGAGAGAAAGGGAGAGAGCAGAGGGGCAGAGAGAGAGGCAGTCTTAAGCAGACTTTGCACTAATAGACTTCTTAGGTTGGGCTCCCTGCAGGGCTAATCTCATGACCCTGGGATCACGACCTGAGCTGAAACCAAGAGTCAGACAATTAACCAACCATGCCACCCAGGTGCCCCCTTATTTAACTTCTTAAATACTGTGATAGATAAGTTCCAGTGCTTGACTTGGCTGGATGATGACAACTGTCCAGTTATGGGCAACCGCTCACTTTTTGTGCATTTCCCATACACTTTAACTTCAGCAAAACAAGAAAGACCTTCCCCTTAAAGCACAATGAATAAGTCAACAGGGATAAAAGGTACAGCATAGGGAATGTAATCGATGGTATTGTAATAGTGCAGTGTGGTGACAAATGGTAGCTATGGTGAGCATAGCATAATGTATAGAGTTGTCAAATCACTTTGTTGTACCCCTAAAACTAATGTAAAATTGTGCACCAACTATACTCAAATTTTTAAAAAATAATAAATAAATGAATGAATAAAGAGGAAATTATCGAGAGGATGAGCACAATGAAGGTATTAAAGTGATATTCTCATGTACTTAAATAAAACAAAACCACAGCAATGTGATAAAAAGTGTTTTCAAGCAACTAATGCGGTGTAAGTGTCTTCTCTACCAGAGTATAAGGCCATATCGGTGTCTTGAAAAATTTAGGTGAAGATCACTTTTAAATACATGCTTGGGTTGGAATTGATCGTGAAATGTTTAATAGTCTTCACTATAAGGCTTGTTGAATTCTCCAGCTTCAGGCTGGTTGATTACTATAAACACCATCATTTTTTTTTCAAAACACCATCATTTTCATTCTTCTTTTTAAGCAGCTGGGATCTACAGTACTGTCAGAGGAGGCTTTTGCTCCAGGATAGGAAAAGTAGCCTTTTTTTTTTTTTTTTTTTTTTTTTTTTAAGACTTTGACCAGTGCCTTTGGCCAATTGAGGAATGGCCGTGATGTGCTTGGAATGAAGTCTTCTGTGGTCACTTCAGCCAGCAGAATGGAGGCTGTGTTAAAGCCACAGAGACTACCCACTAAAGGGTGGAAGGAACCGGAAAGTGTCATGGCAGTAGTTGAAAATGTCTGAGTATCATGGACCTGAAATTACAAACATTAGAACTGCATGCCTCGTTGCATAAATAAAATGACAGTTTTTATTTCCAAATGTCTAATCTCTGGACAGTAGGCCCCTTATAAAATTCTACCTCCAAAAGAGGAGCTCGGCCGAGTTCCAGTGCTGTCTCGGATCTGTTTCATGCAACTGAGCTCCACTAATTTTCGGCCAGAAGGTTTGTAAAAAAGAACAGGAAGTCTTCTGTGGCCAAGGCAATTTGTAGTGGTCTGAAAGCATCTAATTCTCAGAAAAGAAGTTCTTTGCAATCATATTAGTACCCTCAACAAATAGGACTGCATATTTCTCTTCTTATTTGACCAATTTATCTTTGCTTCAGTGGAGACACATTCAAGAAATAAATCATGAGTGGAAAGGCCACAATTCTTAAAGTTGAAACTTTATGGAGGCCTTCTGCTTTTTCAGCCAAATTCTCCAGAAGCACAGCAAAATATAACTGAGATAAGTAGCATGTCATAGGCATTCATTATACAAGTATGCCTTTTCTTATACCTTTGTATTCTGTGCAAATGGGAAATAATGCAACTTGTAAAATAATGTTTTAGATTTATCAACAGTTACATGAGGGTGATTCAGACTCAGTTGTCTTATTAAGAATCAACATCATTTCATAACTAGAGGTCATCAGGAATGACTCCTAGCCATTATACCCATGGTTATACAGGATTCCTTTTTTATAAGCCCCAAGTTGAATGTATTTCCAATCTTATACATTGCATATACTGTGTATTGGGGGCTCTATATTTACTGTATGACATTCATGAATCAAGTAGCTATGTGATCATGATTACTGGAAACCTGAGTCTAGATATCAGAAACTTACCATTAAGGAAACAAAACATTTCTTAAACCAGCTCAGTCTTCACCTGATGGTATTATACCACAAAGCAGTGATCTTAGTGGGGCACCAGGTATAGCTACAGAAGAAGTTTGCATTTGAGTCATGTTACTCTACTCTCCATCAGACATAGAGTATATGAGAGCAACTATTGTTTTTTATTTATTTTTTTATTAACATACAATGTATTATTTGCCCCCGGGGTACAGGTCTGTGAATCATCAAGCTTATACATTTCACAGCACTCACCATAGCACATACGCTCCCCAATGTCCATCACCTAGCCACCCTATCCCTAGCCCCCACCCACTGGAAACCCTCAGTTTGTTTCATGAGATTAAGAGTCTCTTATGGTTTGTCTCCCTCCCGATCCCATCTTGTTTCATCTTTTCCCTCCCTACCCCCATGACCCCTGGCCCTGCCTCTCAAATTCCTCATATCAGAGAGATCATATGATAATTGTCTTTCTCTGATTGACTTATTTTGCTTACCATAATACCCTCTAGTTCCATCCATGTCATTGCAAATGGCAAGATTTCATTTCTTTTGATGGCTGCATAGTATTCCATTGTATATATATGCCACATCTTCTTTATCCATTCATCTGTTGATGGACATCTAGGTTCTTTCCACAGTTTGGCTATTGTGGACATTG
>CM052883.1:161822930-161841619 GCA_028534135.1 Potos flavus | reverse complement strand
CAGTTAGCACCTTATAATTGTTATTCTGAACTCTAGTTCTGACATATTACCAATGTCTGTATTGATTAGGTCCCTAGCCATCGGTATTGCCTCTTGTTCTTTTTTTTGTGGCGAGTTTTTCTGCCTTGTCATTTTATCCAGGTAAGAATAGATGAATGAGGGAAAAAAATACTGAAAGGGTAGCAACGACCCCAGAAAAATGTACACTAGCCAAATCAGAAGAGACCCGAAACTGGGGGGGGGGAAGGAAGGGAAAAAAAAAAAAAAAAAATATATATATATATATATATATATATGACTGGCGAATAGAACAGAGCCACACATTTGATTTTGAGTGTATTTTTGTCTGTTAGAAGAAACTACCTAACTACCTCCCAAAATTTTAAAGAAAGAAAAACTTATATATATACAAAAATAAGGGTAAACACAATGAAGGGATGGAATATGACTGTAAAGATGAAAACTAAAAAAGATTCTAAAAAAGGAATTGATAAGATAAGAAGTTGGATGAAAAAGAAAAAAAAAAAAGAGGAAAGAATGTGATCAGGCCGGAGACTAGAACAAAGCTATGTGCTAGATTTAGGGTATATTTTGATCTATTAGATGAAATTCTATCCCAAAATTTTAAAGAAAAAAAATCTATATGTATACAAGAAATAAGGTTAAATACAATGAAAGGATAAAATATGACTATAACAGTGAAAATTAAAAATAATTTTTAAAAAGGTATTGATAACATAGTTAAAAAACGTTAAAATAGGAAAGAGGAAAGATTTTAAAAAATAGAATAAGAAAAAAATAAAGTAAAAAAATTTAACTTTGAAAGACTAAAGGATCATGGGGAAAAAGTCATGAATTCTATGTGTTGCTTTCCTCTAGCTCTGGAGTTCCGCAGTTCTCATTGATCTGTGAACTTGGTCTTGCCTGGATGTTCTTGCTGATCTTCTGGGGGAGGGGCCTGTTGCCATGATTCTCAAATGTCTCTGCTGGAGGCGGAATTGCACCGCCCTTGCCAGGGGCCGGGCTAAGCGATCTGCTCAGTTTCGCTCTCGGGAGCTTTTTTTCCCTGAATGCTTTGCTTTCCATACAGCTTTGGAGGAGGAGAATGAAGATACCAGCCTCCCAATCTCTGACCCAGAGGAGCCAGGAGCTCGGAGCCCCACTCCTCAGTGCGCCCTCAGAGAAAAGCAGTCAATCCCTCCTGTTTCCCTGGTCTCTGGCCACACTCTGAGCTTACCCGGCCTGTGACTGAACATTTCTATCTCTGGCGCATGGCCCGTTTGGAGTCTCTAAACCCAACAGATTCCTGCAGCGTGATTCTGTGCTGCTCCTGTAAGAGCAGGAAGGAGGGTGTCTCTCCGGATCTGCTGCTTGTGGGGTCCCTGCTCAAAGAGCAGTGGCCCGACTGTGTCTTGGATCACAGTTTAAGGTAATGCCGATCTGAGAGCTCACTGCTCAGCTCCATCTCTGCAGCTGGCTTCCCCTCTCCGATACCTGGGAGCTCTGCCACCCTTAGACACCCCCGGTCTTTCTGTGACCCCGAGGGTCTTGAGACCACACTGTCCCCGCGAGGGCTCCACCCCCTGCTTAGCCTCTGGAGCGACTTCCCTCAGTAGAGGAGACTTCTAAAAGTTCTGATTTTGTGCTCCGCTGCTCTCTCACTTGCCAGGAGCCAGCCCCTCCCACGGGGTGTATATTCCCATCACTTTGGATTCACTTCTCCACACGTCCTACCTTCTGGAAAGTGGTCGATTTTCTGTTCCTAGAATTGCTGGTCTTCTTCTCTTTGATCTCCTATTGAGTTTGTAGGTGTTCAGAATGGTTTGATAACTATCTAGCTGAACTCCTGGGACCTGATGACATCTCGGTCTCCTACTCCTCCATCATCTTGCTCCCCTTGCCTCCAGCAACAATTGTTTTTTAAAAGCAAAGAACCAATAGGAAACTGCACAGGATAATGAGAAAGAGGAATGATATTTTTGTATAAAAATATATTGTAAAGTAATGACTGGAATATATAAAATTGTTTTCATTAGAGAGAAAAAAATTCCTAATCTTGCCAGTAGATCATAATATGTAATGTTTCCTGGCAACGCCAAGTTGGTGACACTGTGTATCTGAGAATTATCTATTCAAACAGAAAATGAGTTCTCCCCAGATAATTGAAAATCTAGGAAGAATCTCCAAAACTCAATTTTAGCATGGATTTTAATCTTTAACTTCAAACTTTCAATATGGTTTATGTACTGTTCATCTTCTAACGAGTATACAACATAAAAGAAGCAACTTGAAAGAGGCAATTCAATAGGAATCAAAAGTATAAAATCTAAATAATAAGTCCTAAATTAGCCCTATCTTATTTCATGTGGGTGTATCTACACTTGGCTTGTACTGATAGCTATGGCCTTCCAGACTCTGTTCACACAACTGCACTGAAATCCACTGATCAAGGAAACTCAGTCTACGTCTGCATTTTAGGATGGGCATTGATTTTTATCATATGATGTATCTAGAACTTCTTTTTCTCATTTTTTATCCTCTGATTTTGTCAGATTCACATGACATTCTTCCTCTTTCACAGCATCTAAACCCCATGCTCCAAAGTATGCACATGCAGGCATGCACACACACGCACACACGCACACACACTCAGCATACCCATTCATACATGCACAGACACACACATGCTCACACAGCACACACACATACCACACCCACACTCACACTACACATACTTAGACACACACTCAAATATAGCACATCATCATGAATCATCAATACTCACACACACATACTCACAGATGCACTCCTGCACTACGCCTAATCATGCACGCTTATGCAGACACATACCAAACACACACACACACACACACACACGCACACACAGAATCCACACATCCATACTCACACACTCAACACACTTAACAAGTAAATATTTAAATACCCAACTGGACACTGAGATTATAGTAGTAAACAAAAGAGACCAAAGTTCTCACCTTCATGGAGCTTATATCAAGGGCGAAGCAAAAGGGGTATTTGAAGAAAACATGAGTCTCGGACTGGAAGAAAAAATCTGATGATGCCCTTGGTTATAGAGCTTGCCACAGCAGCTGTGAACTCAGAAGACCAAATTCCCTGAGCCCCTTTCCCTACCCATCTTCTCCAGAATTAAGGAGGGGTTTTGAGATTCTCATCTGTTTCATTAATTAGTCTAGAAAAATGTGCCCTTCATTTAGAACAGTTCAAATGAATTTTAGTTTGTGCTTTAGAAATGCTGATGAATCATTTGTGGATTTGGGGATATGCAATGTATGGTATATCCCGAATGTTGGTGCCATGTATGGTAGCAGACTCATCACCCCAGAGCCCCTGGAACCACCAAGGAGGGCAGACTAAAGAAAGCTGCGGGCTGGTGAGGGAAAGCTACCATTTTTAGGGTCTCCCACACTCCCCCCAGCTTGATGGAGCTGAACACTCTATATCATATAAAGAAGAAACAATCTATGAAATTCTTTTTTAGACGTTTTATTTTAAGAGATCTTTTATACTTTTAAAGTATGTCTATTCATTTAATGGAGAGTTGTTTGTTGCGCACTGAAGTTGAAAACATTTTATTTATTTTAACAAAAATGACTCCAAAAGCATGAGCTGTTTTTTCTTCAAGATCCGTTTACTGAACGCCCTTGCTTTCCTCCCACCCCTAAAATTGTGACCACACATACACACACACACACTCACAGCTTCTAAAAAGGGTTAACTTTATCTTATGGATTTTCAAGAAATTATTTTTATACAACTAAAATCATGATGCTTTTGTAAGTTTTCTCTTTCACTTCAAATTTATTTCAGGAGTACAACAGCAACAAAAGATAAAATAGAAATAAGCTGGTCGAAATATACAGATGTCCCAACTGTTGTTTTCTGCAGTGAAATGAAACAGCCTCAAACTATGAGCTTCACTGATAGAAAGTAATTTAATAGTGCTGGCATTGGCTAGCTATCAGAGGGTTGGCTCTTCTCTCCTAGAGATTGAAAGTTTCTCTGTCTTCTTTTACTGTTAGATGCTAAAATCTAAAGCACTTTTCTATTGTGTTTTTGGTATGGTGGTCTGCTCAGTGCTTCTAAGTTGGAGAACTTAATTTCTCTTTATCGTTCTTCCCAGACGGCCACGGTGTCTTGGGATATCCGGACGTTGTACTCTACGGTACCTGAAGACGCAGAGCACAAAGCGGAAAATTTACTGGTCAAAGAGGTAAATGTGAGCTTCCAATACTTTACTTTATAAAGCTCTGTTTTCCCTGGTAGTGTTCAATACAACTTCCTATTATTATTGTCTTCCTCTGCTTTTCAACAGAGAATTGCAGATGCTGTGATTGATTGATATCTTTCAGCTGGTATCACCTATAGATTCTTTGCATTTTCCTGTTAATCATTTTTCATTATCTGGTGACTCTTCAAGTTTTGGACTTTTTTTTTCTTTTGTTTAATATTGCTTAAAATCCTCACATTGAGGAATAGTTCTGTATTCTTAATGGAAAGATTTAATTTTATTTTGCTTACCTAGACTGAGTTGTTGGCAAGACCATAGGATATGAGAATTTTGGATAACAGAGTTTCTATTTTGAGAGAGAAATATTGGCTCAATCGGTTAAGCATCTGACTTCAGCACAGGTCATGATATCAGGGTCCTGGGATCGAGCCCCACTTTGGGCTCCCTTCCCAGCGGGGAGCCTGTTTCTCCCTCTCCACTTGCCCCACTCATGCTCTCTCTCCCTCTCTCTCTATCTCTCTCTCTCTCAAATAAATAAAATCTTTTTAAAGAGAGAGAGAGATACATCTTTTTTCTGTACTAATTATGGAAATAGTTAATGGTAAAGCCCTGTGGCTATGATAAAAATCTGCTGGTATAGCATTTGCTTGCATTCAGATGGTATAAGAGAGACCTACAAAACTGCTTCTTCTTCTAACCAGACCTAGGATGCTTTAGCACAGCTGCTTAGAAGATGTTCCTGGGGTAAATAAATGATGCTAATCTTTCCTTTACAGAAAACGCAGTGGGAAAATTTAGCACAGGTCAAACTGAATTCTGACAGAAAATGGTGTATCCCAGTTAAGATTTAATTAAATATATATCGCATAGAAAAACCCTTTCTCAGCTCTTAAACATATGGGCATGAATATAAGCTAGCTTTATTAGCATCCGTATTAATATCAATCTGTATTAATCATACATACTTTCTGTTATACACTTTAGTCCAAAAATTCATGGGTCTTTTTTTTCCAGTTCCATATTTATTTCCCAGAGTTCACATTAAATTACACTACCTTCTAAGGAGTTAGGAAAAGGAAAAAGTACAGGGTCAGATAACATCAGGCTATCTGGGTATACTATTTTCGTATTTACTGATAAAAGTAATAAATGTGATGTCCATACCAAAATACTTTGTTTACAGTCACCTTAGAGGAAGTTTTAATATCTGGTAGGGCATCACAGTTTAAAAAAGAGTTGACAAATCATTTTTTACACAAAAAAATCAGAATCGCTGAGACAAGGTCTACACAAGTTCTTCAGCAAATATGTAAATAGGTGTTTAGGATTTGAAACATCTATGATATTGAATTCCTAACTGGGAATATTTAATCAGTTCTTCCTGAGTGTTCTTCCCTAAAATATTGCACTTTTAAGTAAAGATCTTTAACTTGCTGTTAAATTTATTTCCAGGTACTTTATAGTTTTGTTGCAAATGTGAGAATTTTTTTTAAAGATTTTATTTATTTATTTGAGATAGAGCGAGAGAGAGAGAGAAAGAGATGACGAGCAGGGGGGCAGGGTAGAGGGAGAAGCAGACTCCCCAGTGACCAGGGAGCCTGATGCGGGACAGGATCCCAGGATCCTGGGATCATGACTTGAACCAAAGACAGATGCTTAACCGACTGAGCCACCCAAGAACCCGCAAATGAGAGAATTTTTTAAAAACTAATTCCTTTTCTTAATGTTCATTGCTGATATTTTTGAAAATATATTGACTTTTGCGTATGTATAACTAGCTCACTAAGTGTCCTTATCCTAATAGCTCTTTTGTAATGTTAATTTTTGTTTTCATTTTTACTTTATTTTTTTGCAGATAGAAAGACACCACTTATGGTTCGTATTTGATTTTTAAGTGTGTGTCCTTTCATCTGCAAACAATTAAAATTTTCTTTGTTCTTGCCTTGTTTTATTATCTGATATCTCTGAAACAATGTTGAATAATAATGCTCATATGGGACATCCTGTCTTAATTTTGATTTTAGAGGGAGGCCATTAGCATTGTTGATGTTTTATGAAACTTGGTGTTATGACAGTTTCTGGCATAAAAGAAATGTGTAAGAAGGATCTTTCTTGGTCTCTTTAAGTGCTTCTAAAGATTGGCTACCCTATAGTATGAAATTCATATGCAGTCTTCTGATATAATAGCTTTACCACTTGAATTTAGCTCTGTAATAAAATTAATAGGTTTCTGTCCTGTGGATCCATATTTGTATTTCTGGTGTAAACTTCCTTGTTCAAATTGTATTATTACCTTAATACTTAACTCCATTCAAATTGCTAATATTTTATTTCATACTTTTGCATTTATATTCATGAGTGAAATTAGCTCTAGTGTTCTTCCCTCACCTTGCTATTAGACAAATGCTAGCTTTAAAAATCTGCAACACTCTCCAAATTTTTCTATCTTCTGGAATAAACAAATAAATCAGTGAAATGAAACAGAGTATCTAGAAACATATCCAAGTTCATATGGTTATGTAACAAATGGCAAACATGGCATTTCAAATTCTCAAATATCTCTCAGGGATAGGTAATTTCATGAATACCACTTGGTGTTTTTGTAATTAAAAAAATATTTTGGAAAAAAATAGTTAAATATATCTTAAAATGCTGCCAGGATTGGAAGCAACCCAAGTGTCTCTCCTAAAATCATCTCCAAAAGTTAAAATCCAACTTTATTCTTTAAATCATTAGTTAGTTGCCTTAAAGATTACATCAGATTCTTTTATTAGTATTATTATTTTACTTTGACAATGAAAGTATACAGAATGATCAAAATCCCCTATGTATTTTGGTTTACGATTCCACCTGCTGGACTTGTCTGTCCTTCATAGAAGCCAATTAAGTTCATCCGATATAGTCCCTTCATAACCACTTGTAATAGAACTACTGTGGGTTTATAAACAGTTCCACGATTTTAGGAACTTTTCATTTCATGGTCTTTTTACCTCTCTCTGTGTGCACTGGGTATTTTTCTATTTCTAGGTTTTCAGCAGTCTGCTCTAGGCTGTGAAAAATCACTCTCACATGAGCCAGGGGTTCTTAGCTGTCTGCTGTGGGTCTCTGGTACCCGAGGCTCTGAGACCTTGGATTTGGTGGCCAGTCTGCAGCAGCCGTTGGCTCTTCACTCTTGCTTGTTTTATTATCTGGCATGCCTTCGAGGTGGGGCCAATAAGCTCAAATCCTAAATCTCAGGATGGATTCAGAAACCCTATCCCTGGGGCGCCTCAGTGGCTCAGTGGGTTAAAGCCTCTGCCTTCGGCTCAGGTCATGATCTCAGGGTCCTGGGATCGAGCCCTGCATTGGCCTCTCTGCTCAGCGGGGAGGTTGCTTCCCCCTCTCTCTCTGCCTGCCTCTCTGCCTACTTGTGATCTCTCTCTCTCTCTGTCAAATAAATAAATAAAATCTTAAAAAAAAAAAAAAAGAAACCCTATTCCTAATCTCTGGATCCAATCACGGTGTCAAGTTTAGCTACTTTTCCAGGGAAAGGGCAACCTAAAAAGAAGACCAGTACAACACTGGAGACCTCTGAAGATATTCTGGGTGTTCTTAGAGGCCTTTAGTTTTGTTGTTGCTTTCATGAATTTCTGTATCACAAATTTCAATGGCCGGATTGACCCCTGCATTTCTCTGTTTTCTGAGAACGTCAACTTCGGGGGAGAAGAGATTGGCCACAAAATTTGCCTTTGTCTTGCTATTTCTTCTGGGGTGAAATTTCTCCCCTTTACCTTTGTTCCTACTTTTCAATTGCCTACAGCCTGGAGTTATTTCTGCTTTTCGCACTTCTACCCTCGGCTTCTTCTTTCTCCTAAGAACTGCTCCAAGGAGAAGTCAAGTACAATGTCTTTTACCTTCGATCCCAGCTATCTGTCCAGCTTTTATGTTGCAGGTCTCAGGATAGAGCATGTGTCTGGGCAATATGAATGAACCTTATGCTTTTTCCAACTACATAGGTCTAAAGTAGAAAAAAGAAAAGAAAAGAAAGAAGAGGAAGCCTGGGAAGAAATTATTTTCTTCCCTGCTAATTTTCCTCCATCGCTAACTGTGAAAACTGCCACAGTTTGCTTAGTTTTAAGGATGGGAATAAAGGACAGCCTGTGCTTACTGGAGAGGAAGAAGAGAAACCTCAGTTACAAATATCATGTGATAATAATAGACCATGCATAGTCAAGCCTGGAGACAGTAAATAAAAAGAAAGGGGTCACCAGAGAGCTGGGTTAAGACTGAGGAATGATCCCAGACAATTATGCTGGGAAGAAGTCTTGACCCCCATAGATAATAGCAGCTAACCTTTATCGACAACTTTTCCCTGTGCCAGATACACTTC
This sequence comes from Potos flavus, assembly GCA_028534135.1. Taxonomy (NCBI): domain Eukaryota; kingdom Metazoa; phylum Chordata; class Mammalia; order Carnivora; family Procyonidae; genus Potos; species Potos flavus. Next base: position 161,832,980 of record CM052883.1, on the reverse strand, counting down.
TAAGCCCTGTAGTTGCAGTGATTATAAACATATGTTGCTGCTGCAGCAGCAATTTGTAACGATGAGGAAACTTTATAGAAAGATTAAGCAAGTATTCAGCATCACACAGCTGGGACAGATCCAGAATCCCCACCCTTGCCGTGCAACCACAATGGCCTCTGGCCTCTTAACCAGTATGGAGCTAAGTGCCCAGAAGATGCTTTACTACCGCTGCTTTCTGGAAGGACTACGCCCCGCAGTCTCCTACCTGACAGTCCAACTCATTTTGGCCAGGTAGCTCGGATGCAAATTGTTAATGGCTCACACTTTGAGAAACGTTGGCTGGATTTTTGAAACCAGATTAAGCCAGCACTGAAATGAATGCATTGACGTTTTGTAGAAACACGTGTTTCCCTAACAGTGTCTGCTTCATTGCACTAAGCAACCTTTGTGGTCCTCTCTGTACTAAGTGCCCTGTGGCTCCCCATGGGGTGGCGAGGACAAATACTGTGGTTGCTAGGCAGCAAACTGGCATGAATCTAATTTAAACACCTCCAGTTCAAGACCGATTTTGAATTATCTCTCACTTCGCTCTACCTTGACAATTCTCAGCTCCTTTTGAAAGGCAGCAAGCATTCTTTTCTTTTTTTAATCTGGAATGGCTTCATATTTTTAATAAGAGTTTAAATAAAATGAACAGTCTGTCCCTTTTCTGTTTTATCTGTTATTAATTCTTTTCCCTGTCGATTCAAGAGAAGTCTAAATATTCCCCGACTAGAGTATAGGTTTATTTCACTAGAGCACTTCACAAAGTTATGATAAATTATCATCAAGCCATCGTTGAACAACATGGTACATATATGTATATTTTTGATACCGCACTATGTGTGATAGGTCTTACTGCCTCACTTTACAGCCTAGAAAACAGGTTCTGAATGATTGATTAACTTGTCCCACTTCACACAGAGCCATAATTAAGGCCCTGGTCTCTGACCCCCATGCTCCATGTCCTTACCAACTTGGCTACCTCTAACCCTTTGAGAAATTCCTTTAAACCCTGCATTTAACAGCCTGACCTGACGAGGATATTTCCACTGTTCACAAGGGAATATGTCTTCCATTTTGATAAACATTCAACTTTCCTGCCTCAGTTTATCTTTAAACAAGCATATTAATAATTCCAATATTGTGTTTCTAAAAATAAATATAGCAATGATATGAAAACACTTGGAGAATAACAACTGGGAACCAGCGTCTTTATCTGATTCTCATAAGTGGCTTAAAATCAACAACTATAACCATAAAAAAAAAATCAAACATTTCCGTGATAAAGCAAGTACCACCCCTCCCACTGGGGGTTGGGAGAGCAATTAAAGGGATCTATAAACAGGATGCAGAGTTCTTAAGCAAAACTTCTATAGCAAAGTTTTCATTTTAATATACACAAAAGAATAATATAAAGCCAGTAGCTCAGAAGACTAATTAAGCTCTCAGTTCGGTCTCTCTTAACAAAGAGAATAAAAGCAGAGAATTGAGAATTGAGATCCTGTGGCCCAGTAGGGAGCAAGGGTCTAGGGACCACTTCAGCTGAACGGCTGAGAGAAATACTGATAAAGTACTTAGGTATAGCAAGTCACTCTGCCAACGAAGCCCTCTCCGACTTCTGGAAACCCATCTGCTGCAGGAGTAGAATAATGATGAAGTAAGAAGTAAATCATGAATTCAAGAATCCAAGCCTCACTTTGGTCAAGACATATAACACTTGGGGATGTTAAGAGTTATGGAAACATTAAAAGAATAGAAGCAAACAAATATCTATGTCTATGTTTGGACTTTTTTTTTTTGAAGTATGGAGCCTAATGCTGGGCTTGAACTTGCAACCCTGAGATCAAGAGCTGAGCTGAGATCAAGAGTTGGATGCTTAACAGACTGAGCCACCCAGGAGCGCCTACATTTACTTTTATATATGAAAATACACACACACACACACACACACACACACACGCACACATATTATGTACTATCCTCATCCAGAAAGTATTAGGTTGTTGGGGCAAGGAAAAGTTTAGATTTTAAGCAGGTTCTAGACCAGAAACACTGGCTTCTCTAGGAAAAAAAAATAATAAAATAAGACCCAAGACTGAACAGGAAATACAAATCAGACTCAAAGCAGACAATAAATGTAAAAATCTCGAGGCTTTGGTAGAAAATCCACACTAAAAACCAGCAGAACAAATGGTTGAGATCAGAGTAGAAGCCAATTTCACAGACCCACAGAATGTTCTGCAGAAAGCCAGGTCTGGGGCGCCTGGGTGGCTCAGTTGTTTAAGTGTCTATCTTTGGCTCAGGTCATGATCCTGGAGTCCCGCGATCGAGTCCGAATCAGGCTCCCTGCTCAGTGGGAAGTCTGCTTCTCCCTCTGACTCTCCCCCTCTAGTGCTCTCTTTCTCTCTCTCTCTCATTCTCTCTGTTGCTCAAACAAATAAATAAAATCTTAAAAAAGAAAAGACAGCCAGGTCTGTGTGATGGTCACAGGACATACAAACACATACACACACACACACACACACACACACACACATTCTCAGTCTTTAACTTGCTAATATCCATGGAGATTATCTCAGAAGGGAATATGACCGGTAGTATTTCCCATATTTATCTGACCATGGAGAAATTCTGTCCATTTTCCCCAAGTCTCTTGAAAACCATCTTTGAGAAATGCTGATGTGAATCTGAGGAAAGGAGATCATCAGAAACTAGGGACAGAGTACAGCTCAAGTGAAACAGAATCTATTAGGGGAAGAGGTACCTGTGTGGCTCAGTTTGTTAAGCATCTGTCTTCGGCTCAGGTCCTGACCTCAGGGTCCTGAGATTGAGTTCCGCCTCCAGCTCCCTGTTCAGGGGGGAGTCTGCCTCTCCCTCTCCATATGCCTCTCCCTCTCCGTCTGCCTCTCCCCCCACTGATGCTCGCTCTCCCTCTCTCCCTCTCCCTCAAATAAATAAGTAAAATCTTTAAAAAAAAAAAAGAATCTATTAGGTGAAATTTGACATACATTTCATTAAGGCAGATGGTGGTGAAGAGAAAGGGAATATTAAAGCTCCCAAAAGATCAAATAAATTATTTCCTTCTTTTCATGGACAAACTTCTTACCATTCATATCAAAAGTGTTTATCTTTGTCCAGAGGGTAAACCTCTTGGAATACGAGGACACAATCTCAGATATACCCCACATATCATTGTTCTATGGACTTAGCCTCATGCAGCAAATCACAAGTATATACAAGGTTAATTTCAAAGTTCGTAGTAAATAATAATGCTCATAAAGTTCAGAATAGCACCTTTTCCAGTCCTTAAATTTCTCCAGTCAACCCCTTACCTAATTATTGGATTGTTTTTTTCTCTCTGAGAAGCAAATGTGAACTCAGTGGCTTAAACAAGCTACTCCTTTAGAGTTCAGTTGGGTGAAGCTGGTTACCCTGTCTTTACAAAGGGTTAAATTCTTCACATAGAAAATTCCTCCCCCACTGATTTATGCTGTTACTGTGGATCCCATACAAAGTGTCTGCAGTGAAGGGCCTTGTCCACTGCATGAAAGATTCGACTGGGTTTATTATTCAACAAGATAGCACTTACTAAGTTGTTGATACCAAATGGATGTCACGCAGTTCTTGCCTTTAAGGAGCTCACCACCAGGCAAGAAATAACAGACTCGTGATCAGATTTTTCCAATGCAATCTGACAAGGATCCCTGGGGTAGTATTGTAAAATAGAGAAACAAGGTCAGGTTCACATGGTAGAAAAAGTTAGCCAAAAACACACCAGCGAATGGGTTGGCTTGCTTGTGCAGGGGGATGAATAAGACTGAATAAGATAGAAGATGACTTATTTTAATAGTCCAGCTGGGTTAAAGGCATACACTAACATATGGCAGTGCAATAGTGGTGATAGTAAAGGGCTATTAAAGACATGGAGTTGACAGAAGTTAGTGACTAAAAAGAAAGCAAGGGAGAGGAATATGGTGGTGACTTGTCCCATATGTCGGTGTTGGGCTATTAGCTGGATAGCTGTGTAGTGATTTAAACAAGATGCCCAGAAGAAAGTAAAGATGGCTCAAGCAGGGATGGACGAAGCAAATGAGATAATGTCACTGGTCAACATGCATATAGAGACAGAGATGCCCAGGAAGAAGATAATATGTAGGTCTCAATGTAGGAGGAAGGCAGGGGGCGGGGGTGTGTGGCGGGATCCAGTTGCTCTGCATTTGAAAAGTAGAAGCTTTGAGCCTGGAAGAGTTTACCGGAATGCCATGGGGACTTGGCTGGAGCTGAGGGGAAGGTTCTTGGGCTACATGCCCATGTAAGGCACTGGTAATGAGCGCCCTGCTTAGGAGGTGGAAATGGAGTGGACAGGGAGATGAAGACAACAAGAGGAAATTGATTTCTCAGAATTAAAGAAGAGTCCATAGTAAGCATGAGTTAATGATATAAAATGCCAAAGAAGTATCATATAAGGAAAGGCCCACTGGATTTGGTAATCAGAGTCATTGGTAGTTCTTTTATTTATTTATTTTATTTTATTTTATTTTATTTTATTTTATTTTATTTAAATTCAATTAATTAACATATAGTGTATTATTAGTTTTAGAGGTAGAGTTCAGTGATTCGTCAGTTGTGTACAGCACCCAGTGGTCATCACATCACGTGCCCTCCTTAATGCCTGTCGCTCAGTTACCCCATCCCCCACCCATATCCCCTCCAGCAACCCTCAGCCTGTTTCCTATAGTTAAGAGTCTCCCATGTTTGTTTCCCTCTCTGATTTCATCTTTTTTTTTTTTTAAAGATTTTATTTATTTATTTGACAGAGAGGGAGATCACAAGTAGGCAGAGAGGCAGGCAGAGAGAGGGGAAAGCAAGCTCCCTGCTGAGCAGAAAGCCCGATGCGGGGCTCGATCCCAGGACCCTGAGATCATGACCTGGGCCAAAGGCAGAGGCTTTAACCCAGTGAGCCACCCAGGCGCCCCTCTGATTTCATCTTATTTTATTTTTCCCTCCTTTCCCCTATGATCCTTTGTTTTGTTTCTTAAATTCCACATGTGAGTGAAATCATATGATAATTCTTTCTCTGACTGACTTATTTTACTTAGCGTAATACCTTCTAGTTCCATCCATGTCATTACCAATGGCAAGATTTCTTTTTCTGATGGCTGAGTAATATTCCATTGTGTGTGTGTAGGTAGGTAGATACATAGATACATAGCTAGGTAGATAGGTTGATAGATAGCACATTTTCTTTATCCATATGGACATCTGGGCTCTTTCCATAGTTTGGCTATTGTGGACATTGCTGCTATAACCATTGGGGTGCAGGTGCCCCTTCAGATCACTACATTTGTATCTTTGTGGTAAGTACCTAGTGGTGCAATTGCTGGGTTGTAGGGTAGTTCTCATTGGCTAACATTTTCAGAGGCTGTGAGCTCAAGTTAAACTCTGAAAGATGCATTATCTTATCAAAGAACGCATTAGTACATTGTTGTCTCTTTATCTACAAAGCACTTTGAGAGTAAACCCAATAAAAGTACTGGAAACTTTCAGTCAAAATACTCTATGCATACCAAAGTTAAAAATAGTTCAGTAGACTGTTGCATTGTATACTAAAATATTGCTTAATTTGTTAAGGGAAATTTTATGAACATAAAAAATAATATGATCAAATGAGTATAATATTGAAAAAGAAATTTCTTCCTCTGAGGTGCCTCTTCTTCCTTTTCCACCATTGGGACCCAGATAGATAGCATTCAACTAATTCAAGATAAAATTATAAATATTCAAGGTAGAGGCTGCATCACATTGAGAAGTAAAGGAGATATTAAAGAATTTGGATCCCAGACATGGGAAAGAAAATTATGGGGAGAGGAGGATTGGTTATGATTTAAAATGTATTTCATGCTGCCCATTTTTGTTAACTAAAAGAAACATACCTAACTAGAATGAAATGTATCTTGTTTCAAGAAAATAAGGAATTCCATTTCCTACTTTTATGGTTTAAATAATTTTATGTGCTTCATGTTTAATTTTGAACTACATATTATGGGCATTGATAGAGAAACCATTCTTTTACTCAAAGTGCCTTTGTACTTTATGTAAATTGTTTGAATTTCATATGTAGAATAATGTGCACTCAAACTTACCCAGAAATAAGAATAAGTGTTTTAATAAATTATTTTGGGCTTTTTTTGGCATGTATAAATTAAGTAAAAATGAATGTCATTTTCTGATTCTGAATCATTAGGCAGCAAATGAATGATTCTAATGCATTCATTCACTTTCCACCAGAGCACATTAAACATGGTTTTCCTCACTGTTGAACCAACTCCTTTGATAAAATATCAGAACTACCTGCACAATTTAAATTACTGAAAGCTATTGGGGAAAATGTAACTAAAAAAAAAAAAATTATTCAGATTAGGAAAAAAAAGCATAATCCTTTCTTAATAAAATTAGGGTGAATAGAAAAAATTTTGTTTCTGTTTTGAAGAATGGGGTCCTTAGTTCACTGGTAAGTCTTTGTTGGAGGTTACGGGACTTTTCATTTTATGTGTACCTTTTAAAAGTGATTTTATAAGTTAAGCTATATTTATTTTGCAACTTCAAGTAATGGAAAAATGAGATCAAAATCTGTTATTGTCCTGTATTGGACCTAATCTTATTTATGTATAATACTTCTGTTTCTATCATGGCCAGAACAAAACGGATCACCCATTTTATTTTACACTACATGTATAACACTAAAGATAATAAACATACACAAGTTGAGAAAGGTAAATCCAAATGCATTTATTTTTTAGTGGCATTGGGATAAAATGTATACAGAAAACCCTGATGAAAACAAAATAGTTTTGAGTTTCACACTAAAAACCTTGGAGATATTTATTGTCTTACTGTCTTATCACCGAAATCCCTAGAATAATAGTCTTGCTTCCAAATATGCAAAACTGTCCTGGTTCTAAATTGGCTTCCTCTTCTGTATAATAAAAATTGTCCTATAATGTTTAGTGGCAAGTGGATGGAAACACAGAAGTACAAGTCTGAAACCCTGGCATATAAAAATATTTAAAATGAACCCATTTTAAGTTTGAACCTAAAAATTTCAATCACATTGAGTTACAACCTGGATTGTATGCCTTACACGAAAAGAATGATTTCAATCATAATATTACGAAGGTTTTTAGTACTATCCATTATTCATGTCTTGACAAATTACTTGTGAGATCTAACTGGGAAATTAGAATGTATGTTCCCAGGTCAGGCACAGGTGTGATTTGTGAAAGTCTAATTTTATGGTTTGCTCAACTGCCTTAATACAACACAGTTTAAAAAAACAAGTATTTTGATTCGCTCCCAATTTAGATAACAATTTAGGTTGCTCTATAATTCAAAGTAACAAAATAGCTGAGAAATGATTCTCATTTATGGTTGGCATTTGATAGGATATTCTGCTTTACATTGTACAGGCATATTTATATCCATAGAACGCTGTCTAGTATCAAGCAATATTTTAAAAACTCAGACCCCAAATCCATTATTCTTTGGATTGTACCATGATTTCTGAAACTGAGTCATATCTATATTTACATGGCTTATTTTGTCCAAATATTTTTCCTTCTTTACCAAGAAGGAAAGTGTTAAAAAAGTGTTAAAAAAAAATCATTGTGTTCCACTTATTTTTGTACCGCAAAAATTAATTATTTCCTTTTAAAGGAATACATAGATGTGATCCAATTAAAGAAAAAATACTTTCAGGGACACCTGGGTGGCTCAGTTGGTTAAGCAGCCGCCTTCAGCTCAGGTCATGATCCCAGGGTCCTGGGATCAAGTCCCGCATCGGGCTCCTTGCTCGACAGGGAGCCTGCTTCTCCCTCTGCCTCTGCCTGCCACTCTGCCTATTTGTGCTCTCTCTCTCTGACAAATAAATAAATAAAATCTTAAAAAAAAAAATACTTTCAGTACCTTTTCTCTTTTTCTCTAAAATATCAACATATTGAATGGCCACATGTCCTGGTTGCAGGACTAGTCTCATGTTTTACCTGTTAGCCTGGCTTATAGCCCCTTCTCTCATTTTGGAGTGTCTCAATGTGGACAATAAATTATCCGGCCACCCTTTCAGTACATAATTTGCCTAAATTCACTTAATTTCATGATGCTACATTTTCAACATTTATACAATAGGCATAATTACTTCTAAATTTAATAAAGACTGGCATGAATGTGAAATTACCACCATCATTTTACAAATACAGAATTAATCTCAGTGGTGACTCAGGGTCAAAACAAACACCTTTTGTGGTTACATACATCTTTCTGGCAAGAAACTAGTCATGTAATTAAATAAACCTCTATAGCCGGAAAGGAAAAGAATTTTACATCTGAAAAGCCATTTATTACCTGCTTATTCCTCTGTAGCCAGAATCTAATAATCAGCCCTTTTAAGAGATGGACAAATTACATTGCCAAACCCAAATTGCTATTTGAGGTAAGTAACATGATTTGAATTGATTCTGATGATTCTCTAAAGAGAAGAGGAAAGGAAAAATTGAAATATTTTTATAGTATTTTAGGGTGTCTTTTACAATTGCCCAATCTTTTCTAAAGTATTTAGATTTTTAGAACTTTCATAGTGTCATGTTTAGTTATTTCTAAAAGAAAAAGGATATAGGTAATACATTCATTCAAACAAATATTGAAGGTCCACTATAAATAAAAACGCCATGCTAGAGATGATATGCTTTCAGCTGGAGGGCAACCTCAATTACTAGAGCCCACTGTATGAAGTCAGGACCCTAGTGCTTTTAGTGCATAGGCAAACAGCACAAGGACCCCATTGTCACTCCGGTGGAATGATGGATTTGGGGGCCCCCACAGAAATTCTGATTCAGGGGATCTCATGTGGGACCCAGGAATCTGCACGTTAATTAACAATCCCTAATAATTAATGAACACGATGCACTTTAGGAAGCATTATCCTAATGGTGTAAAAGCCCTTGAGCATGTTGACCTTGCTCAGCTTTTTTGTGTCTGAATGTATAACAGCAGAGATACCAAGCATAAAAGCTGAACAGGCGAACATAATAAATTAAGAAAATGTGAATTGGGCCATTGCTGTTTAGAAAAATTCACCAGCTCAGCACACTTTTGCTGGATATTCAGTCTTCACCTTTGAAGTAGATAGTGGCAACCTCCAAGGATAAGGAGTTGGTATTTTGGAACTCGTGTCGTGGGCTGGGGAGTTAGTGAAGGAGAAATGGAACCCTTATTGTAACAAGCAGAGTGGTAGCCTGGGATCGAATTTGCAACAGGTCCTTTCAGCTTAGTTTTCGGACAAAGAGGAGTTGTAGTCATAATTAAAATAGTTCTTAATTAGAGTGACTATGTGGGCTGGAACAAAGAATAGAGAATAATTTTCTATGCATAACATTTCCAAAATGCCATTACTACGTAGGAGAAACATTTATGTGTTTGTAAGATGCACTAGCTTTCTCAGAATCCAAGAAATCACAGACTTAGAAGGATTTTAAGGGTCATCTATGCCACCCCCCCATCCTCAACTGCCGACCACCAGATAGCAAATAAATTCAGGAGGAATTTGATTAAAGCAGACTTCTTTGATAATTAGAGCTAATATATCTCTCCAAAACTGTATGTCATAAATAAAAAAAAACCTAGATGTTATTATCAACTATTATGAATGTGAATTACACAGTGAGTCAAACATGCTGGGAAAACTGGTTATTTTCAAAGCAAATATTTATTAAGTACTTACCTTACATTAGATGCTTTATGGGAAATATCTTTTTTTTAAATTTATTTATTTTTTTAAATTAACATATAATGTATTATTTGCCCCAGGGTACATGTCTGTGAATCATCAGGCTTACACATTTCACAGCACTCACCATAGCACATACCCTCCCCAATGTCCATAACCCAGCCTATCCCTACCCCCCCACCCCCCAGCCACCCTCAGTTTGTTTCATGAGTTTAGGAGTCTCTTATGGTTTGTCTCCTTCCTGATCC
>CM052883.1:161778483-161822430 GCA_028534135.1 Potos flavus | reverse complement strand
CTTAGCATAATACCCTCTAGTTCCATCCACGTCGTTGCAAATGGCAAGATTTCATTTCTCTTGATGGCTGCATAGTATTCCAATGTATATATATACACCACATCTTCTTTATCCATTCATCTGTTGATGGACATCTAGGTTCTTTCCATAGTTTGGCTATTGTGGACATTGCTGCTATAAACATTCGGGTACACGTGCCTTATGGGAAATATCTTATTAGATCCTTATGAAGTTGGTTTTTTTAGGCAGATAAAAAAATTTAGAGATACTAAGTTACTTAATTGAAATCCCACAGCTAACACCAAAATTCAAAACCAGGTCTGTCCGACTCCAAGACAGAAGCAGAAATGCCATACAAGCATCTGGAATGATGGTTCAGATATGCCTAAAAGAAAAAAAGAAGTCTGTAGTCGTCAAACAGGTCATAAATTAGCTGAATGGACTTTTAGAGTCAGACACATCCAATTTGAAATCTTATTTCTATCATGTGTAGGACCTTTGGCAATGATCTGAGCCTCTCCTTGCCTCTGTGATTTATAAAATAAAAATAAAACCTCAGAGAGTCCTTATTAAAATCATACGTAAAGGACCTAATAGTGTGAAATCTAACAATTGGGTGCCACTCCAAACCGGAAAACAAGTACTTCTTTACTAGACTACAGTAATATAAGAAAGTTGCATATTCATTTTGGGTCAGTGACATTCAGGATATACATATCTCAGATTCAGTTAAGCCTGTGACATATTGTGATTATCATGTGAAATACGCATGAAGTATACATGTTTATGGCGGCTAAACATAGATAATGTCGGTAGCAAGAAAGTGTGATGGGTAAACCAGTGCATCTTTGTCCCATTAAAACCTTCCAATTAGGGAGGGTAGAGATGGATATTATGGGACAGAGATTTCTCAATCCAATCTAATATTGTGGTTGTTCACTAGCTAAATCTGAGATCCTAATAAATGAAATGATTTGACCAAAAGTCATGTTGAAAGTATTAGTGGGTTAGTTCCAGAACAAGAAGAAAGCTGTGTAGTGCCTAATTCAGAGCTATACCGTCGATTTGCCTTTTTCTTATAGCAAATACACATTGGGCAGTCTTGTTTGTTTGTTTGTTTGTTTGTTTGTTTGTTTTTACCAAGTATCCTTAAAATACTTTGAGCACTCTATCCTAAGAAAATAACCCCAAATGGGTCAGACTTGGGGGAGGATGGGAAGACCAAATGCATGAACAAACACTCTGAACACTCAGAGTATTTGAGTATTTGTACTCAAATTTTGAAAGTACTCAAAAATTTGAAAAATTTTCATTTTTTTATAAAAGACTCATTTTTATTGAAAAAATCTCACATTTTCTACAATGGCACAAAATTTGAAGAACTATAAAAACCGTCTCACTCTGTCCTGTTCTGGAAATCTTTCCTCAAATGTTAGCATCTCTGCAGTACCCACCCTAAACATTCTATTAAATTGTCCCCCTTCCCCCAACTCTATCCACACCCCTCTTCTGCTTTTTTTCACATGACAATTACCATTTTCCAACATATACACAATTTATTTATTTTATGTTTATTGACCAGCTCTTCACAAGAGCATAAGTTTCAAAAGGGCATGCATTTTTGTCCCTGTTCACTGATGTAGTCACATCACCTAGAACAACCCAGTAAGGGTTCAGTGATGTTTGTTGAATGAATGAATGACCTCCAAAACTAGGAGACTGGATTAGTAAATTCGGATATGATATTTTATTCTACTTATTTAAAATGGTCGTAAAATTTAGAAAGCCAGTGTAAAAATATCTAGAATATGCCATTAAGTGAATAAAAAACAACATTCAAGTTCAAATAAACACTCAGAGGGGAACCAGGTAAAACTATGTACCAGAAAAAAGATTGAAAGGGAATGCAAAAAGGGAGTAGGTTTTATGCTTTTTGTTTTCCATTTGTAAATATATTTTGTTGCATTTGAGAGCTATCAGCAGGAATAGAGAAAAGACAGTAAGAGGAGAAAGAACTGTGATCATGAATGTTCTGTCCCCATGGCCTTGGGATGCCTCATGCCCATATGTTCCTTGCCTGAATCCTTGGCATCTTTATCTAAAATGAAGATGGAACTTTTTAGCCAAGGAGCCTATCAGGGCTTAATTTTCCTCTTATTTCCAGAAACATGCTATTTGCAGAATTGGCTCAGGAATGGCAAGTTAAGTGATTTCATTTTAGCTAAATAAATTTAGCTAAATGTTCCCTTGCCCCCCTCCCTCCACAGTCCATCCCCATCTCCTGAATTCCCTTTACTGTTATCCACGTTCGTTTGTCTTGCCGTTTTCCTCCACTATTCTCTGCCAACATTCTCCTACTCCGGTCTTGGCCCCAGGTTACGCCTTGTTTAGCCTCTGTCCCCAGTTTGCGGGTGCTTCTCTGAACAAATAAAGTCATGGCACCAGGAAAGTTCAAGGCCAGAGAAGTCCAGAGCAGCTGAGGACACCCAACTACTCTCCCCTCGCCCTGCCTTTCCCTGCGTCTTGAGCCAGGTGCCCGCAGCTAGTGCTCTCTATCAACCTTTCTGCAGCAAGCTCGGGGCCCTTCCCTCCCACTTCCTGTTACTACAAAGAAAGTGCCAGTGTTTCCCTTGCTTGTAGCACTTCCACACCCCAAGTGATTCCTCTCACACAGATCTCCTTGCCTGTCGCCTTCCTGGGTCCCAACAACCGTAGGTCTTTATTTCTCACATTGCAGGAAACATTGCTCCTCATTTTCTCCACTGGAGAGGACAAGATCTCCTTGCAATCTTCATGTCAGCTGCTGAATCCCCAGGTTCATGTAATTTTAGAATCAAAAGGAATCTTAAAAGCCACCTAGTGAGGGGTGCCTGGGTGACTCAGTGGCTTAAGGATCCGATTCTTGATTTCCGCTCAGGTCATGATTATAGGGTCATGAGATCCAGCCCCACCTGGGGCTCCAAGCTGGGCATGGAGGTTTGCTTAAGATTCTTTATCTACCTCTCCCTCTGACCCTCCTGCCCCTTCATCCCTCATCCCCCTTACCTCCCCACCTCAAGCATGCTCTCAAAAAAAAAAAAAAAAAAGCCACCTAGCGAAACCCCCATTACTATGGTCAGTACATTGCTGGGTGCACGATAGGTGTTTGGGAAATATTTGCCATCAGTGAATACTGGAAGATCATCCATATACACACCAAGTTTTTGGTCATCTTTTATTCATATATATTTATAGAAATCGATGAGTAATCATGAAGAAGGCTGGCCCTGAGAAAACACTGAGGTAAAACAAAAACGGATTTCAAATCGACAACACAGCTGACTTAGGAGAAAAATAAGTTATTGACTCAAGAACAAGCAGAAATGGGCTAAAATTACGATGAAAAGATTACATAGAAATAATAATATCTTCTATCACTAAGAACTGTTAAATAATGGAAGGTTGCTAAGGAAAGCTGGAAAATGACAGTACTTGAGGTTAGCAACGTATCTGGGATGATTCATTGGGTGATTAAATTAGGCTTTCCTTGATGGCATAAAATAGAATAAATATGTTCAATAGTTCCTCCTCCAAGAGTCTGGGAAAGGTTCGATTTGTGTTTCACTCAAAAATCTGAGATGGTTGTAATGAGCAAGCCCCTTACCTACCTTAAAATTGCTAACATACTCACCTCAACACTACCCCAGAGATTACAAGAACTGTATTCACTATATTTTTTGCCAGGACAGCTGATTTTTTTAATGATAATTTTTTTCTTTTTTTTTCCAATTACTTTTATTTTATTTTTTCGGTGTTCCAAGATAATTTTAATGATAATTTTTAATTGTCATTTTTTTTCTTTCAGGCTTGTAAATTTTATAGTTCCCAATGGTATGTGGTAAACTACAAATATGAGCAATATTCTGGAGACATCCGGCAGTTACCCCGGTAAGAACCTATCAAGAGTACTCCTTGGCTTTTTCCATATATAAAATATTTCTGTTTACGTTCTACCATTGTTTACAAATACACATATGTTAATCTAGTATTAAGGTGTATTTCACAAAATTTAAAAATAATTGTTACGATAGAACATTTTGTTCAACACCATACAAACATTTTGTTGTATATGCACAAAATCAATTGTGAGATATAAATTATTCTTATTTAATTTTTGAACAAAGTCTTCAAGTATCGTTATATCACTCTTTTTTTTTTTAAAGATTTATTTATTTGACAGAGAGAGAGATCACAAGTAGGCAGAGAGGCAGGCAGAGAGAGAGGGGGAAGCAGGCTCCCCGCTGAGTGGAGAGCCCAGTGTGGGGCTCGATCCCAGGACCCTGAGATCAGGACCTGAGCCAAAGCCAGAGGCTTTAACCCACTGAGCCACCCAGGCGCCCGTGTTATATCACTCTTTTGTGAGCTGTCATTTCAATAGCAGATATAACAGGACTAGAAAAGAACAGTTCGGACCAAAACATTTTTCTGACTATATTCTGTATTTAGGGTTCAGATTTGCCACTGGTTTCATGTGTTTTCATGCTGTGATATCAAAAGTCATGAAAATAAACAACTTTCACAGAAGTGATATACATTTAAGAACAGCAAAAAGGGAAAATAAATAGCTACTTTTTTTTCTGAACTCTGGGGAAAGAAAATCTTTAGGGGAAGGTGTCTTTTTTCTGCACTTGTTCATGTGTCACCTTCATGGACAAGCTTGCCTGACCTACTACCTGAACTAAAGTAGTCATTTATTCAGGTTCTTTGTCCTGCGGTAAAGCAAAAATCCCCAAAGGGCAGGGACTTTTCCTTGCAGAATCCCCTACAGGTTGGGAGAATTCCTGGCCCATGGTCGGTGTGCAATAACTACTTATTGGATATATAAACTAGGTGAATGGCAAATTTTGAAATACAACATTCCTGGGTGGGATTGAGTGGGCTCAAATTAAAGAACTGCAATGAATTGGAATCTCCTAATGCATTGGGTCATCCAACTAAAGTGATGCAAATTATCCAGAAAAACACTTCCAACAATCAAAAGTGAGGTTGTTATTAACCCTTCCCTCAAGTGACTATACACATCACATCTAACTTTTTAGTGGACACACAGTTTAGATTTGGGCATTACTGGCCCAGATTTCCTGCGCCCCCCAGAAACAACTGTTCCAGACTTGGATACTTGGAAGGGCTGCTCTCAACTCCTGAATGCAGAATTTGAAGGAGCTACGCAGAATAGCTCAGAGAAGATGCCACCTGAGCTCAGATCTGAAGGAACAGGAGCTACCAGCACTGTGATCTTGGGAAAGGATTCCCAGAGGAAAGAGCAAGGGCATGGTGTCTTGAGCAGAATGGGGAGGTTGGAACTGACGGTTAGAAAACTGGCGTAATATGAAACCACGGAATGAGACAAGGGACCTGGCGGGCCCCAGAAAAGAGCTTGGATTCATTCTCCCCATGACAGAAGCCTGGGAAATTTTAGCCTAGTGCGACGTGATCCAGTTTCCTTCTTTAAAAGATCACTAGAGCTACTCTAAGGAGAACGGGATTGTAGCAGTGAGTATACAGAAAGAAAGAAAGAAAGAAAGAAAGAAAGAAAGAAAGAAAGAAAGAAAGGAAGGAAGAAGGAAAGAAAGAAAGAAAGAAAGAAAGAAAGAAAGAGAGAGAAAAGAAAGAGGTGGAGGGGAAAGGGGCCATTTATATTTCAGTTGCATCACTAAGAGTAAAACAATGTTCCTCCAAAACAGCAAATCTTTTTTTTTTTTCAAACCAGTGAATATTAACTTTTACCAATCTCTGAACATCCCTTTAAATTCAGGTTACTCCTGATAGATAACCTGCTGTAACTTCATGTTGGGAAGGTCCCACCACACGCTAGGCTTTCCTGAGTAATTACTGTATTTGGAATGTCTGGACGTTAGTCACACACTTTTTGTAGGCACAACTGAAAAGCAAAGCATTTTTTTTAACATCGAGACTTCCTCTTTCTAAAAACTGTTCTGAGAAGCGGTTACAACTGGGAGGTTGTGTCCAAGCCGTTGGAGGACCTCATATGAATTGAGAGATTGTAGTAAGTGGCATTTTGCTGCCCTCCCAAGTATAAGCCTTCCTGCTGACTTCAGGTCTATTGAAATCTTTGTTGTTGTTGTTGTTTTTAAGATTTTATTTATTTAGTTGACAGAGAGAGAGCACAAGCAGGGGTAAGTGGGAGAGGGAGAAGCAGGCTCCCCATTGAGCAGGGAGCTTGATGCAGGGCTTGATCCCAGGACTCTGGGATCAAAGTCTGTTGAAATCTTCAGTGCCTTTGTCCCCACACACCTTTTCTTTCATCCATGATACCATCAAGCAAAATAAATAAATGAAATATTTCACCTTCCTGGTATTCATTCCCTACAACAGAAGAAACACCTCCCGTGACAATAGGGCCTAGATATCATCGTCGAATTAGAGTTCTCATGGAGCATGAGAAGAAACCTCAGGAGAAACAAGACAAACATAACCAAAATACTGTTGAGAATTTCCCTTAATTGACTAAAGGAAGTAGAAGTCGATACCAAGAAGGGGAAGAATAATACTGCCACAAAGGAGGAGATTTTAATGAACTATGTGTATTCAAAGTGAAAATAAGAAGTTCCAGAATATAATCTTCACACGGCCCCTGAAATAATGAAGACTGTAACACTGAATAGAAAAATTATTTTCAAAATGATTTTACAAAGCTTAAGCGCTCCCCATGAAAGACTACACACATTTAGGTCAGTAGCAGAAACAGATAATTTACTTGGCTTTCGGAGGCTATTAGAAGTAAATCATGTTTATGCCTCCTAGATTAGGAGAATTCTCCTATGTCTGCTACCTATTTAAACCGATCATTTCTTTTTATGGGTTGCTAAGGCTCCAAAATAAAAACTTGCAATTATGGTAGAGTACAAAGAGAAGCATGTGTTTACCTCCTTAATTTTTATTCTTTAAATTGGAAATCATGTTATTATCAATTCTTAAGAACCTCACTTTTTTTTTAAGTTTCTGTTCATAGGAAGATACTGGAGAGAAACATTATTTCAGGCTAGAGTGTAAAATGTAAGCCTTCACACATAAAAATCAGCACTGAACTTGGGATTCACAGGAGACAAGAATGAAAAAAGTACACGATGTTAGATGAGCCAAGAATATGCCATGGGGTAGGGACAGTCTCTTCAATAAATGGTGTTGGGAAAACTGGATGGACATGTACAAAAGAATGGAACCAGACCCCATCTGACATTATCCACAAAAATTAACTCAAAATGGATTAAAGACTTGAATGTAAGACCTAAAACCGTAAAACTCCTAGAAGAAAATATAGGTGGTAAGATCCTTGACATCCATCTTGACAAAGATTTTTTGGATCTGACTGCATTCAAGCAAAAATAAAACATGTGGGACTACATCAAACTCAAAAACTTCACAGCAAAGGAGACCATCAGCATAATGAAAAGGCAACCTACCAAATGGGAGAAAATATTTGCAAATCATGTATCTGATAAGGGGTTAATATCCAAAATATACAGAAAACTCATACAACTCAATAGCAAAAAATAAAATAATCCAACTAAAAAACAAGCACATGAATAGAGGACATGAAAAACATTTTTCAAGGAAGACAGTGGCCAAACAGTACATGAAAAGTACTCATCATTAGGAAATACAAATAATCATCAGGAAAATACAAATCAAAACCACAGTGAGATATCACCTCACATCTATTAGAGTGGCTAGTATCAAAAAGGCAAGAAATAGCAAGTTGTAATGAGGATGTGTCAAAAAGGGAACCCTCATGAACTATTGGTGGGAATGTAAACTGGTACAGCCACTAGGCAAAACAGTATGGAGACCCCTAAAAAATTTAAAAATAGAATTACCATATGACCTAGAAACTCCACTTCTGGATATTTATCCAAAGGAAATAAAAACCCTAATTCAAAAAGATAGGTGCACTCCTCTGTTCACTGCAGCATTATTTACAATAACCAAGACATGGGAATAGCCTAAAGGTCCATCGATGGATGAATGGATAAAGAAAATGCGAGACAAGTAGTTAGGTAGGTAGAGCGATCGATCAATCACTGAGGAACATGGCCACTATTGTGATCCACAGTTACCAAGAACAAATGCCTGTCAAATTGGTGTTTTGTAAGAAAGAGAAGAATGGGTATGTTACACTGGCAGAAGAGGGCAGAATATGAAGTTCAGAAAGAGATAGAATAGTGTCAAGGTCAAAGGGAGACTAACAAGAAATAATTAGCATATACCATAGGACCATCCCTGAGCTAGATGTCGACATCACATGTTCAAGTTTGTCTTTGCTGCCTCTCCCTGTTTTCCTTACACATTCCTTTCTCTTTCATGTGGGATGGTTTCTTAATACTCCCTTTACTGCCCTGCCATTATTTTAAGAATCCTAGAACACTCATGTTCTCTTCTCTGCAGACAAAATACTTGGAGTAATTGCTCTGAAATCAACCTTATGAATCTGCCTCTGAATCTCAAGCAATGTGTTGCCTCTTGCAGGTTGAGGGAGATAGGGAAGGGTTGTATTTAGGGGCTTTATTTTGCCAATCAAATGGAAAAGTGAAAGGGACTACTCTTTGTTCAGGAGTGTCAAGATACTGTTAAGGAGAAAAGAGATATTTTGGGTAAGACAGGAAAAATTTCCCACTGGTCCTAAAATAACATTGTCCTCTGCTACTGCAGGGGTCTGCCTTCACATAAACTTGACCCTACCCAAAGAGCCAGAACAAGTTAACATTAAGGACAATGGGCACAGATATGCTTGAGTATCTCTAAGGCTGTGTAAGAAGGAGAAAGGAGTACAGGTACACCAGGATCCTTTGGAAGAAAACAATGGCTGCAGTTTTGCTTAACATGCTTATTAAAGCTGGTTTGGATTAATTTATCCTACATACAGGAAGTAGCATTTTGGAAATAAGGCTTCTAATCCCACCTCTTGCACTGTGTGTTTATGTGGGTAGCTGTTACAGACTTTGCTTTCTTCTCAGTATAAGGGCGAGACTAGATTAGACTGTGGAGTTCTAGCATTTGTGGACAAATGTCTGATTAGACACATATATAATTTAATAAAAAGCAATGCGCTGTTTAGTACATATTTAGACTTCAGTACAAACGTTCTGCTATCTTAGTAGAAATTTTCGAACTTCTTTGAACTTGCAGATAAGTCATGGGTGAAGAAGGTTGTATTATGTATGTATGAATACATTTCTGGAATTTGGAATAATGCATACCCATTTGAATAAATTAATATACATCAGTGAACAAATATTTATTATGTGCTTACCATGTGCCAGAACCTATGGTGGAGATAATCTTTGAATACACATTCCCTACCAACGTTCTTTCAAGCTTCTGGCTTTTAAATAAGCCTGTTACCGTTTATAACTACTTACCTATGGACCTTGGGATTTCATATCAAGACTGCACAACCCAAACAAAATAGATAAATAAATCAGGACTAGGGCTGAAGGGAGACCCCAGATATCATCTTTAATACCCAAAACCAACTACTGTATACCCCAGAATAGCTTTATTTTTCTTAGTTATTGATTTTGGTAGCAAGTAACTTACATTAATTTGAATTTATGAAATAAATTCACAATAGTAATAAGATCATTTTTAGAAACCTGTTTAACACATTAGAGGTGCCTCTTAGGATGTTGATCGCCAAAAAATGTGTTTTAGCATCGCCAAAATGCCTTCAAAGAACAGTTTTAAATGCTACCGTTTTGTATTCTTTCACTTATGTCATCTTGTTCACCTTGCCTATCACGATGCAATCAGCAAACACATGTTGAGCATCTCTACAGAAGGAAAAGACAAAGCTGGGGGAGGTGTAGATGGGACTTCAGTGGAGGCCCTGGCTTTAAGAAACATGTCATCTGGCATGCCTGAGTGGCTCAGTCTGTTAAGGGTCCAGCTGTTGGTTTTGGCTCAAGTCCTGATCTCAGGGTCTTGATCTCAGGGTCACAAGATCTAGCCCCATGTCGGGCTCCAAGCTCAGCAGGGAGTCTGTTTGAGTTTCTGTCTCTCCCTCTGCCCCTCCTAATCATGCACTCTCACTCTCTCTCTCTGTGTCTCTGAATTAAGTAAATAAATCTTTTTTTTTTTTTTTTTTTTAAAGAGGAAACATGTAATCTGGTGGAGGGTAAGAAAGGTGCGAAAGTAACAGATTTGGGTAAGCATCGCAAGACATGTGTGTCTGGCATCTACAGGAAGAGAGTCCTCATTCGTAGAGTCCGAGATGCCTTTGGGGGCATGAACCACTTTTTAGACTACCGGAAACCACTTTGGGAGCATGAACACTTTTTAGACTACAGTGGACTATTATTTAGCCTTAAAAAGGAATGAAATCTTGATACATGCCATAACATGAATGAACCTTGAAAACATTTTACAGTAAGTGAAATAAGCCAGACACAAATTGACACGTATGGCATGATTCCACTTGCATGAGGGACCCAGAGTAGTCAAATACATAGAGATAGAAAGTAGAAGAGCAGTTACCAGGTATGGGAGAAGGGAGAGATGCAGAGCTGTTGTTTAACAGATACAGTGTCACTTTGGGAACGAGAAAGGTCTAGAGATGGGCTGCAGTGATGGCTGCACAATAATGTGAATGTACTTAGAGCCACTGAACTGGACACTTAAACATAATTAAAATCGTAATTTTCCTGTTATGTATATTTTACCACAATTGAAAAAAATTCTCTTATCAGGTAGAGAGACTGTAGCTCTGATCTCAGGCTTTTCCATTTTTTTTTTTTTTTTAAGATTTTATTTATTTATTTGACAGAGAGAGAGATCACAAGTAGGTAGAGAGAGAGGGGGAAGCAGGCTCCCCACTGAGCAGAGAGCCCGATGCGGGGCTCAATCCCAGGACCCTGAGATCATGACCTGAGCCGGAGGCAGAGGCTTTAACCCACTGAGCCACCCAGGCGCCCCAGGCTTTTCCATTTTTAATAGTGAGGTCAGGGTTCTTTCTTTGCTCCACCTTGCCCTGCTGTGAGCTGGGAATGGGCATTTTCAGGTCTTTCAGAGGGAAGGTAAAGAATATTTTGGACCCATCTGAATGCGTTGAATCCCTGTGTGAATGTAGTCTGGTAATTTTATGCATACTTAAGTATAAAGAGTCGTTGGTCATGCCCCTTCCTATCTAGAATACCATCAACATAGGAAAATATTTGCGATAGGAATAACTGCATGAGCACCCCTGGGCTTTTTTTCTCAATTGTCAGATTCTGAGGTTGCTTCTACACAATCTAAATCACCCTGAAGAAAAGAAATATTCCATGCAAATTTTGCATGTAGGATTTTCTAGCTAGGTGTCAAGGAAGGCCTGAACCTTGGATGCTGTTGATCACGCTTTCATTCACCCATGAGTTGTGAAATAGAATCAAGCCAAGGGAAGTTGATTTTTGTTCTATTTGACCATTTATAGTACCAGGTGCACATCTTGCTGCTGTGGGCTGGTCAGCATTCCAGTGCGACCAAGGAAATGCACCAAGTGAACCCAATTCCACGAAGTTAGGTCAGCGTGTTCTTTGGTGGAGGCCACGGTTAGGAGAACAGCGCACCCTAGTGGCCAGAGCACAGACTGGTTCTCAGGAACGTGGTTTTTCAAATGTCCATCCGGTATTCTTAGGGCAGTGTCATAGAAAGGCAAAACGGAAATGAAGCCTCACTACTTCATATTCCACTGCAGAATGTGGACGAAGGAAAATAGAAACCACTAAACCTTTAAAACAGTCCTGCTTGCCTTCATCTCCTTCAAGAAGACATGTGTAAATCTGAATAAATACTAACTCCGTGGTTTAAAAATAGAGATTTCTTTGCCAGAGATAAGGTGTAATGGTGTAGGGGAAAGTTAATACTTCCAAAGGAAATAGGGCCCTCACTTGATTACACTATTTTACTGAAAAAGCACAATAGTTGTTACCTAGGGAATAGTGGAAAACGAAAGCCATGTCTCAAATGACAAATCAGAAACTGTTTTTTGTTTGTTTTTAATACCAGAGCAGAATACAAACCAGAGAAACTTCCTTCACATTCCTTCGAGGTCGACCATGAAGATGCTGATAAGGATGAAGTAAGTACATTGCTGAAAGTGAAATGTTTAAAATGGGAGGATACTTAGTTCCTGTCTTTCACTAGAGCATCTCACATTCTGACCGGATTAACATAAAAGCCACAGTAGCTACTTGTATAAGGGCTTTTCGTCAAAATGAGTCACATTTGTTTTGAAATTGAACATGATTATTTAAGATGAGTCAACGAGAGAAAGGGGAGGTTCATTTTTAAGTGTAGGGTCTAAGATCTGGGATTCACAAAAGATTGCAGTCATGCTAGTGATGCTTCTTCTCCAGGATACGACCTCCCACTCGTCATCTAAGGGTGGTGGGGGAGCGGGAGGAACCGGAGTTTTCAAGTCTGGCTGGCTCTTCAAGGGGAATTTCAACAGCACCGTGAACAATACCGTTACTGTTCGGGTAAGGAGACATCAAGACTCATATTTGTTTCTGCCAGTTTTCTTGACACCCCCTCCTTAGATCACAGCGCAGAGGAGAGTCATTTGCATTAGGTTTATGTTTCGTGTCATATTTTATTTATGAGAAAGGAGGATGCTGTTCTCTAGAACAGTGCCCTAGAAATGTAGCCCTCTTGAAGGAACTAGAAAAATTCTAATTTCTCTAATGGCGCACCTCAATTGGAACTACCTCTGTATATCTTTTCCTTTATTTAGTCCTTCAAAAAGCGCTACTTCCAGCTGACTCAATTGCCAGATAACTCCTACATCATGAATTTTTACAAAGATGAAAAAATATCCAAAGAACCCAAAGGCTGCATCTTTTTGGATTCCTGTACAGGTGTGGTGCAGGTGAGTGGAAGTCCCTCCTCCTCCTTGTTGTTTTTTTTTTCCCCCTTCTTGGGTTTATTCATCAAAGAGTGCATTCATCCAGTTATCAGTCATTCATTCCACAAGAGTTTATGGAGTATGTGATATGACCCAAGAACTGGTCTAGACCTTAGGGATTCAGTGGAAAATAAGGCAGCCTCGATTTCTGTTTTCACAAAACTCACTTTCAATAAAAGAAGAAAAACAGAAAATAAGCAAAGAAAGAAATCAACAGAATGGAATCCGTTGGTGAAATCTGGAATAAAGTAAATAAATAGAGCTCGGGAAAGGAGAGAGACAAATGGTAAGGTTGGAAAGCAATGTTAACGCTCCAGAAGTGAGGAAAAACGTTTTCAAAGAGAAATTATTTGATCTGAAAACTAAAGAATGAACAGGGCAGCAAGTGCAAAGGTCCTGAGGCAAGAGTAAGTTGGGTGTATTCAAGGAGAAGGGGAAAATGACCACCTGTGTGGCTATAGTGTAGAGAGCCACTGAGCTAAAGAATTCAGTAAGATAATATGTAAACCATATAGTTCACTATACTTCATAAGTACTATCTTTATTTTGGGGTAATTATGAGAGAGTAAATTTACAGTGTACATATACATCATCTTCCTTCTGAGAGGAGGTTTCCTTCAAAGACAGGATTACATTGATTCCCAAGAGCTTAATTTCAGAAACAAGGCACTGTGCTTTTAACAGACCATGCTGTTCTGTTCTTGGTCTTCAAACTATCCTTCTTAGTATTCGATGTGACGTGGACCACTGTGGCAAAGGAAAGCAGAATAATTCCATAGACCTCACTTGGACATCTTGGTTTCATTTATTCTTTTCACTCTAATGAAATAAGTATCCTTATTCTTTCTTATATAAAAATTGAAGGAACCAAATGTTATAGCAAGCTCTTCTTGAATTTCACAGAAAGATGCTGGCTCATTGAGCTTGAGGACTGTGTTTCTGGTCCCAGGCCACGAGGAGCAGATCCTTCTCTTCCCACCAAGCCACGGGCATTCACGTAGCTTGCTCCATAGCTGAGATTACATCTTGGATTAATATCAGGGGCACTTGGATCTGCGGATACAAAAATGGAGTTTTCTCTAGTCACTTAGGCCTAGCCTTTTTCTGGATGGTTTATCTGTTAAAATCTGGAATTCCTCCAGAAAGTAATAATGCTGAACTTTAAAAGGAAAGAATTAATTAAGTGTTGCTGAGCACTGGGTTGGAAGTGAAAGATAATTACCTTTTAACGCAGAAGCCAGCTTTCCATATGGAAAGGGCAATAAGGGTCTTAATGGAGGGTGGAGATAGTTTTCTATTGTTGATCACAAAGGAAACTCTTTGGCTTTAGAAATATCAAGTAAAACTTTAACAGTAGGTTAAAGATCAATGATTACATTTTATAGACATTGAACTAAAAAATTTAAAATTTAACAAATAAAATTTAAATATTTTCTTTTCCATTTTTTCCTTCAAAGCTTTCTCTAGCAAATGCATTATCATCTTTTAGGAAGTCTCACTGTAGCCCGGGCTACATATCAAGCTTGCAGAGATATGTATTAATGTGACATCGTTTCTTCAAAGAATCCTATAACTCTGTGTTGAGCTCACACCTTGGTATTCAAATCTGACATTTCACTACAGGAACTTCTTCTCCACCTTGTCTTAGGCTGTGCTTCATTCTCTGCTTAAGTGATACCTTGGAGCTGGAGAGTATCTCCTAGGAGAAAATACAGCTTGGGGTTCACACAGGTTAGCATTCAAATCCTGATGTCAGCATTTACTATTTGAGGCTTTGAGTAAGTTACTCAAGCTCTGAGCTTGAGTTCCTCATCGGTAAAAAGGAAAAAGGATCTAGGAGACCATGTGTCCTCAGACATTCTTCCCTAGTAACTAAACTAACGTGATTTCACTCCTTGGCGAGTCACAGGTAGAAACACAGCAGGGTGAGTTGTCATGCAAAGGAAGCTTCATTTGCAGCAAATATGGAGATAATGAGGAATAACTTCCAAAGCCATGACCCCAGCAAGGGTACGTGGGTTTCCTTTATTTAAGGTTAGGATGAATATTTAGAAAGGGGAGCCTTGTCAATGTATGTAGAGACAGATATAAAGTCATGCAAGTGTCTAAAGGAAACATACCTATACAGACAATGTATGTTATGTAAATGATATTATGTATTATGTAATTAATACATATTACGATTATACATGTGTACATGTATAATATATATATTACATATTACATAAAACATGATACATATTACAATACATAATACAATTATGTAAATGTAAATGTAAATTTTAATATTATAATGAGGTAAATATTACATATTATATAAAACATGATACATATTACAATACATAATACAATTATGTAAAGTTAAATATAAATTTTAATATTATAATGAGGTAAAAGTAATTGTTGGTTACTCCGTGGGTCACTCCAAGGTCCATGTGCACAGGCGGGGGTTGGGGTTGGGAGTCGAGCTCAAACTGGTCTGGGCATTCCGGGCCCCAGGAGCTCTTCATACAGACAGTTACTACTTGAGGAGTAGTTTTGGATTCCGTCATAGGGCGCTGTGCCTTTCAGGTCTTTTTTCTGAGTTAAGAGATGCCAGAAAGGAGAGCTTAAGGAAAAATGTGGAACAAGGTCAGTGGGTATGAGCAAGTGAGCAGTGAAGGTCAGGTCTAGCTGGTGATAGTCTTTCCATTAAGTACAAAGGTCACAACTTTGAGAGATAGACATTCAACTGTGGAAAGGCCTTCCTAGAAAAACTCAATTCACCTTCCTGAAATTTCTACCTAAATATGCTTATTTATTCATTTATTTTTTGTTCATTCATTCATTCAACAAATTTATTTAGTTCCTGACTAAACTAGTTCCTGACAAACTAGGAACTGTGCTCAGGCATCGGGAACTCCCTGCTGAAGTCATAACCAGAGACACAGGCTCATTCCTAACTACTATACAGTGTCACAAAAGCTATAAAGGGCACCTTCTGTTGAATGTTCTAAGAGCACAGAACAGTGATGAACTCTTCTGGGCCAGCCAGCAGGATTCCCCAAGGTAGATTTTACACATTAAAGCACAAATGCATAATCCTACTTCATTTTCCAGGAAAGAGCCATTAAAATATTTGGGAACATTTATTATATCTTTTAAAGAGTTCAGCTCTATACCTCCTCATTTCTATTCCTGTTTATCAAGACCTTGTAAACCTTTGTGGAGGGAGGACCTCTAGCTTTTTGAGATCACTTGGGGAACACAGACATCTGGGTTACTTATCACCTTGTGTCTGGATCCTGGTTCTTACATATTTGCTTATAGCTCTTTTTGATTTAGGAGGTCTTACAACTGGAAGGAAGACTCTCAATGAGATACTGCAAGTTTAGTCATTGCTCTCACAAGCTGTCAGGTACAAAATGTCCCTGAAGATGAAACACATACACACAAAAACACAGAACAAATGAATAATAGAATGAGTCAGACCTATTTTGTCAAGAATCATTATCCATTTCCCTTGAATAAAACAGAAAAGAGGAACAAAGACTTTACCTCAGAAGTGATACCTACCATCTGGCATTCTAAGAAAGTCCAAATCCCTAAGAGTCTTAGTAAACAAGCCAGTTTCGTTTGTTTCATTCAGACCCAATCTATATCATTGTGTTCTAAGAATAGCCCTTGGAATTCTGAGAAATATATTTCAAGGGTGACATCAAGTAGAGAAAAACTCCTACGCAGTAAATTTCTCAGAGGTTTTTGGTGATGTTTATGATTAGAAATTTTCTGGATCTCAGTTAAAAAAGAAAAAAAATAACAGTAGTTTTCCACTATATAATACCATCAAACAGTAATATTAGATCTGTTTTATACACCATGCATTCCCAATCTGGAGCAGAACTTCCAGTTTTTGCTTCTTCTGTTTTGATCTGATATGAAGGGATATTCAAGCCTCTGTGATCTTATCTTTTTCCTTCAGAGTCTTCATTTCATTAATCCACTGGCCCATCCATCCATCCACTCAAGGCCCTGCCATTATGAAAGAGTATGAATGAATAGTCCAAGAATTCCATCTGCTAGGTTTCCTACCACAACATTAATAATGACCAATGTCACTTGATACAGGCTTAAATGGGACTGGGGGGACAAATACTGCTTCTTTTCTCCCAGGTGCTGAATCTGCCACCTTGTGGATATGGGTTCCAAGACAATGGCCTTGGGTCACCTGGTGGCTCAGTCAGTTAAGCATTCTATTCTTGGTTTTGGCTCAGGTCATGATCCCAAGGTCATGAGATCAAGCCCTATGTGGGGCTCTGCGCTCAGTGCAGAGTCTTCTTGAGATTCTCTCCCTCTCCCTCCCCCTCAGTCCCTCCCCCAACTCACACACACATGTGCTCTCCCTCTCTGTCTCTCTCAAATAAATAAATAAAATCTAAAAAAAAATAATAAAATAAAAGACAATGGCCTCATGTGCTTAACCAAAGTCTAGAAACTCAGATATGTTCTGCAGCTCACGCAGCCCGCCACATGAGGGAAGTGGGGCCAGGTATGAGACCTGACACCAGGGAGCAGCTTGGACTGTGTAGATCTGGAGTGTGCTCCCCACAGAAAGGGAATCAAGTTAGGAGAGAAAACGAAGTGTACCTGCCAAGGAAAACAAATCTAGAAACTACATACGACCTATAAACTTCTCATTAGCAAACTTGGGCTCTGCAGAATCTCATTTCCAATGATAACAATAAAAAACAGAATGACACTTGTACATTTCTTCATCTAATATACTATTTGATAGCAGTTGATGAAACGTGCATGATTATTGTCCCACTTTATTAAAATAAAACTTATGGAGCTAGAGTGGCTTTCCCAAACCACAGAGCTAGTAAATGGCAAAATTAGGTTCAAAGTACAGGAACATCCAAAATTACAGAAAGATGCCCAAGGGGGCACCTGGGTGGCTCAGTCATTAGGTGTCTGCCTTTGGCTCAGGTCATGATCCTAGCCCTGGGATCAAGCCCCACATCAGGCTCCCTGCTCAACAGAGAGTCTGCTTCTCCCCCTCCCACTCCCCCTGCTTGTGTTCCCTCTCTTGCTGTCTCTCTCTCTCTCTCTCTGTCAAATAAATAAATAAAATCTTTAAAAAAAAAAAGGATGCCCAAGGAAATGAGTCAGTTATCATACATCATGTGGGCATGCCTGAATACATACATCCATTTATCCTGCATAAGCCACACAGACAGAAGAAACACTACAAAGATATGCTCATGTGTCATTTTAAGCAGTGAGTTTTCGGTGGAGGATTATTTCAGCAAATATATGTTGAAAATTTTGCTGTGCAAGGCATTGTGGAAAAGCCAAATATGAATCAAATACAGCTCCTGTCTTCAAAGAGCTCCCAGCCTGTGGGAGGATGCGCAGGAAAAAAAGCAAAAACAAATATAGCACATGCAGATAAAATGAGTGACACATCTCAAACAATGGATTCTGATAACATATGCAAGAATAAAATTGCATTTATCACGGCATGAGGCTTTATTATACTATATATAGTCATATACATATATGTCATGTATACTGTATTTCTGCTTATTTGTTTATTGACACTCCACAACACTAGAATATAAGTTCAGTGAGGGCAAGTGCTTTACTTGAAAATTTTTAATGCTATGTCTCTGGCACATAGAAGGTGCCCAGTGCATTTTTGTTGAATGAAATGAATAAATAAACATTCAGAGAATGGGAAAGATTCTATAAATGGTAGCCACCAACCCCAGTAACCTATATGTGACATTGTGTGTTTCTTTTTAAAACCCTTTTGTTCCTGAAAAATTCTGCAGAAGTTGCTAGTAACACATTGGAACAATTCGGCGTGATGGAATATTTTGTTTGGATAACTTCCTTTGACATTTGGTTCTCCATTGGCTTTGGGGGTTCTGTTGGAGTATCTATTCTGGAACCTTTCCAGATGAATATTGCAGAAACAGTGTGCTACCACTCATGAGACACATCAGAGGGTGTTAGGGCATATTCATAGTTTCCTGTTCTTTATGAAGATGGACTGCAGTGGGCTTGAGGAGACAAAGTAGTTGCATCTGCCACAAAGGACACTGTTTTCAGGGAAACAGGAAAATTGGGGGAGCAACAAAAACAATATGAGTATTTCTTGATTACCACTGTAAGGATGTAACAGTTGCATTTTGAGATTATTAAAGTGTCTCAAGGATTTTTCTATTTTTGTCCTTTCTTTTTTGTTATTTTGTATGCCATTATTTTAGAGATCACAGAGAGTGAGATAGAAAACCACTTAGGGCATCATAATCTTTCTCAGCATAAGCTCCTCTACATTGTGAGTAAGTAGTTCGATTTCGCCCCAAATAGAAGAAGATAATTTGGTTTATGAGAAGCTGCAAATGGAATATTTATTTCACTGATAAAAATCCCTTTTTGAGAAACAAGGGCTTGTTAGACTTTGCTTGAATTTTTATAAAATATTTTTAAAATATTGCTGAAGTTGGCAACTATATCCAATTCCCTTGAAGTACAGAATGCCATTTAGAAAATCAAGTTTTGTCCATGTTTCGTCATGTTTTCTATCTAGAATTCTTTTAGTTCCTTGTCATCTGCCTTTGAAAGCAGGTTGCAGCTCAACTCATTTTAATTCATATAATTAATATAAGCATTTCACGTAGCTTTGCATCTCTCTATCCACATTACTTACGGCATGAGATTAATTAAGCAGACTCTTTCATTTGTTTGTTTTCAAGACAACACTGAGATTTGCTTGCATTTTGCTGTACTCAGATACTTAGCAATATTCTAGCCAAAGCTATGCCCTGAACTCTGACTTCTTTTCTCTATTTCTGTTCCTGTTGTTTTGTAAAGGAAAACTGTGTTTCCTTTTATACTTGCTCTCGGCCAAGTTGTCTTTGCCCTTAGATCCTCTGTGTCGGTGCAGAATGCACGTGGCTTTAGGGACTTCCTCCATCAGAACCCCAGAGGTGTGTGGCAGGGTATGTGGAGGGAGTCTGCCCACACCTCCTGCGGAGATCATAACTTCTAAGAATTTGCATTCTTAAAGAAGCTGTCTAGATGTTTGCTTTTGCACAAGAAACTTTAGGGCCATAACTGCCTTTCTGGCAACCTCCACTGTGTTTATACTACAGCCAAAAGGGTCTCAAAATGCAGCTCTGGCCTTTTATCATTCCAAGTCAGCCTGTCTTCTGCTCTCACAGAACCCAGAGGGTCCTAGGAGAATAGCGGTATTCTCATGTTGCAATAGGATTCCAGTTCCCAAGAAGAATTTTTATACCTTCATTTTATACTTCATCTTCAACACATTCGCATATCTTCCAATTTCACATTTGTGTAATTCGCTGGTTAATGCTTTGTCTCCCCTGTTCTGGCAGGGCAGAGACTGTCTGTTTTTGCCCAGCACAATACGTGAACACGATAGACACCTCTTTATGAATGAATGCTGTCACTGACTGAGCACTGAGTATAACCAGCCAGCCTCCTCCCTTCTCCAGCTCATAGACTATTGAAAGAGCCAGCCAGTGAGTGAGTCATTACAAGGCAAAGAGATAATAATACTTGACGATAATACAAAAGCATGGGCTGGAGCCAAGAGTTTGTCCTTGGAAGAATCTAGAAAGCAGCATTTAAGCTATGAAGTTCTACAGTGAGAATCACGGCTATTTTTTTAGCTAATTCTTTCTCTTTCAGTGCTTGAATTTTATTTTTTCTTGAGGGGTATGTGTTCCCCTGTCTATTCTCAGCACTGAGAGAATCCATGACATCCAGCCCATGACCATGCCTTTGGTATGCCCTTGGTTTGCCAAGGAGGGGACAAGGAAGGAGAACAGCATCTTGGCTCCTGGGTCACCTCAGTGGGTATTAGAGTACACAGAGGTCATTTCCCTTCTCTGCCACTTGCTACCTGTGGAATCCCAAACACATTTTAATTTATCTCCCCAAGTCTCCATGTCATTATATGTTAAATGGAATAATACAATTTGTCTCACAGGGTTGTTATGGGACTAAGTGGAATAATGGCCGTGAATGGTACCTGGCATCTAGATGACAAGTGTTTAGTAAGTGTCATATTTGTGGTAGTAATCATGATACTGTGGAAGTAGAAAGAGAACGAGCTATTTTAGGATAGTCTCTGAGAACATCACAAAGAAAATACTAACGGAAGGATATTAAAAATTATTTTTTTCTTGCCACCAAGAATAGCAATCCCATTGTCAAAAAGAATTTTTTACTTTGATATTTAGCCACAATCTCACAGTATAGTGATACTCTCATCTTACCATTCTTCTCCTGTCTGTAGTTTACTTGATTATCTGAAGTACATAGGCTTTGCTCAATTATAATTGTAGGTGTCCTAATGGCTTCCTATCAGTATGGATAAGAGTTGATTACCTGTATCAGAATTACCTGAGAGTAAATTAGAGGTGGAATATAAAAGTGCCCTAATAATTCACTCTCAGTGGGCCTCTCCCATATTGGAACATTTTGCTCTTTTGATGGATTTCAACTTGGATGCCCCTTCCATGGAAGACTATTCTGAAGTAGCTACTCAGCCCCTGAGCCCATTTTCTTTCTCTGCACAGCACAAATCTCTGTTTTCCGGTTTGTTTATTCCTTCACTCTTTTGTTCATTCGCTGTTCCCTACAAATGTCAGTTCCCCAAGAATAGGAACCAATCCTATTCCATTATAAAAGATGACTATTTTGAGCCCAGTGGTCCTGAGCCCTTCTGTGCGATAGCAAAGGGTATAATGGTGAGCAGAACTGGCCCGATCCTAGTAGACGCAGCCGTGAGGGAGACACTCGTTGGTCAAAACAAACAAATGAAAATGAATAAGTATATCATTCCAAATTGTGGTAAGTGCCCTGAAAGACAAGAACCTTGTCCTAACTAAGGAATTGGGGAAGGTTTACCTGAGGAAGTATAACTTCGGTTGAGATCTGAAGAGTGACTGAGAGTCCCCTGAGTAGACGAGGGGCAAACATGGTGCTGATTGTGTGCAAGCACATGCTTGGGGAGGGGCTGCTTCAGGCCTTGTGGCAGCAACACAGCTTGTGATGGGAGCACATTCAGGAACTAGAGCAATGCCTCATGGGTTCATCACAAAAGGCAAAGTAGAGATGTGAGGTTAGAGAAAAATCTGGAGGTTGATGGAAAAGCCAGAGCCACAGAAAGGAATGGAGTGCCCTGCCATGTGGATGTCATCTCTTTTAAAGCCATTGGAGAAGATGAGAGAGAAAAGTGTCTGAGGCAGAGCCAAAGTTAGAATTAGATGTCACCAAGTTAAGGAAGAGCTAGTAGAGATGATTGAAAGTGATAGCCAGTGAAGAAGAAAGAAAACCAGAATTGAGTGTGGTCACAGAAACCAGACACAGACAGATTTCAAGAAGGAGGAAGTGGCCACCATGTTAATTCTACTGAAAAGTCAAGGAAGATACAAAGAAGGAAACGTCCCTTGAATAATACAGCAGCAGAGAGTTTGTTAGCGACCATGACAAGTGCTGTCCTGGGGTGTAACGGGGGCAGAAGCCCAAATGGAGTGAGTAGTGGACAGAACACAGGATGAGGAAGTGAAGGTAGCAACTCCAATCAACTATCTGACGAAGTTTAGAGAATATTCCCACAGGCACCAGAAGAAGAAATTTTGAGCCACCATGCTCATCCAATCAACAAAAACTTAATAAAATATCTATTCGTACAAAAACCCTTGAAAGAAACCAAACAAAACAATTCATACCCATCCAAATTTTTCTCTTGATCTTTATATTACTCTCCTGTATGGAAACACTTTGGAAGCGCGACCCCATAAAAAAATATCTTTCACTCTCTAAGACTTATTATCTGGTGTTTTTTCTTTCTTTCCTTCTTTTTATACCACAGAATAACAGATTAAGAAAATATGCCTTTGAACTGAAAATGAATGACCTAACCTATTTTGTGCTGGCGGCGGAAACAGAGTCAGATATGGATGAATGGATCCACACCCTCAACCGCATCCTGCAAATCAGTCCCGAGGGGCCCTCTCAGGGGAGGAGAAGCACGGAGCTCGCAGATCTGGGGCTGGGTGAGAGCAGAGGCATCCACTTCCCTTCCTTTGCAAAGTGTGACCTGTGCATTTGGGTTCATTTAAACTGCTAGTAACTGTGGTAGTTGTCAGGGCCCACTCATCCATCCCTGAGCTATTTGCTCCAGAAAATCTCCCTTAAATCTTGACTTTCACTGAATAGTGAGGGTCACTACACATAGGTATGATTTTGAGTTTACTGGCAATTATTTGAGGATGGAAGTCATTTGTCAGCAGTATTAAAAATGGACCCATGTGTGATGGGAGGTTACCTAAGATGGGGTAGTTGTGTTTCATAGCCTTTCATTTCATTTAATTAAGATGATATTATATGAAGACAAACTTGCATTACTTCCTTTTAGTTGAAAGATATCTTTAAAATAAAAAAAGAGGAAGGAAGGAAGCTATCTTTCATGAATGCTTTTTGGCCATACTGAGATCAGCTTATACATGACAGTTCCATAAATTTTGCACAATATTCAAGATCTTTATAAGATAAAAAACTTTTCTTTTTCCCATCCTTCTTACCTCTTAAGATTCTGATTCATTCTAGGAAAAGAAAAGAGAGCAAGAGAGAGGAAAGGACAGCAGATGAGAAAGGTAGAAAAACAGGTCTATAACCGTTTCACAGACGTGTGACATGTGAAAGACAAATTCACCTTCAGAGTTGGTCGCTCCTCACAAAGGAAAACTGTTTTAAGACCTTTTGCCCAGCACCATGGGATGTTAGAAACCAGAGCCTCTAAATTCTAGTAGTCTAAATATCATACGCTATCAAGTGAAAGAGGTATGGCGTCATGAGGAAGAAAACTGCAGTTGACTTTAACGCAACTACTATATACTGTGGTGGGTGTTTTACATTCATGATTTACTTAATAATGATCAACAAGAATATCAATGTTTATATAGTTTTAGAGGATTTAACTAACTGAAGCTAGAATGCTATCTTGAAATTGAGGGCCTGAGAGTCAGAATTATCCAAAATGTATATACATATAAGAAAACTTTCGTATGCATTGATAAAGTAAGCCATTACAACCCCAGGTATAAAGGTAGTATTAGAAGGACCAAGATCCCAAAATGACCATCAGGAGGTCTGATTTCCAGACCCAGATCTTGCAACGGTATGGAGTCCAAGAGCCAGGACACAATGAAGGCACCTGCTCACCAAGATCCACCCGGCATCCAGTTTTGATATGTCACAGCCTAGAGTAATGTGTGATTAATAAGTTACTTAGTAACCTCTCTTGGTGTATCTTTTCAAGATTCGCTGGATAATTCTATAACTTGTGAATGCACACCAGAGGAAACAGAGTCTTCAGAAAACAGCCCACACCCAGACTTCGCAAAAGTAATAAAGCTGACATTTTACTATGCAAATAAATTTGAATTACTTATAGTTATTGCTTTCATGGAAAAGATGGAAATGCTATATTTTAAGATTTAGACTAAGATAAACAACACTTAAAAATAAAAGAATGTTTTGATAAGATTTGTTGAGTGTTAATGGAGGGTATTAAAACAGTGTTAATACGAAGGAACAACTTCTTGGCCATGTGGATGGGGCCGGGCTGTAAGATTCTGGATACTTAGCTACCAAGAGCTAACACAGTTTTCTCTGTAGTACCTCACAGAAACTGAAGAGACTGTCAAAACAACTCGAAATATGGAGAGGCTAAATCTGTTCTCGCTGGATCCAGATATAGATGTAAGTCGGAATTCTTTCTAAGCAGACGTGACCTTGATCCACACACGTGTGGTTTATGATTTAGAATTCCCTTTTTTATGATGGGTGTTTGTTGAGAAAGACCTTCAACATTTTTTTTCAGACCTTGAAACTTCAGAAAAAAGACCTTTTAGAACCTGACTCTGTGATCAAACCATTTGAAGAAAAAGCTGCCAAGAGAATCATGATCATTTGTAAAGCTCTCAACTTAAATCTTCAGGGATGTGTTACGGAGAATGAGAATGATCCGATAACGAATGTAAGTTTCCCCCTATTACATCCTGTACGGATCAGCCAACATCACACCCCCCTCTGGCCAAAATCTTTTCTATTGTTGATAATTCCAGGCACTGAGTTCACACCCTCTAGTCTCTGAGGGAGTATGAATGACGGCATTTTCCACATTACAAAAGCGCACAAATTCTGAAGTGGAATTGTGAATATATTGCCATAAAACATTCCTCTTACCTTAAAGAAGAAGAAGCATCAAAGGGACTCTATTCTAGGGTCCTTTCCATTAAATCACACAGTGGTTCACAGTTTCCTAAGATATTATTTGTATCTTCTTGGTGGTACTTGAGATGGCTTTTAAATCAAATTTCTTATTTTAGTATTTATATGTTTATTTGAATGTATATTAGAGAATCTTTTAAACTATTAAACAAGCAAGTCAACTCTGTGATTTCATAACTATTAGTGCTTAAGACCAGGCTACATAGTGAATCAGGTGGAGTAATATTAGATAAATATTAAGTAATAGTAGAGGTGGTACATGGAAATGGGAGAAAAAAGGTGCTTCACTGATATTTGGGAACCACCACAGTGCTCTTTCAATCAACATGAGATTCCTTTTCCTACTAAGTAAGCTGTCTTGAGAGTTCTTAGGCTTCTAGGAGACAGTTCTATACCAGAAGAAAACTTATTTCTAGATCCATGATATAAGTCACATTTGCTTTTACAAGACAGAATAGTAATAAGTTTTCTCTACTTCTTGAGTACATGCAATCCCATGCATGTCTCTATACGTAGGACGCTTGTTAGTTGTAAGTGAGTGGCTGGCAGGAAGGACGTACTCTTCCAGAAAACTTTCATACCTGCTGCCCTTGGGTCTGCAGGCAACACACTGATCCTCTGAGCCTTCTTTCCCCTGTGTTAGCAGGATAATGATTCATGCTATGGACCTCAGATTTAGTGAGAAGAACCGAGGAACCTGTGCCTCACTTGGGTCAGAATGCCTGAACTTCTCCCCAGCAAGTTCCGCCATGCTGGGCAAGAGGCTTACCCTCACCCTCCTCTTCTGTAAACAGGATAGTAATAGCAGTAACTATTTCAAATGGTTGTTGTGAGAATTAAGTGAAGTAACATATGGAAAGAACTTAGATAATACTTGGTGGACAGTGAACAGTGATTACATATTAACTCTTATTTCAATATGTTGGAAATGTCTTTGAAATTTATGAATACTGTGCAGCCAACGTATTGGTATTTTGAGTGTTGCTTGTGAGAATCTTGTTGACAAGTAAGCTAAAATCGAGAGGTATCACCAGGAAGAATCTTCCCCCAGAATGAAACTTTCTCCTATTTTATAACTGTAATTGTGCACTAGGTGTTTGAGTAAATGTAATCACCTGGAGGTCACGTTTATTCATCTCTCAGCCAATACTTAATCAGTACGCCTCCTGGGAGCCAGACTTGTTCTAGGTACTGGGGAACAGCGGGGAACAAGATAACAAGCCCTCTGCCCTCTTGAAGATCGATTCTTTTTGGAAAGAACAAACAGTACATTAAAAAAAAAAAAAAAGACAAGTAAATTAACACGATAATCACAACTTGTTCACAGTTCTTTAAAATGAATCAGTATGACAGATGAGATGCAGAGGAACTGGGAGACAGGTTCTTCTGGGTAGGGTGGTCACAGGAGGCCTCTCTCAGGAGGTGACAGTTGAATAGAGACCTAGAGGGTGAGAAGGATAAAAGGTCAGGTCAAGGGAAAATATTCGAGGTAGAAGAAAGAGCAAGTGGGAATACCCTGAAACAACTAAGTGTTAGCAAGTTCTAGGAACAGGAAGCACGTACCGAGGGGAAGGGCAGACCAAAACATATGGAAGGAACAGTACAAGGTAAAATAATGTAAAACAGGAATCAGAGAAGTTTGGATTTATCCCGAGTGGAGGCTAGAGTGATTTAAAACACTTTCAAATGGTGTGGTTCAAATTCTATTTTTTAATGATCCCATCAGAAAAAAAAAAAAAAAATGGATTGGAGGAAATAAGAGTTGACTAGGGATAGTAGATCGGAGGCTACCGCGATAGTTCATTGAACAGTTTAGACTGGGACTGGAAGGGAAGAAGGAGACAAATGGATGGATTTGACTGATGTTGCATAAATTGAATCGACATTGAATCGATTTCTCTGATCCACTGAATATACAGGATAAGGGGAAGGAATATTTCAAGGATGAGTCTCTGGTTTTTGCTTTGAACACTTCTATGCAAGATGGTACCATTTACTAAGAGGACAAGACTAGATGAAGACCAATTTGGGTGATATTGGGTGATATTTGAGTGATACTGGCCAAGAATTCCATTGTGGGCATGTGAGGTTGGACAGACCTACTAGATATCCAACAAAGACGTACATTGGGCAGATTCAAAAACAAGTTCAGAACGCAAGGGAGTGGCCATGAATGAGACATAAACTTAGAAGTCAGTGACCTGGAGGGACATATTTGGGAATTTCTGTGTGCATAGAAAAAGAGCCAGAAAACAAATATTTAACAGATGAATAGAGGAGTGACCAAAGAGGTCTAAGAAGGAATGGCCATTGAAATAGAGATAAACCAGAAAAGAGTGGGTCCTAATGCCAAGAGAGAAAGTGTCACCTGTGTGGAATGGGCTCATGAGCCGAGAGTGACAGCAAGCCAGAGAAGGGCCCAGCAGCTGTGGCCACATGGAGGATGCCAGGACTATAGCGAAGAAATTTCCATGGAATGAAAGGGTTAGGAAGAGCATCAAAACATTTATTCAGGATTAAAATTTAAAAAACAAAAGAAAACAAAAGAGAAAGACTAGAAACTTGCTTCTTGAAACTACTTGGATATATCAAGAAAATATAACCCAAATCCTAATGGCATTTAACCATCTTATTAAATAAAAATAAATGATTTTTGGTTTTTGATTTTTGGTGTTCGTTTGTTTTTATCTAGGCACAGCCTTAAGTGTAATTAAAAAATCCAATTTAGAAACTGAAACTCAAAGATAATGGGCTTTTCTTTCCAGTGCCCGGCAAATGACTCCTTCCACATGGATTCCTTTTTTTGTACTAAAACTCATATTCAGAAGTGTAATGTTTGTATTTGGGCCAGTCTCGCCAGGCATGAGAACATGCCCAAGTTCAGAACCGCATCAGTATGCCCTTTTATGTCTATAAATCCAGAGGGACAAGTTGATTTGAGATGCTTTAAATGCCCATATTGTTTTTAATTTATTTTAAAGTTGATACAAATGTTTTAAAAAATGGAAGATGACTTGGGAAAAAATAATTTCATCATGTTTATGAACAATAATACAAAAAACTAATAAAATAGCCTCACCTAAACTCCACAGTAATTTTTTATGTAATGGCATTGTCTTTAAAATTTTCTGTATATTATTCAGTGACACTCTTTTGTTAATGCAGCTGTTTTTAAACTCGTCATTTTAAATTCTGTGAGCATATTTTTAAGTTAATCGAAATACTTCTCCCGGTTGCTGAAGAACCAGCTCCTGCATTTAATGAATGAACTTCTGAAAAGACTCCCTCAAAGAACTTTTCCATGATGAGGAAACAATACTTGACAGCATGTAATCTTTTAGTCAGTCCGTTGAAAACCAAATTCAAGTTGATGGTTTTCTAGTACAAACTATTTCTTTGAAAATAGCAATTGATTCCAAAAATCTGAACAAATAAGCCTACTTCACAGCAGAGTTACTTTAAAATTTTGTGTTCTTGATTCTTTTAAGAAAATACAGAATTCTAAACATAAGAAGCCTATGACTTAATTTGTTAGGCTTTCAAGTCCCTGATTAAACAAATCCTTATTGAAAAGCCAGTGATTCAAAAAGTAAGATTTGACATTTAAGTTGAAAAGGTGGATTGGAAGAAATAAATGAATCACTGTATGAGCTTTAATTTCTGATGGATTATCAAAATAGGTAATTTATTTCCATTCACCAAGCAGAAATGAAAATCAAAATGCCCCAATTCATGAAAAATAATAAGATTTTTTTTTTCTTTGACCTTCAATGTGTTTTGAGCTCCTACCTGAGTTATTTTCACATAATTTTTGCATTTTCAATTCCTGGCAGATGACCACTACTACAAACCAAAAGTTTTTCTAAACTAAATTAAATTGGTAAAATATACAACTTTTACTTTTTAATTATCTTATTTTTTAATAATTTATTGAGTTTCATTTTATATGTGTAGTTCTGTTTTTAACAGTAAGGGAGCTGGCAAGCACTGCTAATATTAAGGAATTACACAATAACCCTGTAATAAGCTAGCCATATTACTATGTTTCAAAGCCTGTGAGATACCTGTTAAACATTCAGTACAATCTGCAGCATGAGTGAGTATGTACAATGATGAACATAATGTGATTTTTGTATGTAACCTGCTTGTCCACAGAACATCTGCTGGTAAGCATCCATTCAAAATTAAGTAGCATAAACAAAAGTAAAAATGTTTTTTGTAAGCATATTCTATTTTTAGAAACCCATAGTTAATTATATGTAATTATATCTATTTGCATGTTTATAATTATATGTGTGTATGTACCTATGTCTAATATGTATGTAATTACATGTGCATATGTTTATTTACTTCGCTCCTTGTTTCTTTTAATTTCTGTTGCATTTGATGGTTGTCTAGTTGAAAATCCCTTCTCTCTTGAATCTTTCTTCTTTGATTTCTGTGATACTCTGGCTGTATGAAAATTGCCATTTGCTCTCTTTAAATCTCTCTCCACTCCCCAGTCTCTTTTATAAACTGCTTTCCCTTCTCCATCTCAATCCTTTGCATGCTGATATTTCCTGGGATACCGTTGCGATTCTCTTCCCCTTATCTCATGGCTTAGACAGGAGCCCACATACAAAACTGCCCAGCCCAGTTTCCTTGGCTGAGCTCAAAACTCCTATCTCCAACTATGATTGGAATGTCCTATAGATGACTCTGTATGTACCATCCAGAACTCACCTCTGTACCTTTATCGTATATATTAGTGAATGACATTGACACCCACTTAGTTTGTTATGTACTCAAACCTAGGGCTTTTCTTTTATTCATGTGTCCCCCTGAGAACACCTCTCCAACCAACCAGGACACCCAGTGGACTTTTGCATCCTTTGATTGTACCTTCTTAATATTCTTCAAATGCATCTCCTACAAATTCATCCTTTCGTGTTCTTTATATTCTTTCATGACTTTATGACTTTGAAAAAGTCATAAAAAAAGTCATGACTTTCATGACTTTATGGTCACTCAACCAATCATAGATGTCCATTCTAATTTTACCAGAGGTAATTTTTTTTTTTTTTACCGGAGGTCCTGGCATCGAGCTCCCACCCCCACCCCCACCAGGCAAGCTACATGCTCAGCGGGCTACCCGCTCAGCTGCGAGTTGATTTCTCCCTCCTCCCTCTGCTCCTCCCCCCCCACTGCTTCTGTGTGCACTTTCTCTCATTCTCTCAAATGAATAAATAAAATCTTTAAAAAAGAAAAACTCAACCAAGAAACTTTCCCTTTCTTTCCCATCTTCCATTCTCTTCTCATTTTCTCTTTATTTCATATCTTCCCTTTCCTTCTTAGCATGGTGGCGAGAGGTGGAGGGGCAGTCACACAGAGCCTTGGAGCATGCAAGAACTCCATTTGATAAGGGGCAGAAAGCCGTGTGGAGGCACAGAATCCTTGCCCATGGTCTTGACAGGATCTGGGATGCTGGGCACGGTGATACAGAGCAGGCAATTAGAGAAGGTAGCTATGGTTCGGAGACTGGTTACTTTAAGCCAGTAAGTAAATTGAACAAATAAGGAAATAAGGAAATAGGAAATAACAAGAGCCAAGTCTTTCACTATTAAAGGAAAGAGTTACATGAACTATGAATAGGGGAAAGGCTCAAAAGAAGCCTCTGGATTTGAATTGGAAATACAAGTTTCAACATGAACTTATGAGTTTTTAATAAATATTCATGTACAGATAGAGATAAAGAAATCATTGTAGATGTGAATGTTACGTGTGTGGACACCTGCATGTGTATGCGTGTGTGGACACCTGCATGTGTATGCATGTGTGTGTAGATGTGTGTGTATGTCCCAGTAACCCTGAGCATAATGAGCACTGAGATCCTAGTTTCTAAATGTCACCCTCACGAAAAGGAAGCAGAGCTCTATGGAGAAATGACGGGAGCACTGATAGTATAAGACGAGTATAGAACATCTTGTTGAGTAAAGAAGTGCCCCCCAAAATTATGGGACCCACCAAAAAGACACAGGAGCTACCTCTAGCCAAATCTGGGACAATTTGAGCATCACTATAAATAATGATGGTAAGAGATTGAAATCTGTTGAATAAAATAATAGTAATCCATGAGTCTATACTTATATGTATGTATGTATAAAGAAATAAATAAATAAGAAAGGAAAGCTTATCATTACAGTAGAATACCAATGAATAAAGGTAGAAGGAATAATGGAACTAGAAAATCACCATTGGTAGCCATCATAGTTGTAGTTGATTCCAGGGGGAGTGACCAACGGTAGGTTAGGTTTGATGAGTATCAAGACATGGGGTAGTCTCAGAATATTTCTTTAAAACTGCTGCTCACTTACCACTTGAAATATCTTATTGATATGAAAAATATTATGTATAAATAGTCATTTATCTACTGTTTTCTTATATAATATACTGAAGGGACAACTGCAGGTGTAATGATTTTATAACAAAACCACCGGTTCTTTATTTTTCCTGCAGATTGAGCCTTTTTTTGTGAGTGTGGCACTTTATGACCTCAGAGACAGCAGGAAGATTTCTGCCGATTTTCACGTGGATCTAAATCACACTGCTGTCAGGCAGATGCTCTCAGGGGCTTCCGTGGCTTTGGAAAATGGAAACATTGACACTGTCACTCCCAGACAATCAGAAGAACCTCACATCAAAGGATTTCCAGAGGAATGGCTAAAATTTCCAAAGCAGGTTGTACTTTTGTTTACTTGTGATGGCACCAAAAATGCTTGTTTCGTTCTCATCAAAAGATTACATCGCATGAACAATGAATCTTGGAACACTGAAAAAATAAAATTAAATTTAAAAAAAAAGATTACATCAGTTTCTGAAATAAAAATTCCCTTAAAGGTGTCCCTTAAAAAAAAAGTGAAATTTTGTAAATG
Organism: Potos flavus; assembly: GCA_028534135.1. Taxonomy (NCBI): domain Eukaryota; kingdom Metazoa; phylum Chordata; class Mammalia; order Carnivora; family Procyonidae; genus Potos; species Potos flavus. Next base: position 161,790,264 of record CM052883.1, on the reverse strand, counting down.
TCTTCAATATGCTTCCGTAGACTCTTACTAGCTTTTTCTTTGTACATAGGCTATATTTTCTGTAAGCAATCCGCATTCTGAAATTGTTTTCGTGGCCAAAATTGAAAAAGTACTGATGGGGAACATTGCAAGTGGTGCTGAACCTTATATTAAGAATCCAGACTCCAACAAGGTAATGCATAATCTTTTCCATAAATAATTTAAATTGCTTTCAAGATATAAAATTACCTTGCCTTGATGAATTATCAAGCTTGGTAAAAAGTAAGTCTTGAAATAGACACTTCTTAGTGAAATGAATATCCATCAGGAAAATTTGAAAGTTTTTATTCTTGGTTTATGTTTTTGACTACTGGTAATCTATTAGTAGAAATAAACATAAATGTGGACAAACTTTAACTCCAAGGATCAAAGTATTAGCAATAATGAAAAGTTAGGATTAATCTGATTTAAAAACAAGTGAATACATAGTTTACTGATGATGAACTAAGTGAAAAAGTAAGGTAGATAATTTTATACCAAATAATACTAATACACCTAAGTGAAGAAAGAGGAAATACTGAAAGTTCTTTGAATGGTGGGACTTCGGGAAATTTTTTCTTCCTTTTCTCTTTTTTTTTTTAAACCTATTTTATTTTATTTTTTGAGAGAGAGGGTGCATGAGGCAGGGGGAGAGGTAGAAGGAGAGAGAGAATCTCCAGCAGACTCCCCACTGAGTGTGGAGCCTGACCCGGGCCTCGATCTCACTATCCTGAGATCATGACCTGACCCAAAATCAGGAGTCAAAGCTTAACTGACTGAACCACCCAGGCGCCCTTCTTCCTTTTTTTCCTATAACCATACTCTCTTTAATAATCAAATGTTACTATTTAATAGAAAAGAAATATTAAATGTCTCTATTTTTCACATAAAGGAAATACATTGGGGAAAAAATGCCTAACCATTGAATTTGAGCATGTGTAACCTTTTAGGGCCGTGTTCAGCATATTTATGAGATTTGGGGCTTGGCAAACTATGACATGAGAGCCAGATCCACCTGCCACCTGTTTCTGTAAATAAAGTTTTATTTAGACAGTTACACTGATTCATTCATGGATTGTCTATGGCCATCTTCCCGCTAAAGGGGCAGAGTTGAGAAGCTGCGACATAGACCATGTGGTCCACACAGCCCAGTATATTTACTGTGTGACCCTCTGCAGAACAAGTTTGCCAGCCACTGCCATCACGAATAAAAGCATAAGACAGACTGTGAGTGCAAATTTGAAAGCACTTTCCATTCAATGTTTTAAGGTCTTTCAAGTCTGAAATAAAGGGAAAAAAGTTGGCATTCCAAGATAGGGGTATTTCCTATATTTGAAATTTCCAGAGTGAAAATTCCAGAACACAATACAGTAGGTCCAACACAGAGGACAGTGTTTGGCTCTTTACAGGATAGAGTCTGCAGGTCATTGAGGCAGAATTTTGGAGTTTCGATGTAAGATAATATGGAAAAGTATGTATTAGTATTTTACTTGGACAGTTTGTAAAGAGGTGTTCTAAACAATATTTTGATTTCTTTTTCCCTCAGTATGCCCAAAAGATACTAAAATCCAACAGGCAGTTCTTCAGCAAGTTGGGGAAATACCGCATGCCCTTTGCTTGGGCGGTAAGGTAGGTTGACAACTACAATCAACAGAATAGTAATGCATTTATAGTCTGCATTGGAAGCTTCAGTTTGAACATCTCTCTGTTACTTGGTATTTTTTTTTAAGATTAATTTATTTATTTTAGAGAGAGAGAGAGAGAGAAAAACCCGGCGTGTGCACAAGCAGGGGGAGGGGCCGAGGGAGAGAGAGAGAGAGAGAAGAGTAGACTCCTCGCTGAGTGCAGAGCTTGACATGGGGCTCGATCTTTTATTTTTCCCTCCCTTCTCCTATGATCCTCTGTCTTGTTTCTCAAATTCCTCATATCAGTGAGATCATATGATAATTGTCTTTCTCTGATTGATTTATTTCACTTAGCATAATACCAAAAGAGGATCATAGGGGAAGGGAGAGAAAAATAAAATAAGATGAAATCAGAGAGGGAGACAAACCATAAGAGACTTTTGACTATAGGAAACAGGCTGAGCATTGCTGGGAGGGAGGGAAGGAAGGAGGGGATGGGGTAACCGGGTGATGAACATTAAGGAGGGCACATGATGTAATGAGCACTGGGTGTTATATATGCAACTGAAGAATTACTGAACTCTACCTCTGAAACCAATGATACACTATATGTTAATTTAATTGAATTTAAATAAAATAAGATTTAAAAAGAGGAAAAACCTGGCACAGACATAAGGAAGAAAGGTCAGTAACGGATAAACCAAAAGAACTTTAAAAAGTTAATTGGTGCTACAAAGTAAGACAGCCTTGTAAGTACTCACTTGAGTATTGGTGACATTGTCCCAGTGGCGGTAACTTTAAAATCAGACAGAATTTGTTACTTTTTCCATTTTTAGGTCTCCCAATACCCAGGGATGAGCATAACCAGAGTGACTCAACCAATATTTGTTATCACTTTGAGGTTGTTCCTAGAAGTTGGGGGCAGGTGGATGGGAAGGGAAAGGTGAAAACATGAGCAGACAGACTTACACAATCTCCAGGAATGAGTTTGCCCTAAGGCAGCTCTGTCATAAAGAGACCAGGCTCAGGGGTTGGACAGACATGGTCCAAATCAGGCCACCACTTATGAATAACTTCAGGCAAGTTTCCTCTCTGGGTCTCAGGGTCCCATCCACAGAATGAAGCTGACAACACCCACCTCGTGGGCGTTGGGTGCGATCTCAGATACAAAAGCACTTGGCATAAAGTAGATCACACATAACACCCTGTCTCTCTTGTGTCTCTCTCTCTGCAGGGACAGCTAATGCCAGCCTCTAATGCATGGAACAGATAGTATTTGAATATATTGAATGCTTTATGTTGAATTTCATTGTTTTTATTTCTCTGCTTTCTCATATTGATAAGTATTCTCGGTTCTCACAAGAAAACCCATTGGAGCATGTAGAGGCAAGGTTTCCCCTGGCAAGAGTGAAATATAGCAAAATTATAAGGGTGAACATGTTTTCTCTTAAAGGCTCCAGAACTTTCGTAAGGTTTTAGAAGCAGGTGTTTGACAGCCAGAGCTGGTTTTGAAATCTCAATTCTACTTAGTTGCCAAGCGACCTTAGACAAGTACTCATAGTCTGTCCTTACCTTATTGGTGTTGTGTTTTTTTTTTCAATGTACAGAAGAGGACTGATAACATCTAATTTACTGTTGCAGGGATTAAGGAGCACAGATATGTCCCCAATAAAAGACAGCCATGGTTACAAGTCACTATTCTTATATGATTATTATTAAGTCACTTGTAGAGCCAATACTTTCTGCAACAAGTCCCCCTTTCTGGTAAATTTGGGGCAGTGAAGAATAATATGGGGAAAAGAAGGGGAAGAATTACCACTTACTAAGCAGGGAGGAGAAGAGGTAATAATTGTACTGTGAAGTTGTCTAGTAAAATATGCTGGAAGAATGACAGTAAAGTTTCCAGGGAGACTGGCGATGTTACTGGCTATTGAAGTAATTATGTCCCGGACAGGAAAGCCAACAATACTACAAGCTCATGTTACATTAATGCCTGATGAGTGGTTTGGTTGTAGGCTGGGAAACAGGAGACACCACCAATTTGTGTATATAAACATACGGCTTGCATATACATAAACCTCTCTGCCATCTGAGAAAAAATGGTTGGCAGCACAGTTCTAAAGATTTCATGTTAAACCGCTTGGAATAACTAATCACAAAAATAAGTACAAGATGCAGCCAAAGAAGATTTTAATTTCCTCTTCCCAATGTGGAAATTGCTTCGAATGAATGGTGACCGAGTCAGAGGAGGGCTTTTGGTCTCTCGAGCCATTTTGATATAAACTAGCCTGCTGACATATTTCAGTCCTCTGGTTGTCTGGCCAAGTTTTTTCCCACTATATTTTCTAGATTGCTGTTTGTCTGACGATATAGCTTTAAGTGTACTCTAAAACATGTTGGCCCTTAAATCAACTGCCACTAAAAAGCATAGAATGGACAATTTAGCTTATGACCATATTTTTACCCAGATCCAACCCATCCCACCCGCTGCTGCATGCACAGACGCTCATCACTATCAACAGTTTCTCTGTAATGAATTTGGTGTGTTTTCTTATTTTCGGCACCAGCTGTACTGCTGTTTTATGGTTTTAAAAAAAAAAGGTTATTCTTGGAGGAGGTAAAGAGAACTTATTCAGATGGCTACAGTGGGTATTTTGCACTGTTTGATTTGGGATAAAGTCGACCCTTACCAGTGTGTCTGGTTGTTAAAGGGAACTCTTTCCATGAATATTGCCCCCACAATCATATGTGCCCAAATGCACGCCAGGACTCTGATTTCTTTTAATCCCTCTTACGCAATATTCTGAGTAGACCAGGGCACAACCTTGGATTTTCATTAAAATTGAACAAAACTAGAAGAACAATTTCCGCCTTCTACCTATATATTTACAGAAGGCACACAGTGCAGCAGCGTCCCCAATATGTGGTTATCCAACCACTGAATCCTTCCAAGTGACAAAAACTCAGATGCATCCCACAGGGGTGTCTTCCATCTTTTTATAGCTCAACTGATTAAATAATTCATTTTTTAAAAATATATTTAAACTGCCTGACAATTTCTTTTAATGTTTTATCTTGCATTAGCCACAAAAAGTACACCCTATTCTTTCGATGGGTCACAGCTATTCATGCTTCTTAGGAATGAGGCTCTGGGGGATACCTAAGCTGCTTTTCCTTCAGGCTAAACTGTGTGTTTTCTTCAGTCATGCCCCACATGTCGTGGTTTTGAGACCCTCACCTTATACTGATCATTGCCCAAGTGTGGCAGCTGGAACAAGGCACAACATCCCAGCCATCCTGAAGCCATCTGTGTAAATGAGTCTGTTCTCTGTTCTCTTGCCAGTTAGCATATTTATTGAGCAAGACCAGTGTGTATGGCTCTGTGAGCAGTATTTCTCCAGGTTCTGTGCTCTTCATTCTCTTTACAATGTGTCCAATGTAAGTGAGCTCTTTCCAGGACAGAGCTGTGGCTAAAAGCAAAAATGAGTTATACAACTCATGTCTATTGATACATTTGTAGTGACTGGTTAATTAAACACACACACACACACACACACACACACACACACACACACTACTCAAGTTCAGTTCAACCTCCTCCTGTGTTGTAAATACATTGTGTTGGTTTCAACACATCATGCACACAAAAACCTTGTATAATATTTGAATAAATATAATCTTCGAGTTAGGTATTTTCATTCTGCTCCCCCAGTGTTATTTGAGAGGGGATCTTTTTCCCCTTCCCTGACCACTCAACAGAGAAAAATGAGCAGAAAGGTGGAAGCAGCCTAAAATTGTCATTCTGGCCCATTTTCTGTATTATTTGACACTAAAGCTCTAGGATCAGATATCTATCTAAATGGCCACTTCTGCCTGTGTGCCTGTGTATTGAAATCTTTGGTTAATTTAAAGAGTAACAAAAGAGTCTAGTCAAGTTCCTTAAGTCAGAAGAAATAAAATTCAGCAGCTCTCTAACATTAATGAAAAATTAATTACACACAGGTCTAATTTTTTCGGTAGGCATGGAGTGTGATTAATTATGAGGAAGAAACACTAACCTTAATTGTGCTATGTATACTTGCTTGTATTGCCTGACATTACTATACTATTTGGACAAAAACAACAATTTGTGTGCTCTAACTAAATCTATCTCATTCCAAGGAAATGGACCAAAGAAGAAAATAAATGACATTCATTAATTTAATACAAAATTCTGACTCAGTTGTTCTTCATTTGATCTTTGTCTCTGTCCTAAAATTTAGGACATGGGCACATCTATCTCCAGGAAAGTGTTTCAAGAGTCTGGCCCTCTAGACCCACACACACACATAACCTTATCTTTTTTCCACTATTCGTAAATTCAGATGGCACTACCCAAACTGAGATGGCCCTGGCTTGCCCAGAAAATAATGAAAAAAGGACTGACCTATTCTTATTCCTCTCCTAATACTCCAAGGTTTGATATGTTACTAAATCATAAATAAATGTAGTTGTAATATAGGTGGGCTGCTGTCTCTGTAGATACTGAATTGAAAATAAAGAGTTGAAGATAACAAAGATAGTGTTTAAATGAAACTTTTGCCTAAGAAGTTTTCTTGTCTTTTTTAGTTCATTAGTTCCTGCAGTTTCTTCCATTAAAAATGGGAAATTGAATCATTTGTCACCTTAAAAACACAACTTGGTAAACAATTTTCACATGCCAACCTGAACAAATATAATTTTCTTTCAGATCAGTATTTAAGGACAACCAAGGAAATGTGGACAGAGACTCAAGATTTTCACCATTGTATAGACAAGAAAGTAGCAAAATTTCAACAGAGGACTTGCTAAAACTAGTGTCAGATTATAGAAGGTAGGATTTTTGGATAGTCTTGAAATTAACATGAATCAGCTACATTGCTACTATTGATTTATTAACTCTGCATAAACGGTATTTGATTACCTGATTCTCGAATGTCCAAACTCTTCCGGAAAGTAGATCCTTTGCAGATGACCTCACTTATGCCTGAATGACACAACAAAAGTAAACTTGCTAGAATTATATGGAAGAAGTGTGAAACCATGTAAGTTAACTATTATGGCCATGTAACAGCTCACCCCAAAACTTAGTGGCTTAAAATAACATCACTTATCAAAATTTGGGGAATAGAACCAAAATACAAGTGGAAGTTTATAACCTTATATGTTTATGTTAGAAAAGAAGAAAAGTTCCAAATTAGTGGGATAGTCTTCCAAATTTAAGAGGGTAAAGAAGAAAATAAGATTAATTAATGAAAAAGATAAAAAAAAATACATAGGAGAGATTATTGGGTCTTGAAGCGGATCTTGATTTCACAACCTTGAAATCATGATCTGAGCTGAAATCCAAGAGTCAGACGCTAAACCAACTGAGCCACCAATGTGCCCCTCCAGTTTCCATTTTTATTTCTTCTTTGGTCGTGAGTTGTTTTAAAATATGTTTTTCTTTAAATTTCTAAATGTATGAGAGTTTTCTAGTTATCTTTAAAAAAGTTTATTTCTAATTTCAAATTGTATTACAATAAAAGAATCTTTTGAAATTAAAAAAAAAAAAAAAAGAACATCACTTACTTTCCGGAGTTCGTAATTTGAACACGGTTAGGTGAGGAGAGCTTGCCTCTTCTGCACATGGCATCAGCTGGCAGAGGTCAAATGGAGACAGAGGATCAACATTCAAGATGGCTCATTGAATGACTGGCAAGCCGACATTGGCTGTCGATTAGGAGCTCAGCTGGTGCTGTGGACTAGAGACCCTTGTTCTTCTCCATGGGACCCTCTCCATGAAATACTATGGCTTCCTCATGGAAGGATAGCTGGCTTCTAAGACTAAGTTTCCCAAGGGACAGAAAATGATCTTAAGACCAGAACCTTGAAACTGTCACAGTGTCATTTCTGCCGTAATATACTGTCGAGCTATCATTCAGCCTAGATTCAAAGAAAGGAGACATAGATGTCTCTGAATAGGAAGAGTGTTCAGGAATTTTAGAACTATGTATTGAAATTCCACAGAGCAATTCAGTGCTGTGAGTACAATAATTCATAGTATTTCTGTCATTCAGATGCTTTTGGAAAAGACAAAGAAAGTGCTAAAAGAAGAAAAACTTTATAAAAGCTACAGCATTTTTTAAATTTTTTTAAATGTATCATCATGCATTCAACATCTGGTGATGATAAGATCTCTCATGATAAGCGATTTACCTTAAACTGTTACCCCCCTGACACCCACAGGATTGAATATTTAACAATCAGCTCTCACGTGCTGGGAAGGGCTGGGTGGACCCACCACTATAATTATTCTACCTATTAGGTCTCCTAGAAGGGATAACACTTGAAACTGTTATCAATTTCAAGGAACTTTCACCTTTCTCAAAAGGACGATAGGTCAGAAGGTTTTGGTAGAGAGGGAGAGAACTGGAGTGAATGTGGGGCCAGGGATAGGTGGTGAGAGGATGTCTGCACACATTCATGAAGCAGGGGTATGGCAGAAGAACCAAGGTCAGGGAAAGGCTCCTTGTCCTTGATTGTTGGTGAAGAACGAACAAGCAGACTGTCTGCTTAGCAATTGTAGCAAAGACCAGCCTTGTCCTCAAGACTTCTTAAGAGTCTTTAGGAAAGTAAATCACTTTAACCAATTCAAATACTAGAACTTTTTGTTAACAAAAAACAATCTACTTGCTCTATTTACTATTGTACTCGTTTGGTCATTTATATAAATGTTACCTGAAATAAGGTACAAATAAACTAAAACATTCTTCAGAATATCTGTAACTTGACCCCTCACTGATTTCTATTTTTATTGGCAATATTACATAAATTTTAGTTTTCAATATAAAGCCAGCTCAATGAAACTATTCACAAGGTTGTTTAAGGTTGTACCGTTTACCGTTATCAAAGCTCAGAATTATAGTTGACTCATTTTCTTGATGACTAGAATAATTCAGTGTATGTGTGTGTACATATGTGTTTCTGTTTCCTACTTTCACAGAGCTGACAGAGTAAGCAAAACACAGACTATCCCCGGAAGCCTGGATATTGCTGTTGACAACATTCCTTTGGAACATCCAAGTATGATATCATGGTTTGCGTGTAGAGTTCTGAATAGTTAGTGCTCGTTTGGTTGGTTGGTTGGTTGGTCGGATGGTTGGTTAGTTACAATACCTTGTGAGTTTTGTGCTCAAATTTTGGGATAAATGGAATTCATTATCCTACAGAAATTTAGGGCTTTTATTTCTCCATTAAGACAGACTATCAGTATGATAGGACAGGAACCATATTCATTGTAAACTAATATGTATCTGGCATGCACCATGCACCATGCACCCTGCAAGGTATTAAATTATGTCCTTTAATCCTCAAAACCATAGAGGGTTGTAAATGAGGAATGTTGGGTTCAGATAGACTCATAAACCAGTAACCATAATGGGAGAATTTATATTCTATCCAGTTCCTCTGACTCAAAATACAGGGCCGGTTCCCCCATACTGTGTGCCAAAGGGTTGCTCTGAAAACTATGGGTAGCCACCCAAGTGGTCACATTGTAATTATCGCTGGAATATTTTTAGACTCTCTTATTACACGGGGAGCATGTATCTTTTTAAAAAATCCTACTTATGTCAGTGAAAATTTGAATTTTAGAAGGAGTTTTTATTAACTTATAGGTAAGAATTTCCGAATTTATTTCGTAAGTGATGAGATTGGTTTTTTTTTTTAAGATTTTATTCATTTATTTGACAGAGAAAGATCACAAGTAGGCAGAGAGGCAGGCAGAGAGAGAGGGGGAAGCAGGCTCCCTGCTGAGCAGAGAGTCTGATGTGGGTCTTAATCCCAGGACTCTGAGATCATGACCTGAGCCAAAGGCAGAGATTGGTTTATTTTGTTTTGTTACTTTCAATTCTGCCTTTTAGTGACTTTCTCAGTGATACAAAGAATGAATAAAGGAATCCTAAAATGAAAAACAGAGAGAGGATATTACCACAGGATATTTGAAGTACCATTAGCACTATTAAGTTTTTCATTCCTATAATTTTTCTACAAATTATTTTAATATGAAATAAAATGAGCATTTTAACCTAAACCCTGGTTCCAAATCACTTTTATATTGATTAGTGTGGAAAACCAGAGAATAAACTAAGCCATTTCCTCTACCTGATTTGTGAGATGTGTCTGTCTTTTATTACCTGCAGAAAAGAAAAATAATGACAGAGAAAGCTAGAATATCTTTGAAAGTCTTTGAAATGACTATAGGACATTAGAGAAATTGGAACATATAATAAAAAATATTACAATTGATTTGGGGGGAAAAAACCCTGTAATCTGATTCCCAAGCATATTTAGCTAACCGTTTTGCTTTTTTGAACACAGGAAAATTCCAGATGGGGTAAAAGAAAGTAGAAGGCCTTGCTGTCTTCCAGTGACCACAGCATCAGCCCCCTAGCTGTTTAGTGACAGAAGTTTTGATTTATAAACTTCAAATTGGTTTTTTTATTTTCCTTAGACTGTTCCTACATGACTAGGCTTTTCAAGATTGTAAAAACTGGAGAGAAAAATAGAATAAATTATAGCAAATAATGCAGAGGGTCTGCAGGCCTGTATTGTGAAATCGTTCCATGGGGAAAAGTTACTATCAATCCATTAGGTACTATCCGTAATAGATCGATTGGACAAAGTTTTGTCAATACCTGTACTATTTTTATAATGTTAGGTAAAGACCAGTGAGTTAATCCTTATCTTATAATACCTGGTTAGCGTGTTCAGAGAATCATCAGCTAAAATTTAGTTTTCATTATGAACCTTAATGCAAAAAGAATATAGCTATAAATCCATCCAAAAGATTTACCAATTTTTGAGACATCAATTTTGATATTAAATGGCTTGATTATCCATCATCTCTACCTCCTATAAATTTTCCTTGCTTGGATAATTTAACATAAATTCCTTTGCAAATACAGAGTTTCTATTTCGAGGGAATTCATTTTAAAATATGTTAAGTATTGTTCACCTTAAACAATCCCATTAAATGACAAACTCTTATTTTCTGATTTTTAAAGACTGTGTAACATCGTCCTTTATCCCTGTCAAGCCTTTCGATGTAACAGCTCAACTAGAACCCACAGTGGAGGTCGAAGAATTTATTTATGACTCAACAAAGTGCTGCCGTCCTTATAGAGTCTACAAAAATCAAATTTACATTTACCCCAGGCACCTCAAGTATGATAGCCAGAAATGTTTCAACAAGGTATGGTATGTTTCTGAGATGTTGTGCTCTTTCTGCACCCTACTGAGATCATATTAAGATAGATTCTTGAAAGTTCAAATACAAATTATCATAAGTCAACGCTTTGGAATAAAAATCCATTTGCAGATCGTGCTTAATAAGGGGCAGTGATGAGCTTCATCTTAAAAGTGTTTAAGGAGGCACAGTTTTATAACATATTAATAATCCTTTCTCAAGTCAGCCCTAAATTATTTGTTCTAGACTTCTTTTTTTGTAGTTTCTTAAGATACTCTGAAAATAGCATAGCTGCTTCCTTTTGATATGAGTTTTTTTTCCCTTTTAAATAATATCTCCAAGTCCTTGTGCTATTTCTGAGCACTATGGATAGTGTCACAAGAAAGTGTTGGGTATTCTACATTTTCAGATTTAATTAGAAGCTACTTATTTTAGACACTCAGATTGGTTTTGTGTGTGTGTGTGTGTGTGTGTGTGTGTGTGTGTGTGTGTGTGTGTTATTTTTCAGGAAATTACAATTTCCATTTTCCGCTCTCTGTAATTTCAGGCTCGAAATATAACCGTGTGCATTGAATTCAAAAATTCCGATGAAGAAGGTGCCAAGCCCGTGAAGGTGAGCCAAGTCCATGAGGGGATACGGCACCCAAAGGGGAAGGCAGTGCATAGGTTCTTCTCACCACGAAGGAGCTTTTTATTTGAGTGTGATTGAAAGAGGAGCAAGTTAATACATTTGTGTTAGATTTCCTAAAATGTACCTGATTTAATAACCATTGTTAAATGGATCTATTAGAAATGCCAGTCTCATAGCTCTGCTTAGCTTTTCATGACTTGGAAAAAAGGAAACCACTCTAGTGTGAAATGAATGCAAAGATTCCCCTCTGTAAGACTCTG